>OX101805.1:13196804-13881804 GCA_944452935.1 Rhogogaster chlorosoma | reverse complement strand
CGCATCAGTGTGTGTCCGATATAATCGCGAGCCGTCGAAAAGAATCATCGAGTAATGATATTGACTAGAAAAAAAAAAGGGGGAGAAAAATAAGTAAATAGCCAAGAGTTAAATTGATAGTCGATTCAAGCGCAGTGGGGGGTTGGGGGGTAGGGGCGTGCGGACAACGGGCGACGGGTGTAATTATAATTGAGGCAATAAATAAGTCGTAATTCTCAGATTTATCCACGACCAGTAGTTATTGCTTATGACAGACGTGGGATATAATTAATTATCTTAATTACACCGCCGCGCGCGGTTCGCATGCACGAGTGCGCTAGTACTTAACCCAAGTTAGCGGGCATTCCCGCTTTGCCCCGTTTTGCCCCTCGAGCCACTGCCCAAGCATACGCCACCTGGGTCTCGTATCCGTGTATGTACACACAATTGCGGGTTGTGTACATTACTTCGCGCACCTACGTCTTAAACATATACGACATACGCCAGCAAACGCTAGCCTTATGCTAGTTTCAACACGGTTTACAATTCCTTAAAACTCGCATCTTATTTATGTAGTTTTTCATTTTTTACTTTTTATTTTTTCATTTTTCATTTTTCTTTTCGTTTTTCTTTCCAGTGCGAATAGCCCCGAGGCCAAGCGAGGGAATAGGTGGCGGAGGTGGTAAACGTAGCCCTTTAATCCATCGGATATTTCACACCTCTGACCTCTTACAAATTACAGTGTTCTGAACTGATGCAGCCGCGGTGGTGGGCGAGGGACAATTACTGCGGTAGACTCTTTCACGTGTGGATGAACCCTAACCATTACCGCTTTGTTCGGCCCGAGGACAATGAGGGACATAACAGAG
The DNA here is from genome assembly GCA_944452935.1 of Rhogogaster chlorosoma. Lineage (NCBI taxonomy): Eukaryota > Metazoa > Arthropoda > Insecta > Hymenoptera > Tenthredinidae > Rhogogaster > Rhogogaster chlorosoma. Next base: position 13,880,956 of record OX101805.1, on the reverse strand, counting down.
ACAGAAAGAGAGAAATGTACGTACGTCGAGAAAGAAGATGGAAAAACGAGCGAGAAAGAGAGACGTTTAGCCTTTGCGCTTTGCCGGTTTTCCCTCGAGCCTAATATACGGCAGTGGTCGAATCTAATCTCGCGACTCATCATGCCACGATCAATTGATTTGAAAATCAAGAAAGATTCGGTTGTTATTTCAAAATTTGTGAATTCAGAAAATTTAATTCAAGTTCGAGGCATGAAATTTTTGAAAAACAGGCAAAATCCGAAACATGGTCCATAATAAGCGATTTCTGAAGTAGGTAGGTACCTAAATGAACTAATACTAGTCGGAAAATCTTCTCTACTTAGTCCTGAATGGTAAGAGAGTGGAAAAATCAATTGAGAATGCAGACAATTTTTTTTTTTTTGTATAAAAAGATACGAAGATACGGTATTTTGTTTTTCTATCAAAATATGCGCGAAAAATTTCGAAACTCGGGCAACTTTACCGGAACATCCTTCATTTGTCGATCCCCAAGTCTTTGGAAGACAAAAACTTGGCCGGAATTATTCGATGACTACGAATTTTGGATTTTCTAAAACGAAAATTAATTACCCCTTCGTCCGAGTATAATCGCTTGTTTCTCAAACATTTCCGTACCGAAATACTCAATTTAGAATGTACTGATTTCAATTTCCTGATGAGAATGATCGTAAAGAAACTAAAAACAACAAATGCTTTTTCGCAGTACTTTACATAAATGAAATTAAAATTTTGTTACTTGTATTTCTTCATAAAACGGTTCTTCATTTTTTAAAAATATTTTTCACATAGAAACGAGGTTTTAAATCGAACGAAGTGTGGTAATCATTCATGTCCATTATCTTAATCCAAAATCCTGTAAATTGCAGATTTTTTAGCTAGACATAATCTCGATTATTCGGTGAATTTAGATTTATAGATTCCGAAGGTTGACAAAAAATATTTTCTAACACCGAAACGTACTGAATACAAAATACGTACAGTGATTGGTTCGAACTTGAAAAAACATCATCTTTATTCCGAAATATCAACAAAAAAAAAAAAACATAAAATTGAATGTCAATTGATTTCCGATAAAAAGCGATGGTGATTCAAATTCAATGGGATATGGCAATTTTTCATTGTCATCCTTCGAATGCAAAGTCCTCTTCCGAGAGAATATAAAGCCGTCTCCGAGATCATCGCGCAAGTTTGTCGGACAGACAAAGAAACCGATATTTTTCTACAAACGTATTTCGCGGCTTCCAGAGGGTCGAAAGCGTAAAGATTCGTTGAAATTAGCAAGAGTCACTTTGCGAACGGAACCAATACCTACCTATACTTTTTTTACAAGTAGAAAAAAAATAAAAAAATAAAGAAAACATGGAAAAGGAAAAAAAAAAGTGGGATATTAAAGTTTCCTGCGCTTAGCTTGCTTAGCTTGCGCCGCTCGTGTACAACGGTTGAAGCAGCACAAGATGACTAGACGTTGCGGTTTATGACGTAAGGTAACGTTACATTAGGTTAGGTCAGGTTAGGGCTGAGGGAGAGACGAGTAGGTACTTTCGACCGATAGCTCGACAATGTAAGCTGTATGTAAGTAGCAGGGAGCAGCAATGCATCGGCACAGCACAGCGCACGAGGCTTAGGAACCCGGTAATTCTACGTAATGCGATCAGCGCACACAGAGAGAGTAGGTACCAGGACTGGGCTGCCTACCTAACATCACCATAATTCGACGACGCGCCTTCGCACACATTTCCAATATCTACCTTTCAACGTGCGTTTCGTACTGGACAACGTGTGTTCTATAGTCTAGATCAATAATGCATTGAGGAAGGCACCGCTCTTTTCCTCTTTTTCTTTTTCTTTCTCTTTCTCTTTCCCTTTCTTTCTAGCTCTCTTTCTGTCTCCTCTCGAACTTAGTACGCCGCTAAGTAGGTCTCCGACCAGAGGTGTTTTTCACGCCTTCATCGACCTGCCTCCGCAAGTTTTCCTGAATTCATAACCATGCGATACGTTATAATCGAGTTTAGTGACCGACGTAGATAATCGTCCCGTCAGTCAACGTCCGAGTTGAACCGAGTTCAAGTTCGACCCAGTCCCAACCTCCGAAGTAAATTCTCACCTTTCAGGAATGAAACGTCGGAAATTCACTCCGATCTGGAGAAAATTGATATTCCAAGAAATTCGGAGGGTTGAAAAATATTCACCACGACGCGGCAGTCAGAATCGACGACAATTACGTCTCTCCGTGACAGGGGCTGGGGTTCAATATCATCGGGTTAACGGTCTGAATTGTAAACACTGCAGTTAATGCAGATTGCATAAGTCACTAGCTTATGCTGAGTCCATTTATACATTTATACGTTTGTGATCTGACAAGTTGCTGTGAAGTGTCCGTTACGTATAGTGCTTCGATTACTTTTTTTATTACTTTTTCGAGTAGAGTTTAGAGAGGCAAGTTTATAACTTTCCAAGATGAGATTTTGACGTTAAAAAATTTATGAAGTAGGTATAATTATTATTTTTTTTCTTATATCTAATGCAATCTGCGAAGAAGAGAGACTTTTTTCGAATTGTTTCACAAAACTGTGAAACCCCTCCCGCACGTCAGGACGTTTTGTAATCGTCTCTTGATCCCCAACGACCCCAACGACCCCGACCCCGACCCCGACGCGACGCGACGCGACACGACGCCTCTACCCAACGCCGATGGGCGTCTCTAGCGGTGAGCTAACAGACTGCGTCCGTGCGTTTTAGCCTCGAGAAGTAAAAGATCAAACCGTTCAAAGCGATACGAGGTGGGGCCCACCCTCGAACTTCCTTTGGTTCTTACGAGCCGAATAACGCACACAGTCGAACCCGGATTAGGTAGTGTCGCTGGTATAATGGTTGGGGGGATGATACAGGGTGCAAATTCAACGGGCTGATCCTCTCCTCTGAATTTTAAATTTTTTCTTCTATCTACCGCCAGTTTTTCAAAGGGGAATTGGTTGATGCACCACCAAAGAGGATGGACCTCTCTCTTCCTTCATGGGTATATAAAGCGTCGAATATAGATTCTTTTGGATGATGCTGCGGCAGGTGAACAAAAATGCGCTCCATTCCTATTTTTTTTTTTTCTTTTTCATTTCATTTTTTTCCTTCCTCTAAACAGCTGCACTCGAAGAATCGATACCTAACAGTACCTACTCGCTTCCTTCTTCCTTGTTCTAAGTCGAGCAACACCTAACTTTGACTTTTTCGTTTTGACTTTAGACTTTGCAGATTGGACAATGACTTGACTTGACTTGACTTGACTTGACTCGCGGTATCCTCCTCCTCCTCCTCCTTTTTCTCTACTGCAGAAAAATTTTCAACCAACAAAGGGGTAGCAGTTTCTTTGTGGCGAGAGAAAAAAAAGGTAAAGAACATAGTTCACACACGTCAAGTGGCTCATACTGGATGAAAATCCATCCTCAAACCCTGCAGCAACGTCAGGGCGCGTCGCGGCGCCTATAATGTAGTATGGGAACGGGGGCTCCGCCCCTGAGCATCACTATGCTAATCCGATGATTGGCTCCAGGTCTGGTTCATCTCTTTTTCCCTAAGCCACCCTTAAGCGATACCATGGGCCAAAACTAACCCTTATTCTAATTAGTCAACCACGCCGCTTTATACCCACGAACTAAACAATTTGCATATTCCCTATACCTCGATTGGATATTTCATTCGTAGAATTATGGAAAAGAGTCAATTAATCGTTTGATAAACCGCTGGGTGAAAAATGGCGAACCGAGGATACAAAAACGTAGAGGGGAGAATATTTTGCTGATTCAGAGCTAATACCTTGTGTAATCCTATCCAGTCAGCACTTGTCGTAATTGGCAAAACGTATTGGACAATTTTAGAGTTGCTAATGATTGAAATTTTGCTTATTTTTCCATCAGAAAGCAGCTGTTCGCGAGTATCCCGAATATTTGTTGTGCATAGAAGAAGTAATTTTTCGACCGGAAACAATACACTGGCAAAAAAAAAAATGATGAAAAAAAATCATTAGAATAAAAGCGACGAGTCAAACTGTCGGTGTAATGCCCGGTTAAAAGAAATGACGATCCTTGTAAGTGCGGGCAAAGTGTTGCCGCGGCTAAAAACTGATATAATAAGGTATAATAGGGCCGATAACTCGCATGCCTCCGGGGGCCAGGCGAAGTAGCACAGGGGATTGTGGAGGGAACTGGGAACCTATGCATACTAAGGTAACGTGATCAAAATCCACTTGAATCTTCACCCCGCGCTCAATGAAAACGAAATGGCTTTCAACGTCGGTGCTGGCTATGCTACCGCGGCTTCTAGCCTGGTCTGGCCTTCGCAGTGGTAGTTGTATTTGCGATAGGAACGATGATGGTGATGGTGACGGTGATACATACGGCGTCGACGGTGTTAACAATACCCCCGGGGGTGGGATTCCCGCGCGTAAGCTCATAAACTTGCAATATTGAATACAAATGGATATCTCTGTCTGGTTTTGAGGGGTGCAAATGAGCCTTGCGTTCCTACCGACCGACCGGCGATGTATATACGACCCTTACAGGCCTGGGGTGTCCCGTTAAGGTTAGGCTAATGGCACTGATACAAGGGACAAAAAGGTTTCTAGTCAAATAAATTATCGCACGATCTACGCGACTATCGTATACCTAACTCTGTTTGCAATTTTAAAACGATTTAAGATCCGAGCAGGTAAACCCATTTGAAAAACAAAAAATAGGGATTCAAATTCCGTATGCCTTTTTCAGTCCTTTATTCAGAACCGAAATTTTCGTCAGAAAATATTGAAAATCGATGTCGCAGGACAGCGTTGAAAGACATCGATAAAAATAATAGTTCCATGAATTTATAGAGAGACCCTATAAAGGAAGAGGACTGATTTTTCAATATTTTGCCAATAAAACTTTTTTCCTTTCAAATAATTGGAGAAATCGTTGAAGGAACTTGCACGGTGTCTTGATTGAGTTTTTCGTATATTCAAGTCGTCCAGAAACGTCGATTTTCTTGGAATTATTATACATACTTGTCTCCGCTGTTTCTGACAAAAAATGGCCGTTTTTGAACGGCAGCATTTGGATAAGCGGAAAGTTTGGCACCCGTGTAAATTTTTGGACCTGCAGTCCGACACGTGTCGATATAACTAGAATGCGAAAATTTTGAAAGCGATACTCACTTTTTTTCTCTCTTCCCCGCCCCGGTGTCTCTGAAACCTTTTGCGAACGGATTGTTGTCGATCTTTAGCTGCGTAATCTGTAACAAGGCAAGGAACGGGATGAAATAGGTATAAGTTAGATGAAAAGAGTTAGATAAAAGACGTATAGACCCTTCGGGAGCTTCGTGATAAAAAGACCCTTTGTATAATCGAAAACGAGACCGTCGAAGCTATACTGCGGTTCACCGGGTCTTCCGAAGACCCGAAGACAAGGCTGTACATTTATCGTTTCGTCATTGCATAATATTTGCTCAAATTTTTCTGCAAGATGAACTATTTTATTCGCCTAATCAACTAATTGCAAATAAAAAGTAGCATTTGTTAGCAAAGTTTTACACATCGCAAGAAATTTTCAGGATTATTTTTCCGACCCAAATATCGACCAATAGAATTGCACCATTCGACGTCACGTGGTACAACCTACATGGTATTATACTGATAATTTTTTGAAAATTTTCTCTGGTAGTTGCTATATATAAAAAACAAAACATGATCCAGTCAAATTAACCACACGTCAAACTGACAGGTTGAATTCAATTGTGAAAATTGGAGATTTTGCATGAAAATGAGTCGATTTGGAGTTTGTTAACTGTACATTTCGTCTCATGGTGCAATTCTATTGGCCGACATTTGGGACGGAAGAATAATCCCCCGAATACCACACGAGCTTCAAAATTATCTGGCATTTCCCTCAAGGTTCCCTCCAAACAAATAAAATCGTCAAGTTTTTCAGGAAAAATCACTCGCGCTTCGCGCTCGTGATTTTTTGACCTGAAAAACTTGACTCCTTCATTTGTTTGCAACGAACCTATCGGGAAATACCCGATAATTTTGAAGCTCTTGTGGTATTATAAGTGATAATTTTTTTTCTATAGATACTCTTGAAATCTAACGACTATATAGTTATAAAAATTAATATACGAAAGCATAATGTGGGTTCGAAAAAGACTTTCATATCAACGGGTAAAAAATGTGGTCACTGCTTATCGCAACTAGTTCAACGTAGTAACGTAAAAACTATGATCCACTGCCTGTGTATACCTACTTTATCCGATATCTTCTTATCTGACTAATTCATAGCTTAAATTATTGGTAAAGACGATAAACAAATTGTTCAGGTCAAAGGAAGAAGGAGAGATAAAATGTTGACGACGCGTTAGAACGCTATGGGTCATTTGTATCGGAAGCTATTCATCCTGCAGGAATTTGATAGCGATTAAAATCTCATCTTTATTTAAAAAAAAAAAAAAAAGAAGAATGTTATGATTGCTTTTCCCGAACTTATCACAATCGTTGAAAAAGTTTCAGGCTTGTCCAGCTTCTCGATAGAAATTCAAATATGTTAGCCAACCGTTATCTCATCTTCTGCAGCACACGATATGATATTTTAGATAACGAAGAGAGGCGTCCCGTGAAAGTTATACTCAAGGTCATAAAAATCACGGACAATGTATGGATTCAAAATATGAGAAAAGCGGAAAACTCAAGATTTTCGACAAGCTCACCACCGCAAAATCTTTCTTAGCAAACAATCACATCATCCACCCACATGCACGTACACGTATAGTCGCTTACGTAACCAGACTCGTACGTGCAACACTTTCATCGAATAGACATGTCCAGGCAGAGGAAAGGCTTCCCTTGGCATAAGTACGCGACGTTAAGATTCAAAAAGAACAAGTTTCATCTCCGAAAAGCTCGGGGTTCTTTGTTCAGTTATTTGAGGATGAAATTGTTCGCTCCTGATTCACTTTCCAGCATCAATTAGACCGTCGAAGTTAGGGGGGAAATATTTCCGAGGAAGCTGAAAACGGAAGAAAGAACCGCAATCGCGCGGAATTTTCATTGCAGGGTACAGTAAGACCGTCCGAAAAGCTAATGCAGAGGTATAGAGCGAGGCGAAAGAGAAAAAGTGATAGTTGAGTGTTTTGAAGGGACAAAGAGAGCCGCTTCCGGTCCGATGATTCCCTACACTTACTGGGTTTACACGTTTTACGATTTCTGCCACCCTCCCCCTCGCGGCTCCCCATTTCCTTACTTCGTAGTTATCGGCCAATTGTACGTTTAAGCTTAATGGATTGTACACCGCCACGCCGTCAGAGTGTGCAGAGGCAAAACGACATAGCTTTTCAATATATATGCATAATACGTAGGTTGGTATAATATACCGGCCACGTATACGTATACCGTAACATAGGTATACAGTGAACGATTCCTAAACGGGGGCTTAAAAGGTTTATAGGTTTTTACGAAGTACAAAGGCTGAAAATCAAATACAGCTGACGGGCAGGGAACGTCATTTGACACGTGGGAAGCACTGCGGAGTGCGAGGGAGTAAGGAATCGAGATTGACACATGGGACAGAAAAACCGTTTTAGAACGGTCAAGCACAGTACCGCATCCTGTCGAAAAAAGTAGCCAGCGACTAACCTTCTCGTTTTGGTAGGCAGTCACAGCGATGAACTCCGTTTCCTTAAACACGTAACTTCTGAAGGTCGAGTAAGGTAGCTTGAGAATGTCGTTGGCTCGTACTAGGTGAAACCTCGGCTGATACTTGTGCATCGAGTTCAATATCGTCTGAAACAGTACAAAAGCATACATTGGGACAGACTATTTTACGCCGAAACCGTAAAGTCGAACTATTTCAAGACCATGTTCTCGTCATAGTCGGAAAACTACTCATGCACACCGTTGACAACGTTCAGGACTGTGGTTCTCCCCGCGACTCACATCTACTGCGGGAGAACTCCGAGGGATCTACAGAACGAGGCGCGCGTGTCCACCTGCCCGCGGCGGTCGGAACTAAACTATACAAAAGTTTCTGTTGTGAATATGGCCTGGAATTTCATAGACGGTCGAAGTGTCTTGGAAAAGGAAACAGAAGAGGTATTTTCTTGAGAAAGAAAGTGGGGTCAGGTCTGACGTGAAAACAAAACCTGCATCAGTGCAATGCAGCGACGAGTAAATAACACAGTAGCTATAGGTGCATGTATCCCCTCCGCGCATGATGATGGCGTGAATAAATCCAGACGGTGTATGTAGGATCGGTGGCGATTATATAACCCGTTATTTATTCAGGAGGGATGTTTCGCGTTGCGTGTATCCGGCAGAGGTATCAATATGCGGTGAATCGACGTGTCTCTCTCCTCTCCTAGGCTGATGGATTCGTGGATGTAACTTACGGAGGTAATTCGCGCAGATGTAAAATAGCGGTGAATAAGTGAAATAAAAACTGTAACCGACGTCATTAGGGTCGTAATTAGTCCGGGTCTTTGCTTAATTGTCGTTGTATACCGGATCACGAGGGACGTGGTGAACAGCGTCGAACAAGGGCGCGATGTGTTATTCAAATCGACGCCTGGTCGCGGGCCCTCGACCACTACGCCCAGAAACCCTACCCAACGACCGGCTGACCAGCCACGCGAGATTTATCGTTAACATGTATCCGCGGCCACGGTGGACCGCCTTTGTAAACACACTAATTCGCGTGTGCACGCAGGTACTCCGGCACGCACGGAGGCTCGGGTTTTAACTTGGCCGCAAATCGAAGGTACATAAAATCTTTAAACGATTACAGGCAAATGTGATTTCCCTTTCGAGAATCCAAGGATCGAGGATCAGGGATACGCGTTCAACTGCCTCAAGCAGGGGTTTAGCGGCAGGACCGCTTAGCGGCAAATGCCGGAGGATCTTGGCTATGCAGATGCCGTTTCGCTTAGCCGCTTTGTATACCTCCTCCGGCAGCATATCCTGGATTGCATCGGCTAACAAGATTGTCACCGACATTCTCTCCGCCGTCCAGCTAGCTAGCGGCATTGCGATAAATAAATCGATCCGATTCCACGGCTTCCTTGAAATTCACTTTTTTTTCTCCTCATCCTCTACAGGTATGTTACCTACCTAACTATCGCAGAAAATTTCATTTTTCATTTGCGGTTTATCACGAAAAGTCAATTTTTCATCAACATCCTCCCGGGCATCAATTGTCCTTTTTCTGTCGGCTTCTTTTCCCGTTTCCACTGTTCGTCCACCGATTGAATAGAGCGAAATTTGTTGTCTGTAATTTTATTACGACATTGCGAGTGACTATTTCATGAAGGGGTCTCGAGAATACGAAAAGATATGAACCGTGGCCAGATCGAGGATGCCATTACGCGATGGTTAGTCGCTCGGGCGGCAAAACGTAAAGAGAAATAATTAGCGGTGTTACGTATAGCACATGAGATAAGTGTTATCTGGTCGTTTGTCATTAGCCTATCAAAGCCCGTTCTTTCTCTCCGTCTGTCTCTCGGTTAGCCATACTTCGCCGAATAACTCCTTCCTTATTTAAAAAAATATGTGCGAACACGGTTGGCAATTAGTATTTCTTAGTAACCTATCGAACCTCCCTGCGGGATTATGGCCTTCCGCAATTCCAGGGCCTAATGCATCGACGAGAAACCAACAACCGAACGGAGTTCTTGACCGTCTATAAGTCGCTCTTAGAAGGGCCACCTACTTCCACGCACTAGAAAACTCTCTTCACCCTTTTCCTCCTTTTTTTTTCTCCTTCTTTTTCCTCTTCTACTTCTCTGCGCCGCGGCTATTATCGAACGACGTCAATTGAGGACTGAAGATAAGAGAGAGAAAGAGGGAGGGGGGGCAAGAAATGTCGAGGAAGGCTACTATAAGGGACAGAATAAGTTCCGTACAGAAGCCGCGGTGGCTAATGACTCTGTCCGTTGTAATCGAGCGGCGCTATCTGTCGCCTCGGCTACCTGGGGCCCACCCTGGTATACAAACGAGACCCAAACGAGGGAGGGCCCACCTACTACGAATTCGAGTGAACCGAGTCGGGCCAAGGAGCGGCGTGTTTGACCCGTTCAAATGTTGATAAAAATGGGTACAAGTAAGTAGGTATACCAGGACCCTTCGGGCACTTGAAACGGATTAATTTCAAGAATTTGATAGACCAGATAGACACGATTTTAATTTCAAGGTTAAAACCGAGGCAATTTTTGATCATCTTCGATGAGGTAAGGTTTTGAGATTATGGGAAACGTTGCACAGCTATGATGTAAGACGTAGTAATGATAATTGAATTTGCACGAGTGGCGCCGCGTTGCGAAAAGGCGGCGGAGTATTGAAACATAAAAATGCTAGCGCAGCGAGAGAAGAGAGGATAAAGACGAAGAGAGACTGAAAGACAAAGAGGCAGCTAGACCGTAGCGAAGAATCGTTCGTTGGACTAGGGGTTCCTGCACCACCAACCCGTGTAGGTATACATGTATACACACGTAGTCCGTCTATCGACCCAGGAGTAAAAAAGGGGTGGTTTTTCGTTGAGGGATACGCGAGAGAGTCTTCGCTCTCCACCCCGTCTTTCGTCTCGCGATCCTAAATCGCGGTAGGTACCTTATAGAGGGAACTATACGGGGATAAAGTCAGCGGGAAAACATGGCTGTCAAAACTCGAAGGCGTCTTTCATGATTCCTCGTACTTAAGATTTTGGTATATCGATATAACGATGCCGGGATGATCCCAGCCGAAACTGAAAAACTCGTCGAATTATCTTAGGAGCGTCAAAATGAAAAATCGCTACACCTCGTTCAATCTGAACGGTTGCTTCCATACGTAGTTAAATAAAAGTTAACTTGAACCAAGAAATACTTACTTCGTCCAAGAAAATTTCAAATCTTCCTAAATATTTTCTTGGTTCAAGTTAACTTCATTTTTCTGTCCACGATGAAAAGTCGGCCTTTCAATTTTGATCGGCTTATGAAGTGAAGGAAAGTACCGTGAAAAAATTCTTCTTTCTTAAAAAAAAAAAAAAGAAAAAAAGATTCAATTAATCTTGAGACACTTTAGGTTCTCTAGAGCTGTTGAATTAGACGCGTCAATCACTCTGTACCGATCGAACTCAGTTTGCTTTATTTCGTCGCCCTACGTCGGGTCGGGTAGTCTCAGAGCTCAGTTAAGGCTTGGAATACGGATAGGGAGGTAAGAAACCTCGGTGAAATATGTCGAAAATTTTAAACGGAAATCACCTTGCTTACTACAAAGTACAAAGCCCGGCTTTCCCACGGGAAGGAAACGGAACGGGGGCTCGACTCGGCTCTCTCTTCCCTCGCTTTGAGGTGTTTTCGAGTCGATATCGAGGAGGAAACGCGGCTCTTGTAAGGGGCCGTGGAATACTGGAAATACTCGAAAGACGCGTGGGAAGGAAGTGTGAAATTGATGCAAACTTCAATATCCACCACCCCACTGAAGGGGGATGGATGAAAAAGAAACGACTTTGTTTCACGCGCTGTCACGCCTCCCCGTCGAATATTTCGTCGTTTATTTCGGCACCATAAATTTTCCTTATCAGAAGATGACCAGCTCCGCTCGGGTCTTTGATTTACCCGACTGCATACGAACGAGAAAAAATTCAGTTTATCATTACCGAACATATTTCTCGCAGATACGGGGATCAGAATCGAATTTTCAACCGAACGTAAAGTTTCCTTCTCGCTCAGAGTCTACCAATAATCGAAGCTCACAGACAATGGCCCTGATTGTCAACGATTGTCCAATTTTTTCCTCTTTTTCGTTTCTTTCACTTTCTCTTTCTTTTCTTTTTTTCTCATCCAGTCTTCACCCTGCAAGCCACATTAGTATTGGCCCTAGCACGCTTCGCGGTTACTGTCTGTGGCCTCAGCGACACCCTGGCGTTTTCTTCCGCGCGAGGTGAAGGGACCCTGTAATTTTGCCGACGTGGGTCAAACCTAAAAAAGGGCGAAAGGGCTGGCTGGCTGGCTGGGCTCGTGAGGGACAGCCACGCCTGACCTGGCGTTCAGAGATTCCGACCACCCCAGCCACCCTGATGTCTTATTGTTGTTCGCCCCGGAGAGAATTGGACGAAATAACTCGATGATCGATATTCTGGATTAAATTTTATTCCAGTGAAAAAAGTTCCCTTCCTTTTACATCTATGGGTCCAGCAGGTGTTGGGATGCGTATCGTGGGTTTATTTTTTACCACGAATTGACCTTATAACGATTGGAGCAAGCGGTCCCAGACGACAAGTCGAAAACAGAAAAGAGAGAGAAAAGGGTAAAAAGAAGGAAAAAAAAGAAAGAAAAAAAGCGATAAAGCAAGATTCTGGTCATGCGTGTCAGTCATCACGTGCTTAAAGTCGGCTCTGAAGCCGCGTAACCGATAAAAAGAAGGCGATAAGTTGAGGGAGAGAGGGGAAAGAAAGACAGAGATACAGAGTAGAGAAGAAATGAGGAAACGGGGAAAAGAAGCTCTACATACGAAGTGGGAAAGTTTGAAGTAAGAATTTGAAAATTAACCTCGCATTAACCCCGACGCTGTTTATAGTACCATGAAGCCTCCTCGTCAACTAACTGTTGCCGGTGTTATAGGCTAGAATGTATTTCTCGTCTTTTCGGAAACTTTTTAATACTGCTTTTCTGTATATTTATGTATATTCTCGTCTTAATTTTCTATATTATCTATACTCGACTATCGTTGACCCAGAGTCAAGGTCCGGATAACCTTTACGTCGATATACATCGTATCGCGACACGTGGTGTTCCTCTTATTTTTCATCTCCGGGTATAAGCAAAACGTAGTATTTTAATCTATAGACGAGTAACAATTAAGACAGTCCTCACCATTCGGTAAGGATAAAGAGGACGATGTATACGTTATTCTTTCCCCACATGAATACTAATTATTCAACAGTTGTTTGAACGTAGATTTGAAGTGTAGGCACGTTTAAAAATTAGCGAAACTCTCGTTTCTTTTTTCATTAAGTAAATTCAAATTCTTTCAACTCTCGCTGATTCGGAATAACGTTGAATTATATTCGACTCTTAGAAATGAAATAATTGACCTAATCACGGAACCAAATGCATCATTCATGATTTGTATTTTTTCTTCCTTTTCTTTCTTAATTATCATGTTTTTTTTATATATATATATTCTGCCGCAATAATTGGGCGAAATTAATTAAGTTACAGAGAGTGAATAAAATGAGAAAGATATTTAATGATCAGAAATATTCGCCTCTGAGGACTTTGACCGTTCGTCGTGGCGGTCGGAGAGCGCGGGTCGAATACAAATTCGTAAACCCTAAATTAGCATGTACCGCGGTTTATGCTGTTCGAATTTATCTCGTTCCCAAACGAAAGACGTGACAGCATCGTATTTCACCATAGCCGCGTGATTATAGCTACCCACGGGGCTATTGGCAGCTCGATAAGGTCGCATGTCCTGAATAGACGATGTAAAATAAGTAATACAACATCCGGTAGCAAAGTAAGCAATATTGAATACGGAGTGGGTTGAATCCGTGGATCCACGGAGTTTAACGAGTTCAGTAACGGCAGCTATCGACTGAAAATATAAAGAAACATGATCTGAAGAGGAAGAGGACGAGAAAGAGAAAGAGAAAGAAAAAGAGGCAAGAAAAAGGTTCAAAAGTTCCGCATGAATCGAATAGGGATTTAGACTCGAACGTCTCGGGTCCTGGTGCTGGAGGCGATAGCCTGCACCGCGACCTTATGCTTCTCAAAGAAGCGGCGACACGTTAGGAATAGGAAGGAGGCGTACAAATACGATCGGTTGTCTCCTACAGAGGCAGTAAGTAAGTTGGTTAAACATCGCGACTTAAAACATTCAAACGACAAACAGCCCCGGGGAAGAAGCGAAGAGAAGAGAGAAGAGAGAAGAGGAAAGAGGAAGGACGCGGGGAATGGACCCGAACTCGGTGCGTCTGTCCATTAGTGAGTTTGCGTGGCGGCGCCTCTGATCTCCTACAGATAGAGCAAACAAGAGACAGTCGATTCCTTCCTCGAGAAACTTCACCTCCAGAAGCCGAGACCGCCGCGACGCTTTGCAGTCATTTCGCGTCTTAAATTTTCACGATTAGTTCATTTCACCGCTTTCTCTATTCATCCGCTATCACAGCCTCGCGGATTTTAACGCACGATCCACCAATTGCCTCAGGATATTTCGTACCAGCTTCCGTCAACAAAAATAGATCACTTATTTCAGCCACCTAATTTTCAGCAGATGTACAAGTCGTGAAGGTCTTTAACGGCGCGTGCAGCCTGGCGCCAACAACCAGACTTACTTCCCTGACCAAAAATCTGTCAGATTATTTGCCCCTAGGTAAGGATCCGGTCTTTTTGTTCGAATAAATTGTCTCTTTCGCCCAAAACTTCTTAGGAATATTCAGCGTAATTATACCGAATGAGGGTAACGTTGGCGATGAATTTTTTGAATCTTTACCGCGCATAGCGCGGCAGGCGGCGAGGATGAAAAACTCGAGTGAATTTAACGGCAGTGCAAAAAATGACGTGCAAAGTTGTGATACGTAACAAAATCCAAGAATTCGAGCGATTCTCTGTATTTCGTTTAGCAGTGGCGCCAGTATTGCACGGATTACTACGAGGCGAAGGGCGATGCGTATATGTAGGCATGGGTCGGCGCCGGGAACTGGATATCGTGTAAGAAGCACCTCGTTATGTTTCGGTAATTAGCCGAATCCAACGGGTGTTTTCAATTTGCTCAAAGACACCGCGGTGGTGCACGACTAGGACGATCCCTGGCCCGCGAGCCCAGGGTATAGCTAAGAAGCTTGGGGAGCCCGTGCCGTGCTTCACCGCTTCTACGGGGAAACGAGATTTCCGAGTCTTGACTCCCGGCTACGGAGCTCGTCGCCGCGGTGTCGCTTTCAATAATTGCCGTCAAAGAGACTACCCAATGTTTTAGTAGCTGTCGGTGATTTTCCAAACAAATATCTCACAAAGTCTTCCTTGTGCATATACTTGGCCGATATTAGATAAGAAACGAATTCGTTTTCTTCAGTCCCGACCTTTCCCTTCTGCACAGTTTAGAACTTGCGGTTCGTTCCAATTGCGCTTACCTACTTGGAGTGAAACTGAACGGTTTGAAACGACTTCTGAAAAAGAACAGTCGATTTTCTGCAACTGTTCCGAGTCGTAAAGAGCGTGGGATTTATTGGTCCGTCTGATCGCCTCCGGGGCTCAACTATACTTGGTAAAAAGTGTAAGTTCATACAATAGCAGAACCGTATTATTATAACTACGCGAGAGAAGAGTTGAGAATTATTTTAATTGCGTGTGCGGTTCTTTAATTTTCGAAACAATTTCTGAATATCGGGATTCGCTCCACGGCGGAGTGCCTACCTATTGTGAACCCTGGGAGTTGCGAGTATGATCTTGTAATTGAAGGGCGGAAATAAAGTGGAGAAGCAAAGATGAAGGAGAGAAGAAAAAGTTGCTTGATCGGTTTCGACACTCGAAACTTGAAACTCTAGTGGCGGTACCTTAACCAGATATATTAACTCGTGTAGATAGGATCGAGCGATCAAAAGCGTAGTAAGAGAGTGAAGTAGGTACGTACCGCGCAGACAAGGACCAAGTTAACGACATAAAACGCGCCCGCGCAATCGACGAGAAGCTGTCCCCTTCGGGTAATCGTCGTCACCCGGAGGTGGCTCTGATGGAAATTATGATTGGAGGATTGGCGGATAGAAGAGGCCAACAACAGTGAACAGGCCATTGCAAGCGGACGTCGCGAGTGGCTCGGCGTTAAGCAGGAAACGCTCCCGACGAAGCGGACCAATCAACCACTCCCCCACCCGTTCATCGCCCGTTCAATTTTATTATTTCAATTCATTTTTCAATATGGCTGACGCGACGAGCAGTAGTCAATCTATGAAAATATCTGACCCCTAGACACTAACCAGCATACTGACGCCACAGTCCTGCACTGGTAGATTAACTAATGAACGCAGCTTCGATTCATCGTTCGGTTCACCCACGCAGTCTTCAAGATTTTCTAAACCGAACCAAACGGTTCCTCTTATTCTCGGTTGGGGCCTGATCGCAGCAGTCATCGCCAAGCGAAGGAGAATGAACCGAAAGTCGCGTAAATCGACCCGAGAGTGATTTAGTTATTTCGTGTGGGAATGACCGAGCGGAAAACTCAGCAGAAATGTAAATAAGCGACGACCTCATCTCGCGCGAAGTAGGTATGTAGGCACATACACGGTGTGACGCTTGACTTTGCTTCACTCGACTAGGTCCTAACTTGAAACTCGATTAACCGAGGCCAGGGACAAAGGAAGAATAATGAAAAGGCGTTGAGGGAACGTCTCCTCCATCTCGGTAAAAGACACCGCCGAGTTCGTGTGAGAGACTAAATGGGACGTCTCTTTCACTGACACATAGTCGTAGAGACTAGTAGCTGTGCAGTTATTCCGTTGCTTTTTTCACCAGCAGTAAATAAGGCATTGTAACTACCAATGCACGAATCATACCGCAACCGCCAATCCATACATTGTGTCCATCTAGTTATAGAAGTCGAGTGTTGGAACGGATTTCACAATCGGTTCATACCGCAGACTAGACGGTATTAGAATGTACTAAAGCCATATCTGTTCATCAGTTTATCTGCGACTCGAGTGGGACCCCAGTCTTTTCAATCTGGTTATGACCCTGCCCCTAAGAAATTCCTGCAAGACGGAGAAACGAGACTAGGTTGGGTTGAAATTGGAGTTGAAGTTGAATTTCCTCTTCCTCGGTCGCTTGAGCACCTCTACGAGAATAAGGATATATCCGACGGTGAGAAGGCGGGAATCGAGGAACGTTGCCTCTGGCTACACGGTGTACCGGAGTACCACGAAGAGGAAGAGTAAGAGGGAGAGGAAGGCGAGAGATACACGAGGCAGAAACCCAGCTGTAGACCCCGGTAATCATATGTTTGTTTAACCTCGGTGGCCCCTTCGAGGCCGGGAAGAGCTGTACGGGACCACCTTGACCACCCCGAGCCCAAAAAAGGAAGATTCTGTTCACCACGTTGAAGGTGGGGAAGCCAGAGCGGCCTGGAACAGGACTCGGTGAGGTGCGGGGGGGGAAGAGGTCAGTTTTGCACCCAGGAGGTGATGGATGACCCGCCGCCGTCACGGCTACTCCCCTCGGCCCGTGCAGACTCCGGGGCAGAGATATTAATGGAGGAAGATTTAACGCGGTTTTAACTAACGTTAACCAGGATATTATACAGCTCGGATATTCACCATGTTTTGTTAGCGGACGGAGGGAGAGAGTAAACCGGCGAACGGAAGTCCGGAAAGAAGAATTCATCCGCTATCTCCGCCCGTCCGAATGTAACCCAGACTCCAGTGCCGTGTTTACTCGTTCTTTCGAATATTCTCAAAACCGACGTGCAAACACGTCAAGGAATTAATCTGACGATTAGCCTCTCTTCCCCCTCGAGACATATCTTCCCAAAGAAACCCAGAACGGCATAATGAAACACGTATAATGGAATAGCCCCTCAGCTCTGGGCCCGGACCATGGAGAGATAAATATTGAGACGAGGAGCGAAAAGATGAACTCGCGCATTTTCTCAGTGAGTTACGAGTGGACACGCTACTTGGGCCCAGTCCCCGCATACATAGAAAGAACCTCGGGGACCCGTGGCAACCTGGTTACCGCAGGTTTCGTCCTTCGGACGGTCCGCAGTGGGCGATGGGGCGGAGCACCCTGGCGCCATGTCGCGGGGGGTCCGGCGTCCTACACCGTGGATGACCGCCAGGTTAAGTTAGGCTTGGTTTGGTTAGGTTGGTTTAGTTTGGTGGGCTCAGGGCTGCCGCACTCTCACCGTCCGAGACTCGACCCCGTAGGTATAGGGTGGTTAACCCATACAGACATGTGCATGTGTTTTACCTCTAGCTGAAGGACTGGCTGGCTCTTCGTGTATCGTACAAGTCGGGTTATTAACATCGGGGCTATCGCGGGAGGTGTGCTGATGGAGGTTTCCGAGAGATTTGTGATTTAGATGAGCTCACCATGGAGCTTATTCCACGGGCCTTTGTTTTAACTTTGAAAAAAATCTTCCAGCCGACAGCTGCGCCGGGCATGCCACAGTCGTTAACTAGTCGCGATCAGGTAGAACAGGCCTTCTCGCCCAGATCCAAACAGCAGAATATATAATACGCTCTATACCTACCTACGTGTCGAGTTATTTCATCCTATGTAGGTATACGCGTTGGTTCTCCATAACTATAGGATGATATCTGTTGCGATACAGAGTTCCACGCGCATTCCACACGCATGGAATCATGGAATCATGATATTGGGACGCAAAGATTTGATTTGTTAGACTTGGTGGGTCCGAGAATGAGCAGATCCTGAATTGCCATAGGAGGAATAGCGATGGGAAGCAGTTAAGAAATCAACTTTCATTCATAACTCATGGGCAAAGCAGAGAGAGGCCTTGGAACTGACTCGACGGTGTACCCCGCGGGTAGGCGAGCGAGAGGGTCTAGTTGGCGCCAACAAAAAGTCATCAATTTCCTGCTAGGATCGGTGGAAATTCGTATTTTGACTCGGTGCCCCCACGCTGTGACGGGCGCCGGACGCCTTCGTCGGAGTGGACGAACCTGACGCGTTGTTTGTTTAGATGATTACGGGGTAGCGAGTAAAGGACGGTAATCTAGGATACGGGGTAGGGGGGGAAAGAGAAATTACCTAAGGATCATGACGACCTGCCCCGAACCAACGTCTAACTAGGCATCGCTAATTTAGAAACATCTGCCACTGCATCAACGAGCCGAAAATTGGGGGGCCATTTTTGGTTATTTTCTATATAATTTATAGGGTGTATTTTTGGGCGTATTTCAGGGCGGTCTGCTAGGTAGATAAGTAAATTTCTAACAGGAAGAACCTCCGCCAGCCAACCACCGTGCAAGGCATATGGCGTGTGCGCCCCGCCGATCTAGGTGACCGATAAAATTGTATAACCATGTAATACCTACCTATGTACCGCGTACATATATACTACGTGTCTATATATACATATATACACACACATGCCTCCATCTATCCCGAAGGATGAATGCAGCGGCAGCAGTTTATTCGGGGTGCCGACGCGACGGCAGCCGAGGGGAGAGCTCGCTCACTATACGAGAGAATGAACTTTGATGCACGATATCGTACCACCGATCGAAGGGATGGGGGATAGGTATAGGTAATATGTATTGACTAACACAATGGGCGTCGGCCATCGCCGTGATTTAGTTCAAGAATTAAGATTTCGAATTTATCAACGTAAAATGCGAAGGGGGACTGATTAATCTTGAGGCCAATAGATCTCAGCCCAGAAGGTATCTCTGGCTTGAATGAGATCGGTAGATTCATAGACGAGCGATCGGCTAGCTAAAGACGAATGTCGAAATATAGTAGCAGGAAATAAGGGTACGGATTGAGAGAGGAAAGGGAATAGACTCAGACCGTTACAGAGTGGTAAAAAACTGAGGTAAAAGTGAAGCAGTTAGCATACCTCCACGCGATCGGACCCCCAGACAGCTCAATCGAAGGTCTGCCCGGTCGTGAAACGATCCGTCGAAGACAGGAACACGTTTCTGTTCCTCCTCCGCGTCTAGACCTACAGCACGTGTCGCCTCGCGTGTCCCGTGTTTAACGCAGCGCGTTCTCCCTCTCCCTCTCTCTCTTTCTCTTTCTCTTTCGGTTTGAAAAATCGTGTCGTACAGATAGATAGATAGAGAGATAGATGGATACATATACGACCGTGAACATCGAGGGTAACATCGTGACTGGAAGTGGTAACGCGGTGGAATCGAGACTTTCGTGCTACTGCAATTGCAGCGCGGTGATTTCGATACGTTATAATCGGTATGATCACCCGGCCGAAAAGCTGGCTCGAAGAAAGTCCAAGGTAAAGGTCTTCGAGGGGGTATAAGTGCCTTTTAAAACGCGGTAGCCGGTCGCCCGGGTCCATAGCTTGGGATGATTCCGCCACTCGCCTCTAACCGATACGAAACATTAGCGACAAAATACTTTATCGGACCCGCGCACTGCGGCTCGATGAAAGGAACCTCTTATCTTCGAGGTGTCTCGGAGAGTAGAGGCTTCCCGTGTTTCCGAGATAGACCTTATTAATGCGATACCCCTTTGCCAGCTACCGATCAAACGGATGCCTCCGGCGTATACCGACTCTTTTTCACTCTCTGTTCGGTTTACAGGTTCCCTAAGTGAGTCTCGAACGGACGATGTATCAGTACTCCGATTGTCGAGGTACTCCTTTTTACGAACCAACCAAAATCTAGACCACGAATTCTAGAATGCTGAAAACACGAGCTTACCATCCAAGAATGTTTACATCTCACTTATTTTCATGGACTTAATGAAAAGGAACAATAATCACCTTTCGAAAACTTACGATCAGTAGATTTAGGAAATCTAATCACATTTTATCAAAGTTGATTGCTAATCGTGACCTCTAAGCATGGATCAACCGAGTCGTATTTTCCCCATAAAATGGCACTTTTGGAGTTGAAAATTCCTTCAAGGAAAAATCAAAACTCTAAAATCTTAGGACTGCGTCAAGGATTCTGAGGCTGATCAGTTACATGATATTTAGGTTTGTCGGATACTATGTTAGATTGTACGGTTTTAATTCAGTTCCTCGCGCAATAAAGACCCTCGCATTGCACAGTGTGGAATAAATGTATTCGGATAGAGTTGGACCTGAATTTTTTATAATGCGATCGCGAAGCAAAAGTCGTTTCGTGGAAGTAACTAGTACCTCAAAGTATTTCCCTAACGAGCACGGACACGCGTTTCACCTAAAACCCGTAAAAGTTAGCAAGAGAAGGAAAGAGGGAGAGAGAGCGGATAGAACGAGGCATTTTATCGGGGCGATCAACTACGGGGAAAAATATAAAGGGAACGGAATTGCTTCTCTCTGCAGGGCAGAAATTTGCCCGATTCGCGTTGGTGAACATCCACCGTTCCAAACCCCTCGTATATTAGACATAGATTATAGCGTGTCGCTACAACGGCTAAGAATAAAAGATATTAGCTCTGTTTTTATACTTTTAGTAAAATACTTCTACGACTAGTATATATAATTCGATATCGACGGGATATTCTCGCTCCTGGAATCTGTAGAGTAATAAATCAGGCCGGAAGCTAGTTCCTGATTAAAGAAATGAGAGAAGTTGATATTACAACTTCGCCGTGAACCCAGAATGTATTTCCCCGATGGTTGGCGAACGAGTCACAGTCGAGATTCCATATTTTTAGAAGAGCGTAAAATCCCTGAAGAATGGGAGAACCGAGGAGTCACGGAAACCGAAAAATGGTCGCGTGACCAAATGAGAATGCAGTCAGCGTTAAACCAAAAGTGCCGAGATGTCCTTGCCGGTAGAGAGTACGCTCAGCGCTAAAACGTATCTCAAAGAAGGACCCGGGGGCTAAAGGAACCATAATTTTTGAGCTGTCAGCAGATCCTCGAGTCTTAATAGTATCCTTAGTACCCTGCACGAGCGTCTTATGGTTTCAGGGGGAATAAGCCAGTCAGCCAGCCAGCCAGCCCAGGATGTTGGCAATTTTCACACTGATAAAAAAGTCAAGACCATCCACCAGACGCGCACATACAGGTAGGTGGATAAAATGGCTACTGCTATACCCGTTGCAGCGGGGATTCCCAGAAGGAGAAGTCAGATGATGCTCCCGAACCCATTAGCCGCGCGATTTCCACCTCGGACCCGACGCAGAGATACGGATCCCCTCTCTGCCCCCGGCGAGGATAGTCACGTGACCATATTCCTGAAAGTTTCGAGAATTTGGAAAAACTCGAAAAATTCAGAAATTAAACATTGAGAGGAAATTTTGTGTCCAGCGAAGCTAACCTCAGGACCTTTCGCTATCACAGTACGACTCTCGTCGTAGTGAAAGGTCTTCGCTCTGCTTAGGCGGTGCTAACGTCTATGTGTAAGTAGACCGAGGATTCCTAAGGACTAAAAGGAATTCCACGGTGCAGGCGCAGGCCCGGCTAAAAGAAGGTGGATTCGGATGGACGGGACATGTTCTGGGCTCGGGAAGTGTCGGGTCAAGTTAAAGCGAGCAGGACACGCTGAGGCGCCGCTGCCCTGTCGTCCTCACAGTCGAGTGGAGAGCGCCAAAGCTGGGGCTGATATTTTCCCTGCTTATTATCTCCTCTGTCTTTTCTTGTTATAGCAATAAACTTTGGCCTTTTGTCCGTAGAGAAATGGGAGTTGGAACGAGAGCTATCACGACGGATGATCGAGCGAGGGTTAAACCTCTGGCGCGAGCAGCAATTAGACTCATCCATACATCATGAGGTAAAAATCGCAGTTTGATTCGCGGCTCTAGATAGACGGCGGAAAGCCGGACTGTGAATGCTAATCTATCAAGGTGTGACTAGACTCTGGGAAATGTGTTTGAATTACGATTAACACCGCCAGTGCTGGAAGCGCGAGGCAGCGTGAACCCAAAGCGGCAGCGGGCGAATAAACCCAGTACCAATACGTAGCTCGTTGTGCAGGTATGTACAACCCGACAAACCCACTACCCGCTGCACGAGCGAGTTGCACCAGCCCGAATGAAATGAACACAGAACTCTGCTAATTAATATTTACCCTCCGACAACATCACGCCGACACACCGATCTCCTCTCTGTTCGCCAACTACCAACGTCAATGTTACCGCTAAGTACACATCGTCTAGGTAGTACATACACAGAGGTCTACCGCTCGCCCGTGCCTACTATGATCGTGCAGATATAGTATATTCAAACAAACGCGAACGCGGCGACTAACTGCACTGCAATCCCCAGCACAGTACTCTGTGCGATACGTTGTGCACTCGTGTATATTCATGGCGTTAAATGCAATAAACTATCGATACCATGAGCCGAGAAGAGGGTATGGTACTCTTCGCAATTGATGAGATCGAAGGCGTGTTGATTTCCACTAGTCCCGTGGTCTAGACAGGCTTGAGGATGATTTCGATGACATTTTTCTCCCTCGTTTCGAGCACGTGGTTAGTTAGGCGGAATCATGCATGGTCAGAGAAAGACTGGACGCGGGGAACGCGGGGGGAAGAGAAACGCGGCTTAATTATTATTCCCCCGGGTTGATATCTCAACTAGCCGCCTGCCGCGAAGGGTCTTGACCATTCTTTCGAGATCCAGTTCGAGTTCAAGTTCCGACAACTTCCATCGCTGTCCTCGCCGCCTTCCAGCGTCGAAAAATTCCACGAATTCTTTCTTTGTCCCCAAGGTAAGGCATAAGATGGCACCCGCGATTTTTGTCGATACTTTAAAATGACGTTTCGTTATAAGTGAGACCAGCACTGTTCCGCGTTCTCGTCCCAGTCGAAATCTCGAACCAACGACAAAACTCGGCTCCTCGACCAGCCTTTGCGGACGGGAATCAAGAGACTAGCATTATAACCTAATAGCTGAAAGAGCAAGAGATAAGATCGGAGATTTGTGGCAGTCGATGTGAGAAGGAAGGAATCCGAGGCATTTGGAAAAGGCGGCGAAATCGCGCGACGGAAAGGGACCAGATCTGAATAAAATAGCACGAGTTCGCCGAGTCGCCGATCGGAGTATAAAGATATCAGGCAGTGATTATTCGACGGGTTACAAGACGGGACGAGGTGGTCTTACGTGTGCGTAATTCTTCTTCTTGTATGCCTAATTCTCACTCCCCCACCAGTCTTTCCTCCTCGCACATATGAACACGGACGACCCTGGTGTTATTCCAGTGGAGGGGATGCGACGACCGCCTCCAGAAACGCCCTTCGTATTTCCCCTCGCAAGTCTCACGTGTGCTTTTTACGGTTCGCGTATAGGTAGGTACATGGCAGAGAACCAACGTGCGTTCATGCGTGTGGACGCGTTCTATGCAGGTATACCTTCATTATACTGCACGTCGACGTTTCTGCGCGCGTATGTGTCCGTGCCTACGGTTTTTCTGCACCTGGTAATGGGTGTGGGTTAGCACTAACCCTTCGCAATGCCATGCACAACGTGTAATAAAATTCACGTGGTCCAGTCTGCGGTATTCTTCGACATAATGCACGCTCTGCATGCATGGGAATAGATTCTCCTCTTCATCGGGACGTCTGTCCTCCACGCTTCTCTTTGCGGTATTAAAGTCGTCCGAAAACTTCGTTACTCGAGTCTTTGAAGCTGGTTCATCGCCAGTTTAACCTCGTAACATGTCCTTCAATTTTTCTTTCACTTCCGGTGAAAGATCATATCGATGAAAATTTCAAGTATGTTCCAGGGACGCTTTTAACGGATTCACAACCGGGAAGGTCGCGTCAAGAATGTCTATTCAAGACGGATCGCTCACGCAGAACAAGTTCCAGAAGTCGTCTACAGTCTTCCGAATCGAAATCAGACTCAATTTCCTGTCGAGATTGCGAAGGATTTCTCGAAGCTAATCAGAGAGGAATTACGCCTCGACACATCCTCCGAATGTCACAAAATGGTGTTTGTTTTCTTTCCCATATTACTTCGAGAAACTTGAACAATAATTTCTCCCTCTGCCATTCGAATATATATCGGTACATTTTCGCGTAATTAGCTAGAAAAGTTTTTTGATCAAAAACGTTAAGGTTTGGTCAAATTGCCGCTCTACACGATCACTCATTTTTCTTCATTGCCCTGTGCCAGTGTAGGGTATTAGTATGCGTTAACCAATTTCCTGTCACGATCTCAAATAAACGAACATAATTCATGAACGCGGTAAAACAAAATGCAAGAACTTCGATAATGAGAGAAATTCGGCATTTCATGTCCACCGAATATAATCTAACAAAATCTAAACGAGATACTGAGATACTTTTGTCGCTAAACAGTGAACAGTCCTAGATAGCTCCTCCGTGCAACAGCGTAGTCTACCTCTGCGCTGTGCAGACTCTTTAGTGTTTATACGGCATACAGAGGGAGGAATGGGGATCAGGGGGGAGCAGCAAACGGGGCTAAAGATGGATCGGCAGGATCGCCTTACAGGCTGTTCGATTCTATTAAGGCGCCTCTCCCCTGATCCCGTGATCCCCTGATCCCCTATTTCCCTCTTTTAACCTCCCTTCGTCGGGAACCCCCCTTCGGTTTGGCACAAACATCCCCAAAGAACTCGAGTCGAAATCTATCCGGGAGTTGTTGAGGAAACCGACGTAGTACATACGCCGCGCCCTTTTTCTCGCCCTTTTCCATTTCACTTCCTTTTCCTTTTCCTTTTCCATCTCCTCATCCTCATCCTTCTTCGTCTTATTCTAACATCGGCATCGCACTGACAATGAGTGGAAAACAAGACCGAGACCGAAACCATCCCCGGAAATCGATACCACCAGTTCCTATATAACAGGCGATAAAACATCTGCCAATTATCGATAATTGTCCGCATCAGTTTAGACTTTGTTCCTTTTTTTATTGACACTGTACCTACTTATGGCCCAGACATTTTCGGAACGGGATTTCTGCCCTCGGTATTCGGACAGCCAATTCCGCATTACCGAGCAGAGTAACGAGGCCCATTTTGCGGCATTCCCTAACCTAAGGCAACCCAAAAATCCTGGAAAACGGAATAGCGAATGAAATGCAGAATGGCCACGACATAAACTCCGGGGTTATCAGATCCGTAATTTGTTTTTTCTTTCCCCAATTAAATAGCACCCCGCAGAGTTTTATCGTGATTGATTCTGACCAGCCAATAAAATTACACTACGTCTCGCGGCCTCTAAGAACGAATGAAAGCGAACTGACCGAGGACGCAGGACGCCGGACGCCGTGAACGCCGGCGTATAGTGGACAGCAAAATGGCTACCGCAGTCTTTACCCGATGTGTGATGGTCAGCGGTTCGTCGTATGCCTTTGCACCACCAAGCAGTGCCACGAGCACGCGATTCTATAATAATCATCTGACGTTATGGTGTAGGTTCGGGTATAGGTATAGATCTGGTAGCATGGGAACCTTCGTGTGCGTTTCATACCATAAAAGCAGAAATGTTCAATTCTTGGATAAGTTATCGGAATTTTGGTATTAATTGAAAATCGTGACGATAATTTCACTCCTTTCATATAGTGATTGGATCTGGTGGCGCTTGACTAAGGAACGTCGGATGAAGAGGCGAGGTGAGTCTGACCGGGGAGAACAGCAGCAGCTGTCTCCGTGTTTGACTGTCTGTCTTTTTACGGCCCCCGTCGGTTTGTCCGGTTGTCCTTTGGCCCGTTTAGTTTGTCTCTGTGTACTTTGCGGCTTACACCGTATGCACTCACTCCTCCGGTCTGGGCTGGGCTGAGCAGGCCTGACAAGCCGAAGATTCTAATAGACCTGTTTTATCCCTGTTTCCGTCCGCTCGGCCTTTTCCGACAAAAGAAATTTTCGAGGAGGAAGAATCACTCTCGAGTGGTCTCAGTCCTCACTCACTCGGCCGGCGTGTGTTTGCACTAATTTCATTCCCTTAAGTAGAAATAATATTCCGCTCAAGTAAGAAGAGAAGATTATCTTCGGAGAGTTGTTGGTGCCCAAAAAAGGATCTCGACGAATTTTTAATGAAATTAGGAACAAATTATGGAATACGTTGAAAAACAGACTAACGTCTACGAGTTTTAAGGAACTAGATATGTTGTTTATTGCTACTTGCCTCAATGAAGAAAGAAAAGGCACATCGTAGAAGTATTTTTTCCAACGATTCATCGAACCAAAACGTGGTTTTGGGAAAGAAGCTTGACTGAAAAGTGCGGAGATAGTGACTTGGGTCGTTTTCCAAAAATTTTCGCATCACACGGTCCTTTTCCCCGCAGGTGAAGAGGACCGGGCGTGCAGTGGTCCGAGTAGCCACAGCGGCTAGCTATTAGCCAAAAAGGGTTTTCATGGGCTCTCAGGATGTTTTCTGGCCTTTTGCACAAACTGGATCGCCTACTGGGGTGTATCTTTTATATTATAGAATAGGGAAGAGCCATCGGGCGCCGAAGGAGCCCTTAAAGGCTTCTGTTCGATGTAACAGAGCCATTTTCTACCCGGAGAAAGAAAGGTACCTACCTTAGTCGGCATTGAGCGAACCTTAGAAGCGGGGGCCTTCGAGGACTAGCTTTCACGAGCCAGTGATCACCGACAGTGCAGTTTACCCGCGGTCCAAAACCCCGAAAAATTTGGAAATTATTTCTCAAAGAGTGCCGACAACACTACTCCGCGCCACCGCAACAAGGAATTCGCAAAAAACAGCTCTGGTGTGGCTTTGGGGTTTAGTACTGGCTGCTGTACTCAACAGTTTCGGTTTAGGAGTGAAAGGGTGCTTCTCTAGCTACTATCCTTCGGACACTACCACCGCTGCACCATACTTGACGAGGAAATCTGTTCTGATCCTAGATTAAACGACGTCAAGGACTCCTCCTAGCCCGCGGATCTCATCATCTCAGCCGCTTGACTCGGTAAAAGAGGCGAAAAATCTCCTTTCAAGGAAACTTGCCGCGCTGTATTTCAACGGAATATCGCTTCCCTGAAGAACTAGTTCGAATCTATCTCATTTTCAGAGTATTATAGCACGAAGAAGTGACGAACCCGCGACTTGAGACAAATCCATAGACGATAAGGATAAAAGGAAGTGCAGAGTAACCTGGATATGTATGTAATGCAAATATTATTCTAACTTGGGAAGGGGGTCCTCGAGTATAGTGCCATTCGCTTAGCGATTCGAAATCATTTCTGACTTCAAACGGCTCTTATCGCGTGACTATATCAATGCACGAATACTCTTCAAGCCAGAAGCAGTTGCGGAGTCAATGTGCAATTTTAAATCCATGGAGTGTGCGATTCAGCATTTTTCTTACCCGTATTTTAAACAGAAGAAGCGGACTGCTTTGAACGGAATATCGAGTAAGACCGGGACAGAATCCGCTTAAAGAATTCACAGTTCATTCATAGAATATATCGCGAAGTATCAGAGATTTCGTAAGGGTTTGCAATCTTTGGCAATATGTTTTAGAAAATTTTATGGGGCTACATGAGTAATTATGGAATTTAATTGAGGATTCGTTCGGTTTTGTAAAATTCCATGGACTCTCGTCCACTGAATATCATGAATCTTGATAATACCTCATGGGATTTTATGGAAAACCCACAAGATTTTATGAAATTTCATAACAACTGTTAAACTAATTTCATTGAATTTAATTTCACGGTAGGATATCATCGAACTTCGTTATGTCGTATAAAATCTCCTCTAATATCATGAAAATTTTCCATCCAATTTCGCGTACGATATAGGGTAATGAAATTTGTCGCGACAATTCTCGCGATCTCATTAAACATCATGAAACTTGATGGGATTTTATGAAATTTGGTCAAATTTCACATGACACGTCAAAAGAATTTAATAAGAATTCTAAATATTCCATGAAATTTTACGGTCTTCGTCACGTAAATACCGCAGCACGCAAATCATGCCTATGACAGAATTTCGCGTACAATATCCGAGGGGGTAAAAGAAAAAAAAAATCGCTAAGACTCCCGAAATTCTGTGAGCTATATAATACATTAATTTGTTTGTTTTTTTTTTACTGTACATTCGATCATGCGTAGAAAAAGAAAAAAGAAAAATTGGGGGTAAAAAAGCGCGAATTGAATCAAGAAAAAATAATGATAATTGTAAAGATTTCACTTTTGATCAAGCGAAGTCCATATTATGATTAACCAACGCGTGATAGTGGAATATTATGACTACAGATGTATAGCCGGCGGGCAGTGAGTGTAAGTTAATTATCGCTACAGGTGTATGTGGGTATGTATATGTTAGATATACGAAGGTATGTACATATATGAGAGATATAATAATTATCAAACTACACTTAAGATCTAGTAAGTAAGTAATTGGTTGGTTGGCGTTACGTACAGTACTTACAAAGCCGTGCTTGTCGCTGATGTTGTTCGTCAGTTTGAGTTTGTGAAAGCTCACTACCTTCTGCATCCATTGCTCACCGTTGCTCGGCGAGTCTGGATGAATGTACATCCTCTTGGGCATTTCTGGGTCCGCTTTACCCGCGACCATCCATCTGCTACTCGTCCATAAAACGAAATAAAACTCGATTAGACATATGTCACAGTTTCTTCATTCTATATTCTTGTTTTGCCATTTCGTCCAAAGTTTGCGGGATAAGGATTGCGATTTCTACATACAGGTAAATGATAACTACTGCTGATAAGCTCGTTCAAAGGGCATATATAATATGCACCCAAGAAATTATTTCAGATTTTACGAAGCTGCGATTACAGGCAGCATCGTTGATCAAAACTTTTACAAATCCGAAGGGAATATTCTCAAACGATTAGATTTTGGTATGAACCGATAATGTAAAGAGATGAGCGCACAAGTTTCTATAAATGAATAATTTAAAATCAAAAATTTATCCCATCAAAAAAAAAAAGAAATTTAAATCAAATGTATAGAATATCCTTTCGAAATTCGAAGAAGTTTTGATTAACGATACGAATCTGTATAGACTGAGACCAATAATTTGCGAAGCGAAGCTTCATAAAATGTGAAATAAATATTGAATTTATGTCTCGAAACGCGAGTGTAAATAATAGAATATTTCAGTGATTTTGAAAAAGAAATTATATCCAATATTTGTGTATATATATACCTCCTTATAATCGCCACCGGTCATTTATTTATATATTATTATATCTTACGATAATCGGTCAGCAGGCGAGTTTTTACTGTTTATAAATAATCGCGTATACGTATACAGCATACATACGTGTATTTATAAGACGGTTAACAACGTCAAGCTGCATATAATACCGATTTCTTATTTCGCACCGTCTGCTGGCGCGACCAAATGACCCGGTGAATGAAAATAAGAAAATATAAGGTAGTTATATAGGTATAATATACGAAATTAAGAAACTGGTCAAACCGTTCGTTTTATCTCTTTCATACACATATATCTATACATACATATGCGTAGCGTATGTGTGCGTTGCCCGTAAGTATACTACCCGTTAAAGTCGGGCACGTATGTCGAAAGGCGGTGTCTTTTTCGAAGACCAATTTAATCACTTCGTATTATTCCATATATATCCACAATATTTCGAGGTAAAAAGAAAAGGAGACCAAGGAAGGCATGAGACTACAAATTTAGGAAAACTTCATGCTGCAGTAGTATATCGTCATGCGAGGATTATAATTAGTTCAATTAGGTTATATTATACCCTGGTGAAAATGATTCTACAATTTTTGGATTTGAAAATTGAAACTTCTCGTAGTTTAATTACTTTTTTTCTTTCTTTGTTTCTAATTTGATAAACGGAAAAGGTGAAATTTTTTCGAAAATCAACGATCCTCTCTTTTCTTTTTTCTTTTTTTTCATATGAAACTGTGAAAATGTGCAAATTTTTGTTGAATATTTCTAAAATTTCTTAGAAGGAAACAAATTTTTACCAGGGTATACAGACTTCTGGTTTATTAGCTATATAATAAGTTTTGAATATAACGACGGCACGTGCAGGTTTTGTGTTAAAAATGAAAAGAAAAAAACGAAAATTGGACTTGTATGGAGAGAATCGAATCGCAATCGCGAGCGCATCTCGTTATAGAGATAGACGTACGTATATGTGACTGATTTTAAAGCGATCGCAAGAAGGTGTAGGTAATGTTATGCACGTCTCTTGAGACTCACGAGTCAAGTTGAGTATAGATAAGTCACGAGTCGTATAGGTAGTGTAAAACCCAAGTCATACCCTAAGTTATAAGTCGAGTTTAAACTCGACGCGTAACCGCATAAATGCGAAAAGAAAAGTTATCCTAATGCCGCGTTGTTGTTGTTGCGGTTTGTTGAGGACGAGCGCCACCACTTCGAGGTGGGCGATTCGCGTTCCGCTTATTTCTCTCTCTCTCTCTTTCTCCCTCTCTTTTTTCTCTCTACCTATATATACATATACCTCTTTACTCTAGCAGTCTAGTAAGAAGATATGTATACGTCCCCAGTGGCGAGAGAAGAAGAAGCAGAAGAAGAAGAAGAAGAAGAAGAAAGAGAAGGAAAAATAAGAAGAAAAGTAAGCGAAGGCCCCGTAATTCGCTGCGGTCGCGATTCGATTCTCTCATTGTCCTTATATCCAGCAGAGATGTGCCTAGGATTAAATTTGAAAGCTGTGCATGAAAAAAAAAAGAAGAGAAAAACAAAACAAAAAAAAAAAAAAAAAAAACCTAAAATCAAATTGCTTCAAGAACACCGCAAAACCAACCAACCAACCAACCAACCAACCGGCCAGACAGACAGCCAAGCCAGCCAGCTAGCCAGCATAGTTTGAAATGCAAGAATATTTCACTTTGCCTTTTCGCCTTCGCGCTCTCTCTCTTTCTCTTTCTCTTTCTCTATTTGTCTTTGTTTTCTCATTCATTTTTACACAGTTTCATAGATTTTTTTTTTTTTTCTCTTTTTCTTTAGACTTTTCTAAAATACAATTAGATTCAAAAAAAAAAAAAAAATCTATAAAAAGCGCATCATCTCCGCTGACAGTAACCCCGGAGGCATGCTCTATCCCCCATACACGTCGTAAACAGCGAAAATAAAAGAAAATAAAAGAAAGAGAATTAACAAAAATTAATATTTAAACGAACGAGAAAGAAAAAACAAGAATCGATATCCCTTTTTTTTTTTTGACAAAATAAATTGAGGTTCGTTAGATGACGTTTTTTTTTTTTTTTTTTTTTTACAATAAAATATATATAATACGTCGGATTTCATATAATATATAATAATACCAATAATATAATAATAATACGTGAATTGTTTTCAATAATATAATGCCATATATATAGACGAATGGTTTCAGTTATTCGAACAGACATTATGATTACGATACACATTTTTTATTATCTTTTTATGCATTTTTTTTTCGTTTCATTTTTTTTTGTTTCCATGTTTGGTTAAAAGAAGAGAAGAGTAAAAAAAAAAAACTTTGGTTAATTCGACGAGTATGGGGAATTGTTCGCAGCGCACGGTCCACAACGTTTCTTTGGTTGGTAAATTGTTATTTTTCTTTTTTCTTTTTTTTTTTTCTTTACTTTTTGTTTTTGTTTGTTTTTGTTTTTATTTCGTTCTCCATCAATTATGACTCTAAAATATGTATGTAGTTAACTGTAGGTAGTAAGAGGTAGTAGGTAAAGGTGGGCATTATTATGAATATAACGAGAGTATAATACGTTTAAAAAATTCCCCCCCCCCCCCCCCCCCCCCCTAGGACTTTTTTGTTTTTCCTTCAAGTATTAATTTTTTTTTTTTTTTTCTTTCTTTCATTTTTTTTCATATGATTCTATATTCATTTAGCGATTGACATCAGAAATTTTACCCGAGGATATCAAAGAAGCGCAAAAGAAAAAAAAAAAAAAAGAATGCCTCGAAGTATTATATTCATGTTATAGGTACATGTATATAATTTATTGGTGCACAAACAACTGTATAGGGAATAATAATAATAATAATAATAATAACAGTAATAATAATAATAATAGTAATAATAATAGTAATAATAATAATAATAATATAGGGGAGGGGTGGGGGGAAGTGGGGTACCACTACAGTCGCGTCCGCAGCAAATATACAGTTCTGAATGAATCCAGAGGGCTGTAGGTGCAAACCGATCACGACAATTAGCTATTTCTGTTTAAATTTCAATTTCAATTTCAATTTCATTCCAATTACATATCGTCTTTGGTAATTGATTGCGAGAAGAGGTGGACGGGAGGGGGCGGGGGGGGGGGGGGGGGGGGGGGTGGAAGAAAACAAAAAAATTTTGAAGAAAAAAAAAAAAAGAAAAAAAAAAGCTACGACGAAAATAAAGACGTGTGGATATAGTAGTCACCTGTTATGGAACTTATATCGGCACTCGTCGGATGCCACGATGTCCATAAGAAGGATGTAGCTAGCCTGTCTGTCTAATCCGGAAATCCTCACTTTATACGCGGGGAACATGCGTCTGCGAACAATATGCAATCGCAAAAGCAACACTCAATTAACTTTTGGCTGTCCACCGGCAGGGAGGTTCATTAGAGGGTTTCATGTGTTACATTACATTGTTATCATAATTAGGGTGGGTATATAATATGTATATATATATTATTATTATCATAGGGAGGTGGGGTGATGAAAACAAAAAATTTTGTTTTTTTTTCTGTTTTTTCAGTAAAAAAAAAAAACTAAAAAAAAAAAGAACGCAGAAAAAAAAGGACATCTTTCCTCTGTTTCTTTCTTTCGATTCAACGACAACACGCGCAAACCACAAACTGCAATTTCAGGGATTTTTTTTACCACCCCTTTTAACTGCTACACCCACCAATATACCGATACTAAACTGTACAATAAATTATGTTACTTCATTTTTCTTTTCGTCTTTTTTATTTCGCGATTTGGTTGGGTGTAGCAAATAATGTGAGGGCGATGGCGGTTTTTTTTTTCTTTCTTTCTTTCTTTCTTTTTTTTCTTGTCTCCGTTTCAACGTGCCACGATTCTTTATTTTCCTTTCCCGGTCATTTCTATACCTGTTGTGAAATTTGTATCTGTAGTCGTCCGCCGCAACGATGTCCAGCAATAGGATGTACTTCGCCTTAGCGTCGAGACCGGATACCCGGAACTTCATCTGCGGGAACATCTGCCTGGACCATGGCCATGGTAACAGTTAGATTTAAATTAGACCGTTCGAGAGGGATAGGGAGGGGTGAGGGGTGAGGGGGATTCTTTTCACTTGATATTAGATTGTTTTTTCTTATTCCTTTTCTTTTTTCATTCGTATCAATTGAAAATTGAGGAAAAAGAGGAAATAGTGGAGAAACAGAGGACAAAAAAAAAAAAAGGAGAAAGAGTCCAATTATATTATTAAAATCAAATTCTGTACCCAATTATACAACCGGAGGAACGATATGTAAATGGATAAATTAAACATATTTATTATATTACGATTGGATTAAATTGATTTTTTTTTTTTTTGTTTTTAACTGATTGATATGTATAATCAATTGTCTCGTAGATGAGTAGATAATATAGGTACAGAATCAGACTCGTGAATAGTACATAAATTAATAATCAGATATATATGTATATAGGGTTCGCACAGCTATATAAAGAATCGCGTTAATTATTGCCGCAAATCTGCATATATATAGCGTATATCCTGAAATGATTTTAAAAAAATAAAATAATAATAAAAATGGAAGAAAAAAAAACTGATATTTCGCATCCTGGAAGGAACATATATACATATATATATTATAGATTCGTTGTCATATTTATGAATCCTTCAGCAATATAATATTCTTGAACTATAGAGACAAAAAATATATAAACTGTCCATATATTTATATATATATATATATATTTGTCCTTCTCTTTTTATACGCAAAGTTAAAAACAACGATCAACTAAAATCATATTAAATTAGAGAAAAATGATGAATAATCATGTACACATTAATTATTAAAATAGTATTGTGGTTTTCTTTTCTTTCTTTCGCATGCTATAGGTAAGATTTCGAACGCCATAATTATACATGTGTACGGGAGAGCGAAGCAAAACGGGAAAACGTCTCAACTCAAATCTTAAAAACGACTTGTTTCAGTTTCCTGACATTCCCACACGTAATAGAAAAGTTCGGAAAATTTCGGCGACACTTTGAAAACTAATAAGCTTCTCTTGATTGTTTTTTTTTATGATCTATTTGTATACATATGGGTATAAGGTATTAGGTATAATATATCGTATATTGGCAAAATGGATAATTAAAGAGTTCAATGTATTTGACCGAGCAAATTAATTCGGTGGTTGAAGGGGGTGGCGGGAGATTCTATAAAGACCACCTCCCGTGACAAATCGATAAGTTTTTGTCCACAGCTACGCAATTGAACGCTTGTCAAATCGTTTTATTTCGAATAATGGTCCCTGCACGCAAGTGGGTTAGGTTAGATTCATTCTTTTTTTATACAAATATAGCTTACAGCTGTAGGTAAACTTGGTATGTGTATTATACCAATATATCAGTGATTCTATAGAAAGTGGAATTTTTTGCCTAAAAAATGTTAACATGCTTTTTTTTGTAAATATGAAACAACAACTCGTTTTTCTAATGGCAGATGATGAAATATCACTGCTATGAGAAGGGCCAGTAAATTTCACAAGTATTTCAATTTTTATTAGCGCTTTTCGAAAAAATGCTTCCAGGGGACTGATAACGTGTACAGGGGACTGAAAAATCAATACGAATTCCAAATAGAACGAATATTTTATGGAAATAAAAAAATAATGGATAAACGAAATGTTACATTTATCAATGTGAAACCGAAAATAACATTTTTTTCGATGGAAAAAGTGAAAATTCTTATCACATACGTATTATTAACTTATGTATGTATTACGTTTTTTCTAAGCGATTTCTTATAGTATAGTAGGTTTTTATATAGTCTTATAAAATATTAGTTTTTATTTTACGGTAACTTTTCCCATAATATATAGTAAATTAGATTGAACAGTATTTGTTGCTCACACATTTTGCTTATACTATAATATTGAATATTCTTATTAAGTATTATAATTTTTTTTAATCATTTTTAATTTTTTCATATCTAGCTCTTTCAGCGACTCTCTTTTTTTCTAGCCTTTCCTCTCTGCTCAGTATTCGTTTATGCGTTGGTGCCATTTTTATTTCGTTTCCGACTGTAAATGTACACATTATATATAATCATAAGCTTCGTATAGTTGTTAAATGTATTCAAAAATAAAATTTCTATAAACGTAGGTGGTCAACAAAGGAAGAAAAACGCATTTGTTGCACAGATTTATCAGTCCCCTGGAAAAATTCTCAATCCCCTGCAACAGTTTGTTGCAGGGGACTGAGACCAGGGGACTGAGATTCTTCACGAAAATTGTTAATAACTCCGAACAAAATCATTCACAAATGTCATCATTGTACACACAGTTCGGGACAGACTTTATAATTTCATTCTATTTAATAAATATGAGACAATTAAGTAAATTTTAACAATAATACGTACCAGGGGACTGATAAATTTACTGTCTCCGCCACGTCTTCCATTAATCGAGTCGTGGTTGCTACTAAACAAAACCGATGTACATAAACTAATGGTACATTTTCGTTAACTCCAGTTTGACAATTATTCTTAGATGGAAGCACTTGATACTACGAGGTGAAGAATATCGAAATATTTGAATTTTGTTCGAAGCCAGGGGACTGAAGTCTCAAACTGGTGACAAGATTCACGATCGATTTTTATGTAAATACAATAATAAAAAACCGCAAACAATATTATAATCATCATCCACAATCTATGTAGTTTAGATGTCATGAACCAAAATAAGTGAAAATTTCATCTTATGCTCGTGAATACGTTTAGTTATCTGAATTTTGCGTTGGTGACATGCCAGGGGACTGAGATTTGGACCGAACATGAGTGATTTTGACGAAGAAAAATGTGAAATTCCATGGTTTTGTTACATTGCCTACGTAGCCCAGTGTAGATTCTTCTGCGCCAGTACGAAAAAAAAATTTATTTCATGTTTCAAATCCCTATAAAATCGAGGAACGCAGAAAATTCCACTTTCTGTAGAATCACTCATATATACGTTATGCAGGCTTGAAAACTCGATTTTTTCTTTTTTTCTTTTTTTTAGAAGAAAGTTTTGTACGACCGCGCTATATATTCGAGTGCCTTTGAAGTCGATACTTTAACACGCTCGAAAAAAAATGAATGGCAAGATATATATATGCGTACATCAGATATCTATATACTATACATGTCATACATACGACGACACGATTTACTTTAATTTGACAATCCGCGTGTAATAATTATTTTTTCTTCAAGATATCCGCATATGTGCATATGACAATAAACATATATGTACATATTTATAGTATATTATATCTATCTACTATTTTTAGATTTTTTTTTTTTTTTTGAGGGAGGAGAAAAATTAATTCTCAAATTAGCTCAATGACGAGAAAATTACTTCCACGTAATGACTTTCTCCGTTCAAAAATAAATAAATAAATAAATAAATAAATAAATAAAACAAAAAATATTACAAATTTTCTGCAAAATGTTAATTATCTTGTAGATTTGTTACCTATATATAACTGAGTGCGTAGAATTTCCCAAATTAGTGTGTGAATTTACTATATATTTAGAGCACTTATAATTGGGAAAAAATTAATCATTCCCGCGTGCGCGTATAGTTTGACAAGCAATTATATTCATGGAAAGATATAGAGGTTAGGCGAGGCGTACATAATTGACCGACGACTTCTATATGCGATCCGAAAATCGTTATTCCACGGAAACTGCATCAGTACGGAGCACTAGGTACTCCTCTTCCTCTTCCTCCACTTCTATCCGCACGAATTTATGCAAATAAGTTTAATATCGGTATATATATCGTTGTATACACGCGTAGGCGGTTTGGTTACTTGGTTAGTATATCCGAACCTATCTACTCTACCTTCCTATACCTTCCTATACCTTCCTACCAATCCTACCTACCTACCTACCGATGCTGCAGTCTATTAGCATAATTAGGTGTCATAAACATGTCGTCTGGCCCGGGGGCGTGGGACAATGGCGCCGTATAACTACGGAGCAGTAAACGCGGAGACTCTGCCCTATATATATGTATGAAAGGACCCAAAACTCGTGCCCACGTACACCGAACCGATCTATATATATATATAGAATGTATATGGGTACTATGGGCCTACTCCTATATAAGCAACGAGGCCCAAATTTAATTCTATTACAATATAATGGGATTAAGAAAAGAAGGAGAAAGGAATAGGAATAGAAGGTAGCTGGGCGTGAGGCCCTTGATCTTTTCCTTAATTGCCTGTCCGTTTCCAGCTAGTTTCCTATGCATGTATACCAATCGGTTTATAGCTGTCTTTGTCAGAAGGTATAAAACGTCTTTACCCTATAAGCTGCGGCATTAGGGGTAGGAGTATATTGCGTGATGACAAAGACCAATTAGATGTCATGAAAAATCATTCTTTTCTTATACTTAGCAATTTTCTTGAGACTGTTAGCCGATCTTGTATTCTGTCATAATTAATTCGGTCATATTCAATGCTCCCGTGGGCCAGAGCGTCTTCGAGTAGATAAAAAAAAAATCTAACCAAAACCTCAGCTTCCTATCTCAATTTTAAGTACTTCCCCATTCAAATAACACACGATTTTCAGTACTCCAGGATTATTGTTTACTTCCTGTCACATTGTCGCTCTGAATGATCTGAAACTCCCTCCGCAATCTTCTCTCCTATAGTACTGGGTACGGGAAGAGAAAAAATTGACCGCAAAATGTCAGAAATCGTGTTTTATTAAAATGGAAAAATTCGAAGGCTTTGAATCGAGATAAGAATCCGGGGTTTTGGCTACGTTTTTTTATATGTATAATATATATACATATATGTATATAAGAGGGACTCTCGTGTACAGGATACATCTGCTATGTGCATATATGTTACTTCCCTCGCGGTGATGGTTTGTTTGAATCGAGGAATGAAGTAAACTAGCGCCTATGTGGCAAGGTATCGTTTCGTACCGCACTCAAAAATGAAAAACACACATTCACGCGGTCTCTCAAAGTCTTTAAGCCGGATTATCCCCGCTGTGAGAGGCAAAACATGCCACGTGATCCATGAGAAAAGCTCCCGCGTCTCATCCCGTACCTAACCCCTACTCGCCTATTGCTCTGACAAATATAACGTCTTCTTTTCGAGTCTAAGTCCCACGTACATACATATTTATTTTGTTTTTCAAAAATCTATTTTATAATCACGAATAATTCGAAAGAAGCCAAAAACATTTACCCGGCTGCAAAATCTTCTCGATTTCGGTTTTTCTCGGGAACCCAAAACCTTGAATTAATATTCGTAGAAACGAGAAGCGAGTCATTCTTCGACCAAAACTAATATACTTCAAAGGCGCGAGGAGTATCACGTCTATGAATATATTTCCGTGTTAGGAGTATACGAATAAACGGAAGAAACGCGGCCGTGGACCTGTAATAGGTTCTGTTTTGATCGATGGATATTGTCTTGGTCGTTTGAAGTTGCAGCAGCGTATAGGTATGAGGTATAGATAAGGTCTTGACCAAGGAAGCTGGGCTTAACTTACGTAGCGCATAGGCATAGGTATATGGGTACTAAAATACTAAAACAAGTACTAAAACGAACGGAGATAGAAACTCCGGTATATGTTTTTCTCATTTCTAAATAGGTGCATACATAAGCATCTATGTATATAGGTATATAGGTAAGAAACGCGAGCTCTTTCGAAGGCATATTATAACACAACGGCGACGAACTATAGGAGTGACTTATGCCTCCGTGGTTTACGACTCTGTCTTTTCCGGGGAAAAAGAAAGAAAAAAAAAGGAGAATGAGAGGAAGAGAGAAGAGAATAGAAAAGGAGAGGGATGGGGCTCTTTAACTCATCGTCAGCCTAACCCTGCAGCAGCAACCGCATTTAAACTTGACCGACGTTCTTGGCGTTCCAACAAAAATACCAGCCTTAAAATGTTGGAAATTCTCCAAGAATCGAACAGATTACGGTTTTAATGAACCAACCTCTTTCCGTAAAGAGAAGTTAAGTAACGACCTGAGCCAGCGGCAAATGTGATCTTGGGATGATCTCAAACCTGTGGTATACGGGTTATGGTGAAAAAGAGGTCTATTGAAAGAGAAATGAATATATTACGAGCAGAAAGTTGATTTTTGTTCGCCAACACAGAAACTAGTCGATTGATTGACCATCGAAATCCAATCAGATTTAAATTGGAGCAAATCCTATCGATTTAGAACAAAATCTTGAAGATCCACTGATCAGTGCTCGAGATATCATCAATCGAAATTATTGTCCTCGACAATTTTGTTCTTTGAATAAATCGAAAAAAATAAGTACGACAATTTTCCGGAATAATGATTGATCGATGAAACGAACTAGTAGGTGTACAACTTGCAGCATATATAGGTTTGAAAAAGGGGCTTTGAATTATACTTGTAAAATGACAGTAACGATGGGAAAACAGACTTAACTTTGAGCTGAGAATTGCCATCGCGAATTATGGTAGTAATTCTGAAAGAGTTATTGGCTTAAAACAAGAGTGCAGCATGTATATGTATATAGGTATATATGTTACAGCCGCGTGTAACAGGAGCATATCTTCTACCTATATAGACGCAATGCTTAAATAAAACAGTTATGTACTTGTGTCGATAAAATCACTCGAAGCATTATACGTATATATACACATATAAATCGACGGAATGATAATTTACAACGCGTCGTCGTCGTCGCGTCGTTAACGCTCTCGGCTAAAGAAAATATAATCGAGAATAATAATCCGGTAGCCTCGAGTTTATTTATTTTATCGCACTGCACCGCGTTGTAATGCGCGCCGTCTGATGCACCGACGCAACGACGCAACACCGCGCGCCGCGCACCGACGACGACAACGACGACCGCGCGACGTCGAGGAATGATTTCTTCACAAATTTTTATAACGTCCGCTTTGCATTTGTCCCGGCTATTTTAATAAATTGTCGAGTTTTATATACCCATACTTTTTTTTTTCATTTGGAGAGAATTTGGAGAGAAAAAATAAAATTCATCGAAATATCATATTATCATCGTAGAAGATTCCCTCGAAATTAGAATAAAATAATTCGATCAATGATATGACCTATAACCTTGTAACACTTATAACAGAGATTAGAAATAAATTACATATTGCCAACAACTAATCTATAACGCATCTCTCTGAAAAGTAGTCTTGGCCGGTCTTCGCGTTGCGAAACGTTAAAGAACGAGAAAGAGAGAGAGAGAGAGCGAAAGAAAAAAAGAAGCAAATAGATCGCGGACTCTCGAGAGAATCGAATAGAGAGACACTGCGGCGCAAAAGCGAATGAATAAAGAAAGAAAGGTAGGGGGGGGGGGCTAACTGGAGTTCGTAGAGTTCTCCGCGCACGTTGTCGAACAAATCGGTACAAACGATCCTCGTAAAACAGTTAAGGTTACAGCAACAGCAGCAACAGCAGCAGCAGCAGCCTGTTTGGTTTATATCTGTTCCGTTTCTTCCCTTCTTTGAGTGGGACTTTGCTGCTGCCGTGAGTTGGAAGGAGATGAGTTCGCTGATAGGGATCCCCGAACGATAGTCGTCGGTTCGTTCTGGCCCGTAGAACAAACGTGTATATATATATATATATATGATTCTCGTTGGCCGGGAGGACCCCTGCGGTGCCACCGTTGCGTTAACGTTACGTAGCATCAGTCGGTGCCGGTGACTTCGGTCAACGCAGAAATGTCAAAGTTGCGTTCTCGCTCTTCGTTCTTTTCATTGTTTACCATTTTCTATCTTCTTCCACATCCCTTGTCTACTTCGATCTTGTTCTTCGCTCAGGATCCTCAATTCGAGTAAATTTCAAGTATACTAGTATAATCAGGGTAAGGGTCGGTAAAGAAGATTCAATATCAGTTATCGACCTTTGTGTATGTGAATTACGAAAAATTAACCATAGGCTATATTATGCTATTCGTTATCTTAGTCTCACAAACGCCTAGAATAATTACGTTCTATTAAGTTTCAAGTTATAGCTGCATGTAGTTTAAGATTCTCGCAGCTTCTAACACCCGAGATAAACACAATATAAACACATACCTACCTACCTATACCGGGCCTAAAAAGCAAAACTTTTTATACCTATTAAACTCACCAAGACAATATGAGCTGCCATATAGCCTCAGTCTGTAAGAAACCATGTATGTACGTATAAACCAATACTGTATAAAATATAGAAATTTATATACCTATATATGAGGTGTATACATATATATATGTATAGTATACATAGGTATCTCGCGAGATAATATAATAGTATAAGTTTGGCTGGCGCCACTCGTTATTTATACGATGAGCAGAGTTGGTAGGGAGGGAAGGAGGGGAGCCTGAGGTGAGTGAGGGCTGAAGGGTAGAATCGTGGTGGAGGGGGCGGAGGGTGGGGAGTCGATGGGCCTTAGGGCCCCGGTGCTGCCGAGGTCTCGAAGGCGGGAGCCGCCCACTAAATTATTATTTGTTTCTCGAAGGACTATAAACGCCGGGCTGCCTTATGCCGGACAGAGTGCTCTGGGTCTGCTGCGCGGACGCTCCGCAGCTTAACCTTACGTGCATATATATATGACTATGTAGTGTGCGTGTGTGTACGTATAATTTAACGTTGAAATTTTTGTCCTGAGGCTGCGTCCCGGCTCTGTCTCTCTGCGTGTAAGAGAGGCGATGATGTGATGTAATTGCCATCTTTCCATTTTTCGTCTGTATTGTGGACTAAGTATAGGTATTTAAGCTGAATTCGGAAATTTATATATCTACACTTTCGGATGCATAGTCACAGTTGACATGAAAAAGTTATATGAATATATATACTTGTAATGATTTTTGGGACTGTGTTTTCTTCATATTATAGAAAAGCAATTTCCTGATTATCATTCTTTCATTTTATTCTAGTTTTTTGCAACTACATTTTTCTGGACTCTCCTCAAGGATTCAAGGGACCTTCTTCTTTTATATTTTAACTCGCCCAATCTCGTCTTTGTTACACTTTATATTTAACTACGGTTTTTCAAATATAGAATAGAAAACGATATATATATATGCAGTCCGTCTCTAACAGCTTAGAGTTTCCGAAAACCTGTAGCTGATTGAAAATAACGAAACATTTAAATATTTATACAGATATTTCTATATACAGGCTTCTATTTTACTGCCGTAGAAAAAGAAGAAAAAAAAAAGAAAAAAAATCCGAGCAGCGATGAATGAATGAATGAATGAATGAATGAATGAACGACTGAATTCTACCGCAGTTCGTTTCTGAATGTATATATATATATGTATAGGTATATGTATATATATCTGTGTCTTACACGTAGATATAGGGATGGTTATGTATTATACGACATAGAATTCACACGTTTTTGGATATACAGTGGGTATAAATTGAAAGGAGAGTCGACTCGCGTATGAAAAATAAATGTCTGTATATATATAGGTAGGTATCTGGATATAGGCATATAACCCAAAGCGCGAACTTCACATCGGATAGAATACTTAGACTGAGGTTAAAGCTTTCTATTTGCACACCCCACCCTATCCCGACACCCTTTTCTATTTGCATTCAGAAATTGGCTTCTGCCAGTGCTGTGCAGCTAGAACGGCCTACTCACAACTCTTATTCTAACTTCACTCGCGCGTTGAATATCCAGCACCGTTTAAAGTCGCACCTCTAGAACGATTATATAGGTAGAGGTATATATGTTATTTATCCACGCTTATTGTCTTGCTTGCCTTCATTCGTTCACTTATACAACAATTACATATTATATACTACATGTAACAATGGATGCAGTATTACGCATAGAGGAATGATAAACTGCACTTATTATGTTCAGTGTTTTTTTTTTTCGGTTTTTTCTCATACTCAAGTGGTAAGTGTGAGAAAAGAATTTTTTAGTACAATTCAAACAATTCCAACATTTTTTTTTTTTTTTTGTTATTTCATGTTTACGTGTTTTTTTTTTGTTTTTGTTTTTACTGCGAGATGATCAAGTCTGAATCCACGAAATTTTAAGTTGAAATGATGAGCACGAAGAATGGCCACATCTCGTTAAATTCGAGCGTTTACTCCAACGAGACAGAGAATCGGACTTTCGATTTTTGATCGGTTGATATTTCTATTATACCTACATATACAGATTGCAGGTAATGAAGAATTTTTTCGTTGCATCCAACAGCAAAAAAATACAAATAAATTTTAAAAAAAACCGTGTAATTAAAGGAGCTGATTACGACACGAGAAAACTTATCTTTAATTAGGGCGATGTATCGATCATGCGTTAGTTTTTTCAGGATTTAAAAAAAAAAAATTTTTTTTCCCGCATGAGTCTGGTTTGAAACATGTACATATATATCTGCAGGTATATATGTATACCTATATATTTATGCATTTACGTCATTATATATTTATAATGCTCGGGCAAGCCTGAATTAGTTATAAAGTGAGAAACATCGAAGAATTAGAAGAAAAATTGTTAATTGATCAA
Source organism: Rhogogaster chlorosoma (assembly GCA_944452935.1). Classification (NCBI taxonomy): domain Eukaryota; kingdom Metazoa; phylum Arthropoda; class Insecta; order Hymenoptera; family Tenthredinidae; genus Rhogogaster; species Rhogogaster chlorosoma. The sequence continues at coordinate 13,836,724 of OX101805.1, read as the reverse complement.
AAATAAGCTCTCTCTCTCTCTCTTTCTCTCTTCCTCCTGTTTACTTTATTCTACATTTCAAAATATACGTTTCTCTCAATGAATTCTTTAATTCTAAGCCGTACACACATATGTACACGTTCGTCAGAATATCTAAAAGCCACATAACAGTTTCGGATGTTAATAAAAGGGCGTTTTGAATCCGTAAAGTAGGGAATAATGATAAAAAGTAAAATATAAAAAGCAAAAGACAAGACAACCTCGGCAGCTTGTCTGAGAAAAGTAGGCTATGCGAATAGACGTCAGACTTTAGTAGACGTAGGGAAGCTACGTGCAGCAGGCCATCGATTTCACGTATCGGAGTTGATCATTTGACCGGAGGGCTAGGCCACACACCGGGTGTTTGAAAAGTGAAGAGAAAAAAAACGCGCGGGGCGATGAAGACTCTACAATATTATACTTATATATAGGTGAGTTTATTAAGCCTCTTGAAAAGTGATGAACGAGTTTGAAGTATGGAGAGAGAGAGCAGTGAAGGATCAGAAAGTATAGAAAATAAGGTGTTTATGTTTATGCCTCAAACATGTACGGGTTATATATAACGAGAGTTTCAGATCAATATTGTTTTTGATTTTCTGTAATAGTCCCGGTATTTTGCAAACCGTCGTTTTTGAACTGAAATTTTTAATGAAAATGCGAAAAAAAAGCTTAATTCCAATTCCGTGGATGAAGACATATATTTTTTTTTTTATATAAGATTTCTGAGAGGCTAATCAAATTCGGAAATGCTTAAAGATCAGGTGGAAGATAGTCGCGTCTTGAAAACTATGTGCGTTAAGTATATGAATTCCTTTCAGTTTTGCACTCTAACCCCGCTATAATACCGAGCGTGAAAAAATATATTTTCATAGAGAGAAGAGTAACGTCCGCATAAGTGGCAAGTTCCTTAATCAATAAATCGACAAAACAGAACGAAGATACTATATTTCAAACATTCAAATTTATCTTATCTATTCAAAAATGGATTGAAATTTTCACAACGCGTCTCTTCTATCTGTAAAAACACGTATTTCACGACCTAAACGAGGCTCAAGTAAGCTGAGAATCACAGCTTTAAAAAAAACTTCGAAGATACCATTTCCGACCTAACTATAACATGGTCTTTAAGAATATTGAATAAAGAAGGTGGGTAAACAATTTGTTTCTAGCTAAGTAAAAAAAAAAATTGTCTATACGGAAGGCGGAAATATTTTTTTCTTCGTTTCGGGTAAAAAGAAAAGAAAAGAAAAAAAAACACTCTGTCCCATGATGAATGAATTAATTCTTTGTCATTATCTTGAAATTTACGTACAATTCTATGTATATGATATAAGCCTATATGAGATCTGTGTAGGTATATTGACTGCGAGAAAGAGGCGAGAGCTGAGGCACATGAATGTATGTAAGGCAAATAGGTAGGATGAAGACGTGACGTGACGGGTGTGAGTGAGATAATGAAAGGGTTGGTGGCGCAGCTATCTCCGTCCTCTTCTTTCTCACATAAGGAATAATCCAAAGACGCCTTGAGCCACGTTTATACTCGCGTATACGTACATGCTCGCGGCCTAGCTCTCGCGTCTTCTCAATTCTCAGTACCTACCTACACTTCGCACGTAGGTACATACAACTATAGTACGACTAGGTATAAGTGCAACCCCCGCATATTATATCTATATCTATAATATGGGTAGGTACGTGAGCTCGGAACCCTACAGTGCATCATCCCCCGCGTGCAGCAGCAAAGCTAGTGGGATTTATTCAACACTTTTACTAGGAATTCTGTTCCTTTTTTTTCTCTCTCTCTCTCTGTTTTTTTCTTGTTTCTTTTGTCGAACAAAAAATGAAATAAAAATTCAGCACAGCTCTATCCTAGTACCTCATCCAACCCTAAGAAAAAATAGATCAGCTGCATTGAGATAAGAGAAGAAGAAGATAGATACTTTTCGTCAAGTTTTAGAAACACCATATTAATGTGATTATACGACAGAATCCGATCTTTATTTCGACCTAATTTCTTCAGATGGATTTCGGTGATGGAAAAGTATTAAAAAAAATTTTTTAAAGCGACTTATTACACGCATACCTACAGGTATAAGTATTTTATAGCTCATTAATAATTAATGACAAAATTCGCACCTCGCACCCCCCAAAGCACATAAATTGTGACACAATCTAAGCCTTCAACATATCAGCCATTTACTGTGTACATACATGTGTATGAATTGCCTCATGATATTTATTCATTCATTTTTCCATTTTATATTATCAATTCTAAATATTCTCTGTTATTATTATTATTATTATTATTATTATTATTTATATTTTTTATTAAAACCCGATTAACGGCGCGAACTAACCGCGCGAATACACATACATTTTTTTTCTTCTTTTTTCCGTTTTTTTTTTTTTTCGTCTTATCTTCGTATGTAGATAGGTATAGGTACAGTGTAGACTGATACGCCACTTTGCATAGGTATTGTTTTCCGGGATCGCGATATAAGGCGCAGCTATAACAGCTAGAGCGGCCACGGCCGCGGCGCGTCAAAAGCACGCGAACCAGCGATTGTGGATCGCGGGTTTTGACTCTGCAGGCACGCAAACAAACGCCCTGGGAACTGAACTCGCATTGCCTCGGCATCCACAGGCTCGTGTGTTATATCCCACGTGTATGACACGCTAGCTATGACGAGTTGGGGCTGTACACCAATTTTCCCTGTTTCTCATATTGTCATTTTTACGCGTTATCCGCGACCTCGGCGATGTATATTATCACGCTATTTCTGTCACTAGATATATACACCGCGAAAATTGTTACACACGGGTAGCACCGTATTATTTTAATTTTCATTTTTTTTTTTTTTTTTTTTTCTAGTCAAATCTCGAGGTAGAAAAAAAATCAAACGAAAAGAATTAAATAACGAGATATAAGGAAAAAAATAAAATAAAAAATTCTTCACTTTTTCTCAAATTCTCGCAGCTCAAGTATTTCGAGTATTAAGAAGCAAAAAAAAAAAAAAAGTGAAAAAATTCAACTATGTATAGTTGAAAAAAAATTAAAAATAATAATAAAAAAAACGAGGTAGAAAGGGAATAATAACAACCCTGCGAGTTTTATGACCCTTATTCCTATACCTATACCTGTATATACCTCTAGGTACATTCTTTCACGAATCGAGTATTGCAACCTGTTGAGATATTTGCACGGGAATTCGACGCAACGTTTCAACGATCAGTTTTTGTATCCAAACGACTGAGTCAAGTCAGAAATGAAATTTTGACGACGAGCTGTTTTCTTTTTTTTCTTTCTTTCTCGCTTTTTTTTTTTCTATCAATGGTGCAAAGGCGATTTTTCTATCGATCCGCAAACAGAGAGAAACACGATTTCTTTTCTACCGAATTTTTATTCGACGACCTTGACGCCTGCGGTATCCAGGTAATATGTATATAGAACGAGGTGAGGAAATTTTTTTTTTTCAGTTTTTGAAAATTGATTTTTTTTTCTTCATTTGGTGTATTAATATATATATGCGTATACGTATAAAGGTATGTCAAAAAAAAAAAAAAAAAAAACTTTTTATATAGAATTAGAGAGATTAGAATATTTTTCTTATCAATTTTACACAGTGTTTCGTATTCTCGAATACATAAAATACAATGTGTACAATAATTATTGCGGGTTCTGATGTAACAAAGAAAAAAAAAGAAGAAAAAAAAAAAAGTTGACCGTCCAAATAGACATTTGAACACCGACATTTCCTTGTAATAACTTTTTCTTATCATTTCACATTGAATACTTTGAATAACGATGAATATTACAAAAAATACAGAAAGTATAATTTTGTTATCATGTTGTTGATAAAAAAATTGAAAAAATAAAAATAAAAAATATTACGAAAAATACGATTCTTTGTAGTTATAGCTTTTCGTTATTATCTCGTATTATGCGAATACTCGAGATAAGTTTGTAAAAAGTGAAAAGTAAATTTTTCGTTTTGAAAAAAACAAAAGTTGCGAAAAAGTAGTGAAAATTTTTTTTAAATAAATAAAATTAGAAGAATTTCAAAATTCAAATTTACCGCATTTCCGTAGAAAAAGTACAAAAAAAAAAAAAAAAAAAGAAGACACCATAAAAAAAAATCCATTCTTTATACTCAAATTTGTGAAAATGAATCAATTTTCGAAATATTAAAAAACACGAGTTCGTCGTGCGAATGAATCGAATCGTGCCAATTACTGTTGAATAATTACAGAAACAATGATTCGATGACGATATATACACGAATCAAGAAAAATAATATGCGGGGACAGCAGAATGGGTCTGGGGTAGAGGGAGGTAAATAAGGCGCGTGATTTTGGGCCCGCAATAGGCCAGATTCGAGGCAGTGAGGAAGGACTAGGTTACGGGTACGGGTTACGACGAGGAGCGTCGAGACTGGGGCCCCTGGACTGGGGAGTTAGTCGTAGGTAGGTAGGTAGGCAGGTAGGCATATAGGATAGGATACAGTGTCGTATAGGGTTTCGCATCGGGTCTGGTAATATCTCGTTTAGAAAGATTACAGGTTCGAGAAGAGGAGAGGCTGCCAATGTATAAAACAAACATCGTTAAGGCCAACCCTATACTTAGGTGGCCCTTGCGTTATTTACTCCTGGTTATATGCCGGGTTATTTACCAGTTATTTACCTCGTCTCATCGTCAGACCGCGTATATATTCGTACGGTCGAACCGACCGACCAACTCAACTCAACTCAACTCAACTCAACTCGACTCGACTCGACCCTATGCGAGAGGAGAGTTAGCTTCAAGATTTAACCGGCTGCTGCAGCAGGACTCCGTCCGTCTGCCGTCTCTCCGTCGCTCCGGCGTATCCCCCCACCCCACTTTTTAACTTTTATGAACATCTTCGCGAGGTAACCGCGCGGCGCGCTATATCCCTAACGTTCTCCCTCGCTCTCTCGCTATAGAACGATATTGAGATGTAGACCACACCAGTCACTGCACGACTATAGGTAGTATAAAGCCGAGAGTAGAGCCGCATGCAGCAGCAGCAGCAGCAGCAACAGCAGCAGCAGCAGATGCTCAACGCTCGCGGATATGTACAGACAGAATCTGTAATTATTATCAGGTATTATTATACCCCTATCGATTCTGATGGATTATAGATATACCGTACGATCGTATGCAAGCGTGACGTCTATAGTATCTTATACAAACATATATACACCTATATACATATACTTGTATACTACAACGAGATCGAGGAACAATTTTTGATTTATAGACACAAATCGATTTATATAACGAACCTCCGCTTTGCATATTAAACACATCTATATCCGCACCGTTCTATACACGCGTATAATATACATATATACACGTGTAGATTGTGTATTTAATTAGTTATCAAGCTAATTTCATAACTTTTACTTGCTTATTTAATTTTTAATTTTTAATTCTTTTTCAATTATTATTATATTATCCTTATTATTCTTATTCATATTTTCAAAGAAAATAAGAATAAATCTCTCGATGGATAATAGAATATATTGAATTTATTCTGATGTATATACATACACAAACATATAGGTACATACATCTATTCGCGTGTCTGCGACAGAACAGCAGCAGCAGCAGCAGCAGTCAGTGTTCACGCATTAACTCTCATCGTCAGTGCTATCCATCTACATATATATATGTATATATATATATGTATATTGTATACATATATAGATATAGTTCACGTTGATATAGATTCGCTGGCGTCGGTTGAGCCGCGCGAGATGATGCGATGGGTATGAAAGAAATATCATCCCCCCCCTCTCCCATCTCTCGCCGTCACCAACCCCATACTAGCTCTCTCTCTACGCGACCACCACACCCGAAGAAACGTCAATACAAAAAGTGCAAAGGACTGTGCACTGACACACGCCCGAACCACCGACGCGGTCGAAGCTCACACGCGCTACCAGGCTACTAGGGCTAATTACCATACGGGACCCCGCGCGACCCTGGGGACATCACGGGCGAGTGCAACAAAGACGGGGTTATACTGTACCGAGCCGAGGAAGCGACGTTGAGAGGGTATACGGGGAACGGGGAATATAACACTCCTCACCGTCGCGGTCGCGGTCGGTAGGGAAGGAAAGGGAAGGGAAGGGAACTAGGGAGTAATAGGGAAGGTAGGGAGGGGGAGAAAAGTGCGAGAAAAGACTTTGCGGGGGTACGAGAGAAAGAGCGAGTACAGTGGGTAGATTGAGGTAGAGAGAAAGAGAGGTAGAAAATCGGGTGCAAAAAGGGGGTGCCATAGGGTCGAGGAGAGAAAATAAAAAAAAAAACAGTAAAAAAGAAGAAAAAAAAAAAAAGTAGGGAAAAAGAAAAAAAAGAAAGTAGTAGAGAACGGGCGTCGATTCTCTCCGAACGTGTGTTATACCACGGGGTTCGATCTGGTGTAAATCTCTACCGTCGCGCTGCCGCACTGTGTGTATTTTTATGTATATATCTACGTATACCTACGCATGCATGTACATATATAGCATATATGGTGTAATATATAGGTATATACATGTATATAGAATAACTCGGTGCAGTTCGGTGATGATGCTGCTGCCGCTGCACTTGCAGAGTTGGCGCAAATCCGTCGGACTGAGAAAAACAAAATCCTATATGGTCCTACGAGGGATGCTGGCTAGATGTTTCTGTATAGTTGTAGCCAGGGTATATCTTCGTACGCGTATACGTATATAATTATATTTTTTAATTAAAATTAAAAGAAAAAAAAATTCAATGGCAACTAAAGATTTGTTTTATTGACTTGAAATAAAAGCAAAGAAAAATAGATTCAGCGTATTTGAGTTCGTAAAAGTCCATATTTTCTTCCTTAGCCTCCCTGTTCTGATCGCCCTTCCCCTATATATATAGAGAGAGAAAAAGAGAGAGAGAGATACTCGCGAGTATTCCCTAAAAGAATACGTGTATACACTATACATATGCGTAAACATGTATGAGTACGAAAAACTAATACGGTTAAGATAGATTTTCATTAGTTAACTATACGGAGCGCAGAGACACACCATAAAGCTTTATGGCATAAAGTATGTACGTACGTATAGGTATCCATAGGTATTGAACTACACCGCATAGAGTAGTAAGGGTAGGTTGTCAGTCAGGGGATAAATATGCATGTATAGGTATGCATAACTAGCGCGGTACGCCGGAGAACTAAGCATATATGACGTATTATCTATGTACGTGTAAGCAGATAAGCGCGTCTATACATATATATATATGTATGTATGTAAGTATGTAAGTATACGTACACGTACGTAGGTAAATATCGAAAATATTCTCTAGAGCAGGTATAAGATCATAGGTATAGGTATAGGAAGCAAAATATGTAGATATACCTATATAATAAGGTATATACCTACATGGATTAGCGATACACGAAACTAGATAGGTGAGGTACGAAGTAAGATACGGAGCTATAGAGCTGCTATATCACGACAGGCATTAATTAATCTACCGCAACGCGTACGTTTGACAGAAAAGAGATCACAAATTAGTAAAATTGAATGAAAAACATGAAATAACAACAAAATAAATAAATAAATAAAACAATAATTCTATGCGATAATTTGCGTTTAGTGCGGAGGTTGGAGGCCAAAATGTTTTTCTTTTCCTTTTTTTTTTCTTTTTATTTTATATTGTAATTTAGTGAAATTATTATTATATCTGCTATAGGTATAGAGGTACCCTTACGAGAGGGTATAAGACAATGATAAATAAAAACTTACCGAATATAATTTGATTTCGACAACCAAACTGCACGGGGATAAAAATTTCTGATATTATAAAAATAAAATAATTTCCATATCAAAGGGAAGGGGAAAAAAAGAAATCTTCCGCCTTGAACAATCATAATCAAAAAATTAGTTGAATTATTGAATGAATCTTTTTGACATCGAAGCTTCATACTCTTCTGAAAAAATTTCGCAGATTTATAACCGCAGCGGATTTTTTCGAGAATTTTCTGAATTAATAACGAAAAAATAGTATCCTCCCGTTTCTTTTAATTAATGAAACTATATTCATTTTCCACTCTTTTAGCACATTGGGCATTGTTTATCAACACACGATAAGTGGAGGAGATTTCCGGGCATGTATTGGTTCTTTTACATAGTTACTTCATAGGTGGGTCTCTTATTGGCCAGTGTTACGCTCAATGGACGTGCCCTGTTTCTATCTTTTCCCAAATTTTCATTTTTAATATATTGGAGAATTATTATCATCATTATTATTATTATTATTATTATTATTATTGTTTACATCCTGCGATAACAGGGCTTTTAATTAGTCACACGTTGGACTATACTAATAAATTTTCATCTTAGAACCCAGAATAGAATAAAATCCGTAAAGAATTCAAAAGAGACGGCATCTGTGTGGATAGACCGGCTGTGAAAGGTGTATGAAAAAAAAAAAGAATAAACTCACCGTATGAATAGAGTATTATATACGCGATCGCAAGGATTTACCCATATACCTACTTTATTCCGTTTCATACTATACTGCACCTTTGTAAAATTTTCAAAAATAGAAATCTGAAGCTAGACTGAGCGGGGAACTAAATATGTTTACCCATAAATTTTCTACCAAATTATTCACTCAAATTATTCTATACGTCAGAATTGTTCGGATCAGACCGCAAGCTAATCACACGCTGTAAGAGGCCAATGTACAGGATTGTTATTACATTATCATTCCGCCCTCGATCAAAGGTTTTATTTTTATTCCATGTGTTTGAAACGTTCAAGAATCCGGGCAAATTAATCTTACGGTATATTTTATCATACAGTGCGATTGACGTGTTGGGTTGACAACACACTGCATTTAAGGTGTATATATATACTTATATGTGGGAAGAAGAAGAAGAAAAAAATGATTGATTCTATTTTCTTGACACGATCAGACTTGACAAAATTCAGGATAGATTTAGGACTCAGACACGTGACCCAGAGAGATCTAGACGTCGCGATATAAATATATTACGACAACAATTTATTTCTTGGTTATTTTTATCCATTCCGGGTAGGGTATAGAAATATATTTATATTCACTTGCCATCAGGCCTAAAGCTAGAAAATAATGACGCGAGACAATCATCGTTCGTTGTGTTTCAAAACGAGTAAAACTTTGTCTTTCTCTTTTTATCTATTAGTTTTTTTTTTTTTCTTTTTTATGAATATAAAAACGGTATTTTCGTATATTGTACCAAATAAAACAAAAAAAATGATGAACATTCATGGAGTTATTTTATGAAAGTGAAAATCTAATTAAAAGAAATACTTTAGAAAATCGAGATATTTTTTTTATCAAACAGTAAACGCCAGACATATGTATAATCTAATGAATAAAATCCAATCAATTATATGCGGAATTCTATTTAAAACTTCATCCGCTCCTAGTTCGACACCCCGCGACAATTACACCCGACGGCGATGTGCTGCAGTGTCATAATTTCCGCGTAATACCAGACTATGTTGTTTTTTTTTTTTTTTTTTTTAATTAACAATGTCAATATGGGTTGAAATCTCTCTTCTTCTTCAATTATTTCGTAGCTCATTGTTCTTGTTTATTTTTTTTATTTTTTTTTATCTCTCTGAAAATTTTTTCGCGACCTTTGTTATCCTTATCAGAAAATAAAGACGGGTAACAAATATTACAATAGCACGCAGGATTTGTACATATAATATGTATCTAATATGACGTTCGAAATCTTCCTGAGCGCATGGGTATATATATATTCATAAATAAAGCGAAAATCCGTATAATTATAACCGTTCAAGTTATTTACGGTGACGAAAAAAATCGTAGCAAGTTGAATTTTTATTTATTTTTTTATTTTTTTGTCAGCGAATAAGATAGAGACAGAAATTTTTCGCAATATTTATGACGTTCGAATAAACTAAATGATCTACGAATAATAAAATTGTTCAACTATCTTACCGGCCACTTTTCGTGATGACCATCTCCGTACCAAGTTTGTAAAACCTTTCCCACAGCTCCTTTCCTTCCAAAGTAACTTTCGGATCGTCAACGACCCCGTCTTCTTCAGGATGGTGTGGCGGTACGAGGGGATGGTGGGGACCCGCGAGCGGGTGATGTGGAGGAAGGGGTAAAGAAGGCCCTAGCATCCCCGGGGGCAGGGGATGCCTAAGGGGCCTCATACCACCACCGGGCCCGCCCTGGTGGTGGTGGTGATGGTGTAAAGCTGCCGCTGCGGCCGCCAGTACTGCGGCGTGAGCTTCTTCTGGGGTGTGGGGACCGAGGCCGAGTCCTGAAACGGAAGTTCCGTCAATTAGTAATTAAAGAAATTTTCAAATCACATCGCGTAATTTTGTTTATACATTTATTATTGGCACAAGGAATAAACGTTCAGATTTATCGCAACTTGATATAATTTCAGGCTTGTTTTCTTTTTTATACACTCGTTTTCGAGAAATTCTTTAGATTAAAGGACGAAGAATATTATTCCTGACTGAGTGCGTAAAATTCGATTTTGCAAACCCAAATTACGCAACATTCGTTTCGCGTGCATAAAATCGAACTCAAAGTCGTTCGAAAATTGAATCTTCAATTTTCGTTGAATCGAACGAGATGTAGCGTCTTTTTTTTCTCTGCTCATTGTTTTAACGTGAATTGAATATATCCGTAAATTGAAAACAAAAGTAATCTCGCCTTTGTTGAGACAATTCGGCGATTTCTTTGAACAAACGTTGAGATCTTTCTTTCGGAATGATAATTTTCGGAATGATCGTCAATCGTTCAAATAAGAGGTTCTTTAAAAACTAATTTTTCATTTTCGCCATACTATAATACGCAACAAAATCATAGAATGATTTTAATCAAAAATTCAATACAATTTTGTTCTTTGTATGATACGTATGTACGCAATATATCCATATATTATATATATATAAATATATATACATAGATACATACGTCTATATACCACAATCGAGGATTGTAAAGACTCCTGCTAGCCAGCCAACAGCAGCAGCAGCAGGATTTAATTAATATATATATATACACCTCATATACTGCAGGAGTCAAGTTGTTTGAATCAATTGCGAAGTGATATCGGGGGTCTAAGCGGTTGCAGGAGCCAGGATTTCTACGCGTATATATCTTCTTATAAATTTGATGTATATATAAAGCAATTTTTATATATTATTTTCTTGTATTTTTTTTTTTTTCTCCATTCATGTTTTCTCTTTCATTATCTTCGATTGTAGACAATTAATTGAACAGGTGGATCAAAATTTTTTTCTTCGTTTCTTTCTAATTTCTATATTAATATATCATTCGTAATAAAAAACGTATATTATACATAATATCCATATACAGTACGTATAATCGAATTTATACGTTTTGCGGAAGAGTGCAAAATCTCTTACCAGCTTCACGTTATATATAAAATGTATATGAATGTAGGATACATATATACAATCATCATCGAATCTCCGCGGGCGCCATCGCGAACGTGAATTGCAAATGGAGTGAATGTATTACGGTATATACCTATACACAGATATGTATATTAGGCAAAAATTGAATATGCATATAATCGTTTTATTGTTATTATATTTATTTTCATTATTCTCGTAATTTTTTCTTTATTTTTTTCTTACCGCGAGGGTCGCGAGGCGTTAGGGCGTGTCTGCTTTTATACGCGCGCTGCAATTATATGAAATACGCGCGTATCGCGGGATATACGTCCGTACGCGATATACGAATTTAGTACATATCTCTTATGTATACACAAAATCTTGAAATGAATAATAATATGCATATATTAATCAAATAACAAGAGGGACAAATAATAACAATAATATATTCCACTTCTATTTATATATACCTATGTATAAATATATATATGTATATATACAAATTAGAAAATTTACATAACTTCTAAACGATCGTCTCGTTATTTTTATTCTATTAATTCAATTGGATCGGTTTCCTTCTTTTTTTCTTTTTAATTAATTTATTATTCATTATTATCGTGAAAAGTGTGTTATATACGGGGTATTCTCTCAGTCAACGATTGGACATGACATTTTTTTATTTCAATCATAATCTTTTCCATATGCGGTATATACTAGCTCCGACTCGTGAAAACCGCAAAAAGTACCCCATATGTACATACATCTTGTCACATAACAAGATTCCTCTTTTTTTATCTATATCTATATATTAGGGTGGCCCTTTCTCGGGGTACTTTCGAATTTTCACGCTGCTATTCTCTAGATCGCTTCCAAATCCGGAAGAAAAAAAAATTCTCCTAAATTACGTCAGCTCTTGATAATAATATTCACACGTGTCTGTATAACCGCAATTCGTATTTTATACTGAATTCCCGCCTATTTTTACTCGCAAAATATGTTCCAATGAAGATATCGTCGATTACTTTTTAGTCAATTGGTGAAGAAAAATGTAACGATTTAAAACCAATATTTGAAAATGTTTTTGTTGGTTTAATTGCCGTTAAAATCAATGACCACATGTTGGTTTTAAATCGTTTTATATTTTTCTACATCGATACGCTAGAGATGAAAAAAAAAATTTACGATACCTCAATTGAACCATTTTTTTCTTTTTTTTTTTTCATGAAAAAAATTGGCGGGGACTTAGTATAAAATGCGAATGTTGGTTACAGGCACGTTTTGATGTTACTATCGAGAGTTGGAATTTCAAGAGAATTCTTTTTCTCCGGATTTGGAACCGGTCTACGAGACGGTGAACATGACAATTCGAAAGTACCCCAAATAAGTTGGTCAAATTTCTGTTCTATGGCTCTCATGGGCTGAAATATTTCCAAACGAGCAGGGAAAAAAAAATCTCGAAATTTCAGCCTCCTAATCGAATTTTAACATTTGAATAATATACGATTTTTCGAACTTCGAAAATTCAACCCAAGCGAAAACTATAAACCAGAAATGTGACTAACTTAAGAACCACCCTAATAAATAAATACTATTCAAAGATTTGAATTAGCGCACAAATTAATTAATTAATTAATCAATGAAGGAACAAAGAAATAAATGATTGATCAATTTTTAATCGACAAATTATATGAAACGAGAAAAACAAAAAAGTGAAAAGGAAGATATATTTTCATCCCGCCGATATAAAAGTAAGTTCCATATTATTATGCGCTTATACGTATATTAATATATTGTATTATATTATATTATATATGTGTATGTGTCGCGTATACTTATACCGTTTTGTGGGTATAGGTATTGCACGTCTCTCTATCTATTCAACGTAGTAAAACAACGGAGTTTTACCACTTAGTTGATTGGCAGCGTCAGCTATATTTCCCCCCCGCCGCATCATTTTAAAATCGACGAAGTAGATAGTATAAGATATATATTATAGTTATAGCCAGTATCAGATACATCGTACATATATACCTGTACACCTATACGTTTAGATTATTATTTATCATAAAATCAGAATAAATACTCCAACCCAGATAATCTCAAATCAACGAAAAGAATTTCTTTATTTTCTTTACCTTTCAAATATCAAGAAGTATTTTACACTGCGTGCAGATAAAATGGTGTAAGATTCAACGGTGGTGTAACTCAATCAGATAGACTTTTTTTATTGTCGAAATAATCAGCTGCGTCAAGTATCGGAAATTTGATTGAAATAAGCCAAACTTTCGCCTTGAAGCTATCGGTTTGTATCCCCCTGTTAGTATTTTCTTGAATTGAGAAAACCGTAGTCGTTTCCTAATATTTTAATCGCCAGATTCTGCTCGGTTTCAACAAATCATTTTCCTCGCCGCATTAACGCAGTTATTACAAGCATTTTTTTTTAATTCAACAACTACGTCAAGCTTTACTGATTTCGTCCTACGTGCGGATTGATCGCACCGGTGAAAAAGTATTTGTCGTAGGGTGCGGGTCGTGTCGTTAATCGGAACTTCTTGAAATCTGGCGGGAAAAATTCTAAGTCGATATAGTTTCGGGGTGGAACCAATGATATTCGATGAATTTCATTTTTAGATACGAAATTTTTTGATTTTAGACAGTTTCTTTTTGTTCTGTTTTTTTTTTTTTCTAGGTAAACGTTGGGTAAAAATAGCGTAGGCATTCCGTGTTCACGATTATAGAACATTGATCTTATCTCAATTTATATAACACATAAATATATCACTAGCTTGTCTTGGAATAATAAGATGATTTTTGAATATTCTTTAAAAATTTGAAAAAGTTCGATAAGTTCGGAAGTCTATATCGTGTGAAATAATTTCGAATGAGATGAAAATCCGACTATTTAATATCATTACACTGTAATGCCTATTATCGACTCTGATATCTCGTACCTACTACACTTAGGTTTGTATGTAATCTAAAAGATTAACGAGGAACATGTATCTGTAAAGTTGGTACGAGTTAATCAGTTGAATTAGTGAATAAATTGAGGAACAGCTCGAGCTGTGTACGTTGGTATAAGCTTGCGGTTAAATTATTCAACGAAGGAAGAATTAATATTATATCCACGAGGTGTAGCCCGATAGTATTGACCAGTTTTATCTATAATCTGTAAAAACTCACACGTTGCGGGTATCCTATACTCAGAATAAAAGACACCGGAGATATACGCGAAACGTTTTTACACTAATTTTCTTCTCGCATATTAAAAAACAAAAAAACAACTCCGATGTATAGAAAAAGGAGTTTTCTACAAAATAGAAACAAAGAAATATTCCCTTATGCTTATTTCTGGGAGAATAAAAAACTATTGAGATTTATACTAGTTCTTGCTGACATCTTATACACTTGAGTTTCTTGTCGCAATTTCTATGTACCTACGTATACTGTAGGTATAAATTTACGTGTTAGAATACCCGTATGTTATGACACATTACGCTGTACATTATCCCGCCCGTTGTAATTCGCGTTATCACGAAATTGCAGCAATGGTTGAGAAAAGGAAGGATAAAATTCTCGATATAATACAGGTACAGTGGACTCACAGTCTAGTTTAATGTAAATCAATCGACGAATTTATCCCCGCTGAATCTAAACGCACTAATGCCTTCCATTAAACTTGTACCTGTATCATATATGATAGTGTCTCAAACTCAGGCGGTGTTTAATATAGTAGCAAATTATAAGTCTAGGTGTGTGTGATAATAGTGGGAATTGATAGAGTTTGACGTGAAGGCGAGAGCGAAGAGACCGTTTAGACCGTAATTTTAATGGGATTAATATAAGCGCGTCTCGTACAGCGCCGGGAAAAAGAAAAACTAGATCAAACGGAGCCCGTAACGCGGCTCAATTAATTATTTCATCTAGATTTCAACGCCGTGTTATATTAATTCGTATACATAGAGTAGACAGGAAATTGTTCCACGGCTCGTTAGTCGTTCTTTAAAATTCTTCCGAAATTCTCTTTCTTTCGACGTCACATTTATTCTGTATGTGACTTGCAGCGGGCGATTAAACAGTGTGGGAATAAAAGTAACAAACTGAGAAGAAAAACAAGAAGAATGAAAACTATAATCTATGCGCACAGAAATAATCCTGACGATAATGGAACATAAAAATCTATTCTTCCTACGACAAGTTTTCCCGTCCGAATATCGTACATCCAAGATTTGAAACGAGTTAAAATTAATCTGAATCAAGACCGTCAGTCTCTCACAGCTGACGTCGTACACGAGCGTGCGTCGGAGTGCCGTCGTTCGCTCAGTTGTTATGCCGAGCGTAAAATCGCGTAGTTTTGACCACCGAACGGATTCCTTGGGAGCTTAAATACCCGACACAGCCTGAATACAGCCACAATGCGCGATCTTGTTATTTCTTCGGAGAGCGCGCGCGTCCGCCGGACTCGTAGGGTTCAACTTCTAACGCTGATCTCTCCTTCTTATGTTCATCGTTTTCGAAAGCTAAAACGACGATACCGAGGTCGGACTTACCGGGTGGCGTGAGCCCGTGATGATTGAGGTGCGGATGATGATGCGGACTGGAAAGTATGCTCTTTCCTTGAAGATGATGCCCGGTGGGACCAGGCGAACTGGTAGGAGGTAGATGAGCTGCCGGGTTGTAAAATCCGGCAGCAGCGAGCGCGGCCGCGCTAAAATAGTTGGCAACGGCAGAGGATTGATTATGCCCAATATCTCTTTGGCTGCAGGGAAGCGGCGGCGGAGTTTCCGGCGCGGCCGCAGGACTGCCGGGTCCGCCGGGAGGCGGCGAGGCGCTTCCCTGCGACGACGAACCGCCTAAATGTTGCGGATGGGTTGTGGCGGCTGTTAAAAGTGACGATACGCTGAAATCCGTTGGTCTCGGTGCCGCCGGTGCTGGTAGATGGCTACCGAGGTGAGTCGAACTTGTAGTTGAACCGGATATCGTAGTTGCGAATGGCGCGTGTTGATTAAGAGCCGCGGCCGGTGCGGGGTACGCCATCCCAGGCCCCCCCACCGCCCCCCTAAGCCCCGTTCTGGCAGCCTCGGCCACGTTAGTCTCTAATTCTTTACCGTCTATGCGGTCAGGTATTATAGAATCTTCGTTTACAGACGAGGCAGGCTTACCCTCTAGCCTGCTGCAGGGCCTCTGCAATTTTTGTGGAATGCTGGCGCAGTGGGTACCCCTGCTGCACGCCGAGTCTTGTTCGAATCTCATTTAGCTGGCGAGGAGTAGCAAGCGTCCAGCGATATTGTTAGCTACAATTACGCCGGATTTATTACTGACTATGAGTTCTCGTGTGTCAAGCCTTCGTTACACCTCCCGGGAGATTGTACGAGACTCTAGTTCTGCGTTATTACCCTGATTATCGAATAACACTGCAGTTTATCAGTTCAAATGATTAGGTTAACACGAGATTCGAATCCACTGTAACGTTTCTCCATATCGTTGCGGTCCTGAAGCAGCAACTTATACCACGGGTTATCATCATCTTCGATAATCCCCTGGATGAACAGAGGCTTATATCCATCTGCCGGTTACACCTGATTCAGTTCACCTCTTCATTCAATTATATTTATATATTATATACACAAACACTCGCGCACTATCAGTACAAGGTATAATGTTCTTGTTCTTCTGCTTATTTTTCTATTTTTGCACTGTGTTCTTCGTTCGTTCCTTCTTTTTATTATGAGAGGTAGGAGTTGAACAGGAAACGTTTAGGTATTATAAATGACTTTTATTTTATTTCATGAAAATATTAATCTACGTTATTTATTCACCGCTCTTGTATTCCTATACCTTTAATGTCTCTACCGCAACTTGTTGTTCCTTTTATTTACGACAATAGAAAACACTAATCACATGAACGTTTCAGTCTCATGGTAATTTTCAGTATCAAAGGTAATGACATTGCTGATATAGTGTCACAGACATCTCAAGACACATCAGCAGCATTGAACACTTTCAAAATATAAGATACAAACGAACGCTGTAGAAATTCGAGAAAACTTTAACATTCTCATTTTCTTTCAGCATCTATATCAGAATTTATAGTTTCTTTCTTCAGACAACACTTGCTTAAAACCTTCCTTATCCTCCTCTTCCTTTTCCTTCCTTTTCTTTCCTTTCTATACACGTATACTAATCAAGCACATAATAATATTTAAAACACTTTCGATTGGTAGGTGTTGATGAATTATTTCTTATTCGTACTTAGTCACATGAGATAACAAATTAACGATGATAACGTTATTTGAAAAGCACAAGAAAAACACCCCGTAAATATTTTTTTATCTTCTCGTTTTCTGTTTTTATTTATTTCTTTTATTTTTGTTATTGTTATCCTTCCGCGCGTTAAGGTGATGCTGGTGGTGCTACTAGCACTGCTCTGCTCCGCTGTTAAACACACACCTTCCGACGGCCGGCGAGCGAGCGAGCTGCACAGACGAGGTATACGAAAACTGACGCGAGTAGGCAAGAAGAAACCCGGGTTGCTTGCGAGGAAGGGTTTCCGCGCGGGTTTAAGGCGAAGGTGTTACTTGGGTGGCGCCGCGACGGTCACTGAGCAGCGCTAGGATTGACACCTCCTCTGGGGCTCACCCCCACACCTATCGAGGTGTTGGTGTGCTAAAGTCCCGGTACTATAACGTGGAAGATATACACCGGACGCTGGTAGGCGTGAATGCTGGAGGGCAGCGACGCGAAGACTAAAACCGTCGGGGCTCCTCCTCCCCACCCCTGAAACCAGCAGCAGCGGCAAGCAGAGGCAGCGGCAGCAGCACCACCAGCAGCAACGCGACACGGTACGACGATACGCCGAGCTTGTGGTGGTGGATTTTCTGGTGGGGGAAAGAGACTCTGGAGACTTGGTGGTACTCGGGAGTAGTGGGGATGCCGTCGCCCCTCCGTGAACTAAACCAGAACCGGCGATAATGAGAGACCGTCTTTCGGGATTGGAGCGCTACAGCCAATCCGTGGGGGCGTTGGACATGACGCCTTTTCCGACGCGGTTTCCCCCTCTGCTGGGTTTACGTTACGTTTCCATGCGCGGATCCGACGAGATCCTCCCCTCCATCCACGGTTTTAGGGTGTTAACCACGAGTACGCCCATTAACGTTCTCTACTCTACCCCTCAACTTATACACAGGATGGGGATAACCGAGGGGTGAGAAAATTAAGTCTACCTTTTTACGCTCTACGTAAATGTTTGCCTACGTACAACCGCGGTTTTATTTAACCGCTCCGAGTGCTTGACGAAAGGTAGATAACGGAACGAATATTATCATCGCTCGGTATAGTCGTTACAAAACCTTAGGCATGTTTGCATTCCGACTCATCAGACGAAATTCTTATTCCGTTGCGTATCGCGGTTTTGAATTCATATTAAAAACTATTATTCTCCGTATTTCAAACGAACATCTTTGAACTTTCGTGGACAATTGCGAAATATATGTATACATGTTATATGCAAGCCGAAGTAACTGATATCTGTAAACGTAAATGAATGCGAATAGACGAATTTTGGGAAACTCGAAGAGTGCCAAAATTCTCGCTTTGTTAAATCGCGGCGTATCGGTGTCGCGGCGAGAAGCGTCACGAACTTTAACTTTCGTAAGATATGCTATGCTGCGTTTGGTACGTACGCGCGCGGCGCGGCGTAGCGATCGAGGGGAAGTTAAGCCACGCCCACCTCGCCCCTCTCCGTAGTTTACTCAAACCCCCTCTCTCCCCACCACGAGCCGAAACGTTCGCGCTTAGGGTGTTACAGCGACGCCTACTGTGTTCGTGAGTTTACTCGACATCGATGTGGTCGTGCGACACGGTTATTATGGACTGTCTCTCTTCATGCGATGGCTAAGGGAGTTGGTTTTGCTTTATAATTACACAAAATGACGGACGAGGCGCTAAAGCTTGTTGACCATCGCAACACCGTGGAAATATTTACCCATACCTGTAACAACCTACGGATACAACACTGCGCGCAGTGGGCTTTGTAGAATGAAACTTGAATTGCAACAGTCTACAGAGGCGCAGCGATTTCAATGTTGTTCAGAGTGAATATATACTGTATAATTTTATTATAGATTCCAAATCGGTCCTTTAAAGTCGGAGAGTTGGCGAAAAATACCAGAACTGTATCGTTACGTGTCACATGATCATTTTGGAATTTGGAAAATTGGCAAGAAGATAATCTGCAAGCTCCCTCATGCTCGGGTGATTAATTACTCGCATATAGGATCTGGACGTTGATACAGAAAACCGCGAGAGAATTATTGCGGAACGCGCAAACAGTAGATTAAACCTCTCGCGCGCTTAATTACTCGACGTGTTAATTGAGTGAAGAATACCTACTTAAACTATCACGGTGGTATACGGATTACGGCTAGCTGCTGCATGCGATGCCCGCATTTGCGGTTCATACATGCCGATATACATAGGTATACACAACTCGCGCCTGATGTCTATGTATGTACATATACATGCTACATAAACGTTTAAAAACAATTCGCCGATGCTTATATACTTATATGTATCTCGCCGTGTTATCAATTTTTTCGGACTCAGAAGAAAAGAATTGAAGCTAGAAATGGAAAAATTATGAAAAGCAAAGAAACTTGAGTTCTTTGTACTCAAGTGACTAAAATTATGAGCAAATCGTGATTCCCTGAGAGTAAATAGATATAGGAACATAGCTATATAGGGATATCTACCCAGTCGTCAATAAGTGGTCGAATGCAGGGTGAGAATAGAACGTAACGGCGTTTCTGTTATTCTATTGGATCGATGTTAGTCCACAGAATCGCTGGAGTATAAACTGAACAAAGCATAGAGTAAAAAGAGAGTCAGTATAGCAGAAGAAGAAGAAGAAGAATAAGAAGAAGATGAAGTAGAAGGAAAAAAACACAACCGTTCCCTGGACCTATACGTATATAATCTGCAGCGTATACGTATGCAGTTATATATAGGTATAAGATACACGTAGACCGCGCACGGCCGTCTGGTCGCGAACGGGGGCAACGCGGGAACAAACAGTTGAAAGAGCGAGTGAGAGGTAGATAAAAAATGAGTCTCCCTTCCCCCGTTCCCCGTCGCCGTTCCTCCCGCCGCGCCGTAGCTCGAGCGGTGCTCATAATCGCGCAGATCGCGTTATAATCCGCGGCGAAAAACATTTGACGAGCGACGAGCTGGGAAAAAGGCAACGTGCTGTGCTCCGCTGTGCTCTGCTGCTGCCCGTCGTTTCTCTAGTCACTGGTAGGCGTGGCCGACGATGATACCCGCCCACCAGCTACGCTCCCCCACCCCGCCGCGACGCTTCTCTCCCCGCTGCCAGAATCGACAAAACTCTTTCCGCGAACCCCCGCTGGTTTACTATACCACTAGCGACGTAGTCGACGAAGAAGTGGAGTTTCGGTAGGGGGAAAGGAGGGGGTTTGGATATGCGACGGCGGGAGTTTGGAGAAGGAGTACCGGCAAGGGAGCCAAACTATGGAGAGAGACGGAGTTACGTCGGTGGTCGTCAATTGTTTTATTACCAAAGCCGCGCCGAACGCGGCAGATATTCTGCCCGAGATATTCGCGTTCTCTCGTCTAATAGCAGCTAAATAAGGCTCGAGCTGTACCGCGCGGCGGAACGGGTAACCCAAGGAACCATTCTGCACGGTTATACTACACGACGGAGACTGACCAGCTTCCTAACGTACGTACGACGCGTGTGTATAACTACGTACGTCGTTCACGCGGTATATAAGCTCACTATCTATTCTATGCGACTGTGCGCGCAGAATAGTAGATACTCCTGCGACGGTGTATACAATGTATAAGTGAAGGTATAGAAATATCCCTATAGATAATACGCATTTCCTTTGTAGTTTTATTATATACTGGGTAATACATTGATAGAATCGCGTGTGAATAATTGTGACGTATCTGTAGGCATACATAGGTATTCG
Source organism: Rhogogaster chlorosoma (assembly GCA_944452935.1). Lineage (NCBI taxonomy): Eukaryota > Metazoa > Arthropoda > Insecta > Hymenoptera > Tenthredinidae > Rhogogaster > Rhogogaster chlorosoma. The sequence continues at coordinate 13,815,272 of OX101805.1, read as the reverse complement.
CAATATTTCTTTTTCATCGTACTATTCCGCATAGTCTTGTATTTTTTTTTTCTTTTTAAAAATCAGCCAAACGCTTATTCCTCCTACCGCCCGCTCGGCAACCCTTTCACTGTTTATAACCTAGAAAGCACGAAGAGAACGACACAGTCGAGTTATGTAGCAATTGCTGGATCTCGCGCAGACGCGTCTACGCATATAGGTAGCAAAATGTAAGCGGAGGATCCGTCCGGAGCGATGCTTGCTTCAGAAAGTTCTATATCGGTATACGAGAGGCCTATAAATCTCTTTGGCTCATAAACGCAACGGCGTTTGAGTAACCAAAACTCAACGAGAGTATATGCAGCATGTGCGTGACGGAAGATCTCGGGCTGGTTCATGGTTGGGTCCGTCGGCAGAACAGAATGCTTGACGACACAGAAATTTAACGCTAGCTAGATAGGTTGTTGTGCAGGCAAACTATACGCGCGTCCGAACTGAACATGTGTTTCAAGTACACGTGTATATCTATATGGTAATAACGCTTGTCTACGTTATCATATATTTATCTAATGCAGAGATATACGTATACAACTTTGTACTTCACACTCGATGTGACGCTTTTTTTGCCGAGTATCAACCAACCACAGATGCCTCTTCGATGGATGCGATTGGAAACACATTTGGAAACCTAAAATCAGGGATGTAATAACGAGTTTATATCCGTTACATACTCTTTCCTCTGATTTCATGTGACAACACAGTATCGTCATCGAATTGTGGCATGTTGATGTAAGTGTATAAACATTATGCTGGTACCCACACATATGCGTTTGTACGATAATCGAATCGAGTTACCTGTACCGAACTCTGGGATTCGAGATGCCGGTGAAAATCTAAAGCCAAAGAAGAGCTTGTGCAACATGGAAAATCGTATTCCATTGCCGCAACCTGCGGTTATTGTACAGATATGCTGTCATGCATAAACGATATGATTTAGTATATCTAGATGTGATTGTGAAGATTTTGAATTGCAACGTGAACGTGAAACAACGCTTGTGCGATATATTGTTACATACTATACTGATGGTCGTACAAATGTAAGGGTAGATATAGTTCGTGTAATAATATGATTATGTGTACAAAAGAAAGTGAGATATGAAAAAAGGATTGAATCTGCGGAGACAACAACAAACCAATTAGGGACTTTAATGGGTGATGCTCGAAACGTTGTAGCAATCGGATAACACAATCGAGTGGTTCCACCGAGCCAGTTCGCGCTAACTAAACCGTAGCTCTGGCGCGGGGGCAGAGGGGGAAGAGGAGCAGGAGGATGAGGAGTTGGTGAGGGATTTGGGGTGGGATTCGAGGATCGCAGGTCTGGGTTTGGAAACCTGGGCGAAAATTCGCGACGTCATTCTATCCGTGCGGTATATAGAGGCGAGGAAATCCGTGCGGATCGATCCTGGACAAACAAACAAAACGCCAAACCGTACGCCGCGACGCCCGCCTCTTCGGCGCCTCAACGCCCTATCCCTCTCTCTCTTTATTCTCACTCTCTTTGCTCTATCCTCTATAACTATATAACTTTATATATATATACATACCTACATAGGTATATATACCTATATAAGTATATCTCGCCCTTTACTATCTACAAGAGGAAAACTCCGCGCTCACGGGGAACTCTTCTTCTTCTTCTTCTTTTCCTTCTTCTTTCACTCTCGCGACTAGCTTAACCAGTTATACCCCTATAGGAGCAGTTTATTCACGAATTGAGACGTGAGAAGCTAGGAGCTTTCCTCCGGCAAATTTACTCACTAATACACTCAAGTTCCGCGGCATATAAGTATACATACTTATGTACATAGATTTACTTGAAAGTATATAATATGCATTATTTATAATTCGTTTCAATGTATATTCTCTATTATAGATATATTAGCGCGATATTTTGCGGAGTAGGAATTAAAGGATGTAGACGCCTACTTGTCAAAGGAACAAAGTTTCCGATGCTCGAAGAGAGCTGAAGGAGAGAATCGTTCTAAACGTTTACCGGAAGATATACAAGTCTAAGTGAGTGCCTTAGCGAGGGTAACCTCTTACTTAACTTTGTATGTGTATAGGTACATCTATAAGTATACTACGTGTATATACCTACGCTCCCCGCAAAGTATACCGGCCGAAATAAAATGCTAAACGGCGACATGCAAATCCGAGAAGAGAAAGAAGTGCGGTTTTCACTTTCCAAAAAATGAATACTACGAAATAATCTCAGTAATAATGTTTTGTCGGATAAAGGAACCTTCCCTCTACATTTTATCATAGATCGAAAGTAGTTTCAGATCTGATTTGAACTATGATAATTGTAAGAGAATCTTGCCCTGAGATTACAGATTCATGAGAATTGGAGAAATTTCAAAATGCTTATTGTGCACAGAGTCCTCGAACATCATTATTATTCTCTCTTTCAATTGAAGGAGAAAATAGAAACTGTCCAGTTTCCTCCCTTGAAGTACTGGAAATAATTGACGAGCGTCTTCATTGTGCCAAAGAAATGGAGTTATTACCGGTTTCCGGATAATATTAAGAGCTGTGTATACAGAGTTATTAGCTGTTACGTACCTACTGAAGTACTTGCTGCTTGACGTGAGGTTTAGATTCCTGCAGCGAACAGTAAACCATAGCGCGGTCGTTGATATAATAGAAATGGCGGCAGCGGTCGTGGTGGTGGCGGCGTCGTCGGCATCGGGGCCTCAACAAGGCCCAAAGGAACCGTAGATATCGCATTGCGCGTGGGACTGACGGGACAAAACCCATTCGGTACAAAAGACTCGGTAGATTTCTTCGTTTAAACGTCGAGCGACTCCTATGCAATAGAACCGAACACCGACGAGTGAGACGAACTGATTCTATTCGTTTCTCGCGTGCCGATACCATTAATTATCCTACTACCTAAACCCCTCGTCATTTCTTTTTATATTTCGACTCGCGCTCTTATAGCTGCACTGCAGCTAGCTTCACACTACTATACCTTACACAAGGACGAGCTACCCGATTGAAACGCGACAATGCGAGTAGCTATGGGTTACGTTTGATAGGTACAGGTATATTCCATAAAATTTCGAATTCAAAACATTTCCACAACTAATAAGTATGTCGAATATTCGAATAGTCGAAATGTTTGAATTTCATCCGCCATTTTGGTATTGAAATTTCTGGCTTCAATTTCGGAATTAGCTTAGTAGAATGAGATTGAAAACCTTATTGTCGATTGATTCACCGCTTAGACTTTAACGACAGCTTCGTTTTTCGAGATAGTTAATTATTTGACGTATATAATTCAAAAGATTTCTGCGGTAAAATATCAAAAGAAAGAATTGTCGTTTTGTTTTCGTATATTCTAATTTATCCAAGGTTCTTCGAACTCCACGCACAAGTATATACATCTCTCCTTCGCCTTGCGGATATAAGGATGGGGAGGGAATATAGAGACCGGAAGTATAAACCATTCGAAGCTGCAGATTTTAAAACAGCTTATATATATAACTTATATACCTATTGCTGCAGTCTAGTTGGGATTGAGCGTGGGTAGGTGTGTATATAGATATATATAAATGTATATAGGTACTGTGGGACATATAGCCAGCTCTCTCTCTATACGTGTGTATATATACGTATAGAGGGTGGGGTTCCACGCTATACGACGACGTAAATATAGGGTACACAACTCGATGACAAATTACGAATGTATTAGGCGACGCTTCGCGACTCAGTACCATATAGCCGCTATATCTACGTCGCACTGAACAGCCTGCCATTATCTTGGCTAATAATTAATTAGACTATATACATGTATATGTATGTAGTTTCAAGTTAGCTCGGGGCCTTTCTGTTGTATAGAGCTAAATATCCTCCGTGTATATAGATATATACATATATAGCTGTTTGTAAAACCGTCCTCCGTTCGTACATGGGCATAGAAATCCATTGATGAAATCTATGCGTTCATTCAGTATCTAAATAAAAATAAACAAAATATCCAATAATAGTTTATTAGAAAGTTTGTTCTCAATCCTTAACCCCCATCCCCTCGCGTATACGTAATATTTATTTCGAATTTTTTTATCCTCTTCTTTGTATGGGAGGAATAATTTTCTCCACTCATAATAGCATTGTAAGAATTTGTCATTTACATATATGCGAGAGTCGTGGATTATAATTGACAGTAGGCACTTGATTGGCATGGTTGAGGGCACGGTGTCAGTTACCCTTGCCCTATGCGCAGCGTGGCAAAGTCGTTGTTTGCCTAAAATATCAAGCGACACCCGCGCCGCCGAAAGTAGAGGGCGGCATAAATCGCAGCTGCATTGCTAGAGAGGAATGAAACGAAACGGACTGAAGCTGAACCGAACTTCGTCTCTCCCTCTCTCTCTCTCCCTCTCGTGCTTTGGTGAGTATAGTTAGTAGCTGCAGAAATCGTGCAGGGAACATTAGAACTGGAACGGGACCGATCCATGCACAGGGTACATCTGTCTGCTTGTAAGGGAACACCGCCTAATAGAATTAGAAATATATATCCCAGTTGTTCCCCCGATTGGGCCCTGCAGCGCGATCACCCCAGATAGAGGAGTATAGCTGCACTGGCGCCCTCATTGACGTCCAGTCTGATCCCTTATTGCGGCGTTAAACACGTTAAACACGGCCTTGAAATCGAACAGGGATTACGTTTCCAAAACCGAATGACAAACACCGCAGGAACAAACGCGCGTTTTACCAATACCCATACCAATAACAATTCCGAATCCCCTGGCCCTCAGCTTCGAGTGGCGAATTGTTATTTCGTCTATTATCGAATTTGTACGTATAGCTTTACCTACCTAGGTGCCTAAACTATCCCGTCTGCTGACTGCACAATCGAACCGCGAATAGTTTTTAAACAATTGGGTAAACTCCGGGACGTATATACATAGAGGTAGTATGTATACATATGGGATATAGGTAGCCCTAACCTAGCTATAGCCTTTTGTTCAAGGAAGTCGATTTTTCTACAGCTGCACTTTTCTCAGAGTCTTATTTATCCTACTTTGCCTGGACACGTGGCATACGACTTCATTACATACGTACGTATATACGTATATGTGTTACTTTGGCCAGGGTTAACCACGGAGAAAGTTGAAGCATTTTTTTATGCAAGTGCAGAGAATGAGAACCGCAATGATCAGGGTTTGGAGTCGTGATAAATCGGATACTGAGACTTTTTTATGATTAAAAGTCTGCCTATACTTCACTTGACATCTTCGACAGCCAAAATCAATTATCTAAATGATTCCGATGATTTTTAGTAGGTATAATTTATTCATGATTCCCGATAACCTTGCAAGTGGCAGACTGATTGAATCGCTGCAGTTAATCTGAAAAAAATTTTCTCTGTGAAATTTTCTTTCAATTTTTCACTGCAGTAAGTATATAAGGTGTACCTACACCGTAAGTAGCTGCAGACTCTGCTGGCACTATATCATTTACCGAACCACATTCCTCTTCCGTTGTATAGTCTTTAGACGAGTCCGTAGGTGCTTAATAAGAGCCATCATTTCCTTCTTCTTCGCCTTATTTTTCTTTGACGCGTTATGATGTGCGATTTCAAGGTGTTAATTCCCCTGATGATAATCGCGCTATTAGACTCAGTCAAACTCAACACCACACAGATCTTTTTCGACTCGATGCATGATTACTTTCATATTGAATCCAACACCGATTTATACCTATATCTACATTCAGACGAGAACCTAACCTATAGAAGTCAATAATTCAGTCATTGAATATCTAAAACCCGATTCCATTCCTAAAGTATCAATTTTCCCAACTCCACGGTGCACCGTAAGGTCACAATACGCACATACGCAGTTAGTCCGCCACTCTATTTCACTGTATCCACAAATGATTGTCCGAGTGTATAGATACAGGTATAGCGCACCTACTGCTATGTAGAAAAACCTAACAAAACACTAACATCGAAGAGATAGAAAAAGGCTGCACTAGGTACTGTACTTATGATAAGCAAGTATTTTTACAAGCACGGTATATAGACCTGTGTTGGGAGCCGTAGTCCCAATTCTGTTTTGAATTCACGCTAGGCGGCGCTGGCGAGAGTAAACGTACACAGGTCACACGCACACCAACAGCATAGAAGTATGTTACTTGCCTAGCGTATAACAGAAGTGGAGTCGAGAGGTACTAGGTAGAGCATAAGATATTTAGACAATTTTAGTGATTCTACGCTCGTCACACGCGAGCTGGTTCTTCGCGAGGTGGACGTAGCTGTGGACTGGTGTATATCCCTCTGTAGCTGAGACCAATTCATTAATTTTTCACGAATATTCGCGTCATTAGGAGGTAGGTTAGGGTTTGGTTAGGTTAGACTAGCCCACGTTGGATCCGTGCGTCTGGGTTCACCTGGGTATCGTATCTATGGTACCTAACCGAGCTAGCTAGGTTGAATTATCAATGGCTGTCACATATTCATGTGTTGCCGCGCCATCCCATCACCGAGTTTACTAGACGAACGAGCTGCCTCATATTTCGGACACTAACTAAGCTTAGACACTTTCCGAGTCGGAATAGAAGATTTTACAATCAGTTTCATTCTCCAAGTTTTCCCCCAAGACTTGGAGGTGCAAGCTAGAGTTTAAGGATGGACCCAAATCCAAAGTGAGACACATGTCCGTCTTGTGCAAGTTTAGGCAACAACTCAAATTTTGACATTCTAGCTTGCAATTCTATATCCTAGAATTCGGAGTAGCTTCGTGATTCTGGTTTCGATCTACCGCTCATCATTTATTAACAGATTGACGAATGAATTCTGAGTCGAAAATAAACTGAATCATCGAGTTGATTTTTAGCAGACTTTTCAGCTGTCGTACGTAGAATTCAAATATTTTGTGATATGGTAGAGCCGCCAATCAGAATTTGAAGTGCGAGCGCTAACTCTGATTTACATCTTTGAATCCTAACGTTGGACATAATTCCACCAAAACAGATTTATAATACTATCGGCAAAACTAAAGATCAAAGGATGCGAGGCTTAAGAGGATCAAACTAGAACTTCTATTCCGACTTTGTGTAGCTGGTTACCAGCCCCGTTAAAGGTTCATGAAAATACCTGAATACACACATTTATCACCGAAAGGTAAATGAAATTCCAGAATATCACATGTGTCAGAGTTACACCTAATTGATAGTTATGCCTACCTACTTCGTAGACCGAGGACTCAAGTTGATATCCAAGTTCTACTTTGTGTAACGTGGTAATGTGAATCATTCAGGATACTGTGAATAAATCATATGAGATGTGAAAGTACCATTAACAGTACGAGAAAACTTATCGTTAGACAAGTAATATTACCTTCTGCATGCCGCCTCATGACACAGTTCACTGTTCCTTTTCTTATCGTAGATCCAACTTTTTCTAAAGCTCGGGAATACGCAGTCGGCCCAGAAAAATCGACTGTTCTTATTCTCGGACCGAGCGGTGGAAATACCGTTACAGTTCGCTAAGAGTTCTTGAATTATTGCCTAATCGATTTGAATTCCCCATATCCATGTGTCATCGCCGAGGGACAACGAGCTCGCGTGTCTTAAACTTGGCGTGTATCTTCTTAAAGAGAAGCTGCAGGGCGCGTACACAGTGGTAGCAATAGATTCCGGCACGCAATTCCCGAGCTGAACTAGGTGCTGGATCAAATGTAATATCGAGGATGAATGAACATTCGGCATTGGTTGTTGAAATATCAAAAATTAGTTGAAACTGTATCAACCGATGATCCCAAGAATAACACAACACTTCGTCATCGCGGTTGTGCGCGAGCATGAGAACAGCACAATGCATGATACGAGTATAAAAAACGGCGAGGGAGGAAACTCGATCCCAGGATCCGGGAAAGTGAAAGCAAACCCAAAGTCTGACTGAGGACAATGGCTCGGTTAAAGGATATTTGGAAAAGCTTTAAGAGATTTTTCTTCCTCCTTCTTCTTCTTATTCTGGAAAGTGGTTTAGCGGAGGATCAACAATCCCTGGTATACATAGGAGGTAGGTCTCCGGTATATTCGCAGGAATATGAGCACAGTACTACGGTGCAGATGTCGACGGGCGTGTTTTTTCGATTTCATTCATCCTTTGCCTACTGCGAGCACCTTCTCGAGAATAGCTCAGGCGAAAACCACCCCTAAGGTGTACCGGGCACCAATCGAGGCCCGGTTGCACACCGGTGGGACGCCCATCACAGCGCAACCGACCCAGGTACACATATATTTAACATTTATGTCTATTGGTAGCTACTAGGCACGCCATGTGCTGCAGAAACGAAATTTTCTATACCTGACTGGTGCGGATACTCGATATGTGATTGGAGGTTGGTACGTCGGTTTAATCTCGTGCCACAATCGGAGAGAGTCTCGGAGTGTACGGAATCAGGACTTGGGTGCGATCAGGTGAGCCTCGACAACCATTTCCCACATAATCCCACGGAAACTATAGTTGTGCCATAATTGTAATCGCCATTCGTAAAACGGAAACGAAAATTGTACGCTTTCTACTGATTTCACGTAACCGCAAATGAATTTTATCTTTTATACCTTTTCGCAAAATAAATCTAACTCAATTTAGTTTTAGCCACGATTTAATGACGGCCCGTCAATTAGCCTGATATGCAGCCATTCTCGCTTTAAAAGTAACAGACATTTAAATACGTTCAAATAATTTTCTCAATTTGACGAAAAGACATTTTCTCAATTTGACAAAAACCGCTGGGCCTGACTGGCCGAGATTTGGACAGATATGCCAAGGAGCATTCCAAATTTTTGCCTTATCAGGTTCCTTTACCTAAAAACGTGGTCTTTCATCGGTTTTCCAAGACTTTCTATATTTTTATTACTTCGAAATTGAATTCAATTCCGAGTGCGAGGATTGACAATACTCACACGCACCTATCGTAGGTACACAATTTCTCTCCACCGACCTAGATCGATGGAATCTATTCTCTAGGGTCTAACTTTTTTCGAACCCATTCGCTTTCTCTCTTACGTTTTCGCCCGACTCAAGCTTAGTTGGGATAAGCGTACGATTTGGAATCCGCTCTTTACATTTCTTTTTTTTTTTCGGCTTGACCTTGGATTACGAGTGCCATTTCGTTTTTCGTTCTGAGTATAACATCCCCTGGCTTGGTTTATTCATTAATTCAGAAATCAATTGGCATATTCATATCCGGACGCAAAAAATGAATCGTAAATCGACAACTTCAATCTCAAACTAGTTAAAACGCGAAGTTTCCTTCAATTTTCAAATTTATAAATCAATGTTTTAAACGTCGCGAACGGTAAAAATTCAGAATTTGAATTATTACCAACTCACAGGTGTTCAAAAGAGTGTTTTGTTTTTTCCGAGAGTCTACATAGCAGATTGAAAAAACTTTGAAACGGAGAATACTGGAGATTAAAAATTTCGACACATACCTAAAGGATCCGAAAGGCCAAAGCTCCGAAACTTGAAATCGACGCATGTATTCATTGAGTGTTCAATAACTCGGCTTTATTGATCGTATCGAAATCAACAAGAGGTAGAATTATTCGTCCTGAGATTTACTGTTTGGGAAAAGAAGATTCAAAATTTTATCGATTATCTATACGACGTCGAAATCATCCATTGGGGTTCGATTAGAATGAACTATTTTTTGTTTTCACATCCTGAAGAATAGACTGAAATTTTCGAATCCTTGGACTTTCGGGAATCTGGACTTTTGACCTGTCTGCATTCCGACCTTTCGGAATTTTATGATGTTTCCGAAAACTCGAAATCGTCTCAAACGAATTCGGAATTTCGACCATTCGGAGTTTTCGAAATTCGCAACGTCAACCTGGCCGGAGATTTCAGTCCTAGAAATATCGAGCGTTGGTATATCCAACTGATTAAAATTATATAATTATGTATATTAAGTAATCAAGATCAAAAAAAGGAGATCGCGTCTTCGTAGACTGCAGTTTAGTTCCCGATATTTTAACAACTGTTCTTATCTCGTTAACCTACACCTATCTGTCGCTGTAAAAAGCTAATAAGCCTGTGGCTACCAGCTATACACTGCATGCCGTATAATAAAAGTTCTAGCGAAATAACTCTTAAGTAGGATATGTTGCTAAGCGATTTTTAATGTCTCAATCCCGAGTGAATAATCGCGTTCGAAGGTGATCATCATTGCGTGCGATGATATCTCTTTACTTCTAATGGAACGTGACCACACATGAGATTATCCTGTATCTATATATCGCAGAAGGCATACATGGAATCTCTATAGACTGTTGATTATTTATTTCCATTTATTAGTAATTATTCGAATAATTTTTTCCTAGTTTATTGAAAAATTCTGGAACTGAATTATCCCAATCGATAATATGAATAATCGATCGTATGTAAGAGCGCGAGCGATATATATTTACTGCGTGGTAATTATACATCAGTTCTTAATTACTATACAGACAGTATTGTTTCCCGATAACAGAGTTTAGCGTTCTGGCTTTGCCCGATGTAAACCAGAACCGTATAACGAAGCGGTGATGCCGCAAGTCTTCAATTATTATCCACGTGCCATCCACGTGTGTAATTACGTGACAACGCCACAGAAAGATGTATATATATACCTATATACACGATATCTATGTATCTATGTACGTAAGAACATATACAGAGCGAAGTTCGAGGTAAGGAACTACTGGTGCTGGTAGGTAGCTACTGTGATAATAACCCGAGACACAATTACGTTAGCTTCTCTCGCGTGGCGGAATAACATAGACCGTTATCGTCTCTGGCTTGTAACTAGAGAAACTAGATACCTCAGCGAGTATAACGTACCTAGCGACATATACTTGTAACTACTTGCATACCTGTGCAGAAAAACTTCGGTCATATTCCATCCCGCAGGTAATTGCGGGAGTAACATCTTTAACGGGATTGAATCGTTGGGAGGTTACGCTGTAATGTACCTCACCGCTGTAGGTAATTTTTTTACTTTCTATATATTGGTATTTCGGTCGGGAGATTGCTTTTCCCAATTACAACGAATCTCCATGCTTTAGGGACTTTAATATCCGAAAAAACAGTTTCGAAGAAGGGGCAACTTCTGTCTATAAAGCAACTAAAAAAAAAAAAAATCTGAAATTTACCGGATTTTAGGCTTAAAATCCGTCCCTCGTTGATTAGACTTTCAGTTTATGGCAGTATCAGAAAAACACTGCGCTTCTACGTCTTGATTTGCATTGGTACCTATTTATTCTAATTTCGCAGCAGTTCTACCAAAGAATGCGTGTTCAATGATGAGAGATTGAAATTTGTCTTTTTTGGTTCTGGGGTGAGAAGACCTGTTGTATATTATAAGGAGAATTTAGAATCCTCTGAAGTTCGGGCCGAGTATAAAGGCGCGCAGAAAAGCTCGCGCCTCTTGGAACAACGCGAAAACGCGAACCATAAAATTGGCCACATCCGTGATCAGGCCTCTCCGTCTCATCCGAGGACCTCGTCGTCGCGACTCGTTGTTTCTATTGTAGTTGACTTCTGGACTGTGAAACTTGGGCTGGAATTTGGTCGAGGGGTTCTTCAAAAAGATGCTCAACGCCGTGCGTCTGTATATCTATATCCATACCATGTACACACACGATTCCGTGTCAATTTTTGCACACCTAGAGTTTCAATAAATTCCGGGAATTATCCTTCCAATTACCGATTCCAGTATCAAAAAAACTTCCCAACTCTCGTATCATCGGCTCATGATCCCAACAGAATTGTGTGACACAATCGGTAGCCATAGCTATCGAGTCTCTGTCTCCCTATATATAATAAGTCGCGATTACACTTGACCCGCTTCGTCTGCGGCCCTGAGTCGACCTTTCCCCCTTTCCTCCGTTCCGCCGTTCTTTTTCTCGCATTTCTTTCCCTTTTCGTCTTATTTCCTTTCTTTTGCGTTAACGACATCGCCAGAGCTAATAGAAGAGGGAAGAGTGATCGCGGTCGTGCGGTCCACCGTGGGTATAGGTGGGTATAACACACCGCCGTGAGGTTACACCAACCCCTGTAATCTATGTGTGGCCGTACCCATACCTAGATAAAAGAAAAGTCTCATCTGTATAGGAAAAACCAAACGAAGACGTCCTCGAGGGCGGTGGTTTTCACGCACGAGCTCCACTTACGCGGGTGGATGAATTGGCGGTCGGACCAGAGCTACGCCGTAGCTCTATATACCTATGCCTCCAAGGGTAGAGGAAGCATCGATCCTCGCGTTACGCACGAGGCAAAACGCACGAGGCACAAACCAAGCTTGGCGCGGTGGGCCAAAGGCAGAGGGAAGTTAGAACCAGCTTTCTCCCTTTCCCTGGGAGATATACGTATACCTACCCTGGTTTCTCTCAAGGGGAGGCTTATGGGGTTGCGCGCCTTTATGTGCAGCATTCCGCGGGTTCTCATATCTCCTCTTATCATCGGGGAAACTTCTTTTACTTTGATTGGGTCGGTCATCCGTCCCTCGCTCGCTTGCCATCCTCTATTTCTTCTTATTCTTATTCTTATTCTATATCTATCGTTTAACTGAAACTGCTGCTCGTACTTCCCTCTTTTATGCCCCATATCGTCTAGGTTCTCAAGCCTTAAAGGCACTATATAGGTTTACATCTATATCGAGCCATAGACCGGCAATATCCGTTTCAGTCTCCTATATACGACATACATATACCTAATGCACAGAGAGAGTGGCGCAAACGGCTAACGAACATCCTCCGGTCTAACGAGCATCCTTGTTAATTCGTCCGTCAGATTTTTCGAGAATCAAGAAATCAATCCAATCTTTCATTGACCTGGATCGGATGACAATTATCAACCGATATTATGATGCTTCGATTGATCATTAGATTATTGAAATAGGCATGGGATAACTCTGAATGAACATTTTCTCTTATTTCCAAAACCGAAAATTAGGTATAGAAACTCTTAGAAACCTTAGAAAAGAAGAGAGCAAGATATGTATCAAATTAAGCTATACGTCCAAACACTGAGGGCGTCGCACTGATATCACTGAAACCACGAGTATTATTAATTCTGATAATGGTGATTAGAGACCAGCTCAACCAATATCATTATAGGTTGTGAGGTTCGGAGCTCGGTTAACTCGGGCTTGCCTTTCCCCGTGGGAGTTTGACTATCATTTATTTTTCATTCCCTATGGCCTATACTATATACCTATAAGCCTTTTAATTTTCTATCCTTCTCTTTGTCTATATGGCCGATTATACGCTCTATGACCATTACATTGGCGCCGTCGACGCGTAACGACGATAACTTTCCTCCCTTGTCCTCCTTCTTAAAAAAAAAAAGACAAAAAATAAAAAAGAAACAAAAGATGAAGGGTTTTTATTTCCATTGCTCAAAACGGGATGCGTGAGTTTATACTCTTCGTTTTGGAACAGAATTTGAAAACACTGACCGGGAAACTTCCGAGAAGAAAAATATTCCCGCCATTGCATTAAATCGGCCACTTTATAATTCCCGAATCATTAACCTTGCGGCCCGGAATCTTACCGGTCAATCACAGCTGTCCCATCGACGGTCTGACTGGTCAGTTTGCCTAAAGTGTCAACGGCTGTCACGGTTAATTAGTCGGTTTTGAGACGTGGGAGGTTGTTAATCACCGGTATACCTATTTGTATATAGGTACCTCAGGTTATGTAATTATAATCAATTAGAAGCGATTTGAAGAATGTCTGTAAACCGTATACATACATCATGTATGTGCGTTCGTGAACCGACGTATCTCCGATCTTCGTACCGATACCCGGAGAGATTATATTGACGAGATTTTAGATCAGGTCGATATCGCGAGGATTTCGGGTCCTATATGTGTATAGAAAGGTCCCGTCGCGTCGCGTCGGTCCTTGGCGCGGTCTCCAGGACCTCATGGAACGATGCGATGGGAGCGCGCCGCGATTATTTCTTTAGTTTTATTTTCTTCATTTTATTTCTTACAGCCAGAGAGATGCCATGGCCATGGCGCCACCGTACGCATAGCAAAGCCTCGCTAGCCCTGCACCGTCGTGGTCGTCGCAACGCAAAGCTAACCGGCAGATAAACCGGCGAACGAACCGAACTGAACCGAACGATCGGGTCGGACCGCGTTACTGTTTTTTTTTTTCTTTCTTTCCTTCTTTTTTTTTTTTTATAAAATGGCGGCACGGCAGACCACGCTAAGAGAGCAGGAGAGGACTCGCTGCAGAGAGAGGACCACCGTGCCGCGTCGTTCCGCGATTAGACTCACAAAACAAACGGCCCTCCAAGACTTATTCCGCTAGAGGATACCACCGGGGTGTATCCCCTTCGACGTCCAACCTGCGGGAACGTCCCATAATTGGACCCACGCCAGCGTATTTTTCTGCAGGACGCTATTAATATTTCGATTTCTGTACCCTGGAGTAAACAGAGATCCTTGAATATCGTGCGATCTTTGTTCCAATCATTCTCGGATTCCACCGTAGCTATAATCGAAAATTTTCACTTTGGAATTATGGCACCTTTTTACTTTTAGAAATGTTAGACGACGATCTTCTCACCGATCAATTCATTCTAGCAGCTTTGATCCACTGTGAAACGTTATCTAGTTCCTCGGACGAAGAAGAAGGAGAATCGGTACTGAGAAAATACCGATTTTTTTTTTAACCAAACCGCAGGTTCTGCTGGAAGCAAATTTTTCCATCAATGGCAGGACAAATATGACGAGGAATATATAGTCACTCGAAGGAATTGTTCACACAGTATTTTTTAAGGATCTTCAAGGTATAATATGGCGTGCAGTATCAAGTTCGGTGTCGATTGTAAAAGAGTGAATCGATTCGAATAACTCGGTTATATACTAGTTTCAAAGATTCTTCGAGGTACTTTTCTACTAGGATACTATAACCGCGGGTAGATCAATTCATCAGGGCATATCAAACGTTCTGTTTAAATCGATGGCCTTAAAAGGTACATCGGGTAGCCAAGCAACGCTACGTAAGGTATGCCTACGATGAACGGATCAGTCGATAATCGATTCCCTTTTTTTTTTCTTTTACTGATTTGCTCATTTTCTCAACCGACTTATACGCGAACCCCCAAACCCAAACTGAAAGTAACCCTTTTTAAATCGCTCAACTCCCGGCCGTGTCCGTCTCGTTCAAAGAACAACCACACGCAGCCACGGAGCCACGACATGGACATAAATATAGCCAGGCCAACTCCTAGAGCCACAGCTCTACGCTTCTACCCTCTATTGATCGAACCACGGACCCTCCTCTCGGCTTCCAGCGAACCGGTGAACTGGACACACACCCTGGACGACGCACACGAACGCCCGGACCTCCGGTGTAAGGGAGGCGTGCAAAACGTCTCTACCGCTTCGCCAAGAATCGTTTATACACGTATACCACACATGCCTGATATTTCAGACTATGTGGGTACTACGTACCGCCACCAAGGGAGGTCTGCTCTTTCGCAGGGGTTGCGAAATGATCCTCGTTCTGGCCAATTTTATGGCGAAAATTTTTCCTATAGTGTTTTTCGGTTCATTCTTAAGGATAATCGCCGGAACGGTGTATTCGATGTGGATTATTATTTTCTTTTTTTTTTTACATTAGGATTTAATTACCTACTCTCTCTGCATCTGCAGTTCGGAAGGCAGTATATACTGAAGAATATCGGGTCAGATTTTAATCTAATAAAAAACAATTACCCTCTCAGCAGGATATCGGGAAACAGCGTAAGACAAGGTCCGAAGGATGTGCGCCGCTCTGCCAGAGAAGTGACTATACTATCAACTTTTATTGCACACTTTACGACCCCCTTAGTTTTATTAATTAATCGATTTTCTGGGAACCGTTAGTCCCAAGCATCTACCCCGTCTCGTCTCGACTCCTCTCGTCTCGTCTTGATCTCTGAAGAGGCCATTGCTAGTTTACTCAGCTTCGGGAATCGCTCCCTACACCATGGTGAGATGGTAGTCAATTTTAACGCTCGAGATTCCACAAGCGTTTCGGGAAATCGAATCTTATAAACGTGCAGATTTTTCGGACAAGCTGAACTTGGACCACAATCATTTCGGACAATGGGCACTTTCGGAGACGGTATAATGACTGCAGCAAGCATTCATTGAATAACTCGTTCCCTGCCGAAGTAGGCATCCATATCGGTCAAAAAATGATAGAGGAAGAGAGTCGGAATACCGCATCTCCAAGTCTTTGGTATTAAATATTTTCTTCGAAGCGGTTTATGAAACTAGGTGTTTCCTACCCTTACAGCGAGAGGCTTATTCTTCTTCTTCTTCTTCTTCTTTCACTGACTGAATTCCGCGGTGGTGAATTTCATACTTTTTCCTGTAAGAAAATCCATCCTATCTCACCGGTAGGAGCTGCGAGCCACATAACATAACACAACACAGCATAACATAACATAACATAACATAGCTTTGTCCTGCGGGCGACACCCGGCGTTATTGAATCGCTAGAGTTATGTGCGGGGCTGCGTCCTCCTTTCCTTTCGTCTTTGGGCTCCGGGCTTTTCGCTACCCTCCACCCCTTAGACACATGTTTGCCCTCGCGTTTGCTTTTGCGTTTGCGTGCGTGTTCACGCTCGCGTTAGTGTTCGTGAAGAAAAGGGATGACGACGCCGCCCTGGCCGAACTACAAGTCTTGTAGCTTTTACTAGCAAAGAGCTGCGAAGACGCGAGGCGTCCCTCCGAGGCGCCGCATCGCGTCATCCATCAGGCAGCTTACGACCCTCCGACCTATCCACCCTTCACGCCACCCTCTCCTGGCACGACGTCGCGAGGTTCAACCCGTATAGATCTATTTCTGTGGGACTGGAATCGTAGAGACGTAAAGCGCAGGAGATTTGTTCGCCGGAGAATCGTCCTTGTCTCATTGGGTTTGTTCGAACAAGAAAAATGTCAAATCAAACGAGACTGTAACTGTTCGATTTTGATCTTTTAAATTGAAGTTTATTTTAGTGACCGGATATCTTGCGCGGGTGAGAAAACGCGAGAAAGAGGGAAAGCGGAATATAAATAGAGGGTGGGCGCCGACACTTGGCTTCTACTTTGCAACAGTCCTGCAGAGAATATTTCAAGACGTTTCCGGCCCGTTTTATACACCGAAGTGAAGCTGAGCATTCAACTAAGAAATAAATATCTCTGAAATAAGAAGAGTTTCTGAGAGGCCACTTCACCTCGTATCCAAAAGCCCGCGTTTCTTGTCGATGAATAAATCCAACGATTAGCTTCGCCCCTGTCTATATCCACTGGGCTAATTGAACTTGTTTTCTTTCATCTCTTTACCGCGGTGTCGATATAATAAATGCAACTTTTCGTCACATACAGGGTCGGCGGAACGCTAATTTGTCATTCCCATATCTTTCATTGTGTATCAGCCGGCCCCGCAGGTTACATGAACTGATCCTTTCGCGTAACTGGAGTGATTTTTATTTCTAATGATGAGGCAATTGTCGTTTCTTAAATGATATACAGGTATACAG
Organism: Rhogogaster chlorosoma; assembly: GCA_944452935.1. NCBI lineage: Eukaryota > Metazoa > Arthropoda > Insecta > Hymenoptera > Tenthredinidae > Rhogogaster > Rhogogaster chlorosoma. The sequence goes on along the minus strand of OX101805.1, from coordinate 13,797,709 downwards.
ATATATACAGCGTGGTCCTCGATTCGAGATTTGAAAAGTTTGAAAATAAGAATAAGAAGCTGGCCGCTGGAATGAAATTTACAAGGAACTAAGCTATGCTGAACAAGACTACGGGTTGGTAGGTAGGTAGGTATAACTGTCCATCTATATAAACGGCGAGCAACAGATATGCGAAAAATGTTAACTGCCTCGATCTAAAAAGAATTATTGTGCTTCCGAGAAATATGTGGCGCTGTTGGTTTCGCTCGAAGAAGCAGTAACTCGTTGCGAAGCAGCGCTTATAGTGTTAAAATTTAAATCGATTGGACGCAAATCTGTTGTGTGAATAATGAACCGTTCTGAAAATAAAAATAATATATCATCGATGTTCATCTCTCGGCTGATTTGAACCGCGATTTAGATTCTGGAATGGCTTCGTCAGATCAATAGTCAAATTTCGTGAATTATAACCGCCGGATTATACTGCGACCGGAGACGGTATACTCGAACAAAAAAGGGAAACATGAAGAGACTATTTCGAGTATTTTTGTTCGGACTCGAAGTTTAAGTGATTTGGTACGACCGCAGGTCCAGTCCGAATGTTTAAACAAACGAGCAATTATCTTAACAGGATCTCGGATCTTTGTTCCGTTCCGTTTTGAGGCTGGTCCCCGGTTAAGGCCCCGCTTAAGGCCCCGCCGTGTAGCCCTGCAGGCTGCAGTAGTATAAGCCAAGACGTCGGCATCGGATGGTAAAAACGACCAGACACGCATTTCGATTGTTGCTTCTGTTCTGTTTGCTTGCGCCGTCGAGTCCTCCGTTTCCTTTACGTCGCTTTCGTTGTCGTCTCTTTGTCTTATTTCGCGTTCTTTATGTCCTTCGACCTCTTTCACAGGCATTCGTCCCCGCTCGCTGCTGTTCGAACGATCCAACGTTACTTGGAAAAATAAATAAAGACGCGGGATATCACGATGGGTAATCTTGATCCTCGTCAAATTTCCTTTCCCGATCAAAGATTCAGATTTTCAGCACAGCTGTGCCTAATTTACTCATTTTTTCCTCTCCTCGGAGATACGCTCATTATCCCCTTGATATGTATGCTGCAAGCGCCCGGATCGTACGTTGGTTTGTTTTCAAAACCTCTCGCAGGATCGTGCATAGTCGACTGATCTAATCTCCGTTGAATCGTTTTCGAATAACTATATGGCAAAGAACCCTTCCAAAGTGGCCAAAACTATAACGGTGGACGAATCTAAGGCGAACTTATATTACCTACTTCTAGTGGTAAGGGGAGGTTCGAGTGTGGAGCAGGTTAAGCCATGAGATGAGTTTGCCGAAGAGAAAATACGATAAAGAAACACAGAAGGAGATAGTCCGCCATAGAACGTGACCGACGGTGCAATTCTAGAAACTATCCCAATTGTCCGAAGACAGCAGCTGATCAAAAGAGAAGAATAAGTTACCCAGGGCCTGTTTAACAGGATGATCCACCGGAGAGAAGAGTCCCGGATTATTTTCAGGGCATTTCAGGGCATTTCAGGGCTAATTTCATTCCCACAAAGACTTTGGGTGCCTGGCTTAACCATTGTACAATTTTTCGCGCTTACTTGCACCCGTCTTGGTTCTCTTTTATTCAGTACTCTCCTCGGATGCGCTCGAATCTTTTCGGGCAGATAAACAAAACAAAAGAGAGAAAGGAAGAAAAAAACGCAAGGTCTAAAACCGCGAGGGTTTCACGGTTCCAGAAACGTTCAATAACCTGTGATCATCATTGAAATCATTATCATGATTATCATCAGTTGTAATAAGCCCGAAAATGTCGTTCATACGATTCGTTTTCGTTGACTGCCGAGCACTGCGGGATATTAAGAAACCATTAGTGAGAATTCGCCGCGCCAATAAACGGCAAAACTAATTCCTTTCGGGGAGCGTATCGAGAGGGTGTATATAGATCCGCTTTGAAATGTCGGAGGTAAGATCTGAGTCCCACTTGCTGTTTCGGTTGCAGTAGGTATATCGTAAGCCGAAAGTGGTCGTTGAAATATGAATATTTTTCCATCTGGTTCGCATCCCCGATTCTTACGGGAGGCTTGTCGAGGATGATCACCCGACAAACGATCAGCCTACTGCAGTTATTCTTGTAGTATACAAGTTCACAAAAGTAATAGATACGTTTAATCCAATTGGCATGCCTCGAGTGCCCCCGACCAGCTAACCAGACAAACGTCTTTCTGTCTGTCTGTCAGGAGTGACAGAGGTATTATAAGTACGCATACTGTGTCCAACTGTTCAAGGTACATACCTACCCACAGCGGTTAACAAAGCAGGAATATTGGATAAGCATGATGGACACGTCGTGAGGTCGGCAGGCATTGCACTGCAGCAGTCGGTTCTGCAGAGGTATGCAATGCACACACAACAAGTGCTCGCCGCTTTGAACACGTTTAGCCAATTTCGGTGAGAAAAGGACGAAATTTGCTTAAAATTAGATCTCTTTTAGGACGGATGGACGAGCCCTTCTAGGGGTTGTTTGTCCAGCGGCTACTGCCAGGACCTTGCTAAACGAGCGAAGGGTCACCAAAAATCCTCTTCATCTCGCCATAGCTGAATAAATATTACTTTGTTCAGAACCATGAACAGAGTTCCGCAACTTCTGCTTCTACGCTTTAAACAAAGTTTACAATTTGTCGACCGATTTTTGTATACAAACAAAAGAAACAAAAATAATGAAAACTCGCTAAAGTTTATCGTAATCCGGGAAATTTTTTCACCATTTTATTCCGCGTACGAGTTACGTCTAGACACGGCAGCTAACGAGAGAAGATTCACCACCATTCACCTGTCAGCAGAGGTAGAGCAACGGTTATAGTTTATTTATCGTTTCCAGGCCGTGGCAGCAGCAGCAGCGGCGCAACGGCGGCGGTGGTGGCGATAGTGGTGGTGGCGGCGGCGGCGATGCCAGAGCCGGTGCTGGTGTTTGAAATACGTTTACACGAATCGTATGTTCGCCCTTACCTCGTGGGTTTGGCGCCGGCGTGTGTGGTCCGGCGCATACCTTCTCGCTGAGCAATTATTGCCCACGTTCCAACCTTAACCACCCATTGTTTGAGGCTACAGTACTTTTACCGCGGGCAATAGATGTCTTAACCAGATTGGTGGGTGGCACAGGCGCAACTCCGGAGACTCCGAACATCATACCGCACTATATTACTAAATAACGGGCAATAATATTCATACGCCCAGAGAGTCGATAAGTTTTTTGAAAAGAAGACCGCGACGATTTATTTCGATATCGTAGATTTCACCCATTTTAAACCATTTTTCCACTCCGTTTCCCCATTGGATGGAACCGTGAAGAGCCAATTTGGGGTATTTTGAAACCAGTTATTCTCGCTTTATATGCAATTTGCAGGATCTTTGAAAACACTGTTCATCGTCATCGGGAGCTTTGATTTTTCTTCTGACCGGATATAGAGACGATTGACAACGGCGATTGTGTCACAGTACTGTAAGCTCAATGGAATCAGTTTCTGATGAAATCCTACGCCAACTAGGCCAACATCCGATCCCGGGGATCTCGAGTTTGATCCTCGTTTTTTTTTTATGCATTGTTCCAACTCAAAGAATAGATTGCAATTTTTTCAGATTTTTACCACAAAACGATATTTATTTCGAAATTTTTTAAACCGCAGAAAAACGAAATACCCATTTTTATGTTTTCCAAAAAAATGACCTATACATGTGTATCGGAGGGTATAATGTCTGACTGCAACTGTGATTTCATATTATAGAGTTGTTAATTATACTTAACGACGAAGGGGGTTCTAGAGCTTCGGGCTTACTAACGATTCATGGCGTTTTATAGCAATAGTTTACCACTCGCCTGAGGGAGAACCGATCAACCGTAATTAATAACAATATATACTCAAGATTTTTGGCACAAGTATAATCGAGCAGTATTTTCTTTTCATTTTACCAATAATTTCATCATGTAATTCATATAGGGGAAGGGGGGGCAAGATGGGCCCCTTAAAAAAATCAATGGGAAAAAAGATTATATCTTATTTTTTCCGTTCTCATTAAGCGTTTGGCACCCAAAAAAAAATTGAGGGGCCCATTTTGCTCCCTCTTCCCCTAATATACGCCAAACGAAATGCGTCGTATGAGAAGTTATTATTTTGTCGACAATTTATGACGAAAAAAATTTTCGCCACAAAATAACGAATTTGAATTTCTTAATTCATAATTGGACGAAGCTGGTTCGCAGTCTCGTGATACACGCGTTGGAGGGGTAGTTGCGAGTTAGGAGTTCTAGGTCGCAGCAGCAGCAGCAACGGCAGCAGCAGGTTTTGGGTCCGAAATCTACCTGGGTATCATAGCTGACCGTTTGACACGTGATGACAGCCGGTGGCGCCATCCGCCCCCCCGCCGTTTCAGGAACCAGCAGGGGGTCCCAGGGCAGCCTAAAAGATTCTTTTGTTTCGGCCTCATTAACGTGTTACCAAACCCCCGACGCCCGGCTGCCTCGAGGACTGCCTCAGGTTATTTACAAGCCTCAATCCATGGGGATGAAATTAAGAACTCTCCGCGGTCATGTCGGAGATCGGTGATATCTTTTTTCTTATCAATCGAAATCGAACACCTGTCCCCATCGCCGCACGGAAAATTCTTACCGGAATAAATTTCTCCGACATATGGCTGACGCAGTTGCGTTTAAACGCGGATTTCCGGTTTCAGCTCTTTATTATACGTTTATATTTTCATCCACAAATCTTCATGTCGAAAAACCTCGCATCTCACACCAGAATGGTTTTGACATCAAGATTTGTAGGTGACACTACGTAGTATGAAAAGCTGAAACAAAATATTTGTGCATTATTTATCTGAGTTGCCACAATCCCCGAAATTGCGTTTAATTTTCAACAAAATTTCCAACAAATTTTCAGTTTTTTCAATTCATCCATGTGCAGTTGATTTCAGCGAGAAATTGGAGGCGGGAATTCCCTGATGGGGAGATTCCCTTAAACGGCAGTTGCGGGCCGGTAGAAGGAGAAGCTAACAGATTTTTTCGAATCGGTGGAACTCGCGCGATCTCATCAGCCGCCTCATCAGCGTAACTTCAGCTGTCAGGTCGGACATCTTTGGGCTGAAGTGTTTATTGTTGAGTCCTGGTCTACCGTGTAACTACGCTTTACGTTGCACCAGCAAATCACAGTACGGGGTCCTGCCCGATAGGAATTCGGGGCATTTTCTGTTGGCATTTCAAGATTTCGGCAACCACTCGACTTTGAAATAAGCCGTCGAGACATCGCGCTCCAAGGCTCGCGGGGATTCGACGTCGATTCAACGCTCACGGTTCCAATCAATCCACGAAATTTACAACAATCTTATTCGCCCTCAAAACGACTTACCAAAAATCATCAATCACAAAATAGTCCATCGAAGTGTTTCCGAATCTGTACTATCCCATATTCGTTACTCAAGATTCAGGCTTTAATCCGGCTACCCTGTTCGCAATTTCGTACAGTAATCGTTTCAGGAGTGACAAGCAACTTTTGGGCTTTGCTGCTGTAGGTCTAGACTCTGGGCTCCAGACTTTTGGTCCTGTTGCAGCTAAACGAAGACCCAATTTTCGCCATGGCCACTGTTCTTTAATCACATACAGTATCTTTATAGATTGCGATACAGTTTGCATGGCTTTAGACTCGTAAGTCGATCAACTCGTCCGAATCGTAGTAAATATAGATCATCATGGTCTTTACCGATAATCACTGATCGAACGTGACGAAGACTTTAATTTCGACGAGGGAAAACTATCGGTCTTTTATTTTTTGGCTCCATTCATGACTGCGCGGCGTTTTAAGGCCAACTTGGTTCGTGCTCGCGTGTCTAGAATATCGTATGTAACAGATCTCAGGATTTTACATACTGCACTAAAAATTCGAAGACTCAATAAATTTCAGTTGAATTACATGGAATTTTTCAGTTCTACTGACCTTTCAGGAATTCCTCTTATACATGGGATTCTCACTATTCCTGTACGGGTTATACACAGAACTCTGAAAAGTTCTGTAGATTTCATTAATTCACTCGAATTTTTTCCGATCTTGCTTCTTTTAATCCACAGTTTTATTGGGTCTTCGTATGACCCGACGTATGCGAATATTCATATCCTAGTTTTGAATTACTATTCTATATGCTTAACGAACGTTGAAATTTTCCGACCCCATATTATATTTGCAATAAAAAAATGCATTTTTGATAGATTTCCGCGATTTCCTGTCTCCCCTCGTCCGTCATATCGCGAAACACGTTAATTAAACCCGTACTTCGAAACATTAGGACATAAAAAATGGTAATTTTGAACCGCCCTGTACCTGGTTGATTCCTGTAGTGGCGCCAGCACCTTTCTCCCTGGTATCTCCCCGTCGGTTATTCCGTGCGTCCTAGTCGCACCGACTGAAGTTTAAAGCCTGTTCCAGATCTTCATCTCGCTCGTTCGCTCCAGGACCGCAGGAATTAATAATCCAGAAATGAATAGTTTAGCCCGGGCGTATAGTTCGTCGACGAATTCTTTACCGGTCTTCAGATAGGCGCTATAGTAGGCGGCTAATTATAAAGGAGGAATGTTTCTTTTTTCTCGTAGTATTCATTGATCCTCGAATGCTCAACGATAAATCCCATCCACCCTGTACCGAATTAGTTTTCGCGAAGAGACGAGTCGAGATGAAATACACTCGAGGACCCGTGTCGAGGGGATCCTGAGAAACGAGACGAGCGACCAGCGAAAATAAATCGTGCGAAAATAACCGACGAAAAAGAGGATCCTCCACAAACGGGAGAATAGGGAAGAGGGCGGAAGAAAAAATTATCAACAATTCTTTGCTTCCGGGATCGTGATATAAATAAGTTCATTTTTCGAGCTTTATTGAACTCCAAAACTCAGTAGTTTGTTATAAAACATATAACCAAGACTTGGAATGGTTGAAAATGTTTCATGGGAAAGAATTGTGGAGAGAATATTACGTTGAACAGTTTGTACAATTTTTTTATGCAAATTTGAAATCCTAGTTCGATCCTCTAAAAACCTAATAAAAATTACACTTGCAGTTGAAGTTCCGATCAGTGTATCTGCATCCTGATAAATTTTCAAATTCTATTTAGAACCTGAAAAGTCTGCAAAAAATCGACGCAACGATGAATTTTATTTTCGAGCCAGAATTTATTCGTAAATTTTGTTTAAGATCGGAGATCCATCAGTCGAGACCAGAATCGCAAATGGCTCTCCGAATCCTAGGATCTAGAGGTCCAGGCTAGAATGTCAAAAATCTAGTTTGCACCCAAGTCTTCTCAAATCGGACATAACTCTCACTTTTAGTCGCAAATCAGAATTTCATCACACGCACAACTCTCCCCTCAAATTCCAGCCTGCGTCTCCAACTCTACAGTGAGAATTTGCATAATGAAACCAGGATTTCTATTCCGATTCGAGGAGATATAGGACGAGCTTTTTCCTCCGTTTGGTATTTTTTTTTGACAAACAGCGTAAAGTATGCAGATACTTCAGGTCTATCACATGCCTTTACTTCCACACAGGTGAGTGTCGCATACCAAGAGTCAAGGCGCGGTTTCCGAATGGTGAAATTCATATTCTTAAAACCTGTGCAATTAGCGTTGGAGGAATTCACGCGGCTAATTAGTAACACGGCTTCCACGCGTATCTGATATTTATTGTTTGAACGTTCCGAGAGACGTTTGTAAGGCCGAAATACCTGCTCGCAGGTACTTTTGCTATTAGTTTAACATACAGATTGAGATAACATGTCTGTGCAACTTCTATACGCAGAATTAGGTATGAAGAAATAGAGGAATCAAAAACAGGGTCTTGGGCACGGCGGCGGTGGCTCTGAAGAGACAAGATAGTTAGCTAACAAGAATTTTATTAGAATATAATAAAATAAGAAGAAAGAGGAGAGAATTTTTTTTTTTCAATTTCCTTTTTGAAGGAAGAAAGGCAGCGGCTTAGCTGTCAAACTCTCCTCTTGGGACATGAAGCAATTAACGACGCAAGTAATTATTCTAACTACCTAAACGTCAGCCATAAGAGAGTGAACCCGCGTGGTGTATGTTTAATCTGTTACAGACAGAGTATAACGGACGTCTGAACTGGTCCGGGGGCAAAAAAATCCGTAGACGAATATCGGAGGAGACATTTCGGGCATCCTCGCTAAGAGACACGGAGGAACGCGTGTTCTATTAGCTAAAACAAAAGAGCGGCGCCTAGACGGGACCCGCCGAATAACCGCCGAGGCCCAAAACTGTCGGTCCGCGTTTATTTATGTCCTAAACCACGGAAAAAGATGTAAGTATTCTGGCCCCTCGCATTCCTTGGGCCGGTTGACCACGCTTGAAACCCAAAGAAGATAAGACGTGTTTTCTAATTCCTTATTCTCCCGGGTATATTTTCGCCGGATTAAGTCCTCGGCAAAGAATCAATCGAGTCTCTGTAGTAGCTGTTTCATTCCGGGCAAAAGAATCTTTCGAAATCGCCAAAGATACCCACCGGGTTTTGTTTTCAGGTAGAAATTCGCGGATCGTCTAGGCGTAGCTACGATTCGACTTTTTTCGCATTCAGGCATTGAAACTGGCGTCTAGTTATCGCGCTGTGTGATCACACGGATGAGATTTTTCCAGCTAAGGCTTTCGGTTCTTTTTATACGAGAGGTTATTAATGACTATGTATCTAGGAGTTGTCTCTAAGCCGGAGTTTCTCCGTTACTACAGAGCTAGACGCGTCTAACTGATGTAGATTTAAACGGTCGAGCATCGCTCAAGCCCGAAACCATTCCAGTGTTATTCCCGCACCCCCGGGAACAGTTTTCAGGACTGATGTATCGACGTAATTCAGATCTCACAGATGGCTATACGACTCGGTGTAACATCTCTATATCTTTATCTCTCTTCCCCTGCAGTTTTCTCTATAACTCTAACTTTCGGAGATGGATTCATCTATCAATTCCGATAACAGCGACTCGAGGCCCGACCCTCTCCAAAAAATCATCGACTGTGCATACTCGACCGTATAAGATGTAGAAAACGAGTGAATTAGGAATCAGGTACCTACAATATCTGAATAGAATTATTCCAACAAACCGATTCGAAATTTCCCGTCTACTTTAACCCTGAAAATACTAAACAAGACCTCATTGTGTGCTGTTTGGATTTCAAGTTCTAATTAGAACCTCGGGAGAGCTACCATTTTCATATTAATTTAGAGTTCTCGGGAACCTTATGATACCCGAGTATATACAATATATTTTGATACTCAGTATGTTACCTCTCTCGTATAAAAGCCTATTCGAGGTCTTTAGGCCCTCCCAAGTTACTTATAACATTTCAAATACACGTTTTTCCATATAATTTTCAAAATTAATTTTCCTCGACCTATGGAATCTGTCAATTCTCTATTCAATGCAAACTAGACCTCCATAAGTCCTATTATGTCCTACAAGCCGTAGGACTTAGGAGGCTTAAAGTAGCCGGAAAATTTCGACTCTGAAATCTGCCAATCATTTTTCAGAGGAATTAAAATCCCATATCAATCATGCATATGGTTACCCCTGAAATGACAATATGTATTTATACATATATACATACTAGATACCTAGGTAGTGCAGTTTATAACGTAAAATTAATAGACTTGCTCGGTTTTGTCACGTGTACCTATAGAACGGCGTGTAGTAGCTATTCTGATAATTTATCATGGGATTATGGTACGGATATAGATATATATAATCCCGAAGGGGATCTGTCCAAACGATCCCCCGTCAAAGTTCGGGTCTGGCAGTGGCGTCGCGACAACTTAGTACAGTTTGCAATCGGGAAGTGGTAAGTGGAATGGGATATGTGTACACAGTTAAGGGGATTCAATAACGAGTATATTAATGCTATTAGCCGCTTGACAGTTGTTAAACGATAACAATATTATAGGCAAAGATCGAATCTTTTCATCCTATAAAATATTCCATCAAATCACTTTACTTCCACGACCAGATTATACCTGATTCTATTCTAAAATGATTTTAAAATGATGCATAGTTCAGCGAAAAAATTTCAAAATTTGAGGAAACATTCTAAAATGGTATTAAAATCGAAGATAAAATTCATCCAATATCATTGATTATCCCGGAAGTTACATCAATGTACAATATTCCCTCGGAAATTTGAATAAGCTTCGATTAATTTAGCTACCCCCTTGACTGGACAAAACCATCAATTGGTCCAGAAACTATTCTGAGACCAGAGTCAGATACTTCATGCGGGAAAATGTTTTTTCACTTGAAACGTGATGTGCAGCTATAGATATGGGGAGACGCCAATGGATAAACGCGTCGCGTCGTTGGTCACGTGCATCCCACTTTCGCGCTTCTATTATACCTCGAGGTATTACAATGACAATGACAATCATCGGAGCCACGATCACCGACGATAGGGCAACCGACACGCGACTGGTTGGAAAATTGCAACAAATAACGCGGCGGGGAGCGAGAAATATTCGGGAAGTTTGACTCTCCGTTAATTTTCCCAAAGGACTAATAGAATGAAGAGAGAGAAAATGCATGAGGTATGCGCGCAGACCGGGGCAAACGGGGATAACGGAGTTACGGGAAAATCACTTATTCGAAGAAATTATTCTTTCGATTTGAACAATTGAGACGAATTTATTTTGAAAATTAGGGAAAACGTTTCCAAGCCAGTTTTTGGAATCAATTTTAATCGGCAAAGGAAGACGGGACAAGGATTCGCGTCGCGACTGGTGCGCCTAATGCTTATAATCGAAAACAACCCTCTTAGGGCTAATGCCAAACACAATACGTATGCGTTACTATACTTGGGTCACCCCTGTGCTCGCAGTGCCCGTGGCTGATCCGTCACCAAGGCATAAATCAATGTTCCACGTTCGAAGTTCCACCCCGAAAAGAGAGTCGGAGTAGAATTGTAGAAGGCGGCGTTTTTGGATGGCATAACGGCGCGGCGCCCGAATGTTTCTATAGACGGTCTGAGAGCGACGGGGTATTATCCATCGCAGACACAATTGCGTGTTGCTTAAGCCACGCGACCGGCGACTTCCGGTCTTCTCCCAGCTCTTTCGGGTTCCGCTTCGTGATGTCACGTCCCCCGTGACCAACCTTCGCCACCCTAAACGACACCAGGATATACTGGAGGGACGAGTCGTCTATGGACCACACTAAAGCCCAGTCTCATCCCCGAATCATTTAATCTTTCATCCCCTGCCACGCAGGCTCAAAACCCGATCACGGCAATTCAGTTTCGCTAAGAGTCATTGTCACAACATACCGATTGCCTGTGAGAACCAATAATCAACTTCTGTACGAGAGGGAGAGAGAGAAAGAAGAGCTCTTTGAATTTACAATATTTCAGGGAAGATATCTCTGCTCCAAGAAGTAAAAACTGCACAAATTTCACCTAAATCGTTCGAACGTTTCTTCATTCTTCCTACCCTTCCCTCATCCTTCGACCCATGTTGCTCTTATTTACTAAAAAAAAAACTTCAATCGATCGAATTCTTCGGAAGTTATTCATGGGACACTAAAAGCTACGGTTTAGAGTAAAGACGAGTATTTTCGATTTCTGTCCCTTATTTTTTAGTGATTTATTGAATACTTTAAGAAGTTCCATAAATCTTAAATTCTGATGTTTAAAACTAAGCCATTGCTCATCTTTATGGCGAAGCTCATTTCCTGAAAATAACCATTCGATCGATCTGAGAAATCGACTGTATTCCGTAGTTTCAGAATCTCATTCGAGACTCCGATTCTCGCTCGAAACAGAAGTAAAATGGAATTCAAATATTTGTTGAAATTGGTAATACGAGCTTCGATTTATGTTATGGGATGTTAATAAATTGAACAAATAGTGCGGGGTGAAGTAATTCTTATAGTCAATAGTTCGGTTACCATAGTAGATATCGCCCATAAGGTTCCCCATAAAAAACAGACGTAATAGACCCATCAGAGGGTACGGTGTGTCTGATTCGTTAGTCACGGATTTCTTATGGTAATTCTCGCGTAGAATCCTGATTCTATGGTTCGACCAGTCACCCTTGGCGCTAGCTCTACCAGCGTAGCGAATTTACAGCACGTCTCGGAGTTTATCGCGGGGGTGTCCACCCTCCGTGACCACTAGGTAAAGCTCCTCCACCATAGTTGGCTAATTCGAACAGGGTTCCAGCTCGGTGTATATTCCCGTCATGGGAACCGCGAGGATCTAGTATATACCAAAAGCTCATAAATAATACATTTAGCTACCGATATACCACAAGAGTAATTTAGAAATGGGGGATCATCCCCATACCATTTTTATATACTCCTATACACTTTTTCCTATACATTAATCAAACGCTCCGGAGATTAAGACGTTCTTTAGCAAAATCTTACGCATTATTTTACGTAAAAATTTTTAAATTATTTTTTTTCCTTATATACTATATAGCAGCTATAAGTCCGATAGAAAATATTCCCTTGTAGGCAGATCCGGACCGAAGCTGGGTTGAACAGAATTTCCAGCACGGTGGTCTGGCCAGTCTCACGATCCCCTGAACCTTCCAAGATTTATAAACCAGGAATAAAATATTCGGGGAACGATATTAAATTTGGTTTTATACCCCAGTGACGACATCGAGTCATGATACCGATGCTCATATGTGTCTCGAAACGATATTCTGAGAGTTGGAAAGTATTTTCGATATATTTACGTCATTTGGATAACCTGTATCGAATTGTGCGATAAAGTCCGAAAGATGAGGAATAACGAAAAGAAGCATGACTCAAAGAAATGACGTTGAAATAGCAGCAAGGAAAGTCGAAAGTGGCCAGAGTCCAAAGATCTTCTTTAATTGTGTGAAAGATGTTTGATCGAAAGCTTTTTCAAATTACCATAGATCATTGGTTCATCTTTAAAATCCACCCCCAGAAGTTAAAATCTTTGTAATTTTAATGAAAGAGGACGTGATGTTTCCTAATTTCCTGATCGTCGGCACAGTTACAGTTTTTAAATAACATAAGCGTACAGGCCAGCTCGTAAAATGGTCTGAGAGTAGTATAAAGTAAGTTGGGCTAACGAACAAGGTCGTTGAAGTGCGGACAAGTCCGATAGGACTCGTTAACGGTGCAATTAGCGGCGATCTTTCAGCATCCCGGAGTCCTGCTAGCTGTATGTGTATAGGCAGACGTAGGACAGGTTGAAAACTGTTGAGAAAAGTTTGAAAAAGATTCATAAGTCGGCCACACACGAAGGACTTTTTAGGTACCGGCAGCAGCTGTCTTGTGACGCTCACTCGCTGACGCTCATTAGCTATGCATATACCTATACCATATCCTACGATGAACCTACCTACCTACCAACCAGCTAGAGACTGGGCCCTATACCTAGGAGGCCATGCTATGGCCACGCCATGCCATGCCACGCTGGGCCCATCGCTCGTCTGCAGCCTGACCCCGAAACCAATTCTAGTTTATGTGCGCGAGGCTAACGAGACGTCTATATTATTATGCCCACCGAGAGGCATATAAGCGAGCGAGGAAGAATAAGGGAAGGTTACTGAGGCCCTCGCCTCGGGCCCAACGCGGGACCCGTCCGAGATAAAGACGAGCAGCAAACGTGCGGACCACCGAAGGAGGCCCATACCCATTGCTCGCTTCGTGCTTTTCTTAGAACATATTCGCTAGACGCAGTTGGTGCGAATCGGTTGACGGGGTCGTACGGTATTAAACGATCTGGAGTCCGATAGTCCCAAGTCATCATTTCGCCAGTTTTTATTAGTCTACTTTTCTAAGTCACGTTCTGGTCAGATGAGCTACATAGATTTTACCTGGCAACGTGCGGAGCGGATAAAGTATACCATTTCATTTTTCATCTAAGATGGGAATTGCCATGAGACAATTTTCGTCGAAAAATATCCTGGGGTTTATTATATTTGATAAAAGTGTGACCATTATCTTGTTACGATATCCTCCTGCCGTTTATTTCACGAAAAATGTCTGTTCCCGACTTCTGACGAACAGCTGAAAATACCATACCTATAATATCGTCGGGAATTAACCTACGCCCATACATCCATCGAGGTTACACGGATTGGTATATGCATACACGGAGATGCCTGTAAGTATGGTGGATGCGCATCCTAGGTATCCGTAAAGCCCCCACAGCTATGTTATTTAGAGTTTATCATCGCCCAGATCTCTGCGATGACTTGAAAGAGAAATAAAAAGGCCCCTATGATACGCTTCATTTTTTCGTTCTCAGGCAGGTGAAATTTATCTTGTAAAGAAAATTCAGATTTCCAGGTGGTCGAATTGCGTTTTAAACGTCATCGCCTTACATGTATACAAATATACGATACATAGCTATGAGCCCTTGTCTCACAAAGGCGATTCCAAACGTTTTCAAAAATCAGCTTTTCCAACTTCGGACACTTCCGATTCATATTCCGACTGAAAAATGTCTTTCCAATGGTTTCCATGTCAATTTTGATACCGAGTAAATCTTCTGGCGATATACGCGGTTACGTACGAATTATTAGCGGCGATGACACGTGCCGTTTGAAGAGGGTGAGTTCGCAGGCTTTATGCGTATCTTTACTATCCTAGGTACGACTTTGTGAATGAGATTAATCGTGGAAGAGGATATTTATGGAAAAAGTTAGTATTATCGATATGTACTTCGATATTAATGCAAGTGTTTGATCCCCGGACCGATCGATCGATCGTTTCGCGAACTCTTCGGTGTTCTTATTTTGTCAATCTTTCTTTTATACCAACGAACGATATATTCCCACAGAGAATTGATTGGCGATAGACGGAGCTGACAACTTGAAACAGATCCGTTTAAAAAGCGAAGCAGTGTCGTTGTCGAGTAGCAAAAACCGTTGAAAGCGGTTGGCGCGTCCTCATCCTCCTCCACCTCTTATACTGACGTGTTGCGATGCTACAGTGCCCTCGCGGTTTGTAATTAAAAGCCGAGAGGATTGCGTCTCAAAAATTTTGTCCCACCTTTACTCTCAGGTGGAGATAAGTTCTTCTCGTCAAGGTCCGGCTATTCTTAAGTGAAATAAATAATCATTTCTATAACAACGACACGTGTACTTCGACGAACGTCACGTGGCCCGAGCAGGCTCGTAGCTGAAAAAGAAAATTCGACCCCCGAATTAATTGCGGATCCCTTCAGGATTCGGTCAATTATTTCCCGACCCCTAGCCGACGATTGTCTCCCCGGCGACTGTCTTATGTTTTAATTGTTCTCCGCTGCCGCGTAAATCCTAATTAAGACTGAATTATTTCACCGCCATCACCAACGTGTCTCTGTGGCTGGCTCTCGCTGCTCAGTTAAATAAGGGCACGAGGTGTGGGAATCTTCGGCGAGGCATAAGCACCCGTTGATACTGAGGCTCCGAAAAATCAATGCTACTGAAAAGATACAGCGAGTCGTCGTCGTCTGTGCCTACGAAGTCTCGCCGGGTATATAATAGCTACGAAATTCGGCTTATTCAATGCGAATTTTGTCGGCAAAACGAGATACGAGATTAGGGAAGATTTCTGTTTGTTAACTAGGGAAACACCGTCGGAGGTCGGATAATTGAGCCGCGTCATTCGCGGGCAATACGAATATACGTCAGGGTGAAACCTGCCCAAGGGTGGAATAGAGCTAGAAGGAGACGCAGGACCGGGGAGACTTTCTAGAGCGAGAGAGAGAGGGAGAAGTACGGACCGCGTACGCGAGTTAATCTATGCTAAGTCGGGAGGGCCGGACATGGAAATCCCGTGGCCAGGATGAAATCAACTCCAGAGGGTCCCGGACGCCACAGACGCCACAGACGCCACCACGTAATGCCGCGTCATCGTTATCCCGGTCCACAGGTCATCGAGGTGAACTCTATTTCTTCTCACTAATCTTTAGAGAAATTAGAATCGTCCACGAGCCGAAAGAGATGACGAAAAAATATTTGCGAAATGGATTATAAGATCTGATCAATTAAATATTACCTACATCACTTTTCACATCCCTTGCCACGACGTTGTGCATGCGGGTAACGAAGCGAGTGTTTGCCTATAACGATAAATAGATATCATGGGGGTAAACTGAGGAGGTATATACCCGGGTGAGGGATCGTATTGGAGAGCTATGACGTCCCAGCAGCTACGTGTCTCATTGTCCGTGGGCAAGTCTTTGTCGGCCTGTTCCAGAGGCACGGCGACGACGTGGTCCAAGAAGGTGTCACGCCAACGCAGCAGCAGTAACTTCTTCGAGGCGGTAAGGACGCCGACGAAGAAGAGAACGCGTCTGTATAGCGAGGGGGGAGAGAGATCAGTTAGGAAAAAGAGACTCGGCTCTACAACTTCGCTAATTGCCGCATCACTCAGTGATTCTTTATTTGTGCTGATTTTTTTTCATTTTTTAGTCTTTTTTTGTCACTTTTTTTTTTGTTCTCGTTTTTCATTTACTTACCGCCACTGGAGATTTCATATATATTTCATGATCGTTCAGATTCAAGAAGATATTACCAACATTTCCTTTCGGGACAATAAGTTTCGAACATTTATATACCTGGTTGGAAGTGTTGCCTTCGAGAGCAAATAATGTCTTTCACTGTCTGTTATGACAGACAAACATAGAAGAAAGCAATTAATTATATCTTGATGAAAATTTCAAACCTGTTTTGTGAAAGAATCTTCACGAAATCACATCATCTGCACTTATAGTGTACCGAGAACCATTAAACGTGATGATACCGTGAGTATAAGATCTATTTAAATTTTATTTATACAGGTATAAGTGCTACGAGGAGACCATATCGTGCGGTAAGTGTTAACCAGTCTTGGCATATGTGATACATTCCGAGGTATAAATTATTACCTGACGAAGAAGTGGCTTGTTATAGCAACGTGTACATCACTCCGAGGCGAGTGCAGAAGGATGTTGAATATTGCGAGGCGACGTGATACAATTAATCATTGTTGAAATTCGAACAGGTAGAACAAACGTATATATACTCGGTTGCGGTTACCTTGGGAAAAGATTTTTTCTTCTTTCTTCTTCTCGGCAATTAGAAAAGATTTCTTTAATTCTTGACTATTTTTTTTTTTTTCCTCAAGAATAGGGGCAGGAGATCATGACGCATCGTTTTTTATCAGTTTAGGTATATTCGTAAAGGTATATGTATAGGTGATGCTCATGGCGAAGACCAACGACGAAACCAACCCCGGTTCCAGCTCCTCCGGGAGATAAACCACCCCCTCCCGCCCCGGACAAGTAACGAAATTAAATTCAAATATAATCAAATAAAATTTAAATTTTAAATCTTCCTTCGGTGCTCGGATATCCCTCTACAGCGCCCCCGCCGCTTAGGTATATATATACTGTCGCAGAAATTTAGTGACTACCAACGCGCCACCATGCCCCGTCCTCGAGATTCTCGTTACATTTTCCACCCCCTGGATCGAACTCAGATTTAAGGGGTCAAACGGCCCTGGCTTACCCTCCTATCCCCGATCATCCCCAGCCTGGATCATCCAGGGTTGGGGTTAAATCGTACCATCACATCCCCCGCAACGGTGGGGATGGCTGATTGAGACAGTGTTTTGTTTGTTCGGAATGAACTGGGTGGAGGAGCGAGCGAGCTGAGCGACTGAGTGGCTTGGCTTGGCTTGGCTGGCTTGGCTTGGATCTACCTCGACTCGACTCGACTCCACTGCGTGGGATGGGGTGTCGTTGTGTCAACCGCAGCGCCCCCTGACGATGACACTAGCGAACGCGAAAGGGGACGGAAAGTCTTTGCGTATAACTCGCCCGAGCAACGCCAGGGTTTATTTTATTCCCGAAACCGGGTCCGGGGCTACGCGGGGGATAGAGAAGATTCGCGTTTCTCTAAACCGAGGGGTTGGTCGGTTGGTTTGTCGGCTGACTTCAGGATGGCCTTATTTTCGTGCAAAGTGGATTAGCCTTAGCCTCAACCTTGCCTATCCAACATCCTTACATCCCTACATCCTTACATCTTACTATCTATCTATATACCGGGGGTAGGTATGTGAGAGTATGCCTTCTCGACCGTTTATTCAACAAAAATAAAGAAGGGTTGAGAAATATATCGTCAAAAAATGATAACCAACTCTTTGTTCTAATCACGACTGGAATTTGTAATTTTCCATCAATTGAAGTGGAGTTCCGAAAGCTTCTCGATATATTTCTCCAATAGATCTCGTTTTTCGGTTTTGTTTTCTAAATCCAAGGCATATTTCACCTGTGCCATGGCCAACTCCATACACCAACCATAAATAAAGCCCACTGTATCACAGAGCGGAGAAAATACACCTTGTCAACAACAGTTGAGTCGTTATTCCAAAGATGTCAATACTAGACTTTGAATTCGACGCTTTTTAGCAAACTTTTTGACTCTCCTCAGTTTCTGACTGTGATTAACGCTGGTTGAAGATACCTAAACACTATTAAACGCAATGTTCAACGATTTTTCGAGGATCAAGTTTAGTTATACTCGCAGGCATAACCGTACCTACTTTTCAAGCTCTGATTATTTTCAAACTGTATTATGGTCACAATTTTCTTTGCTTTTATCAAGCTAAAATATCGCCGCCATTTTATCATGGTTCACCGTCATGCGAGGGAGTTCCAGAAACGGCTTGTATAACGCACGGAATAGGTAGATACGAAGGTATGTATATACATGTGTGTGTGTATAGACCTATGTACCGCGGCACTTCCTTTGAACTCTTTTTCGGTAACGTACGTAGAGGAAGCTAATTAATTTCTCTCTCTCCGCAGCTTCTTTGTCCCTCTTCTTACAGTAGGTACCTATACCTATATACCCATAGGTACACGGGCGTCCGTCGCGTCGGTCCGTATATTATTTCTGTTTCTCCGCTTCTGTATATCCCACGTCCTCATTTCTACCACCCTCATTTCCCCCGCTTATATGATCCCGCTTCATCTTTCTGTGTCCTTTATTTTCTCCACCATCATGGTATAGCGAATCCGAACACGTGACGTCACATACGTTGACTCAATGCGCAACGCCTTCCAATCTACGAAAAATTAACTCGAATATCTCATCAGAGGTAGTAGCATTTCGTCATACTAATACTACCCTTTGAACCTCCACGCGGTTTGACCGCACTGGATCGCCCAAAAAGTCGATCTTCGGTTCGATGAAGACATGAGGATGCAATGTACACGAATGTACCTAATTTCACGCGTATGGATATGAGATTTCCTGGATGAGATAAATCGTTGATTATGTGTAATGAATACGGCTCGAATAATAATCACTCGAGGCTGGTTTTACAGCTTGCATATAATAATTGTATGCGCGGTCAATTATCACGTTCAAGAAATTGATACGTATAAAACGCAATTACACCTCGCTGGTTGATTATTAATGAGTAAGGTGATGGTGCGGCGACGCGGGCGGTTTACAACGCGTGTAGTATTCATAACCGATCTTCAATCCGTGTATCCCGTTCTTATCCGCCATGGCGTTTATTAAAATGGTCAGGAAATCACCGCGTGTAGGTATACCTTCGCTCCGGCGTCCCCAGGGGGCTCCATCTCTCGCGGTTAGCTGGTGCAGCAGTACCATGCCCGCGCATACAATAGTCAAACTACGTAGGTATAGCTCACAGTATACCAAAAAAGTCATCCAAGTTTGTGCACGCCGACGCGGAGCTTGGGCACTGCAAGAGAGGAGAACAAGAGCTACAGGCTAAGGATGAAAAGGGAACGGAGGAGTGGCCTCGGGAGAGGGTCTTCGGCGCGCTGGTTGGCTCTCTTAACTTGATGGGCCTAACCGGGACTAACCTGATCGGCTTGATCACGTGTTAGTCGACGGGCTCCGCTGGGACTAAACCGTGCAGCTTGGGCCCGTCTGAGACGGTCCGGCTTGAGGATAGCGTAGGTGTCACAGAACCGGGCGGTGCAGAGCGAACCGGGGACTGGACACTGAGCGCTCGGCACTTGGGCGCTGGGCCCCCACGCAACGTGGAATTACTTCGGTATATTGAGATGAGGAGATAGTAGAACAAATCATAGCGGCCACCCACGGCAATACGTGTATAGGTACCGAACCAGGTCCTCCTTATTCTAGATGGACGAAGGTGTGTATTATATTCATCCACAGGGTTCAGGCTCGACTATGGTAACAAGGCGGATGTAGGTATTCCTCTTTCGGAAATTATTACAGTCATTCGCGGAGATCAGGTGCCTCGAGCTGGGAAGCGGGTTTTATCTAGACTGAACGGTGATTTGTGGTTCCGACCATGTAGACGCGTAAAACTGATAATGGGTATTTACGAAATACCGATTACGATTATGATCGGAGCATATGATTGAATCGATTATTTCTGAAACACCTCAAGCCGCATTTTGACCTTTTTAGCGATATTATATCCGCTAAGGAAAGCCATGGTGTCTGTTTGCAAATCGCGATTTCAACTCAAATCTTTTCGCAAGTTGATTCAACAAACACATTCTTCTGTATCCTTAATAAGGCGAAACACACATATGATAGATCCGAAAAAAATCCTTTTCTGTGGCCAATTTTCAACCTTTCACAAGTCATATTTGTTATGGTTCATAAGGTTCGTGCAACGGCCACCGCAGGCTGAACTAATCTTCAGCAGCAGTATTCTGACTCGCTCGTTGAACCGGCTGTTTTGAATAAAATCATAAGAAGCTGCAATCGCCAATAAAGTGGAAAATGCATTCATCATTGATCAACTAGGTACATATGTATACTATAGGTAGGTACTTCAATCGCGGTATATAATTCAGTGCGAAATTGTAGTATAAATGATTATTAGTCAATTAACATTTTTCTGATTAGTATGTATATATAGATGTAAGTGTATATTGAAAGATTGTAAATTGATTGTAAATTGGTACAATTTATAGTGATTGCTTTGGTTTCAAACTGTACTCTTGCAGTATTGAATATGTGATGAATAAATGAATGTTATTGCAATGAAATTATCCAAGCTGCAATTCATTATATCATGGTATATCTGTTTTCATTTTCCTGCAGATATATTGATATTGCGTTAAACCCTGCGGTGTGTCGGGTTATAGAATCATTATAAGAGGCACAAGAAATATGGGGAATTTAGAATAGTTGTTTGAATCACAGTTCAGCAATCAGTCAAGAATGAGCTGCGATCAACGGTCAAATAGTCAACCAGTTTGGATAGTTTAACCTGCGTTCTAATTTCTTGTTTAATCAGGTGGACCGTGATAGCTTCTGTCGCCCTAGTCAAAGCCCAACCGATCGATGAGACTTGCGCTTCTTGCTTCTCGGCAATTATCATCAGGAAAAACAAAACTGGATAGCAGTCGGACTCCACAATCGAAAACGAGATAAAGAGGAAAAGAATTTGATTCCGTTTTTGAAAAGTGGTAATTGGCTTGCAGTAGAACACAAAATGGACATTCATTAGGCGAAACTATTCTGTTCAAATTCCAAATCGATTCGAACCAGTACCCTCGAGTCGGAATAAAAATTTTAGTTTTTTGTCACTCGAAATTCCGATCAGCGACTCCACGTCGAAATAAATTTTTAAATTCTACTTAGAACCTGAAAAGTCTGCGAAAAATCGACTCAATGACTAATCTAGATTCTGGACTAAACTTTCTCAAAACCTAGATAACCCTACGTATTAGGGGCGAATCAGAATCTCATCACATGCACAAATCGCTACCCTAAAATTCTATCTCGCACCTCCGAGTCTTTGGTAAGAACTTGCGGAGTAAAACTGTAGGATTTCCGTTTCGATTCGGGTCAGAAGTGTGTTTTGAGAAAAACAATAGATCGTGAAGTGAAAATTGAAGAGTATCATAATCAATGCGAATCTGAGAATGTTGAATACATGTATAAGTATACCTGTGCCGTTTCGTATCCTTCTTCGAAAGGTATGTAAGAAAGATGATCCTTTATTCATTGTGAGGGTATTCCGCCTTTAAATATGGTGAATCTTATAGTAGCAGATATAATAACAGGAAATTCAGCGACCGGCTTGCGGCTCGTAAAGCCGCGGGCGTTTCACACCGGGACAGTACTGCGGTGGGGTGCAACAGCGTGATACAAAGTGACGTCGAGTGAATTCCTGCAATGTCGCGCGGTTCGTTCTGAATATATGCGAGTTGTAGTACCAAAGTCACGCGAACTACGCGAGTCGCGCCCGACTGCGTTCAAATTGACCGAAATTATCGGCCTCTTTTGTTTCGTAGTCATACTCGGTGCTTTCCCCGTCCCATGTTCCGTGTCCCGTATCCCGTGTCCCATGTCATTTCTACCATGTCATGTTTTTCATCCGTCGCGGTACGTACCTCGGTAACCACCATTTTGTACGTTCCGTCCGTCAGCTATTATCCCGGTATATAACGCGACGTGTTATTATGAAATAATGTCACACAGAACGCACTCCACGCTTCTATAACTACGCCACGCCACGCCACGCCACGAGGTGCGCTGCGACACTGAGAATCTAATTTTTCACCGTCTTCCCAATTTTTCAACTCCCCGTTCTGAGAGAAAAGAAGTGGAAGTATGATCCCTTGGAAACCGAAAATTTGAGTTCTCCCCAGATCTAGAGAATCACGTCTGACCATTTTCAGATGAACGTCTGGGTATCGGTGCGTGATCAATTTTTTGTTCGACGATATCTCGAGAATGAATGAACGGACTTCATCTTTCCATGTGTCAATCGATGCGGTTCCCTCTAACTCAGAACTGATTGGATTTTGGGTTTGATCGGACCAGTAGTTTTCGAGTTAATCAAAGAACGAAATTTTGAAGAAGAAAAAATCAATTCCAATCGAAGATGTTCATGATTTTTATCCCAACTTTTTCTCTTTTTTCTCCAAGTCAAATCTGATTGAATTTTTGAATGCATCGATCTAGTAGTACTTAAGTTCGAAAGAAATTAATCTTTCATTTAAATACTATTCTTTGAGCTGTCGAGGTCGGTCTGGATTCGCGTGGTTGTTTTTCCAGAAAAATTCATGGCTCAAGCTTTCACAGCCATAAAATCTAGGAATCGAATGTACGGAAAACAGGAATAAGTAAAATTGTGTAAAAACTAATCCGGTTACTGCGGATGTATCTTAATACGTTTTTTTGTTCCCGACTGAAAGCAGCCAGGTCGTAAATTCTCCAACTGCACTTGACCAACCTTCACAGTCGTTAGACTCGCGAAAACAAATTGCCTTATCCCTTATGGGTGAACGTAAACGTTGCGTTCTTCGTTTCTCATCGACTCGAGTTTCTACTTTTCTGTATTGCGAACCACAGACTTAGGATCCACGTATGTATCCCATGATGGATAAAGCAAATCGTTGACTGTTTTCAATTGTCAAATGGTATCAATCCATCAATGCTCATTACAGGAATGAAACGTTTCTCGAAATCCACTCTTAGTATATATATATATGTATACAGAAGAGATTTTCTGATTAAAACAAAATATTTTGCAACGCCAAACCGTAAAAAAAAAAAGAATAATGTGTGTTTGATTCAAAGTAAATCTTTGTTTATTTCTTTCCATTTCAATGAAAATTCAACACGTCGATTCGATTTGAATGAAATGTTTAGCTAAATTACCCAAACGAATACATTTTATTTTCTGAAATCGTACGAATTTTTTATCAACTCATCACAACTTTGTATTGAATAAAAATAAGCAGATAGTAGAAAATGGCGAAGCATTAAATCAACCAGACTCTCGTCTGATTTTTTGTGTGTATAAAGATGTAGATTCGGAGGTATAATATGTAGAAAGACGATATTACAGTAAGACAGGAAACGATGCTCCCCATAATTAACTTAGTACCTACAGCATCCAATACAAAGTTCGTTTGGTGGTGACAGCTGAATAGGACGATTGACCGTTTGACCCAGTGCAACGGGAGCAACTCAGACCTGCAGACCCTGGTCAGCAGTCTGGTGCTAGATCGTTGTGCGTGTCCTTCCGCACGCAGGGCAGATGGCTTCTGTGATACCCGAAGGGAATTTGATAAAGCCAGCTCGCCTGGCGGAATAGAGCGGGTGCAGCAATCTTGGACACGATTTATAACGATGTTCTACTCGTGCGGAATCGACGCGCACATACACACATATAGGTATAAATTGGTGTCGACGCGAGTTTGCTTGCAAAAAGAAAAATGTACAAAGAAAGAACGGAGAGAAGGGGAGAAAAATAAGTGGTGGAATTTTTAATTTTGCACTTTATTACATAATTCATATTTCGAACACGCGACACAGCAGCTCTACAGTAGGTATGAGCTTTATAATAAATATGTTACGAACTGATTCCGTGTAGATTAACATCTGCCTGACACGTAGCCACTATGTATAATTTACCCGTTAATATATTCGCAGAAGTTTATTTATGGGGATCTAAAGCCGCAGGTTCAGCCCAACGACAACCATTCGAAACGGCACTCTGACAGATTTCGCGCGTATGACCTTATCCGGAATCACAATGCTGTATGGACATGGGATTTCCGCAATGAATTGGACAGAATTTTTCCGCATGCTTCGTCGTACAGGACTTTTCTCGTATTGATGAAATACTCAAGTTAAAAACGTCGTTCGGAATTTTTTAGGTGTCTTTATGTCGTTTATTCGAAAAATTGTCTGGACGTCAGATTTTTTGGAAATAATCTTAGATTTTGCAACTGCACGTGCGTGAAGTGCGGCGAGTTGGAGTACCAACGATGATGGGGGGGTTCACTGGGACCGCTATCTGTGTGGGCCCTGCGTAGCATCAATTAGACAGTTCAGGGTATGTAATATATATAGCAAGATCGCCATCGTCCATTGTCTGGACCAAGAGATCCAAGATGGCCGCGGTACAGGGAGCGGGCAGCGGCAGCGGCCGCGCGCCGCAAGCCTCTATATCGGCGAGGTAGAAAATCGCAAAAAGCTGAAGGCGCGGACGGAGAACCGGCAGAGGTGAAGGACTATGGAGGTGGTCCGGGTCTCCCGGGGCCTTATAATCGCCACGCGAGCAAAGGCACCAAATATTTTTATGTTTTCATTTCGTCCGGCGAGTTTTTCGCTCTCTGAGAATCGCCAGGTTTCGGCTCCGCAGGTAGTCCGTTCAGATGCGCGAGAGCTACTCTTCGTTCATCTCATACTCGCTCGTTAACGCTTCTGATGAGGATTACATTAACTTTTCTCATTTTTGCACTCGCAAACGCCTGCGGATTCTCGCAACGCCACTTTTTCCACGCCACGCGACTCCGAATCGCGGATAATCAACGCCACTGCGGTGCAACGACTTTCGGAAGGTTCGACGCAAGAAGATATCACCGATATTCCGATTAAGAGGATATACGCATACATTCGCGGGATGAATTTTTTTCAAATCACTGTCATACGCTGTCAATAAGTTTCTATGGCTGGCTTAGTTGCTTCGCGGCTTATTACTCATACAATTCAAGATACATTCAGGAATTATTTCACATTTTATGGAGCTTTGCCTTACGCATGGAAGAGTGATGAAAACTTTTTCACATTTGGAAGGAATATTATGAAACATCATTTTTAGGCAAGTCGATGATATATGGGGCAGAGATCAGTCTTCTATCGTTGGGAGCATGCGAGACACTTTTTTCCTCAACTTTTGTGTAAATGAAACTAGTTTGAAATGACAAATTTTCGTATCCAAAAATTAAATTCATCAAATGTCATTGCAGTTTGCCCCGAAATTACGTCAATCAATAAAGTTGTGGCTGCAATTGCAACGGAATTATGAAATCTACATATCCGCAACTTTCCTATCTTTTTTTATGACTTAGGAATCTACGATTCTGGTCAAAATCGGTACAATTTTAGACTCTCTGATAGATTGCACACGACATCGTCGATGAGGAAGGCATTTTTGATACAAACAAGCGCGATTTGAGCCTTACCTTTACACCCTGCAGTTCGGAATCGTACGTATTCCAAGATTCGCGTGTCTAAGATATCCCAGGGTCGACCCCCTTGTCTTATAAATAGCTAGATAGCTAGATATGCACACATACACTGTATCAGATTTATGTAAATATTTATATACCCATACATAGGTATTATCTACAGCTAGTAGGTACGTATAAATATTACTAGTAGGTATGGAAACAGCATGACATTTGTGAGTGGCTCCCAAGTTACGTGCCTAGTTATATTTTCGCTCTTTAGGACGAATGCAAATGTATATTACCCCTGTATACATACATATAGATATAAATATGTATATAGATATGTAGCACTCGAAAAAGAGGGGTTGACTTCGTTGCCTAGATAGCCGAGGTTCCTTCCTCGGCGTCGTCGCTCGTTTGTTTTACTTTATTTCTTCCCTCAAGTCGCGGCATCGCGACGTCGCTTCCGTAGAAAGGCGCCATTGCCTCAGAGCTTAGAGAGTTAGATACCACGGTGACTAAAATGAAACCTAATTCATCCCTTTTTTTCACCAGGTTATTACTACATAAATTTCTACGAACTAAATTTCACTCCGAGAACTTCGAAGGACCACCAGACCATATTTTCACCTCCTCGATTAGACGCATTCGCACTTTTCAGACTATAGTGCAAAAAGTTGAAACTGAATCTATCTTTCGGTTCACGAATTTATTAACTCTATGAATTCTCCAAAGTAGAGTGAAAATTCAATCTAATGGAGTAAAACGTCGTCGTGATTAGGGCCAAGATCGAACTCTTAGAAACCGAAAGAGTGACTTTTCAGTCCAGAAAATGTGGAGACGAAATTTTCCGAAACTGACATTCGTCCAGTTACTTTATGAACTCGATGAAACTCTCTAGAGGTATCCGGAGCGTGGAAAAATATTTTCCTTTTTATTTTCCTGTCCAATTTACGTGACCACGTTATCTCATCGTTAGATGAGTTCGTTGTGTAATCGGCTTTGAGCTCATGTCTACAAGATGCATAATCGTACGCGTGGTGATGGTATAACCGTATATTCTGCGGTAAGGTGAAAACCGAAATGTTATCAAACCGGAGGCAAAATCTCGTCGACGAGGATACAGATTCATGTATACATAGTTATATAGGACACACTGCGGTATTGTAGATTTTGGTCCGCCTACCGTAGCGCGACGCAAAAACAGAGGCGCCGGCGCTAGCCGCGCCGCCAAAGAGGACTTCCTCGTAAGCGCCCCGGCTCGGTTTCGGGGACGAAAGCAGTTGTCCCCATCTCCATACCGCCGAAAACCAACTGGTGCTGGAGAGCTTTGGCCCGCGGAACCGAGATATGGCAAAAACAAGAGCAGGACTGCCGCAACCGTCACAAAGGACGCGGCGTCAGGACACCCCCTTCCTTCCTCCTCGCCCCTGTTCTCAGCTACCGTATTTCGCCCACGCGACGTAGCCTACGTCCGTCCAGACTTTTCTTGCCAAAATTAATCGTGTGAGCAGCTTCTTCGTAACCGGCGCATCTGCGCAGTCTTAACGTCGCCTCTTCGCCATCTATACCGCTTTCGAAACTGCACGCGGATTAACGAGTCGTGAAGGGATGCGCCTCCGCGTTTGATATCGGGCTTTAGACTGCAACTGCGCGTCGTTAAATTGTGGGAATTCCAAGTTCGCCTTCAGAGATGCTTTTCCCCTCGCTAAATCCCCGTACATATATTCGCATACATCGCGTTTGGATATTCGACAGTCTTCCGAAGTCCTCGATAAGACGATCACCTCCATCAAAATTATAACGACTTTCAATTATTTCCGAGAAAATTTCAATCCCATTTCCGAACGCTGCTGGAATAATTATCCACGCATCGGTAACTGGCCAAAATCCTATCGATTCATGATACAAAAATGATAAACCCTCTAGGTGGACGTATTACTTGCCAGCAACACAAATTCTCCGAAAATTCTGCATAAGATCATCTCGAACTCTCGAATGTATAGAACTGTAAGAACCAATTGCACTTTTGAGCAAAAGAAAGTATTGCAGAAGATCGTAGAATGTTATTAGGCAATTCATACCTGAGCGAGAGAAAGACTGATGATATTTGTCAGTTTGCCTCATCCTAACTGCAGGGTTGACGCCATGAGCCGTGGAGAGTCGTTAGCAAACATTGAATTATATTGAATTGGAAAGAGAATAGAAATAATGTATAGGGTGGGTTTGACAGCGAGAGAAATCCATCTGTTAAAGTTAATTCTCTGAATAGTTGAGAGCAGAAAATTATACACCGCATCAGCGTCGATGGCCCTTTATGGTTGTTGGACTGCAGACGGGCCTGATGATTTAGCTGGGCAAAAGCTTGATCCTGCGAAGACATATATCCGCGGTGTGCGTGATGGCTTGGCGATATAGCGGAAGGAGACGAGAGAACTAGGTTGAAATTAATAGTAGTAGAGGACGGGGTTGGGAGTCAGTCCTGTGACTTAACGAGCATATAAATGACCGCCAATTTTTCACTAACGACAGGCACCGCCCTCGAGACCAAACAAATGAACTTTTAATCTTCAAGGCTCGCTTCGAAGGGTTTGAAAAATTGAATCCACCAAAAATCGTCAGTCACCAGCCCCCAATTCCCGGTCCATAAAAATTACGAAAAGAAAACTACCCCTCGATATTACCTGCGGAATTGTTATTCGCGAATTCCGTCACGCAGGAAAAGAAACTTGCCGATAAGCTAAGCCCAGTTCTTGGTGAACTGCGGCGTAAGGGGCTGACGGTCAGAAGACTAGTTGCGGCCTAGGACGAAGTTAGGGACCGTTTGAAATTAGGACCATCTGTTTGGTTAGAACGACAGTTACGTATTGATTGCGTGGCTGGCGCACATACAATGGTAATAACAATAATAACGGGAGGCATCAGTGGCAACAAAAGACCAATATGGCGCCTGCGGTTTTGCGGGCGCGAGCTGCTCGCCCGTCCGTCCGGCCTTTCTGCTCGAAAGGTAGCCGGGTAGTCGCGTATTGTTAGCGCGGCAACATGTGCCTTTCGAAGGAAGCAACGAAATAGAATAGCTAGGGAAATAAGAAGACGAATAATGCTAATAAGAAGAAGAGGAAGGAAGATGAAATTATTTCGAGTAACAGACTGCTTCTGAAGGGAAGCACGAGAGTTGGGCAGGAAACTGCGGTGTAAATTGGCCGAATCCGGCCACCTTTAGGTAACAGATTTTAAAAGGACTTGTAACAATGCGAACTTACATCGACGACATCCGTTCCCAATCCAAAGTCCGTTGTACCTATAAAGGCCAACGACTAAGCGGATTCATTTAATTATTGGATCCCCATATATGTTGGACGAAAATTGTATAGACTGTAAGAAAATTATATAGACAGGATGTAGATATATCCTATCCTTGAATTCGATTTTCAAATTCCATTCGAAACCATGATTTTGATAAACATCGTTCGATTCTAAGTAGTTCTACTTAATTTAACACGTAATTCCGATACGTTTTACGCAAGCAACCCTTCCGCCTATCCACTTAATGCGCATAGCTGCCTGTAAATGCCTACAGACTCGTTACCTACTTAGTTACGTGTATAACGCCCTCGGAATTGGTATCTGGCCGTATATTTATACGGCAATTTTCATCAATCACTCCTAAATTTCCCGAGCCTTTTTAGTTTTTTTTTTTTTTTTTTCAGTTTTTTTTTTCATCTTCTGTTCCTGCAAGAGCCCGTTCCGGGCGCCGAGGAACCGGGGTAAAAAAAGGGCGCCGGGTACTCGGCATTACGCAGTGTTCATCAGCCCGTGAAACGCCGACAAATCGTCGATTCATTAACGATCATCAAAAAACGGGTGGCCTCTTTCCCCCGTTTTTATACACACCAGGTTGCGGGAATATTGAATCGAAGTTTAAATATACCCGGCTTGGTTAGGCTTTGATAATTTCTAGCCAATTTCTGTACGCCGTATATTCCCGATGCCAATTATATCGTCGTTTGGAATCGCCCGTCATAAGGCCTCCATGGTTCTCGAACAGGCAATCAAGTAGGTATATAACGGTGCGGTTTGTGGTATTTGACGGACAAGCTTGTCTACGAAAAACCCAAAGCTTTATTCCAGCCCTGTACACGTGGTGGAATGAAATGCGATTTTGATACGAACCGCGATGAATTCGTTAAAAAAAAAGAAAGTCCATCAGTCATCACGTTGAAATGGAACTGTTTGAAGCACTTGGACACGGCCGGAGACAAGCTCGATCTCGTTGCACTAAGTTTGGAGAGAGGGAAAGAGGACCTCCGGTATTAATTTGTTGACTCAATGTAACGCCGGTTGCGTGGCCAACAGTTAAAGAGCCGAGCTAGACGGTTGTGTCGGGTATTTGAATGTGAAAGGCTCTCCGGATGCACGGCAATCTGTTTTCTGTTTCAATCGCATTGTTACGGGGGCCTTTGAATCCCCGAGGCACTCTGCAATATCCATCTTCTACCCCTGCTGCAAGACCGCAAGCCGGTCGATTCTTTTAGCAAAATAACAACGGCTATATTAAGACGATATCGATTACTAAACCAGACTCGGATGCTCATTACGACGCAAATGCCACTTATATACCTTGCCGTTTCGCATGCACGTACCAAATCGTAGTATAGGACACGTTGCTCGCGGTTACTCGACTCCACTGTTACAGAATACCCTAGCGGTCGACCTTTTCCATTGCCATTCAAGGTATCTGCGTACTGATTGCTTTCCAATCAAACGTACGGCTATTGTACTTCATCAAAATAGGAAAATCGTTGATGTCTCCTGGACTAGATCTTACAGTCTCAAGTATGTGTAACGATAATTTCTAAAACGACGTCCAAGTCAATTTGGAATTGTTTTTGTTCCAGGCTAGAGACACTTTTATAAATATAACAAACAGTCAGACACGGTGGTTGGCCACTTGGACCAATCAATGCGGCACTGTCAGCGTGGCTAAGCAGATTCCGTGATTGGGGTAAACATCGTTAGCCCGTGAAGCCGGCCTCGTCAATATTCGCCGCTCCGAGGCAAACCCTTTTATTATTTCCTCTCCGAATTCGGCACCCCGCGCATGTTTTCATCTATACGTACTATGTCTACACATGTATCAGCCTAATATGCGTAGGTACGCATACATGGCTGATGATGCTCTCTCTGGAATAAATGCCCTCATTGAAACGGTGCGAAACCGAAAACGAGTCCAAAATACAAATTGCACTCGATACTGTTGGGATAAGCTTTTGAATATGGGATGAGAATAACTTTAATACTGGCTGCAGCGAACGAATGAACACATTGTTTCGTGAACTGCAGGGCAACTGAGTTTTTCAATCGAATACATTTGGCGTTAAATGGAAGTGAACAGAAAGAAGAAAAAAGTAGAAATAAAAACGATGTTCCACGTCTACCATGTAATCATCGTGTGTTGTGAAAAATAATTTGCGATAATTTATATCCTGGATCAGGGTGCCAGCCTGCGGGTGGTAATGGTCAGTCGTTAGTGTCTCGACCTCCTGCCTCTGCCCAACCTCTCTAAACTCTAATAGATTTTGAGGGTAACTGTCGTTCCATCGAGTGCGTCCGGCTAGCCCGTCGTCAACGGTCCTACAGCACTATACCGAAAGGGCGGACGGTTTAAAGCTGAGAGGTAATGGCGCATGACCGGTCCTCGGATACGGGTGACAATGGACCGTGTTGACCAACATGGTCACGCTTCGAGGACAAAGCAATAATATAAGTGTAGGCGAAGGGGGATATGCGGGATCTAAACTAGATTATTGTGACTTTTGTCAACCGGCAATCGAGGATGTCGATTCGGTCAATCGATAGACAGACCGTCACGGTCCGAGTTGCAATTACCAGGGTGAAACGGGTCCGTCCTAATGGTATAACAGGAGAATTCCGACTGTCTTTCAGAAACTGGAAGCAGTATAATTCGTTTCATCAGATTTGGCAAAATTCGATAGATTGAGCGCCACGGTTAGCCCGAAACGAAAAGAAACTCCTTTCGAGCGGACGGACAGTCAGTGACTCGGGGCCCAGTTTGGTGAAACAGGCCTCTATCTCCGGGTGTATGTGTGCGCAGTATGTATACATAGAGAGTTAGATATAGGCGCCATTTTAGTCTGCATTCCATTGTTTTAGATGATTCATACGCGGGGCGGCCCGTTCGGGCCCTAATTTATTAGTTTGAATATCGAAGGAACTGCGTCCGGGCCCAAGCGACGCGGGAGCAAGCTGGGTGGCCGTGGACCCTCCGTCCTTTACGCCCACCCTCAGACGCTGCTTCGTGCTGCTCCTCTGCTTGTTTATATTTTATATATGTATATATCTTCTATCTTATTTTTCCATCTCTCTCGTAATCTCTCCGTTTCTATTCCCCTCTCTTCTTCTTCTTCTTCTCCTTCATCTTCATCTTCTTATTCTTTGCCTTATATTCCACATCTACTCTCCTTCAAGGTATACGTATACACAGGCACGTATGTTCCCGAACGATTGCTACAGGTGCCTCCTTGTTACCCGGACAGTTAAAAACCGCCGGTAGCGAGGTCACGCCAATATAGTAACGACCAAAAACCATCCTCAAGGTGGGTTGATGGTCATCCCTGGAACCCGACGATTTAAGCATAACTTCGGCCACGTCAAAGATCAGTGAAAATGATGATCGGACTAATCGTTTTGGTCAGGTTTGATAATATAGAATGCAATGCGCGTATATTGGTTATGAAATTCTGGGCGATTGGAGTTCATTTTTAAAAGTAAATTTTTATGATGCGGTGGGTATGAACTGTGCTTTACGCAGCTGGGATATGAGCCGCGTTACCGCGTCACGTTCTTCTCCTTGGAGAACGAAGAGGGAAGAAGAGGATACGCGCGCGAGGCCGCGTCGAATAGAGGCAAAACCTCGAGAGGTCAAACAATTTAGCCTCCTGGCACGTACGGGCATGGCGAGCGTGCGCTTGAGATACGCATCTTCTGGGAACCTAACCTGACGAAGAGACTGTTCGAGGCTAGTAGAGAACTGGAGAGATAGGGTAAGGAACGAAAAAGTTTAGTCGAAGGTAAACCGCCGAAAAATTCTATTAAAAAAACGAGAGAAAAAGAAAGAAACAAAAAAAGGGGCTCGTCGACGAGGAGGCGAGGTCGCGGGGCCATCGTCGTGGATATGAATGAAAACCGGACGGAACCGGACTCGCGGCACCGCAGGACGGAGGACTGAATGACTGGGACCGGGACAACGGCTTACTACGAGGGTCATAAACGCGCGTATCAAGCCGCACCGGGGATGTTACGTTTGGAGTCAAGGCCTGGTCACGTGGACAACCTGAAGTGTGGGAATCCCGCAAGTTTACTTAGGGAATGCCGCGTCCTAGACGTGATTCTCGCAACTGCATCGTCTGGGATCAACCGGCCTGAAAACAGGCCCCGTAGGAGTCGTCTATGGATATTGCACTCACGCGTTTTGAATCTATAATTCCAGACCCGCACTCGTCTCTCTTTCACTCATCTCTCCTTACGGAATGTCAAAGACGATTTTCTACATATAAGAGTAAGTATAGTCGGGTTCAGAGTGAATCATCCATGGTATAATAGCGAGTCTCTCCTGATATGGAAACGTGAGAAAAGATGAATGAAATCGAACAATTTTAACCAATAATTGTTCATCCAAATCCTCGCAAAGTATGCGATAAACAAATGTCTAGATTTCCTTGGAAAGTACCGAACAAACAAAGTCAGTCGACGGTTGGACGCGGATCAGTGACAAGCGAGCAACATGTGAAGGACCCGACCCGAGGGCCCTTTGCACTCTTTCTTGGGCCACTAAGAATTCCGTATTCGTGGATCTTTCGCCCTAGCTGCGTCAACCCGTATCCATGTACATGCCTACCTATGGGTATGCGTTTCATGACAACCCCTATACGTATACGTCTCTCGGGAGAAGGTCGGCGAGGCGCGAAGGGTCTCCTACTGCTGTAGAAACGCACTTGACATCCCCCAACGCAGAAACATGGCTGCCGTATTAAGTGACGTCACAGTATGGGTTTCGTATAGAGAGATGCGGTCTGTGGTTGCGGGGGCGTCGCTTGTTCGAGTGTTTCCTACGTACAGCTGAGTATAGGTAAGTGTTTGCGCTGACGCAAGGGTGTTTGGTTCATGGAAGGGGTTTGCGGTGCGATGGAGGGGTCCAGTTCGCGGGGAAAACCTAGCGAGTCCTCGTTAGCTGATCGAGTTAACTCTTGCCAATGCCGCATCAAGCTCAGCTAGCTACTGATTAGAACAAACTGACTGACCACGGAGACCACGGACTGGACCGGACCCGGCCGGCGCGCGGTCTGATTGCAAGAGATATTCCCACAGATCCACGCCGTGCCGTAACTGTTTGCAATTTCGTTGTGTACAGTATATAGCATACAGCAGTACATGTATATAGTAACCGCGGCAGGCTTCCACATCGCGTAACTGACCCACGGCTAGCTTATACGTGATCAGACTTTGGTCCCGCGCGGTACCCAACCGACAACGAATTGCCATTCCGTTGAAGGTCCACTTCGGTAGGGTAGGTAATAAATTTCTAAAAAGAAAAATTCTCGGTATGGAATAGAGTCCGAGCAGCAGCTCGGCCGAAGGAATGACCTTGAGTCCTCGGTAGGCAAGGATTCGCCTTCATATATGCGGGCGTTATTCGCAATTCGTCGTGAAATTGAAATGCGGCTCGCAAATAACTCGCATAAATCCCGTAGCACGCTCTCCCGCATAATAGCACATACGTATAGGTATAACAATTGACCGCAGAGGACAAACTCCGATTATCATTGCGCGTAAACAAACTCACCTCATCATTGGTATGACCATCGGTACAGTACACCTATACTATAATCTGCATATACATCTATATACCGCGAGAAAATGTGGGTACGCGGCTTCTTTCATCACGGGATTTGCTTCGGCTTGCGTCTCAGACGTTTAAGCGGCGGTATTGTCTGACCGGATTCACGTTTTGCAACCGGAAGTCTGTCGCTACCGCCCTCAAACGGTTCTGCATACGGGTCTTTCCCGTTCATCCGCATTTATAATCACAAATTTCATGTTTACTCCGCCTAATTCAGTCTGGGATTTGGCGACTGCTGTTTATGAAGTTCTTTCGCATAGCGTCATTTCACACGTTACGATCATCTACCACGTCTGGTTTTCTTTATTAGGAAAAAACGCCGCGATACCTGTACTATAACTTTCATTTTCCTTCGCCGCTGAGCCGAGACTCGATCCGTTTTAAACTAGCGGAGCCTTCCATATTGGTCTCGGCACCGATGCGGGACACGTCAGCTCGTCAGGATAAAATGCAACGCGCGACGCGTAGGCGCGACGTGCGTTTGAACACCGCCGACGGGTACCGGGCATCGGGCACCAGGGTATCGTGTAATCCTCGGAGCCCCCCAGCTCTTGGGACTCAGAAACTGGTGTTTGAATTCATTATATCATGGGTAAGGACGTGTACCTACACGGTTTTCGGCCCTTTGTGAAACGTTCGCGAAATATAAAGAGTCCTCGGTTCGGGAGCCGGATAAATTTCTGTCATGAAAAGGTTTTACCTCTGCGGATAAAACGAACGCCTTTCTCTGATGTAAACAGCGAATAATCGTCAAAAAGTCACAGGGTAAGCGCTGAGGAGAAACTCGAGTGGATTTCTCATTCTGATCCGGAATATCGTGGCCTGCGATTTTTTTTTTCCTCTCCTTTCAACAACGGATCGAATAGTGTTAATATCAGAGATGGGACCGGTGAGTATAAGAGTTGAGGGCGGAATAAAGAAAAACCCCGACGCCATCCCTGAAGCGAGGGAAAAAACCAATCAGGGTATATCTGCGGAGCGCACGGGTCGGTCCCATGGCGTGACGGCTAAAAGATTACTTACTTTACTCAATACCACTTGGATGCCCAGTGAGACCAGGTCTTTCCTCGTAACATGCGACGTCCTAACCCCCGCTTCCCGCTTCCCACTTCCCGCACCCCAGGGTCCTCCTCAACTCAAGATATTACGTATCGCTAGCTCTCTGCTCTCCTATCGATACTTATAGGAATTACACTGAAAACGATGCCTCCAGGCGCTTTGCCGCGGCGCCCCGAACGAAGGAAGCTCTAATTCAGTCGAGTCCTTATAGGTAGATAAAGAGAGGGAAAATCTATTCCTCCAAAGATTAGAGACAAGAAGAAATTTTTATAATCAAGGGGCGTCTTGTATTCAGCATATCTCGTCTTGAACAGCATATTCGTTGTTTGTGTGCCAATTGGTGCAAGAATTTGGTATTGGAATTGGAAACAGATTGGACACCTTTGAAATGTTGGAAAATCTGGATTGAAATTTCGAGAAAGAAGCCTGTACGTGTTTAAATATTGTGGATAAAAAATTGAACGTTCCGTAAATTTCCATTCCCCAAGTATGAGGCATTCGTCCGTCGTGTTCGTAGGGATAGCAAAAGCTCGGAAATGTTCGATCGCGAAAATAGAAGTTGGTAAGTGTCTATAGATAGATAGCGACAAGCCGCGAAGCATAGATCTTAGCGTATCTGGACGGGGGATCAGAAACGAGGATAGAGTGACGCGGACACGGACGAAACCAAACTCGAGTCAACTTGACTAAAGGGAAGCTTATCTTATCAGATTCGGAGCGGCATCCGACCGCGGCTCAAAGTAGCTGCCGTGAACGAAGAGCCCGCGAGTGCTTATACGGGAGAGGACGACGTCGAGGATGGCTTGTATAGGTGGCTTCTAGGTGGCTCATTACCGTAATTAGCCCCCGGAACCTCCCTGGCATCTTTGCGTACCATCTCGACTACCGGGGACCCGGGGACACGGGGACACGGGACAGACCGGCTCGTCGCGTGTCCGAGTCAACGCTCGAGGCCTTTCCTCCATTTTTACTCGCTTTTTTCCCCCATTTTCCTCCGTAAATCTATCTCTCTCTCTCTTAACCCCTGGAGGAAGGAGTGCAAAGTATCGCGGTCTCTCTCGCCCTCTAGCTTTGAGTTCCTGGACGCAGGCGCCCGGTGAAAAGAAGCGAGAACCCCGAGCCTTATTCCTATTAATAAATGAGCGCAGGGGATCATATCTTCCCTTCGCTTCGCACTTTCTGTGTCAGAGATATAGTCTCACCGTTTCTGAAAATCTTTTTTCATTAAGATCTCTTCCTCAACAAACTCCAATTACCCGAAATAACAACGGGGATTTGATTTTTTAATTAAACACCATTCTCGCGGTGTAATTAGGCCCAGCTGTCTATTCGAGATGATCCGAGGTTGCGTCAGATCGATTCGAGTCCCTCGCTCTTCAATAGCGGATATATTACCCATACGAGATCCGCAATCCTCAAATTACTGACATTATATCCTACGTCGATCATCTTCTAAAACGTATTCAGAATCGTACATGAGTTCATATTCTGGCTGCGTGAAATTACTTCTAATCAATGGCCATGCGCGTTAGCAATCAACTCTTGTACTTCGAGATTGCAGTGGACTCTCCCGTTTCCCAATACAACGGGACTTGCAGACCCCGAAATAAGGATTATTATTATTATTAATATTATTATTTTTTTGGGAGGTCTTCGGCCCAATCAAGTTTCGTCTTCTTTCTTCTGGGTAGCAGAAATGTGGGAGTAGAGTAAGAAGGAATGAGTTGCGATCCAATTTGTAATATCACACGGAAGTAGGCTCATGATGGATGAGCCGTTGATTGATTGAGCGGATGACGATTGGGTTGAAGAATTACGCAAGACGCGGGGGCCGAGGACTGTGCCCGATGATGGGACGGAAGACAGAAGCGCATAAAGAGTCGAGAATTGTAAACGTGTAGAGCTACAACGACGTGTGCGAGATGTATCGGCAGATGCAAATGCCCAAGACGATGATTGGCGTCCGGCGACTTATGACCCTCGCGTGGTGGTCCAATTTGCGGCGGCTTTGTACAATTACCCGCCATTAGTCATTACCATTACAACTGTCATTAGGGTTACCGTTCTCCTCGCTCCATGGTTATTCTAGCGCCAGACAGTTTTCTGTACCAAGAGCCAAGAGCCAAGAGCCAAAAGCCAAGCACCCCCCACAGTCGCTATAAAAACCTGAAGTTGAACTAGGACAAATTTCGTCGAAAGATTTTCCGCGTTAATAATCTTCTGATTATATTTCAAATGTCACCGACTGTAAGGGTGCCATTTTCTCAGTAGATTTATGCTCTTGATATTTCAAAGTTTGATTGGTTCTTTTTTCGGGAGAAAATCAGTCTTGATTAAAAGAGCATATCTACTTCCTTTTTTTTTTCTTTTTTGTTTTTTTCTTATTCTGTCAGTTTAAATCAAGTCTTTCCCCGGTCTGAGAGCGCGTGGAGGAAGGATCGTGTATGGAGTAGTTACGTATTCCTCGAAGTTTGGGTAATTTTAACGGCCTAGGCGCCAGGCCCTTCGAGTTCCTGAATGAGTGGCTGGGTTTTGGGCCCCCTAAACCCACTGGGGCCACCGAGCTAACAAGGTGGGCCAGCGCCTCGCGTAATCACAGGTTTCGCACGGGGCCCGCACTTACTTTTTTCTTTCTTTTTTTTCCTTTCCTCCTTCTCTCGTGTTTTTTTTATTTTTCTCCTCTTCTTTATTTATCTCTTTTTTCCCTCTTTCTTAATCTTCTACCACGCAGACGAACGGAGGCTACATCCGGGCCTCAGGCTCAACCAGGGCATCGTGCACAACTTATCACTCACGTTTTACTATACAGGTTTATTGGCCTCGTCCGATTAGCGACTCGATACACAATTCTAATCGATTTATAACCCACCATCAATTTAAACCAATAATAAATAAGTATGAGCCGATTATTTGTCTCCGTATTAGTCAGCAATAAGTATAGAAATTTAATTGGCGAACTGAACGCGATTACAATTGAAGTGGAAGTTGTAATCTCAGCTGCTTCTCGTTACGCAAAAACGAGGCCACCAAGATCGTCTAGTTCGTTAAAACGTTGGAAAAAGAAGATAAAAATGGAAAGGGGAGAAAATAAAAGTATGGTAAAAAATAGCTACAGTGGTTAGCGCTTTGGTTCTAACGGATAGCTAGTACCGCAGGCCCACTTCTTTGGGCCCAATGATCTCACGCTGGCTCTGTCTCAACGTGTATAATCAACGCGCGTTTAATACCGGTCGTCGTGTCGAGTTCGGTTTGAATCATTCTCAACGACGATTATTCGGCTCTGACACGCGCGACGATCCTCCTGCACGGTGTATCCTGCTAAGACGCAGGGCCTCAAATTGGGACTCATTTACCAAGGCCCGCCAACCACAGAGTGAAGGAGAGAAGAGAAGGAGAGAAGAGGCGATGAAGAGGATATGAGGAGAGGAGAAGAGAAGGAGGAAGAGAAGAGAAGAGAATTCGCGCTGATCGCTTGGTCCTTCGTCGTGCCAAAGGCGAGAAGGAAGTCATCTCGAAAACCACCGTTTAACGATCCTGGGCCTTCAGGGCCCGTACTTGTCTGTCTGTGTGTTTTCTTAACGACATCCCGGAGCACGAAGCTGGGGTCCGAGGTGGGCCGGCTTCATGCGGCGCAACGTATAATCAACACATTTTTCTACTCAGCGTCGAAAGTTCTTTCTCAATGGCCACACGAAGCACGTTCCCCTTTCGTCGTCTTGCTCGCTTTGGGCTCACGAAATTACTCGACCACCTTGGGCGCCTACGAACCTCGCCTTACCTCGTCTCGCCTCACCTTGCCTTGCCTTGCCTTATAACTCGCTTCGCGAACAGCTTTCATTCGCAATTTGCCAATCGGCTCGAAATATTTCATTTCCATTTTATGGCTCACCGCAAGCCAAATTGATCCTTACCGAAATCCCAACTAAACATACAATCTCCCGGTTTATTACTCTCGATATTTATTTAGCGCGGAGTCGAAACCGTGCCACTCGAGAGACCACTCACTCGAAAGAAATTCGGAGAGTTCTATCCCATGAACTCGGGTACACCAACAGAGCCCAATCGTCACCTCAAGGACCGAGCTAGTTCCAATTACCAATTCAGTGAGAATCGTGAAAAAACGGCATTTGGAAGCGAGCAAACTTAACACGGGGCTCAGGAATGATCGAAAAATATTCGAGACCGTTCCCAAAGACGTAAAAAAAAATGCAACACTATGATAGAATCGCGCGAAGACATTAGACAGGGCCCCAATCGCGACGGGGGGCCCCACCAAAGTCGTTAGGCCAACGAAACGTGGACGGACAAGAAACAATAATAACTTATCAGACCCGTGACCGTGCCGAGCACCTAGTTCTATCCTTAAGTCGCGGTCGTACCGACCTGGAGGAGGCGGTAGAGTTGGGGTTCGTGACTGTAGACCGGACACGAACTTCTCAGGGAGGTGGTGGCGCAAGGGAACGTACGCGAGCTGTCTTGTTGCGCGGTAGTTACCTGCTCATTGGCGTCTATCGGTGGCGAACCGATTTCTCGATTAAAACAGTGACGGCCAAGGTTGCCGATTGCACTTCGGAAGAGGGTGAGACGCGACGTTTTACACGGTTGATAAGGCGACGCGATAATGAAATGGCAACATCGGATTCCCCGATGAAAATCGGGGCCCGTTTTCGAGGAGACGAATCGCTCGAGGAAAGAAGAAGCGGGTGGAAGACTGTGGCAAGACTTACGCCAGTGAAGGACCACCAGGGAGCCGACACGCCCCCGATCCCAGGGCACACTTACATATTACTGAGAGTCTGAAGGCACCCAGACTCCGGCGCTCAGGACTCACGTACCTAGGTATATACCGGCGAGACCGAGCGCCAGGAAGGCACCTCGGGAACACCGGATCGTATGAGTTGGAATGGGGCGAGGATGGCATGCGGCGAGTCGGTAATTCCGCGCCCCGTCATCTACGAGGAATAAACGGGGTTCCGAATGCGCTACAGATCTCCGAGACGAGCGGGGGGCAAGCGGGGATTTTTATTCTTATCAAATTTCCTCTACGTCTTTGTTAGCTCGGTTAAGTAGCTGACTTATCGAACTAGTATCGCGGCGTACGTCTGCCTAGTACATTTTTCCGCATATCACAATCGGCGTTCTGGATCTGAACATGTCCATGCAGCAAAAGTCTCCGAGTTCAGGCCACGGACCGTGTAATTAGACGAACGATTCGTGGGTGAGTAAGCTAGCCGTAAATCAGCGGCCCTCTGGACCGCGTCACGTGACGACGCAACGCGACGC
This sequence comes from Rhogogaster chlorosoma, assembly GCA_944452935.1. Taxonomy (NCBI): domain Eukaryota; kingdom Metazoa; phylum Arthropoda; class Insecta; order Hymenoptera; family Tenthredinidae; genus Rhogogaster; species Rhogogaster chlorosoma. The sequence goes on along the minus strand of OX101805.1, from coordinate 13,756,485 downwards.
GACGGCCCGTCCTCCCATCTCGTTTACTTAGACGATTACGCCACGCCGCACCTTCTGCATCGGCGGATACTTCGCAACCGTGGCTATTGTCACGTGCAACATCTTCCCTTCGGACTAGATGGATCTACTCCGAAATTTTTTGGCCCCGGTCAAACGTGACTTTCAGGTTACGAAAATTAGGGTAATTACATCTTTCACTGATCGTAATTGGAAGAGATTGTTCATCTTGTTGATTTGAGGAACTTTTCTCACGATCAAAGTGCCTTGTTTTTCAATCAGTATCAATGAACTCTGTGTGAAAAGTATCGTTTTATCTTCCTGAATTAATGACAAGGCGGTAACGATACCTTGATGAAAACTGGTTACTATTTTCTATCAAAATAGCCGGTTGAAGTGGAGCTATTCGGCTGATTTGACAAAAAAACCCAAAATAACTTGTAGAAAAGTTTGAATTCGAAAATTTGATATCTATGATACAAGAGGATAATTTTAGTTCTATTCCGGACTTTGAAGTATCAGAAATCTCTCCGAGTCACGAATTTCGGGTTCTGTAGTTTAGACTTTTATCTAGAGCGTTTATAAATATGAATCTAAGACATTGATGTGGCTTTTTTAAAATCAGTTAATGCTTTCTAACGGTAATAATTATTCTAAAGTCGGTGCCTGTGTAGGTCCCCCGGCAGTGATAAATTAAACCATATATAAGATCGAAAAAAAGAAGAATAAGACAAAAATCTGAAGTAGTCAAATTTATGACATCGAAAACTTGGGTGTTGCAATTTTCCGATGAAATTTCTACCGAATTTTCACCCTCTGGTCGAATAATTCTTCTTGATTTGTGGGAGATACCTATAAGCGCATTCATAGGGTGCGATGCATAGATACGTAGGTGTATGTATTCGTACATACCCCACCTATAAACGAACGCACCGTGACGCACTGAATTCATAGCTAAAGATAGGAATGCACAATATTGCTCGCCGTCTGTCACTTTCGTTTCGTTCCGCTCGACCGTCCCACATCACCGCCACTTATCAAGCCGGACTTACGTATTACATATATCTCGGTATTCCCTACGGAGACGGAAAACTACCCTTATTGGTATTTGAGGTCGGATATCAATCTCTGCATCAGGTTTAGCCGGGTCAGATATTTCCAAGCCAAAACTGCGGGGATCAACGTTTGAAAAAAATCATACAATCCGTTTGCAGCATCTCGATTTTATTCTCACGAAAACACAAGATCGGGAATAAGCTTATCAATTCAAATTCATATAATTTAGAAAAAAAGGCTAAAAAACTACGCGAATTTCTTCGTATTTTATCCACAAATGAGTCGGTAAATTCGAAACTAAAGAACTTAAACTTTGTGACTTTGAAAGTAAATTTACACAAAAATATTATAGTTGTGTTATTTCTGTCAGATTTTTCTCCAAAACTTGTCGTACGGTTCTACGGTTTCCTGGATTTATTTTTTACCCACTGCCACAGGTATTCCCCACGTTATATTATAAAGGGCTGTGGATCCATATGCGGATAGATGCTTTACGTGTAACTGCGTTAGTTTCCTAAAGAGCGGAGCAGGTGGGCCCCGGCGTTATGTTAATAGGTCCCAAAAATTCAGCTAGCCATATGTTAGCTACGGGAGTGCGGTGATCCCTGAGCTCACCAAAAATACCAATTTTTACGGCGTGTCCCGCAATAAAGCCTCCACGGAAGCGTCATTGATCCGTGTCTAGCGCAGTAAACAATCCCTAATCATCGAGGGCCCGATCTACTCTTGAGACCAAACAGCCGCTCAAACAACGCGGTAGCGATGCGGATTAACGAGTCGTTTATATGGGCGCCGTACGGATCCCTATTCACAAAAACAAGACTTAATTCCGGCGCCTGTAATACAGTGGACTGAGATATAGAGTGGCGCATCCTACTTTCGAGGATTCAGGATTAAAAGGAGTTAATCGAGGCTTACGTCAATCTCGAAGATTGTATAGGTAATCGACGTAGTTTTCGGAATACCGCAAAGTGAAGATATCAGCGTATCGGATTCAAGATCTCTTGCTTCTTAAATGCCGCTGAAAATTTTGCCCCTTTTTTAAATCAAATTTGGGGAAAAGAGTAGTTTTTTTTTTTTGTAGACGTTGACAAAAAAAATAATCTGGTATGTGCTCACAACGATAGAGAGTTGACCTCATATCTGTCTGCTATTGGTTTCCTCCGAAATTGCAGCATCTTTTTACAACATTCCTTTCAAATTTGAAAAAGAAAGAAAATAGAATATTTTTACAAAGCGTAGGAGTCAACTGAAAAAAATGTATTTCCAAGGTACGTATACGCCGTTAATAACAATACATGCCGATAGTAGTCGCGACGACGCGATGCTCACATAGGTAGGTATTTGATTTCGGGAATCAAGGAGCAGTTCTACGGGTCGAGGCAGACAGGTTCACGCTAAATGGCGCTCGAGCCGCAGGCATGTCGCGCGCCGCGGGGCGTCGTGGCAAAAGCACCGACGAAGACGACGTTTCATCTGTTTTTTTTTTTTTCTCTTCTTTTTGTTTTTTCTTCTTTTCTTCCTTTCTTTCCTTACGTTTGTTTGTTTTTTCCTTCTCTCTCAGCTCCTTACTCCGTCTCCTTCTCCAGCCCGCTCTATCTCAAAGTTCTATCTTTTCCCGCTCGTCTCGCCCGCTTTACTAGCGGTATGCGCGTGATATTCGAATCCCGTCACCCATTAACCCGCGCCTTACCTGCGCTAGTACATATACCTGTCTTATATACATCTACAAATACATATACCCTCAAGTATATCTATTTCTAGGTCGGTATTATACATTTCATTTCACAGCTACACGACTATTCTTCATATCTTCCATTTGTCCCTAAACGAGGGCAAAGAAATTATAGATCGAATATAATTGTAAGACTTCTTGACTTCTTCTCGCAGTAAGGCGCGAGTAAATCTATAGAATATTCGTTGATAGACCGATCGAATTTCTACGCTGGGTAGGTATGCGGTATTATTAAGATCAGGTTAAAGTGGTAATTAAAAACATGAGGATATAGGTACACGTGTACCCGTACCAACTCGATACATAATAATTTCAAAGCTGCAGTAGCCAGTCTGGTATCTCTCTTAATTATTGTTCAATTAAATCGTTGAATTTTCAAACAGGGTTAGTTCAGCCGCTGGTAGAGTGCGCGTGATTAGGATGTTAATTGAACGCAATACCGAATATGGCGACAGTCTGTCAGCGCTCGTATTTGATTGACGATTTTCTATTTATTGTAAAACAAAAACAAACACCGGTGCAGACTAAAGCTCGTTATCGAACTGCTAATCGTAAGAGAAAGCAAAGATCGATGCCATGCAATACAATTTCTATAATATACCGGATTCGTAGTCGAGTCGTTCTTAGTCTACGATCAAAATTTCAAATTCGGAACAGCCGGAAATTCTTTAACTTACACCCGCGCTCAAGGCTGTCCAAGAGGGTCTCATGGTGGCAGTAACGGCACATTTTTGAACTAAATTTGCAGGGCCGAGTTTGTTAAAACATTTGACTCTTTTGATTATTAAATCCAAGTTCCTACTTATCGACAACAATTATTCGACTCGCACTTCGGAATAATGAAACTGGCTATCCCTCTATATTCGTATATGTTTTTTATTCGATATAAATGTATGGGACCGTGTGGGTAAGATGGACGGGGCCCCGGAACGATTTTTGTCAGCTATGGGTCCCCGCGCGGAGCTCGTTGTCAGCTGTAAAATTTTGTCCCCTGAATTCTCAGAGTTCAGATAAATTTGCAACTTGGGGTGGTGATCTAACTATTTCAGCCGTAATATTGTTGTCCGTGAAATAGTCGTCGGTAACCAGCGAGTTCGAGAAACCATTATATTGTCAAAATCTGATTCCATACGTCTGACACGGCGGCCATGTTTATTGTGTCAGTTCGTGTATCCGTGTGTCAGCTCTTACGACCAGATTTTAATAATATTTTATTATAGCTTTAGGCTTTTTTATGGCTAATCCTCCATTATTTGACCCAAAACAATTTTTATCGAAGAACATTTCGTACGCATCAGATTGTCGAAATAATTTTTTATACTCGAGAATTTAGGGGGCGAAATTTACTCGTAGGTGTGTACATGTGTAAATTATTTCCTCGCGGACAGCAGTAAGAATGATTGCTGTGAGGTGAATAAAATGAGAGCGTGTTAAACTGGTGATTAGTAAACAGATATGCAGCCGTGAAATCACATGCCTAAAATCCGGCCCTAGTTTAACATGGAAACGTTTAGTTGTCTGAAGGGATCTCTTCGAAGGCAAGGAAAAGTCAGATTCGTTGGATCGATATGGTGGCTGTTGTTGCTACAAAAGGAAGGGACACCCTTTAACTGCAAAGGCAACACCGGGGCTCGGTTCGGACATGTGATGCAGGCTCATGTATACACGAATGAGTAACAACGTCGGGCACGTATGTACACATTTTATATAGTTAGAAAAGTACACGCGTAAAATTCATAAAGGACATCGGTGAAGACACCGAGAGTTCACAGAGGGCGCTTTTGAGGGACTGAGTGGGAAAAGGTACCTACCTACGAGAGGCGCTGTCCATGGCATGGAAGCCTAAAGGCTGCACCTAAGCTACACGGACGAATTGGAATTAGATGGTATCTTTGACGAGCATGGCTCTCCGGGGCCCAGGGCCCAGGACCCCGCGGCAAGATACGGATCTCCTTGGCGCCACCGTCACCGGGCTTTCGTAAGGCCCCGTAGAAATCCCACTCGACGCGGGGTAAGATGCCCCGAAAGTTTTAAGCGCGTTTTAACCGTAACCGATACCCCGGCAGGGGGTCCTTTTGCCAAAGCCAACTCACCCGGAACGAGTAAAACCGACCGCGCAGCTTTCTGGCAACAAATATCTAAGGAATTAGCAATTAGCAATGAAACTACTTAACGGACGTTCAATTTTCTCCCATTTTCATTACGGAAAACCAGAGTCAATGTACTAAAGTCTAAGAGGCTATACACGATCCACTATTGTTGGCTACATAGACTATACGTGTACAGCACATTTACGACGAGTGGGTATATTAAGTGCAGCTGCAACAACGATGCTGAAGAATTCTTTTCTCATATTGTTAACGTTTGAACGTTGCATAACCCCGAGCGCAGAAATGTGAACGTTTGAGTATTATCTCCACGGCGAGCACAGTTCGCGAACCAATGAGGAGCGCGCGGGGCGTGTAATCATTGTCCGAATTACTGAGGAGTAATCTCTGCTGGTCATAATTGCGACGAAATTACGCCAATAGACTTATCCTAGGTCTGAAGTATGGTGGCTTATAGCCGGGGCTTAAAACGGCCGAGTTTCGTAAGCCGCAAACGTTCGTCGTACTTACAGGGTACCCCATACCTTCCGCAACGTTCAACTCCGGTATACGTTTCTCCGAGTGGTCATACTCGCACTCATCCGTTCAAGCCCGAGCTATCCAAGCCTCAACAACCCTGCGCGTCTTTGGATAATTATCGGAACAATGAATAAGTAAGTACACACTGACCACTTCAGAACTAGACAACAACTCCTATCGTATTGCCCTCCATAAGCCGACCACAAGCCTCTCAGAGCTCGCGGTAAATAGTCCTCAATTATGAGGGGTGGGTTGGATTACTTGTTCTATGATCTTCTGGTCATGGTGGCTTGTTTTGCGAACAGAGACCAAACCAATCCAAAATCATAATTTACCTAATTTCAATCTGAATTAGTGGATCTAAGATCTGGTCTGAAAATTCTTGCGGATGATTATCCTGGTGACACGTGAAGTCGACCTATAGAACCTGGCGATGAGCTACAGAGGCTGAAGGAACGGAATGGAACGCCCCCGTCCGGCGGGCATGACGTTGTAAATATTTGCTGTCATCGATGCGGCCTGTCAAACGCGCCCCTGCCGCCAACCTGGTCTTTGGCCCTTTGCCGAGGCAGGTTGGGCTTAATAAGAGGCTCCTTGGGCACCTCAGCCACCTTCGCCAGAATTACAAATGTCACCTAAGTCTGGTATCGGACACTGATGTCTCGGATAGCGGCTGCTTTGTGCCTACCCATAACTCGCAGAGCTCCGCAACCCCAAAGTTTGAAGGAGGAAAATGACTTCAAACAGAATGACTTAGCACATGGTATGGTGAACTGGACCGGGATCAAAAGTCGAGATCAATCCGTACGCAGTATACAGCGTTTTGTTTTCCATGAGCTTGAAGCTCTATGACTTTGGACAGATAAGTCTTAAAGCGATATCTGCACCAAGGGTTGCCCAAGGAGTAGCGCGAAAAAGAGAATAGTATAGATATACCTGCAGGACTTGCTGAGATCAAAACGAATACAACTTTAGTTAAGATCCTGAGGATTCTTTCGGGGTTGTCAAACGCGCGTCATAACCAACTTTCGTCCCCTGCAGGGGTAGGTTATACCTGTTCCACTGCTGCACTCTGTATCTATTTTGCCGCCTGACCAAAGACCCTTTGTCTTAGGTCTCGGGGATAATTAAAAGCCTGAGAGATAGCCGAGCGTGGGTGCAGGGTGGCGAAAGGGGATGAAGAACCGCCTCGTCGAAAGGCGACCGGGGATACTTTGGAAATAGGAGTCGGTAGATACATAGAGAAGGAAGCTCTGGCTCGATCTTATCTACCGTTTACACCCATCAAGTGCCACCTTCTCGGGGTACCGGCCATCCATCTGAGTCGACCGCCACGACGGCCGCAGCGTTCGGATTCCACAAATTCGTAAATATTCCAGGGGCGCAGAGCTGCCGATGCAGCAACGAAGAACTCCTGTTTCTCTGTCTTTATAGTCCTGGCTATATACAGTAGTGCAGGATTGATAGCCTGCCGTTCACTACCACAACACTGCAGCAGTAGCACATACAGTGGCGACTATACGCGATTGCCGTTCAGTTGACAAGAAACTTTTGAAACGAGATACTTTGTGTATTTCTTTGTTTTTTTTTTCTTCAAAATAAAAAGTCGTTTACATTTTAAAAAAACTTGGGTTTTGGTTTTCTTTCGTTCGAAAAAAGTTACACTTTTTTCAGCCAAATTATTCCTTGGTGTTTGTTTTATATTTTTAATCAAGTCTGATTTTTATCTGACAGAGGAGCTTATGAATTTTTGAATATTTTATGCGGGTAGTAGAAACACAAGAATTATTTGTCATAGCTGAATGTTGACAACGAAGACTATGTATGGGTTCTGTATTGAAGATGCTTGACAAGTATCTTTGACAATCTGAGACTGAATCAAAATTTTGGCTTTGTTCTATTAGTTCTCACTGTAGACTCGGAGATGCGAACCAAAATTTGAGGAGAGGATTGGGCGTGCAATGAAATTCCGATTTTCACCTAAAAGTGAGTAAATGTTTATGTACAGTTTTAGTCCAAATTATAGTCTGGACTTTCGAGATCCAAGAATTCGAAGTGGCTTTGTGTTCCTGGCTTCGACTCAATCTTCAAAAATACGTCCTGGGAATTGATTGACGAATATATTCCATTAGTGCGATTCATTCTTCGCAGGCTCTTTGAGGTCGTAAGCGCGGAATTTCAAAATTTAGTAGAATGTACAGACCATTATCAGAATTTCAAGTCCAATGTGCCAATTCTGTTTTATTTTCGTCAGCGAAACTGAATAACAGCGCAAGTGAGGTTTCAGAGGATCAAACGAGAATTTTTATTCCGACTCTGGATAGCATTTTTGGAAAATTGAGAAGCGATATAATTGACGATCAGTCTTATAAGAAAATTATCTTGCATGTTTCCTGGAGGTGTTTCCTCACTCCCTGAATGAATTGTGACCACTCGTGGAGCGCAGATGTATGTAGAAAAGTTTGAATTTCATCAAATCGTCGCCGTTCTACATACCCTGTAGATATATATGTAGATATACATCCTTCCGTACGTGTATAAACGCGGGTGAGTCAAGGAAGCTTAAATTATGATCTCCCTAGATTGTAGATAAAGAAATTTGTCGAATCGTGCGAGTGAAACGTAAATATATCCGAACCGCGGGAATTGCTGGGGGAATAGAATGGAAGAAAATGAAAAAAGGAGGAAAACTATGGTCAGACATGGTATGTACATATATACATATGAATGCATATATGTATAATATTGTGTTGTTTCGAGGAAGAGGTTAGGCGTTAGATGGTAGGCACAGGAAGAAGAGGAAAAAGGGGAATAATATAAAACTCTTGGTGAACGGTGTTTCATAAATCCTTCGCGCAACTCATCTCTCGGGCAGAAACCCAGTTAACGGAGTTGTTTATGCTTTCCTGTGTATAGCCGGTGCACGGCGGTTTCTGAAATATGCAAATCACGAATTCGCATAATGGTATTATCGCGATAGGCGGCCACCGCGAGATGAGATCGCGGCCATTACGAACAAACTTTCGGCCAGCTTGGCTCCAGATAGACGCGAGTCCTTCCTCTATCACACCGTATCGTCTTGCCAAACCATGCTCCTCTTCTCCTTCCTCTTCTTCTCTACCCACACACGACATTCCTCTACGCACTTTACCTGCATCTCAAGATGCTCGAATTTTCGGGGTTCCCCGTCCTTGTGGGCAAACTTCCCCGAGACTTGACTCCTGATCGAAGGACTTTTCAGGCTTGGGTCATTTTCTTCGAGCGATTAGACCGATACGAATGATTTTAAGGAGTCGTAAAGCGGCGACCGCCAAACGACATGATCCTTTGCGGAGTGGTAGCCGATCGGTTTGGAAATCAAACCCGGAAAAGGTAGCTTTCGAAGAGTATATATATGCATACAACAGAGTATAGTATACAGGCAGTCAGGTTCGGCGTTGAAATCTGACGATCTTTCGGCGATTCCGTCTTGTGTTTCCTTTGAAATGCTCGAGGTTACCTCAGCTGTGAAACGCCCGGTTCATTTTCAGGCGATATTCTCCAGTCTCCATCGCGCTGTAGGGACTTACCAGGATCGGGAAACACTGGGAGCTCCGGGCGATAAACTTTATTATCATTTTATTCACCAGGAACGAAAGCGAAGAGAGATTCAAAGCGGGAGGAACGGGTATACTTCAAGTGCGTTCTCTCGGCCCGACGACATCCCCATCGTGCGCGCAGTACCTTAAATTTAAAGTTTCCGTTGCCAAGGCTACCTATAAATCTAAGCATATACCTACAGCGTACTTTTGCTCTTCCATATTATTATATACGATGTACCGCTGATTCTCTCGAGTTAATTTCGTCTCCAGGATAAAAATAGAAAAAAAAAAAAAAAAAAATAGCGGATCGAATCGGGCTTTCGATGAGAAAATTCCGCGAGGTGGCTTCATTCGCAAACACGTATATACGCTCCGTCTAGTATTAATTGCAGGGGGAAGATTCCAGACACATTCGCTCGCGATTATCAGGTGTAAGTTAGCAGTATGTGATGGGCATACCGAGACGCAATAATTGTTCGTAAATTGAGCATTAATGTTAGTGCGGACGGAATAACAGCTGCAGGGACTTGAAACGAACCTAGTTTGTTTTACCTTTGTATCGTTTACGGTTTAGCTGTTCCGCTGGTTGCGTATCCGCCGGGAGACAAAGCGAGGAGGGGAGATTAACAAATTCGAGCAGCGATTCTCTGCCACTTGTCAGTGCGAATGAATTAGTAGTATTATAATTTGATGTCTGGTACATAGGTTGATGTTAGGCTAAAGTGTATGAGGTATGATTTTATCCGCACCGTGAGCCCGTTATTGTGTAACGTTTTAACTTATCAAGAAGCTCGGTCTCTAGATTATAACACTGCTACTATGACTGTCTAGCCTGCACGGATAAGTTGTACGGCAGGAAGCATTTCTCTCGTGTGTTTATATTCCTTATGTATATATAGTTTCTCATTTCACGTTCTTATAATAACGGCGTCCGCAAAATTCATCTCTTTACCACAGGAAAGTTCCCACGGATAACATCTTCCTTAACATAAATAAATACATATATCTATATGTGTATAAAAAATATATGTGAGCCTCAAAACTCGCATTCAAATTTCATTATTTTTTGAGGCACGACTCGACACTTGACCTCGTACCTGTATTTATATTCCGTACAGAAAGAAAACGAAATAATATACAGAAAACAATATGGAATTATAATAACGCGACAGATTCTGTCACGTATACTCTACAAGCTACGTAGGTACGCGTACCTCATTATGCATTTATTATTTCTTTCCCAGTTAAACTATATATGGGAATAGTTCGGTATAAAACGCGTTTCAGAGATGTGAGATATTAAATTCGCCAGTATTTAACTCCGCATCCTATTTAATCTCGTTATTAGATATGATACGGAGGTTTGAAAATCGGTGCGAAAGTATAAACCCGAGCCCTAAGCATAAATCTTCCACGCTATATTCCACGCTTTGTTCAATTCAGAGATTTTAAAGCCTGTATGATATAGGTATACCTCGGGCTCGCGCGCATGGGCATCAATTGTATTTACACGCAACAAGTAATATTCTACTCTATATAGGTGGACAGATTCGATGTGCTTTGTAGGCGACGTTTTATCTCTGGTCAACAATTTCATGATTTACTACATCTGTGTGGAGCGGTAGGTATTATAGGTCGGTAAATACGAAATTCAATAATCAAATTCTCCAACGTGGGTATAAGAAAAATAGAAGGAAAAAAATTATAACTGCAGTTTGTTTCGACTTTCAAACGGCATGGTAATATGGTGAAATATTTCTCCTTCTTTGACTATCTTTTGTACTTTTGGCACAGTTTCAAACGTCATTTAAGATTTCTTTGCAACGTACTCCGCTGATGTACGATAATAATATTTTCAGATCTCTTAAATGTGGAATGTGTTGGCAAAGATTCCGACTTGTTGCTACTCGCTCGGTCTTCAAATTCTTTATTAAAACTGCGGTGGGATTCGCTGCTGCACTAAAGACTTTCTAAGTTTCGTCAAACGGTTAGATTCATCATTGCAGTCCGACTGGCGCGGTGTAGATGAACAGATAATCAGTCTTACAACAAACTAAGTATTATTTCAAAATGCTCACTCGTCGTGATAAGTACTCCTATTCGATAATATCGCAGGTCGAAGAACAAAATATATAAAGTCATTCATTTCGCGACAATCTATTTCAAATTCAAACTCCACTGACGCGATTAAGTTAACTCAGTCAGAATTATCACTATAAATATAAAACTGCACGCTATTGACTTTGGGTTTATTTTATTCTTTTTTTTTTTAACAATTACTAACGATTTCTTGAAACAATGAATTCAGCAGGTCTGATAGCTTTTCAAAATTCGTAAAATATTATGAAACACGATGTAACTAGCAGCACACTGCCATCTTGCGAATATTCGTTTCGGTTTTCTATCGTCGGTAGATTCGTGCTGACATCTATCGATGTTCGTTGAAACATATTGTACTTTCGAACGCGGGAGTTAAGTTTTGATTTCAACGACAATACTTTACTTACTTTTTGTTCATTTTGTCTGCAATTGACATATTGGAGTTTAGAAGGAAAGAAATGTAAGAGTACAGAGAGTTTCATAATTATGACGAAACGTTTTATTAAAAAAAAAAAAACAATTCTGCATTATTGGAATGTTAAATGACACACATTTTTTATTATTATTATTTTTTTTTTGTCAACACTATATATAACTCTGCGTTAAAAATCATTATTAAAAAATCTTTTCTACAATTAAATGGTACCAAATGTATAAAAGGCTATCACCGTAGCGGATGATTTCTCCATTCACGTATACATAATATTATACCTAATCATTCGTGAGAAAAAAAAAACAATTAACATATTTAACAATAAATATTCAGAGCATGGTATAATCTAGGACGTATCTTCTTCTATTTTTTTTTCTTTCTCCACTTATTATCTTTCGATTAGAAAAATCTTCCGCAACGAAACAACATTGTTACAATACTTATACGAACTCATTGTAAAAACTTATACAGTCGTAGTAGTAGCACTGTTTTCAAACGTTAGTTATAGATTTTGTTAATTGTTTTAGTTTGGGTTTTTAACCCAATTTAACACAAAGAGAATGACAAATGAAAGTTTCTTTTTGGGCCTATACAGTCGATTTGACAATGATCAAGAAATAATTTCTATTGTGGGAATAAAGTTTCTGAATTTCAAAAAGGCTACGCGGATCAGTTCAAATTACGTCTACAAACGAGCTGAAAAAATTTGAATTGAAAAACTCTATATCTTGTGATGCATAAGGAGAATTTTGATCATATAACAAATATTGAGCTTACAATATATGCTCCTTGTGACACAAATTTTACGTTCTTTAGTTCTAAACACTTCTAGTTCATTTGTGGATGTAATCTAAAGAGATTAACGTAGCTTCTTTGAACTTATTCTCACGGTATAAATTCCACAGTATTGTTGAAGTCGTTTGTATTGGGCTAAATACCAAAATATAGTAAATAAATCATCAAAATGTGCATCGTTTAGCGTGTATATATACCCTCATTTATATTTGTTATAGCCATTCCGTAAAATTCCCTGAATTCTTATACAATCTATTGTAATAATTGAATTTTAATACATAGGCAAGTATAAGCAGCTCTATAAATCCATTCTGTTTTTATTATACAAAGACCAATTCTACGGTCATTGGTGCATCAAAAATATGATAACAACCTGTGCTCAGGCGATTTTGTACAAATTTACAAGAAATTGAAATACTATTTGTTGTTTTTTTCTTTTTTTTTTTTTTGTATATTTGTTGATGTTTCTTTTTTTCTCTCTTTCTCCAAAGACATTATTGACATATTTAATACTGACCAAGTGACCAAACAACACTGAATGTTCAATACTGTTATCGATAAAATATATCTGAAATATTATACTATGTATTTATTTATTAAATCTTTATATTATTGACGCACTCGTTAATTTATAATACGTAATAGACTCGCTTTATTAGCACGAGAAAAATTGGAAATTTCAGAAAAAAAAAAGGGTTGGAAAAAAAAAACCTTAGAAGTTAGATTTTATTCAACGAATATAGATGTAGATTCTGTTAATTTTTGTATCGTATGAGTATTATAGATACATTATTATGTTAAATAGTTTAATTGTAGCCAGTTAATTACAAATACTTGCGATTGTTTGCTAAACAATTTCAAAACACTTTCTATCACAGACAACGTTTAACGTTTATACGTTTATACGATTTGAAACCACCACCATAAGTTGAACGCCTTTGAAAGTATATATCTATATATATATGTATAATTGCAGAAAATACAGGAGGAAAACATCTTTCCTAAATGGTGACACATTTTAATTTGTTTAATCATTTATTCATTTTTGTCACTTTTCATACGCGTCATTAGTTGTGGTTTCAAAATTCAACATTCTTTCACAATTATCCGAATAAACTTAAGATAGATTAATTAAGTACATTTTGATTGTAAATTAGGTAACAAAAAATTATCATCTTAACTGTAGGGTGAATTTACAATACAAGATTTATCGCTACATTTTTATACTACAAAGTTAATATTATTGCTTCGTTCATACCTACAGTGATGAATAATACAGACTTAAAAATTAGAATTAATTTAAACAAAAGACAACAGAAAAGAAAAAAAAAATGAGATGACATAGCTAATTTTCATTCAATTATAGAAGCAGTCTTTCGATCGTCCCCAATCACACATTTATTAAATTAAATTTCGAAACATATTGGGTATCTGTAGAAAGAAAACCCTGGCGGAAATATAACATTTATAGACAAAAGTCAGAAGATCTTATATTAAAGAAATTCATTTTCTCCTAAAATAATATTATTTTTCAATCGTAAATGTGTAAATAAAAATAATTCAATTGTATATTAGTACTAGTTTTCGTTAGTAGATTTCCAACGCTAGTACGGATTCTTTTAAATTTTCATTTTCAAAGCTATATAATTATCAGAGAAGCCTAGAATTATATACAAACCTATTTACACTTCAAGTGTTCTATACAGGCTCAGGCTTCGAATCTGCTCTTTGATTCTGAATGTTATCTCAGTTATTATACCATTTCGAAGATACCAATTAGTTACATTTCCACAAGTCAGATAGAAGCTTGCTTCGATTATTTAATAATCAAATTGCCCGGCAAAGATAGAAATTCAAAGACAAAGAGCTTGAAAACCTGCTATACACACATTTCCAAATACGTTATCTAGGTAGATTTAAATTTACACAATTATGCGATAATTAAGACTCAGGCATATTTTCTTTAGAATCTCCATTAATACTTATGTAACTCGAGCGACCATTACGTCTACTAATAATAATGATTGACCTATCGAATAAGTACGAAATAAAATACGAGTGAGCCTTAATATTCAGTCCCTTGATAGCAGGGCCTTTTTAAATTCATAATTAGAACCTATTTTTGTTATTCTTAGTTTTTTTATACAACGTTCGTCCCACACCTCTTTACGGTATCGTAATAAAGTCTTTCAGTTCATTTTCGTGTAATATCTTTAATCCGATAAAATTACCTGCGTATGAAAGAAAAAAAGATTCCAAAGAAAATAAAAATAAATAAAACTGTTCCCTCGAATTGAAAGATCTATCAATGGAATGCAGCGATAATTCCAGATCCTTTACTCCATATTAAAACAAACTACATATAAATCTAGGGGCAAGATATCTTTAGGAATGTTTCTTATAGACTTTTTTCTAAAAACGAAGATTACACATGGTGGATAAATCGTAGCGGAATATTTTCAGCCTTTTTTCTATAAATTACTATCAAGCTCGGGTAAACTTATCATCCAGGAATAATCACCTCGGTTCTCTCTATGTATATCTTAAATAAATTAAGCTCGTATTTTTTTTTTTTTTTCTTCTCAAGGGATAAATAACCGCCCAATCCCCAAATCGTTCGGGCTTATCCCTTAATTTAATTTTCTAAGCCTGTACCAATTCATAGAATAAAGTCTCACGGTATTACGTAACGCGAAGATAACTCGGAGCTGTTTGCATCGTCTAGAAAACACCAAAAGCGGGTGACTCCGATCATAGAGCTGTACTTTCGAACGGTGAAACGGGCCTTTCAGGCGTACAACACCTCTCGGGCGTACAGCAAAGTTCTGGGGTCGCTCCGCCACCTCTCAGCTTAACTAGGTCCAAATCGGCGAAAAAATCGCTATTCATAGTGCCTACGGCGCTGTCTATTCCGAAACTATCCTGCCGACACAGATCCGAGTTTATGTAAGATTTGATACGCCCGTCTTTTGAGTCTTGAGAAGCCTTAAAAATCCTCGACTTGTCTTTACGTGGCTTTAGAGAGTTCTTTTTCTCGCTCAATTTAGGGTCGAAACTTGCGTTCAGGCATTTACAGTCTTCGGACGGTTTGCACAAGCATTTGAGTACCTTGTCATTCTCGCTCTGCAAAGAGATCGAATCGGAGTAGATGCTATTCAGTCTGTAAAATTCGTCTTTTTTCAAGGTGCTTTCGTTTGAACAAAAGCTATCCGTTCTATAGAGGTCGTCTTTCTTCAAAGTGCTCGCGTCAGAGCCGAAACTGTCCTGTCTAGACACGTTATCTCGCCTAGGACCAGCTTGTGAATAATCTTTGCCCAGTCTTGTATTAGAC
Organism: Rhogogaster chlorosoma; assembly: GCA_944452935.1. Taxonomy (NCBI): domain Eukaryota; kingdom Metazoa; phylum Arthropoda; class Insecta; order Hymenoptera; family Tenthredinidae; genus Rhogogaster; species Rhogogaster chlorosoma. The sequence continues at coordinate 13,740,830 of OX101805.1, read as the reverse complement.
GCAACACCTTCTTGCAGCAAGATTATGCCGTCCAAACCCAGGTTCTTATTCTCTTTCGATTTCTGCTCACTCGATAATGACCTGAGTTTACAAAGCTTGGAATTCGGTGGCGCAGATCCATTGTTTGACAAGCTCTTATCAGACCCGGTGCTATCCTGTCGATAGAATGCATTTTTCGGCTGTTCCTTAGTAGGCGATATCTTAGTTCTTCTGAAATACAATCCAGCCGGTGACTTGGAACTGTCGGAAGAGCTTTTGCTCGAATTACTGTTTACAGAATTGGAACTGCTGTATCTAGAAAGAGTCCTGTTTTCCTTTTCCGGGAATATTTTACCCTTAAGAATTTGCCTGGTGGAATCCAAGCTGCCGAAACCACCGTCGGCTTTCTTTTTTTCGCTCGAATTTTGCCCGGACGTATCTCTGGCCTTTGGTGATACCGCAGAGGTGTTGAATTGGTAGGAAAATTTGTTGCCGATATTACACGGCGCCAAAGGTCTGTCTAAATCAGTTTCGACGTTAGCTTGTCCGACGTATTTTATCTTTTCCACGTGCGTTACAATCGGGGCAGTTTCCTTGCTTTCGCTGAATTGTCTCATCCCGGTTATGTTCAAATCGCTGAACTGTTTCATGTACTTTTCGTTACTAGGAGATAACAAGTTATCAGTATTTTCCTTGGGCAAGCTGTCTTCTCTTTTTGTTTGGTATTTATCGCCAATGCTAGTCTTGCTATTTTGTCTGGAGTATACAGATGCTTTCGATGTCTCGGGAGAAGGTAGATCTTTGGATTTAGATCTGCTGTTTTGTCGAGAGTATGAATCCGGCGGTATAACAATGCTGGGTTTTTCTCTATCGGACAAGGACTCTTTAGATCTTGAATTCTGTCTTGAATACCTCCCGGAATTCTTGGCCGCCGTATTTTCGCTCAATTTCTTTACGCTTTCAGGCATTTTCGGATTCTTATTATTCACAGGGCTGATATCCCGCTCCAAGGTGCTGTCCTGGCATCCGCAGGACCGTTTCTTCTCTTGATGAACCTGTCCTTCTCTTATGGGCTTTAATTGCGGAGCCAAAGTCTCCGGAGTAGTTGATTCGCTGCTGCTTGGACTAGGACCGGTATAATGCCGAATATCGAAATCCAAGTCTGAGGCCAACGGAGCGCCGACTGATAGATGCATGGCCAAGCCTTCGAACCACACTTCCATGACTTCGAACGGCGGCCTTTTGTCCGGGTTCAAATCGCAGCACAAAAAAGCTATCATGTAGAAAGTCTCGGGGCAATTGGCGCAGAATTTTTCTTTAAACACGTTCTGATTCAGCCCAAAGTCCGATGATCTCGGAAGGTAGTCCGGGTCGGCTTGAACCCGGCCTATTATTTCACACAGCACTATGCCGTAGCTGAATATATCGACTTTTTCATCGTACTTATTCCCTTTCATCATTTCCGGGGCCATCCAATATGGATTACCTACGACCGTGTATCGCTTCTTGCGTTCTAATCTCTTCGAACTTCTACCCTCGCCAGAATGTCGACTGTACTTTCGTTTGTCAGGCGAATTACTGTTCTGAATAATCCTTGCTAATCCAAAGTCCGCTACTACTACAGTCTTGTCTTCCCTCACTAGACAATTGTGAGAGTTCAAATCCCTGTGGATGATGTTCATTGAATGTAAATAGGCCATTCCAGCAGCGATGTCCTTTGCAAAAGATGTCCGCTGCTCCCATGGTAAAGGTTCGTTAGTGTCGTGTAAAAGGCCGCGCAATGTACCACCCGATATGAATTCGGTTACCAGATGCAATTTCTTTTCCTTGTACAGTACTCCTATGAATCTAAGCACGTTGTTGTGATGTAAAGAACGCAACACTGCAACCTATTCAAAGAGAAGATTTATATTTGGGAATTTCTATCAGAGTAAACTGGAAGAAGGTTTTAGTCGCAAATCGCTCACCTCTTTCAAAAAGTTCTTCTGAGCTTCTTCGTCAACTCTGTACAACTCTTTGAGCACCATTACTTCGCCTGAGTCCCGATGAGTGACCTTGTACACTTGCCCAAAAAACCCTTTACCCAAAAGTTCACCTTTAACCAAATCACTGGCTCGGAATATCCTCTGATTCTTAGGTTCTACTCGGAACGATCTTGTCCGGCTTAGATCAGAAGTCGAACTGGTTTGTGGAGACCTGAAAGCAAATCGGGATTTAGAAATCTGAAACAAATACGTAGAAGCTTAAGTCACGTGTTTTATCATTTTCCGATAAATTTACCCATCGAGTAATCTGGACATTGAACTGCTGCGCTCTTTATGAGTCGGATCTCGTGTTCTCCTCAGTTGCCTACTCCTTGTTCCACTAATGTATCCCTCGTCCCGGCGTTTAAAAAGCCTTTCTTTACCCTCTGGGCTAGTCTTCGGGCTATTAGTAGTTGTGAGAACAGGTGATGGAGCATTTGGAAAAGAAGGTCTTCTAGACACAGCGTCTGGGTCATGTTCGATGGTCAACTAGAATCGAACGTTCCTCCATTTTTTAATTAGAACGGAAAAAAGGAACAGAATAACCATAGATCTGCATTATTTTATACCTGTAGAACCGTGTCCGAATACCGTATGAGATTTTCTATACTTTCGATCGGTTGTTCTTTAACAGGCGTGCCGTTCACCTCTAGGATTCGATCGCCTATATGAAGTGACATGAGATCACTAGACATGTTCAGTCTGCAACATTTCGTTCAAAGATATTCAAATGGTTGATTGTTCGACCAGGAATTGTTATCGCGTGCAAATCTTTCACATTTTTTACGTGCATGGGATTTTTACAAGTGATTAATCAAACTCTGTAGTTCAGACTACTAGATAGACGAATAATTGACGGTGGAGAGTCATACACATAGTAATTGAGCAGCTATGTTAAGCGAGATAATTTGGATTTTGTCTTTGATGTAGAGAGAATACTTAGAGATAAGGTCTTGACAATGGACAACGACAAGATGTGAGTTAGAAGTTTAATTGAAAAGTAGAGCAATAGAGAAGAGGAAGCGGGTGCAACATGGAGTTTGTGGATAGACTGTTTTACTTGAGTCAATAATTATCAGTCTAAAGCTACTCTGGTTGAAATCTAGAAAATATGAATAAACGATGTTCATTTTGAAACCGGCTGAATGAGCATAATCGACGGATTTTCAGGAGAGCAAAAGAAACTGTGCTATTCTTTGAATTCGTGTCAAATTCTGTTACGGAAATTCATAATTATGGCACAATGTATGCCAGATTAAAAACCGTATTACTGAAAATAAATAAAGTTGTTCTAAATTTCAGAGTAAAATTTATGTCAAATAAGAAAAATGAAGACAGGACAAGTTCACTAAACATAAACACTAAATATACTAATGTATGCAAAAAAATGTTCTCTATTTAATGCTGAATAATGTTTGATAGTAGGAGTAAAAAAAAAAATTAATCCAGACTAGAAAAATGCTCATTTATCAATAAAAAGACATCAAGCTGCGGTTTCTCATTCGTCTTAGTTGGTTTTATATATGAATGTGTTACATTGGGTGAAAGATGTTCATTAAGGAGAGCCTATACAAACGATTCGACCAAAATTGCAAAATAATCTGTACTAGCTATAGGGATAAGGCTTTCAAAAAAGCTACATGAATCTGTTTAAATCACATCTAGAAACGAATGAGATGAGTTTGGGTTAAAAAAACTTAATATCTGTATAAAGAGAATTTTCATTACATTTCAAAAAATTATTTCCATGACAAATTTGAAGTTGTTGAAATTCTAAAATTTTCTAGTTCATTTATGAATATAATTAGAAGAGATTCACGCAACTTTTTCATAATTTACTTTATACTTTTTCATAGGATGCGGTAAGGTCATCTTTGCAAGGCCCCCCTGCCCCCACCCCCGATCGAAATTTACAGAGGGATCTACACAGGTGGTAAACTAGGAGCATTACAACGAGACTGTGAGTATCTGAGATTCGACTGTAGTGATGCGCTACAAAACTAGGTACAGTACAGATACATGCATTGAGTGATAATAAACTATCTATCTCTATACCAGCGATGGTTAACTGAAATGAGCCTGTGATTGTGATCATCGAACACCAAGCATTCACTGTGCAGCGAAATAATATGATATTGATTTATTGAGTTTGAATTATTAATTTGTTATGAAATACCTATAATTAGAGAAGTTGCAGCATAGCCTAAACAGAACCTCCATCACAGAGGCAGCCAGCTTACTCATTTTTCCACGAACGTTTCTGATTAACCTGCATTATCGTTCCGTTTTAGTTATTAGCAAAAATAGAATAACGTAAATCAGGGGAGGGATGATGACTGCAATCAAATACCTGACAACTATATAATATAGTCTGGTACGGTTCGAATGACCGATGAGTCTGTCCCCCCTGACTTACTGATTTCACACCTACTTGAATTCTTAAATACGGATCATTGTTACTAGGTGAAAATTAACTGTCTACCTGAAATCTGAATATTATTTTGACGCAGATACAGAATTAACCAAATAGTCATTAGTTTAGTAATTTTAGTTATCTACGGGTTGCTGCTCGGGTATAAAATCTTGCCATAATTACCCAATTACAGAAGCGCTCGATTATTATCATCGTCCAGGAATGTTAGAATTTAAGTGAACACTCAGTTTTGAATTGTAAAACGGAAATCTATCCGAAGAAATATTTCAGTGGCAACTTTCTTTGATAATTTTATGCGATATTACAGGATATTATTTTTCAAAGATTGGCATGCGTCCAAATCGTTCTCTAGGCAGCTAGCTTCATCACAGTAGCTAGGCCAATCTTTCTAAGCCTATTCAAGTAAGAGCACTCAATGCAATGATCTGAATCAACTGATACTTTCATTCTGGATATCTAAGCTTCCAATTGTTCAGAAAACGAAGTGCTTTGGAATGATCAGGTAATTAATTTTTTACTGTCCAACTTTCAACTTTACAAAGTTTACCTTGACTGTTTTTTGTAATTAAAGGTTTGTCTTCTGAACAATTAGAAATCTAGATACTAGTAATTGATCCAAGTCGTTGCATCAAGTGCTTTTTTTTGGACTACTTTCAACTCTGAGATTTTTTATTGACTATGGTTGAAAACTGGTTGTTTGAAACCAAAATTTGGACACATACCAGCTCTTAAGAAATACCCCTATTAAAGATGTATGCACCCCCTGAAAAATCCAATGCTAGTACGTCATACCAGATGTCATTCGAAACCTTATTCAACAACTTATGACGTTGGGAAAGAGAAAAAAGTTGACATAAATAAAATGCTTTGACTGCTATTTTAAAACCAATAATAAAATAACAATGAACAAAATAAGAATACCAAAATGCTGCAATCATTCGGTTTAAATATAATACGAATGTTTACACGGCATAACAAAATGTAGATGTTTAATTGTCTGTTTCACTCACTCGGAGATGCGCAATAAAGCCCCTCCGCAACTTCGCGGACTTGGAGATGTGTCCAAGGATAGTTTTATCCCTCTTTGTCTCTCGGGATCTTGATTAGTGCCATTTGTGTTCGGAGGAATCTCTACCAGTCTTATACTGTGTGGATTTCTGACGAATGGATAATTCGCCGTTTTGCTGAGCGGCTGCATCTGCCTTTTGTAACAAACACCGCAGTACAACTTAGATCGTTCAACAAGGGCGTAGCTCTCTCCGTCGCCGATGAAATTGCTGCATGAATTACACGCGAAACATTCGGGATGGAATTTGTGGTCTCCTGCCAGCATAACTGGACCCGTGATGACCTGGACACACCCCTGGCAGGCCTCGCCATAAGCAGACCAGTAGTCATTCTTACAAAAGAGTAAGCCATCTTTCTCAAAATACCAAGATGACAAGGCAGCGTCACAAGCCGAGCACCTATAATTATTTCAAAAGAATTCAATCGAATTGTAGAAATTTTCAGTAAGAGGGATTAATAGGAAAGGTTTTGGAAGTGGCAAATGCAATTTACATTCGGCTTAATTTTTCTTCAATTTCTAGAAATTTCTTGGATCATGTTGTTATTGTATTTGCACGACGCGAGCATGGATAATTCGGAACACATTCCAGTACTATAAACAGCAATATGATAATATTTCAAAATTTGGATGTGATTTCTCACTTATAAATGCTTTTCTACAAATTAATTCTTTCAATATACAAGTCATTCCCACCTAACTAAAATAGATTTTTTTCTTCTTCTGAGTTTGCCTGAAAATTATTTCCTTTGAAGACTCTTCAAAAAATAAAGCTACCTCGTTGATTCAACACTTTCTTCTATTTTTCAGACCGTAACCAGATCCGTGCTATAGTAGAACCTGGCTATAAGACAGGTATAACGCGTGTTTTTTCCTCCCCCAAAGTGTTGCGTTTCACCCTTCGCATCTACAGTTCAATTTCTTAATTTATTTCCCCAAGGAAAAAACAACACGTCTCTTAAATTCGGGGAAAATCCATTCGCTAAGGCTGGCTGCTGGATTATAAGGATTCACCAAAGGCCATGAGTCAAGAGTATCCTTCGGTTCAGCCTCGACTAGGCTAGACAAGATCTGACTAATGATTTCATGGAATTGAAGGAAAAGGATGAAAGAATGAACCGAAAATCTTGCATATTTCTCACTTTGATCTTTTTTTACACAATTGAGGTCAGAAAGTGGTTCCTTGGCAAAATCCCAATCTTATTCAATATCTGTGAAAGTCTTACCGAAAACAGTCAATATGCCACTCCTGGCTTAATGCCTGAATGAATTCGTCTTCGTCAATTGCATTAAGGCACCCAGCGCAGACGGACGGACCTCCACTTTCCCCTCCAGTATCTGTGGCATTTTATTCAAAGCCTTTAAAAATCTGCCCTAGCCAACATATGATCTGGGAAATTGATTAAACATGGGCAAACGGATTCAATCACCGTTTTTCATAGTCTTTTTTAGCTACAAGGTCCTAGTCACTGAACAGTTATATGTATACTTTGTTTGTTAGAAGAATAATTGTCTGGATTTCGATGTTTCTACTTCGTGTCTCATAACGAAAGATATAATAACTTGAATTCGAAGAAATAGACTGAAAGAAGTAGGTAGGATAATGAAAATGAATAGGATCTGAATCATGTCTTGTCAATACGAGTTTTCGATTGTCAATAGTGACTGATTGTTGAAAAGTATGTCGTAACGTGGTGCTCGAAGTTGTTGTATGTCATCGGTGTGCCTTATGACATGAAGTTGGTATAAGGTTGGGATTGTTACTGATGAATTAATATGCAAATTGAAGGATTACGCGGGCGCAAAGAAGCTGTGTAAATAGAATGATTAATCGCAAAGTGAGAACGAAGACGGGACGCCCACACGTTCAGAGGTAGATGTGAGGTGTCAACTGTCAAATATTAGGGCTTGAAGTAATCCGTGAGACACGATTTCGCCATTCAAAGCATGGACGGTGTCGGGTTATTCGTTATAATCATACTTTTACTTACGGGTCAACATTTTTTAGCGTTAAAAACATACCATTTGTTGCAATTTCTTCCATCATGGCATCTCGTCAATGTTCACGTTCTCATCCCCACCATGTTACCACTAACCAGATCACTGATTCGTTTTTCATTCGTGATGAAATGAGAAAGATGCGCGCGTCGGTTAGAAATTTACGGGATATATTCATAGAGCGACAAGCGTCGCGGAGTCGGCATGTAATAGGGTAATACCACATCAAAGTTGTCGTCCAGCGACCCGAATAATGGAGCTTTATTATTGGCTGCACCGTAGCGCCGCGCGATAAACTGACTATTTGAATCCAATGGCGGGAATTCTTTATGGAATTTGGTGGATTCTCCATATAAATAAAGTTTAAATAATTTGTACATGTTACGCCTCACGATATGCAACCCGTATAGCTTGCTCGTAGTTCTTGACTCAATAGAGCGAGAATAAGTTGAATTCACTATACCTATTACCTATTACTGTTAAATAAGTCGCAGGAGTGTAAGGGAAAATGAAACAGTGAATTTGTACTTGAGTAGTTTATTGTATACCCTAGGACTGAATAATGAACTAATTCTCTATGTAGAGATAACAGTTTATTCTTTATTAATATCGTAAATATCTAAAAAGATACAGATTTTTCTCGTTTTGTGGATTTTAATTTTTAAACGTACATACATATATTCAAATGTTGAGCAATTACATATTATGTAGTACGATGTTTAATCAAGTGATAGCTATTAGAATTAGATACTTCAATACTGTTGCTTGAATAGATAAAAAAATTTATTGGAAGAAATTGTATACATGGGTATTACATGGAATTCTTTTATAAATTGTGAAACATAGTTTCAAGCCCATTATAAAGTGTTTCTGCTTTTTTTGTGATTTATAATTCAATTATTGTATTGAAATACCCAATCAGAGTCAAGAAACTACATATTTATGAAGATCAGGGTAAAATTAGGTGTAGATATTGTGCGCAAATTGTAATATAGATTTTTCTTCGTTGTTAATAACGAGTGTAATTTAGCTATTACATAATTAATCTATATTGTATATTATCAATATGACTGTTCAAAAAGAATAAATGGTAAAATACGCGTTTTCGTGTGATATAATTATTAAAAAGATTGCACAATCAAGAATACACGCATCAGAATTCTCTAATCCTATAGTTACATATTAGAAAAGATGTTTTATACACCAAAGGCTACCATGTGATATGTAGACTAGTCTATAAATGCAGATTTTTCAAATCTACTTAATGTAGACATGAGACATTCTAATTGACCAAAATTTTTGGCACATTTTGAATGTGTTGCAGACCATTCTTTGCTTATAATTAATGTCTATAATTTTGATTAAAATTAAATAAGAATGAGAAAGAAATATTTGTTAAGAAAATAAATAATTGATAACGATATACATGCAAATGGATAACCATTTCGAACAAAAAAAAAGAAATTGGGTAATGAGATTTATGATTCGTGCAAATCAGTTGCACCGTTTAAAAGTAGATAAAGATTAAATAACTAAGGAGATGTAATACTGATTACTGATTAACCCTGGGCATTGGGAAAATATTTAACACATGGTGCCTATAAGTTCCACTCTTGTAAACTATTTCTACTCCCATTAGGAAGACCATCGACTATACATGGTAATATACCAATATCTAGGTACAGATCAATATTATATACTTGAAAATAAATTACGCTATTCTTATTTGAGTAATAGATAACTGGTATTCGGTATATAAGTAGTAGGTAATTGTAGAACATAGTACACACACAGCCTTTCAAAATGCGTATCTATGTTTTAAGGCAATATTAATTTCCTAATTCAGTAACGCTCTTTTTTTTTTCTTTCTCTCTTTCTTCAAACCAACTCCCACCGTTTTATACTGAGATTTTAGAACTTGGCACAAAGATTTTTAAGGTATAAAATATCAATTAACCATCACTGATTTTTTTTGTTTTTTTTTTATCGAAACGGAACCGTTTTGAAATTATCTTCATTATTATATGTTATAGGTATATAGTTGTGTGAAAATTGATGCATAAAAAGTTACCATAAGATATTGACTATTTGAAATGCAGTGCAAGTGATCAAATCTTTGTGTATATAGAAAGTTAAAACGTTCATAATACATGTGTGAGTAAAACAATGTAATATATGTAGAAGGAAGGTGACTGAAGAAATTGTATTGCTGTTGAATTTACAAAACCCTCTAGTGATATTAGATTGAAAATGATCATTTTCAAGATCCCTTCTGAAATGTAGACAAAAATAGTATCATAACAAGGTGAACATTTTCTTGGAGAATCGGTTTACCACGTATATCATTCGAAGTTTAATGCCACTAGTAGTTAATATTAACTCTGATCTGACAAAAATATAACACCGTTGATATTTCAGCTCTAATTTTCAAACCTTACTGGTTACATTTCACCATGTGCCAAAAAACCCACGCAATCGTTTTTTTGGCCCCATCACCGCAAATAAAAATCACACATCGAATGTATTATTTGTCAAATATTCCACTTGATCCCAGGCATGCGGAAATCGACCAGCAGGATTTGAAAACCACCTTGTAGTTATAACGGGTAAAGGTTCCAGCTTCTTTTCTCTTTCTCTTAATATTGCGAGTAAGATTTCTGAATGAAATTCACTTAGAAAGAAAACAGGTCTCCATCAGCTACGAGAGAAAAAAAAAGAGAAAAAAAAAAGAAATGGGGATCAACACGAACTCTGTAACCCTCTATAAATAACGGACTAAAATAATGAACAGTAATCAGATCTCTTTTGACTTCTACTTGAGCTGAGGCGTCGGTTTCTGTCCAACAATTTTGTTCCGTAAAATATTGAAGTGACCCTGAACCTGGGAAAGCTGCGCCTTCAAGGAGTCAGATAACTGTTTCTGGAGCTGTTGTACCTCCAGAATGTCTCGGCGTAATGTTTGATATTCTTCCTTTACCTGAGTTACCGAACGCAACAGTCTGAGCACTGATATCTGTATTAAACACATGAAAATTACTGAAAAAAAGACGGTTGCCATTCTTTACAGTGCTGTTTCATCATTTCCACACAGAACTTTGGGATGAATAAAAAAAGGGGTGGGAGGAGAAAGTTTGATTTTGGGTAAGGAGGAATTAAAAACAAATCAACTACACGCTCTATATCCTAGTTCGAACTCCCTTACATACTGTATACTGTTAGCGTTTGGAATACGCGAAAACATGTGATATACCTCGTTGTCCGGGTCTTGGAATTCTTTTTCAAATGCATCGATTTGCCAAGTGATCATGTCGAGCTTGCCGTCTGCTTCTCGGACCTGGAATGAAATTTCGAAGAGGAAATATCGAAGGTCAAAGACCGGGTGATGTTCAGAGGTTAATCCACTCGACACGATTCTGATAATAACACTTACGCTCTGTTCGAGATGAACGATCGCGGAATTCATTTTTTGGTTTTAGTTTTACGGCTGGTTTCACACCGGGGATAAACTGGCGATATTTATTTAAGTACAAGTTTGAATTTTTGGAGATTATTATCGTATTTTAAAGAGTCAGTTCATTGATTGCGGGATGAGGACCGTTGCAGGATCCTGACTGCCTTTTGAAAAGAACTTGAGAGAGAATTGACTAGATGGCGTCACGGAGTCGAGTTTGTTTTAAAGACATTCATCAACCTCCGTATTTCGAATGCGGAAGAATACATCTACTTTATTGAAGAATTTTTACAATATTTTTTATAACACTTAACGAAAATATTGTGTATTCAGATTTTATAGTGCATATCAATAAACTCTCATGTTAACATTCTACCTTATAAGATATTTTCCGTCTGCCTTTGAACTATATATCATATACGTCAATTATAGGAATAGGCATAACATAACAGCAGTGAGAAGTATTATATCGCGGGTCACTGTAATTTGACAATACATCCACAAATAATTTATTCAGAATATACTATTTCATCAGAAAGATAAAATGCGCGGCAATAATTAATCATCATAATTATTAATACCTATAATTGTGTTATCATATAGATCTACATACATGTAGGTATAAGGGATATCACACATCAGTTAAATAGATAATGAAATCCGGTTGTCATTTGACGTCTCTTAATGAAACATTTTCGTATTCCTTTTTTCTAAGAAAAATCGACCGCAAGTATTGTATAATGAACGTTGAAGTAGGCTGGTAGAGTCTGTAAATATGTTTCGCCGGTCAAGGCTGCGGAAGGTACTTGGGTTGTTACAAGAATCATGAAAATACGTCATTTTTTAATCGAACAGAAACATGCTTTAAAAACCACTCGAATTTTTCACACAAATATAAACACGATATTAAATATACGTATAAATGTTTTTCGTTCAGGTTTGCTTGGTCAATTTAAAAATACAAGACATCTTTGTCCAATTGGTAAATTATTATTGTTCTATCATTACGTCCACTAATGACAATCTTTCTCTAAAAGATCCATACCTCTAATGTATGGTAATGTATTCTAGCTTACGTTTCACAGCTTTAAGACAAATATAAATATTTATCATAAAACTATACAGATTGTTGATCGTTATATGATGAATGATTATTCGAGTTCAAATGATTTTGCTGAAATTTGGAGAAGCTGAAAATGAAATTTTGTATGTCTTTATTACGAAGTGTCATCACCTACGTTCTTTCATACTTGAAACGCCGAGATGAATTCTGTAGGTCTACAAGCTTCCATTACGTCAATAAGACCAGAATTGAAGAAAGTCATATCGCATCGTTCATCTACACAAAAAAAAAAAAAAACAGTGGTGCACTATTATAACCACGAACTAGTGATACTTTCACTGATTTGACATTTTACGACGATTTAGAAATTACGAAAATCTATTGCCCTTTCAAGTCCTGGACATTATTTCATATTCTCAGTACACTTTTATTTTGCAACTGTATCTGGACGATAAAAGTTTCTTGTAACAACCCGATGGATTCTAATTATCGCGTTCTGGCAAGGGGAAGAATACCACGGATCGTTTTGGGGTCGGAGGAAGCTGTGAAAAGCAAGATATCAATTAGTAGATACTAACTTTTATGGTTTAAATCATCATACTATGTAAATCAGCGTTTATGTATTAAGCAATAGATGAAATCTGCAAAATCGGAATTTATATCGATGTATGTATGTACCGTGTACCTGATTTCAGAGTTTTGCGTTTGAAATGTGAAATAAGAATCAGAGTGAAGCTGAGATTAAGAAAAAAATCATTCGCAAATATTTCAATCAGATTGTGTGCATAACCAGTCAGCTAGCAAGATCGAATTTCTCACACGTAATTATCTGTAATGCTAATGTTATAAAGCTTAACGTCAGGAAACTTAATAATATTCCGATTCCAACAGCAAGATTAAGGCAGTAATTCTCGGGGCCTTCTGTTGAATGGTCATGCTAAAAGTTTCTCCTCCGACTAGCATCACATAATATAATTTCACACACACATTTCTCCACAGTACCCGAGTGTCTCGGTTTATGTTTATATACCTACGAGTCCCAGAAAAATTCAAACTCACAAGTGTCGGTGCTATACAACAGTGAAGTTTCTTAGTTTCCTCTCGTGAGTACAGAATATATTACCTTATATCCAGGAAACGATTTATTCTTAAATTAGGGATAACTGGTTTTCAGATTTCCTATAGTATCTCATGTGGTACGTGTTCTAGATGCACATGAAAGCGACTTATCAGTCATAATCAAATAATACTGATTGATCTGAATGTATGAACCGATGAACAAAATCATTCCTGTCATCTGAATTCTTATCAATTATTAATTGCATCGATAATTCTTTGTGACAATTAAAATCCCTATTTGAAATATGTAATGCAAATAAGTTTTCATTATTCCGAATGTTATTTACATATTTGTCAGGAATAAATATTTAACTATCACAAATAACTTGTCCGATAGATTCATGTTCAAGTAATATTCTTCTTCGAAGTGTATACCTATGCTTATAAAGAGAGGCGAAAGTCTTCCGAGTCAGATTAATCGTCAGTATATAAATATAATAAGACTTTCGAATTTACATCCCGAAATTTGAGTGGTTTTTTGAATATAGTGATACAAAGTACGTGATTATTTAATCGACCTCGATTCCGGCAGAGTGAATGTGTAATAGTTTCTCATCTGACGAATGAACGACCCTGAATCACTTGACTTTCTAACGATTGCGTCACAGCGAAATTAGTCGAAAATTTGACAGCACGTATGCACAAAACTGAATTGAAATTACTGCAAACAAGTGTTCAGGTAAAATCTAACATATGAGGCTGATTACAGCTGGATACAATGGCATTAGTGAAGATGGTGAGCGTCGATGAGGAGATTAAAAAAAATCCGGAATTGAAGAAATCCGACTTAGACATGCTGAGGGATTGGCTGAAGAAACAGTCTCATCTACCGCCGATGTCAGACTCGGAACTAGCATTATTTTTACACAGTAACTATTACCGGATAGAGCCCACGAAAAATACTATCGATACTTTCTTCACCGTCAAGGCACACGTCCCTGAATTCTTCTCGGCGCTTGATCCATTGGGATCTAAGGAACTCCGAGAGATCATGAAAGTTGTGTGAGTCATTCATTGTACCACTAATTTCCCTTAAAATCTAGCCTCTATAGATGAACGGAGTAAGATTCAAGGAGCCTCGACTTTATTTATTTATGACATTGTGATATCGATTACCAAAGAAAGAATTTAGTATATGGGGCATTCCACGTAAAATTTGACACCCATGTACCTCACCTCCTTCGATTTGGATAATTTTTTAGTATGATGCTCTAACCAACCCAACAGGGTCTCTGAATTTGTTTCAGATTTTTTCGACCGCCAGTGAAAGGAAAATAATAAAATAAAAAAGCTAATTCTGAAAACGCCATTTTTAAAAATCTGAAATTTTTTAGTTTTGTCATGTCAGAGTTATGAGTGTCTTTTTTTTCGTATTAACTGTACTTAGGCCTTTTAGTATTCCTCTAAATTTCAGAAAAATTGATATCCATCAAGATTTGAGAAAGTTATGACTGATCGAAAAAAAAGAACTAATTCCGACGTGAAAAAACTAAGAATTTGTGACAAAAATAGTAGATGTTAATATCCCATTATCACGTGGGGCTTAGAAATCATCATTTAAATCACAGAATTTGCCTGAATTTTTTCAGATCTTAAAAAATGGCGTTTTCAGAATTGGCATTTTGATTTTTATTTTCAATTTCACTGGTGGTCAAAAAAATCTGAAAAAAATTCAGAGAGCCTTTCGGATTGGTTGCAAAATCATACTAAAAAATTATCCAAATCGAAGAGCGTGAGGTACATGAATTGCAAACTTGACGTGGAATGCCCCACATACATCATGGATATTTTTTTTCAACAGATCCTACGTACCGCTGCCCGGATCTACGCCCGATGGCTATAAAGTGTTATACCTAAAAGTCATCGATCCTGATCCCTCCCATTACATATTCGTGAATGCTGTAAAGCTCCTCTGCATGTCTCTAGAATTATGGCTCTATACTTCGGGCACTAGCCCAGGTCATATTATTCTCTTCGACATGGACGGCCTCGTATTCGGTCATGCGGCTCGCGTCAGTCCCATGATCATCAAGAAGTTCTGCTATTATCTGCAGGAAGCATTACCCATACGACTGAAGGGTTTACATTTTATGAACACGGTCCCCTTCGTCGACGTGATCGTGAACATGATGAAGCCCTTCATGAAGAAGGAGCTGATGGATGTGGTTGGTACAAATCCGCATTTTGCTAACGAGATTGAGACTTATATCAAATACAGACGAAGGTCTGAACGTTAATCGCGAATTTATTTCATCTCTTTGTAGTTTTTTCTTCACAGCAGTCCGGAAACTTTGAGCAAAACTGCCCCCGTCGATCTACTGCCAAGCGATCAGAACGGCAAAGCGGGTCCCTTGGCGGATCTGTGGGCGGCTGAGGTGAAGAGGATCGAAGAACATCGTGCCTGGTTTCAGGAAAAGGAAATGCGCAAGGCCAACGAAAACGCTCGCCCTGACAAGGCGAAGAACGCTACAGACCTCTTCGGGGTCGAAGGAAGCTTCAAAAAGCTGGACATCGATTAATACCAACTTCCGTAGTCTGAATAATTCTAACTCAATTAACACTCCGATCATATAGCGTAATCGATTCACCCAATCAATGCTCGAAAATAATGTAAATATCGCGTTTATTCTATAGGGATGAGAATTTTTCGTGTAGTCGGTTTTCCAGAATCCGGATATGTACATTACAGGGTGTCCAAGAAAAAAAATTCATTCCATTTATTGGCCCCCGAATTATGTTTTGTATGATAAAAGAAGAAGTTTCGCAAATACAAGCCAGTTTTGCGTCCTTCTCAATTGAATGGGAAAAAAACAGTTTTTTTTTTTATAGAAAATTGATGAAGAGTACCCTAATTCATTCATCAAGGGACGAAACTCAAACACAATATCTGGTACAAGTTGTCCAAAAACCACAAGAAAAAATACCTGTCTTGTGACAAAAAAAGAAATCATCTGTCATTAATAATTGAAAATAAAGATTGATGTTCTTGAAAATGTTATCTTGTCATTTTTCAACCCATATGCATATTTTACGTTAGTAATTTTTTTGTGAAAATCCTGTTTTCTCGTCTAATTGCGAAATAACAAAAATGGCTTTTAATTTTGAGATACAGTGCCTGTTTTTTTTTTTTTTTTTAATTTAATACATATAATAATAATTAAAATACATAAAAAATTTGAACTTAAAAAAATAGAAATTCAAAAAAATATGATTTTTTTTTTAAATATTAACAGGATTGTTAGGGCATAGAATTTCCACACCGTGAGCAGTCCAGGTGTGGAGTGCCCTGCACCCTCCAAACAAATATTGCTATCTTATAGGCATGTCGTTCCTGATTCCTCAGGCATTAGACTGCCGTCATTACTTTAGTAATTAATTTTTTTCGCGTATGAGCTGACCTGATCTACAAGGTTTGATCCTTAGCAGAAATATGAATATAATAACCGGTTTGTGTAAAGCAAAAAAATAAACGTATATAGGCTAGTATTATATGATACACCGCGTTAATGACGTTCCGTTCAAAGGAAAATATACCTCAGATCCTTGTAGTAGGCAAGCGTTTAATCAAGGTGTTCAGCGAACGTTCCTTTTAAACGTTCATATATTTTAACCAGGATCTTAACTTGTTGAGTCTAATTCAAATTATCGAAAAAAAAAAGAAACGAAAAGAATTGAGGCTCGTTATGGGACACTAATATGGCGTTAGCGAAAATTTTTCCCGTTGAAATTGAGTTGAGAAAGAATTTTGAATTAAAGAAGTCAAATCCAACGAGTTTCCATTTTTTTTTTTTTTTTATGAATTTTTCTAAACTCTTAGCATGATTTTTCTCAAAAACTATTCAATCGATTTTTACGATATTTGGCACGATGTAAATTGTGAAAAAATGTTTAGTTTATCTGTTTCAAACAATTCTACAGCCTATGCTAGAATGCCAACGATTTTTCAACTCGCGATGTGACCTTTCGAAAAGACCGAGCTCTACATCAGCCGTTCTAAATTAAAAAAAAAAAGATACAAATATTTTCAAATAATCAAAATGTGTTCAAAGTTGTATTATTGTCAGACCATCTTTTTTATTTGAAAAAAAACCTTTGAAAACAGATGAGTCGTTCTGTTCTACTAAAATCATCTAACGTCTAGGTATAGCTTCCAAGACGGAGTAGCAAAATTCAAAGAGCCTGGGATACGTCGTCTTCCTTTATTAAAATTAATTGATATTAGTTATTATGGCACACGTAACATCGATTACCAACGAAAAAATTTATACTATCACGAATCAGTGAATATTATTATTTATTTTTTTATTTTTTTACAGCTCTGCGTGCCGCTGCCTGGATCTATGGAATTTTTCGAACTTGAAGGAATCGTAGGAAAGCTTTACACCGAATAGCACCGCATCCGATTTCAGTCGAAGCTTTTGTTCTATTTCAAATGATACTATCTCCTATACCAATGAATTGATTTAACAAAAAAAAGAACACAAAAACAAGGGGAAAATGACTGGAAGTAAGATTCCGTACGAATCCCATCAGAAGTGTAAATAATTTTACTCTACACCCTGCGAACTGAAAATTACCAGAATTCAACTGCTGTTTATCGTTGATTTTCAGGGTTAATACTACCATAAATAGTGAACAATTATTACCTGTATCATTTGGCGTAATAATCATGGCTCTGCGTTACTTCATTAAAAGAAATTATAGTTTACCGTTTTTTTTTTTCTCTTCATCTTACGTAAAACTGGTTACGAAGGATAACAACTTCACATGCAATAGTACATACGTAGATATCCACATAAATATCTATTCAAACGAGCTTAGGCTCTCGGTTGAGGTGCATTCGCTCGTGCAACGTTTGTATTGGATCAAAGTCGCTCCAGATATCGATAACGTGAATCAAATTTTGTAGATTTCTGTGTCCATGACATTTTCATACTAATTACCAAATTGTTGCGATTTTTTTATATCATATTAATACAATAGTGTGAATCAAAACTCTAAAAGTAGGTAATATACGATAACATAAAATCATTATATAGCGAAATAGAGTATAGTACTACTATCGCGCCGTAAAATCGGAGTAACTAGATTCGAAGTTTGATAGTTCTGCGTAAAAAAAATCCTAGACATTGCGTAAAACATTTTCTGAAACTGCGGAATCTCCCACGTCCAGTTATATTGGTATCAAAAATTTCAAATAGTTTGTACGCAATCGTTGAATTCTCGTGAGTGGATAGCCGTTTTGAAAATCCGAATATTCGAAAAACTATGGCAGCTAGAATTAATAATCTGTGCGGCGGTAATTTTGAATCATGATTGCGTTAGCCAAATGCGGCAAGGCTGGTGATTTTGCAAAAAATAGTATAAATCTGAACACGTATCAATAAAATGGATCGGAATTTCGGTTACGCAATAAATGGGAGTTAATTTTTGAATCATTTTTACGTATGGTTCACCGTACTTCTATGTTGGATCGAGGATCTATTTTTCTCAGATTTTCACGGTTGGAATTATTGTCGGGGTATCGACGGGCCTTGATTGCAACAGTGATTCAAATGATAACTGGCATTCATTGCGTGACCGCAATCCCCATTCATTTTTTTGATACATATTCAAATTTAAACTATTTTAAAACAAAAATCATGAACCTTACCGCATTTTGCTGACGCAATCATACGAAAAATCGAATTACGTCAAACATACGTTTCGTAACTTATGAATAGGTATATTTCTGCTTCGGAATTTCCGACCAGAAAATACATGTGATAACTGGATGAAGGAGATTTCGTAGTTTCAGAAAATATTTTACGCGATATTCTAGGATTTTTTTACGCAGAGCTATCCAACTTCGAACCCAGATCCCTCAAATTTACAACGCGATAGTAAATGTCAATTGCATTCCACGCATGAAAGATATACAGGTTTTCCCTGGCCTACATGAACACAACACATTTTCCTTTCCAAATGCAATATAGGTAGTCCACAAAAGTCATTAGTATAAGATTCAGGCGCGGGGGCGGCAGGCTATGGTAATAATTTTTTTTTTTTTTTAATGCGACAAATTAGTCAAACAAACGATGCATTTAGAATCTTTGCGCAGTGTGGTGCAGTTTGTTCAGAGAGGACACTTCAGATTACACATGAATTCATGAACTCGTTATAGGGAGCTATGTCGTTGGTGAAGGCTGTTACCGTTCAAGAAGAGATGAAAAAGAATTCGGAATTGAAAAAATCGGATTTAGATATGCTGAGGGATTGGCTGAAGAAGCAGCCTCATCTACCGCCGATGTCAGACTCTGAACTGGTATTGTTTCTACACAGCAACTATTACCGAATGGAACCGACGAAAACAACTATCGACGTATTCTTCACTGTGAAGACTCACGTCCCGGAATTCTTCTCAGGACGTGATCCATTGGGCTCGAAGGACCTACGAGAAGCTATGAAAGTCGTGTGAGTCAATTCGTTTACCTCGATTCCACCTACTGGCTTCGAAGAAATAAAACGGTTAGAGTTCAAGAATCAGGCATTGAAAAATGAATTTTTTATCAATTTACCTATAGATTATTTCATGCAATTACTCATAAAATTATATTGCGTTGTATAAATCGGTAGAGATTTTCCCTGACAGATGTGCTTTTCCGCTGCCATCAACTACGCCGGAAGGCTATAAAATGATATTCACCAAACTCTTAGATTACGAACCCTCCCATTACGTAGCTGCCGATGCCTGGAAGCTCTTCAGCATGGTTATGGACTTGACGCTGACCACTGCAGGCACTAGTCCAGGGCACGTTGTCATCATCGATGCGGAGGGTTTCGCGTTAGGTCATATACCTCGAATCAGTCCAATGATAGTTAAAAAGGGACTTTATTACGTGCAAGAAGCTCTTCCGATCCGACTCAAGGCTGTACACGTTCTGAACACGATTCCCTTCGTAGATCTGGTTATGAACATGGCTAAGCCTTTCCTGAAGAAGGAGCTCTTGGATGTGGTTGGTATTGAGTTATAAATGGGGAATTCCATCCCTAGTGTATCAACCCGTGACTCTGGCCCTCTCAGATTTTGCTCATTATTTTTTCTATGATTGCATTGAATCTAAATAAGGCAACCTCCATTTTTTAGATGCTTCCAAACAGCCCTTATTTGAAAATAAAAATTTACGAAAAAAAAAAAAAAAAACGCCAATTTAGAACTAAAAGAATTTCCAAAAATCAGTAATAATATGTACATATAATATTCTGATTCAAGAAGAGCTCGCAATTTTAATATTTAGAGGTCGCGCATCGAGGATTTCTATATTTTCCATTCAAATAACATGGGAAAGAACATTATTTTTTTTTAGAATTTTCTAGCTCGCAAGCCAATCAACGGATTTTTATGCGCGATGAAGATTTTTGTAGAAAATTGAACGCTCTACAAAAAATGTCTCTTATCATTTTTCGATTAAACGACAAGATCAAAAGTTAATTTTTGAAAGTTTAAAGTTTAGAAAGTTTAAAAAGTGTAAAAAGTTTAAAAGTCAAAAGTTAAAAGTTTTTTTTTTTCGTGAATTTTTTTTTGTCCCAAATAAGGGCTGTGTCAGAGAAAATCTAAAAAAAAATTAAAGGTGCCTTTTAGACGCAATGCAATCTTAAAAAAATAGTAATCATCAAAATCCTAGAGGGTTAGAGTCACGGGTTCATGCACTCGGGATGGAATTCCCCAAATACCGTGTTTCTTCGGATACGTCTCGGGAATGCGGGTCTCGGATTGTCAGGCGCTAAACACATGCAGTAAAATTCTATGATATGATAATTTCGCGACATGTGCTTACCAGCCTGACAATCCGAGACCCGCATTCCCGAGACGCGGAGGAAAAAGCATACAGTACATGCATAATTACTGAAATCGTGCATAATGAGGACGATTTTATTATAATCGTAGACCAAAAGTGATGATTTCAATTTGATTCGTTATTTTCCAGCTCCATTTCCACAAAAATTTGGAAACTTTTAGAGAAATGATCCCCGTCGATTTTCTACCAAACGATCAAGGCGGAAAAGCTGGCGCCTTGAGGGATCTGTGGGCAGTTCAGTTGAGAGAGCTTGAGGATCATAGGGCTTGGTTCCAAAACGAGGAGTCGCGGCGTGTGAACGAGTCTGCTCGTCCTGGCAAAGCTAAGAACGCTACAGACCTCTTCGGCTTTGAAGGAAGTTTCAAAAAATTGGACATTGACTAATATCAACTTCTGTGTAGTTGGATGCATATTTTAGACGTATGAAATTAGTGATAATCCAAACATGTGTTGCCTGTAATTATTAACCAACAGTTTGGTAAAACTTGAGCACAGCTGTGGAGTGCAAAATACATTTGTTTTGTATGGCTCAAAATAAATTCCTTTGTTTTTTATCACTCCACAGGATTTTACGTTTTACCCAACTATTCGGCGAAGTTTCATCGATCGTAAGTATCATCTCTATACTCTATACTAGTATCATCTATAATCAATCGCATTTTTTTTTTTTGTTACATTAATTACAATACGTAATGAAAGTAATATTAATAACAATGTAATAGCGGCACTCTGTATTATGTCTTTTCCAATTAGATTTTTTTTTTGTATTTCATCGAAAACCGGTTACTCGTAAACTATTTAAATACTTTCCTTCAAATTCCCGTGAAAAAAATATAAGAATTATAAACAATAATGCTCAGATATGAATTTGTCATTTTAATATCTTCGAGTTTCTTCGGTCTATCAATTTTTTTTCGTTATCGATTCTCGATCGATTGAAGAATAAACCTAAATACGTGAATTTTAATCGTTTAGTTATAAAGAAAAATCTGAATGGGGCCCCCGAGACTCCGGTGGGACGACGACGTAGGCAAAAAATTAGCGTGGCAAGCTAGGGTTAATAACATATACGTCACACATAGGTATCTACAAACACGCATATAACTGTGACGGTTTTGGCCGCAAGTAAGCGGTAAATCTTAGTCGCTAACTACGCGCGAACATAGATATTGCTTTGACACTGCCATTTCAGCCTTAAACACTACGTGGTCTGTGTCACTGATTTTTCTTTCTCTTTATGGAATAACTGCTTGGTAATTGTAATTTGTGCTGTGAAACATTACTGATACAGTTTTTGATGAGTATATAGTGAGCGTTGGAATACTTCACCATAAGTACATACCAGTAAAAAGGATTAATCATCATTTCAATTTCAGGATCGATCCCCTCCTAAGGTAAGTTTCGTATTTTCAACACTTCGCACATAGAAATCAAGAAGAAACAAGATTTTATAGAACCGCAGCCATACCTTGAACTTTTCGAAACGTACTTTTTCTCTAATTTTAAACGCCTACTGCCAATATAACATCGATTTGTTGTTATCTCGACTATTATTACAACAAGATACACAAATGAATGAAAAGCAATCGGACTAATTGAGTTCTCAAATCAAGGTTATCTAACAAAAACTTATAGACTATCTATCCGAAACTTATAGACGTATATCTGGTTACTTCGTTCTATCACAGTCTTCGAAAGTATCGTTTGATTCTTTTTACTATAAGAATTGCGATTATGTTACCGATTGTTAGAATCCTCGTGAGAATTGGGCGAACAGTTGATCGCAGGAGATTATGCCTTTACTGAATATGATCACCGTCGAAGAGGAGATGATGAAGAATTCCGAACTGAAAGAGTCCGATTTGGAAATGCTCAGAAATTGGCACAAGAAACAGCCACATCTACCACCGATGTCAGACTCTGAACTGATTTTATTTCTACACAATAACTATTACCGAATGGAACCCACGAAAACGACCATCGATACGTTCTTTACCGTCAGGACTCACGTTCCCGAATTCTTTTCGAAACGTGACCCATTAGGAAGCAAGGAGCTCCAAGCAATCATGAAAGTCGTGTGAGCGCCTCTTTCTCTACCGATTTTGGCCAATCATATTTATAATAACCGCGTCAGAAAATTCTGAATGTTTTTTTATGACATAGGTGCTGTATGCCCTTGCCATCAGCTACGCCAGAAGGCTACAAAGTGATATTCACGAGGCTCATAGATTCCGAACCTTCTCATTACGTGTTCGTCGATGCTGTAAAGCTCATGTTTATGGTTATGGAGTTATGTCTTTACGCCGAAGGTACTACTCCGGGGTACATCATCGTCATCGATATGGAGGGTACCTCGCTTGGTCATTTAGCTCGCCTGAATCCCACGACACTAAAAAAGTTCCTTTTCTACCTACAGGAAGCTGTACCAATCCGATTGAAAAGTATACATTATTTGAACACGGTTCCATTCGTAGATCTCTTTCTGAACATGGCTAAGCCTTTCATGAAGAAGGAGCTCATGGATATCGTGAGTATAAATTCTTAATTACATTTATCGAATAAAGGCTGAAGAAGAATCGTCGTTTACACGTATACATAATATCTTTTTGCCAAGAAAATTAGAATCGTTGATGCAAGTTCGATTCTTTGTCGTTCAGCTCTTCTTTCACAGCAATTTGAACTCTGTGAGCAAGAAAATCCCCATTGATCTTCTCCCGAATGAAGAAGGTGGCAAAGCTGGTTCTTGGAAAGATCTGTGGGAGGCTCAAGTCAGGAAAATGGAGGATCACCGTGGATGGTTTCAGAGCGAGGAAGCCCGCAAGGTGAATGAAGCTGTTCGTCCAGGAAAAGCCAAAAATGCTACAGACATCTTCGGCGTTGAAGGGAGCTTCAAAAAGCTGGACATTGATTAATACTCGAAGTATGATATCAGAGGTGGAGTTTTTCATTGAAAATAAAGCTATTATACATATATACCTGAAGACAAAACTAGCGATGAAACTTATCCGAATATCAAACCAATTCTTGTAACTAATATGGCTTTGGGTCAACCCTGACCTTTAAGAAGCTCACCTTGGACCAGTCTATAATCTCAAGCAGGTTCTCAGCAGACTGACATGAAAAAAAAAGCACTAATTTATACCTACCTTACATAAATAAGCGAAACATATAAATGCCAAAATGAATTTTTAATGTATTTTTTGAACGAAAATCGCGACGTATATTTATCAGTCAAATTTATACAAAATTATGTGACTATGATTTTATCTCCCATAACTGGCACCGTAACGAGAAGCATCCAGTAAGTAAAATATTTGTAAAAAAAGAAAGAAAAGTAAGAAAACAATCGTCGATTGTCGACTAAAAATTGGCTTCTTCTTTGTTTAGAGAATTTAATACAATTTGAAACGAAATCTTCGACTAATCTGCTATTCTTGTTGTATTCTTCAGTAAGCCTTCATTGACCCAATTCTGACGGTCAAATATTCGTAAGATCTTGAACTTTGAAAATATACAGAAAAATAAAAATCGATTTTCTTGACACAGCAAACCAGTCCCTCTCTTCTTTCCCTCCATGGGTCTACTCTACCACCACCATCCCATTCGAGTTTCTCATTTATCGCTTTCACTGAAAGAGTACTGCCACTGTAGTGGCACAGCTTGTACATTACTTGTAATCACGAAAACGTAAAGATTAATCGAATCCCAATAAAGAAGAATCCCAATATGAAGAGTGCAGCAGCTGCAGTCATCGTGAGTATTAATTTATAATATAATAATCATTCATTCCACGAGATCTATAAAGATTGAAAACAATACATGAATATAAATTATATAGTATTACGAAATCAGACGTAATTACAAGATTCTCAAGATTAAATACAATAATATTGAACCGTAGCAAGAATTTTATTGACCAGTGAAGTCCTATACGACCATGAATTCTTTTTATCGTATATTTTATGCTGTGATATTATAAACGTGTTACCTTCATCAATTCCGCATTATATGGTAATTTTTTTACAAGTTATACTATAAAAAATCGACGTCAACGTTAGCGAGAATGGCGAAGCAATTAATCACACGGTGATCTTGACACTGCCAATATAATGCGCCGTATCACGGTTAACGTGCTTTATATATCAGTTAGAGTTCACGTTCTATACAGTTTAAATTATTGTAAAGAATTTTGAAAAAATGTTAACACTGATTTTCCTATCTGTGATTCAATAATGACGTAACTTTTTTATTCTACGCATAATATTCGTTGCATCGTCATAACTACTTGAAAAGTCACTTTGCCTAGGACTCATTGCTATTCATTCGTGTAGGTATAATATATACATTCAACATTCTTCCATAATTATGCCGTAAGAGCCGCAGACATGTGCTGATGATCTCCCGGATCTATGCCTATACCTATATACTGTTACTACACCTGAAGCATATGATAGTCAACAGTGACGTCATTGATTATTCGATATAGCATAATTAACTCGATAATTAAATGCACTTTACTACTTTATAGAAATGTACGGGACGTTATGCATATCTTTGATGTTCGTATTGTTTGACCTACAATTGAAATCATACTGATTTACATTTTTCATTGTGTCTAGAAAATCAAATTTTTTCGGGTCCCATCATCTAATTTAGACTTTCATGTAATATAATCTAATAATCGGCTATTTATTGAATATCTTTAGACACATATGCTGTATATATAGGGCATTCCAGATTTTTTATAACATTCTACACAGTGAAAAACGCTTCCAGATTGTTTTTTTTTTAATATTTTTTTATATTGAGAAAGCCCATTTCGATAAATCTGAAAAAATTCTCAAAAATCCAATGAATGACATAGAACAGTATCTCGTATTATTAAAAATGTGGAAAGACTTTTTTTCAATTTTTTTTTCTTACTCAATTTGGAATTTTGAAATTTTGAAAACTGAAATTCACCGTTTCACGAAGATAAATTTGTGTAATGTCATATGAGAAAAATCGTACTAGTCAAATCATCTCTGCAACACGGTTATAATTTCAGTGCTAAAAATTTCCAAATTCCGACTTGATTTTGGAAATGGAAAAAAAAAAAAAAAAAATGGAAACAAAATTCTGCCCACATTTTTGACAATAGGAGGATGTTCTCTGTCATACGACGGATTTTTTAGAATTTTTTTCAGAATTTTTGAAAATGGGCATTCTCAATCAATTTCATAAATTCATAAAAAATAAGCGGCTCGATAAAAAAATCTAAAAAAAAATCTGGAACCGTTTTTCGCCGAGTAGAATATTAGAAAAAAGCCTGGAATGATTTCGAGATGGTCGGGGCTCGACAATGGCCGAGTTGGCGTGGAATGCCCCATATGTAATCAACTCGGTTTCGATATAGTATCATTGATCCGCTGTCCTTGATGACAGATGACGATTTCAATCCGAACGTATGAGAGATGACAAAATCCACCTTTCTTTCTCAGGTGACACTCGCTGCTTTAGTGGGTGTCAGTCTTGCAGACGTGTCTCGTAGTGTGGCCGACGACGTCACTACGTACCCACCAAGGCCGTTCAGCTTTTCATACGCCGCGGGCAGGTACCCAGGACATATTGACCGCGTTCATGAAGAATCCGGCGACGGGGCCGGTATAGTACACGGTAAAAAAAAAAATAAGGAATTTGTCGATAATGTTATCAAAATTACACAAAGATCTCAGCCTGAGATTATACTCGTTGGGTTTGAGTCTATGCATCAGATGAAGTTTCATAAATCTCGTATCTTCTCAACTAAGGAAGAACTAAAGCAGCGCTGTTAAATTAAGAGCTAATTTCTTTCCATTTCACCCCGTCCTTGCAGGAAAGTATTCCTATCTGGATCCAAAGCATAAGGTGCGAACTGTCGAGTACACTGCTGATCGCGATGGATTTCATCCTCTGTTAACTAATTTTGAAGACACCCAGGCGGTCCCGGTTGACTCTGAGGCCGTCAGCCTCGCGAAGCAAAGGCACTTTGCCCTTTATGAGAACATAGCTAGAGCACACGCTCAAGGAGTCCCAGCAAATGCGCCAGCGGTTAGTCAATGGATTATATGTACATGTATAAGCGTTTATCATAATGATTTGCGCAAAGTGTGATTATTTTCATTCATATATTCTCAATCGTATCGGTGAACAGGAATCGGCCAGTGTCCTGAGAGCGAAAGAACGACACTTTCAGCTCTTCGCTAAGATAGCTGACGAACACGCAGTCATTGCGGCTGAAAGAGAAGCCGAGCGATTAGCTTTCGAGGCCACATCTGTCCCTAATGATATCCACGAGCAACAAATCTACCAAAATTGAACCGCTGAAGTTTTGCGATATTGATAAGAACTGATTACTGCTGTAGTTCAACTTCTGGCTACTGCTATAATCCTGAATCTTATCACGATCGGCGTATGTGATGACGGTCGAATAATTATTCCAAATTCCAAGCTTACTAATTAATGTAAATTCACATGCATATTTCAGTTCTAGAAATAAACTAAATAATTAATAAACACGTTGACGTTCCTCGAGTTCTTTAAATTCTTTTTTAACACCTGCCCTACCTCGTATATTTCCTCATCGATTATCTGCAGCCGTCGACAACTAGCCTTCGGCGTGTCACAGTAATTACACAGCTGTAACAATATCCGGTTTTATAGAAACTGCATTATTTGTACATTCATTAATTTATTCGCATTTTTTATCTCAGTCGAATCTCACTATAACACCGTCGTGGACTAGGTTTGTGTTTGTACCGATGCATGTTGCGACTTTGAACAACGTGTGCGTCGTGGGTAGGTATATATCTTTTGATAAATTTAACACGGAAACCGGAAGTTATTTAAACTTATAACAATAGTAATCTAGTAAACAGATAGAGCGTACAAAGGTATAGCGTGCTAATAAAAATCCAGCTTCAAAACCACATTTCATCAGTCTTTCCACAACCTGACCAAGATGAAGTTTCTGGCGATCGGATTCCTCTTTGCCTTGTTACTAAGCGTTACGGTGAGTTATTCGATTCCCTTCAACAGTGAAATGAAGTGTTCTATAGACTTGCCTCTTCAAATGTTTGTATGTGATCAAAAAATCACCTTCGAACAAGACTTGTCGACCATAAACTGGTGTCTTTGATGTCAAACCAAATATCACGTTTTGTTCTCGAATTAATCCGTTCCCAACAGATCGCAATGAGTTCGAACGCGCGGAGCCCATCCAGCCATGGTCATAGACCTGAAAACGGTGAACCAGCCTGTCATGGAGGAGGAAAACATGGAGGAAGACGTCCAGCGGACCCTGCACCTCGACCATCGACTGATTCAAGTGGTACGATTCCAGGTTCATTTAAATGTCGAATAAATCATTAAACTGGTAAATTTTATGTATTATGCAATGGTTAGACGGCATATCGAGTTGACCTCCAGCAAGGGATTGTAGGGTATAAGATGCTTTTATGTCTGTGTTAAAATGCAGAGACGTTGTATACGCAATATACCTATGAATAGATCATAAGGAAAATGAATTGTAACGCAATATAACTATTCGAAATTTTAGATATAGCAAAATTGTACAGAATAATTTATTAGAAAGAAGTTGTGAAACATATGGTTCCCTTTTGAATTTCAGCTGCAGCTACTACTACACCTGCAGTGTAGCTGTAACAACGGACTCAGCCTGACAGAGCAGCAGTGTATTGTAGAACGCAGATGACATACGCCTAAGAACCTGGTGATATTCTTGACGCATTCGTGAATTTTGCCTGTATTCAATCGAATAAAAAACTATAGCATATAATTCACGCACATTAATATGATTAGCATTAGAGAAATGGCATGCTTTTTAGAGACGAATGATGAAGATCATCTGTACATTACGCATACGATGTAGAGTGCACTTATTAAAACATGAATGAATTAAAATATATCTAATAAAAATTACATGAATTTAGTAATTACTCTTTATCATTGCATAATAATATAATCGGGTTAAGTTGAGGCGATTCAGAAACGGACAATGAGCTATTTCAACAAATCAGATGGCATATTTCTTTCATTTTCTTCTATTAAACGTAAATAAATAAACATTTGAACCAATTTATTCTTCAGTACGCCTCATTGTATGCAACCCAAATGCCACGTGTATGATTTCTAGCTTATCTGATATTAGGAGACACTACTACACATGTCTCTGCCATTTTAGTGGTGAATCTACGAACTACTTTTACCGCAAACAGTACTACGTGATAGTAGTATACATGATAATTACCTTGATCATTTATCTTGAATATGACAATTGTTTACATTTCCTCTTTGCCTAATATAGCTTATCAGTACTTGGTTTATAATTATACCCAGTTATCACAATCGCTCTGCACGTATGTTTTGTCTGCAAGTTATTTTCACTAGTCTGGATTCGGCCGTGACTTGTATTGTCCCCAGTGTGCTCTACCGCAACCGCGTAAAATCATGTGTATTATGTTCATCTATCGAAACGCTGAAGCGAGTCTGGATGCCTATCGGATAATCCTGGCATTTAATCGGGATGAATCTTTGAAACGGCCAACTTCACCAGCTCACTGGTGGGAAAATAATACCAAATGCTTGGGAGGTACGATAGAAAAAAAAAGCAACAATTTCAAGTCGCCGTATTGGCCATGGATTTTTCTCCGTCAAACAATCTCTGCACTATGAAATTTCATACGATGAAAAAACTAATGTCTGTATATTTCTTTACCGCAACATAACTCATCGAATTTATCAAAGATATATTCTTCTTGGATCTTCTATCTTCGCCCGACACTAATTCATAACCCTACTCTCTATTCTGACAAGTGACAGCTTGGAATCTTTTGACAGCTAGAACAGCTGATCAGATCTGGTGCTAAACCCGCACGACTTTTATGTAACTAAAGTTGCATGCTTTCAGGAACCGGGTGGGATTACTATACGGAAATATTGAAAAAAATACCTTTCATTCGTATTTTTTTGTCAATAAAATATCTGTAGACTAAAATTCTTTGGCGTTACGTTTGGCATGTTATTGTATTCTAAGAATGTTGACAGGTATAGACCTGGAACCGGGGAAAGAAGGGGGTTCGTGGTTGGCTTTATCAACCGAAGGACGTTTCGGCGCACTTTTGAATCTAACTGGAGAAAAGAGACCATCCACAACACCCGGAACGGGTCGTGGTTATCTCGTAACTGATTACGTAACTTCGAAGGTTTCGTCGGATGAATACTTGTCAAAACTTCACGACAATAATCATGTAGACCAGCACTACAATCCCTACAATTTGGTACTTCTCAATTTATGGTGTGTCATACCGTTTGTTTATGTCTCGTATAATAATTCGACAAATTATATCAACCGAAAACAATATAAGTAGTCTATAAAATATAATTACAATACGTTAGGAACGCCGATGTCACCCTGCTGTGCAGTTCTGTAAATTCGGCAGGACCCCAAAAATGTTTGGATAAAATTTTGGGATTTGGTAATAGCGGGATAGATCGACCTTTGAAAAAGGTCACAGTAGGTAGAGAAAAATTCAAAGAAATCGTCGAAGACACAACAGTTTCGGATGAAGAAAGGATAATTGAAAAGCTATTGGAGTTCCTAAAATGGGAAGAAAAGTACGGGTATTTTTTTTTCGAATTTTAGCGGCAGTAAAAAGTGGTCTTGTTCAGTATTCCTTAAATTGAAACCTCGTTCATTTTTATCCAGACACTTGCCGGACCCAGAACTCGAAAGGAGAGCTCCGGATTGGTACGAAGATTTGAGTTCCATTTTTGTACACATCCACAATGTGGCATACGGAACTAGAACTCATTCCATATTGCTGGTGGACGGATCGAACCAACTCACATTCGTTGAAGAAACGTTGATGCCTGACAATTCGTGGAAGTACCAAAATTTCAAGATCAAATTACAGCCACCCACGTAGCGATATCATGAACGTTGAATAACGTACAATTATTAGTATACTCAGAATTCCAACTCGTCATGTTTCTTATTTTTCTTTTTTTTTTATTGAAAAATATAAACGTATTACTTAGTTGAAATAAAAGACATAGAAGTTAACGACTTCGAGAATATGGTACATTAACATGAGCGTAAATATAGAAATTAGGAATTATCTTTTCCTACCTCTTTTATATCACAATATACACTATGATAACTCATACTGATATGCGGTGATTCTTACTCTCCTATAGATTTTCCTACTCTTATTCGATGTCCTCGTCCATACTTTCGTCTGAAACGTCGGTCGGCAATTCTTCGGAAACATCAGTCTGAACGGAATTCGCTGATACCGATGTAGAATCGTCGGTACTCTGCAGAAAATTGAACACAAGACACGATTTTCATCAATCAAAAAGTATGGCAAACGAGAATTCGCTAGTCTAGTGCTTCGCGCGAGTCCTCTGAATCCATTCCAATCGATGATTCAATAGGAAACTCCGAATCTTCTGATGTATCATTAATCAGTGATAGAATATTGCTCTACACACCTCCATTCTAATCGCCTGTCCTTTTATGTCCTTGTTAATGAGATTCCCCATCCAAAATGCCTTGGGACTATTGTTAAGAACGAGCATGCCCTTCACACTGAATACCAATCTCTCAAGTATTGATTTAGCAGCAGGAACGTATTTGGCTAAAGTCGTGTCGCCAGAGACTGTAGTGTGACAACACAGAATGTGGAGATACCTTGTTCCTTCTATTCAGATAAATGAACTTTGTTCAGTATAACAAGGTGACAATTATCATCTAATTTAGCCAAATGATAGTATTGTATAGTTCGAAGATAAGATCGTCCGAGAGACTCGGAACCGAATCGACAAACTCGAACCTTGTAGTCGTTTGACAATTCCAGTTACTTCTTCCACGTGGTATTTCAAGTTGTGCTCTAGGACCGGCATTCCCAAGGCTATGAACAGCTTCAGCAGCGAAGGCATACGTTGCAAAAACAGCATCCAATTAGTCTTCAACTCCATTTTCTTGCAGATCTCAACTATGCTCTGTACACCGGTGGTAACAGAAGTCCAAATTTCGATCTTTTCACTGTCTCTGAAGAAATTTAATCGATTTTATCAGTCTTTACCGGCTAAAACATAAGTTTACGTGTTTATGCCCCCCACCTTTTGACCAAAGCCAGTGATTTTTTAACACCGCCAATTAACTCGACAAATATTTGCTTGAACAATAAATTGAAGGTGTTTTTATTGATGGACAGTATTCTGGCCAAGGAGTCCTGGGGTTTGGAAAGTTTCTCAATCTCATCTGGCAGCCACTTCAAAAGTGTAACGACAGTGTCTAACGAATCTGGCTCATTGGTCAGCCAGCTTTTCAGAAGAGTACTAACTGCGGTCTTGTACAATATAATGTTATTCTTGTCATCGGGCCAATCAAGACACAAGAATCCAAAGGCCATTTTTGCTGTTGAAGAAGTAAAAAGAATTGAATCTAGATTGAAATTGTTCAGGCGATTCTCGCCTCATTATTATCTCCTACCTAAGCTCCCCTTATGCTGCTGAGCAAGGCTGTCAGAATGTTGTATCAAGGCTTGAAACAAATTAACAAGTGAGATAGCGACGGAAATGCGTGTTACAACATCCACCAATGATTCAACGTATGAACAGCATTGGGAAACCAACTCTTTGCAGGAACGTAATAACGTGTTTGTTTCATCCGTCTGACTCGCTACTACCCTCAATGCCTCTGAAAATATTTGTAAATTAAGTTTATCAATCTTAAACAAACAGTTTGCAATCGTCTATTTTTGGAGAAAAGAAGAAACCTCACCTCTCAGCATCTGGTTATTAACAAAGTTGTGAAATCCTTTCCAGTTGAAAATTGATGCTAATAAACAGAGCAACAATCTTAAGCATTCTCTATTCTGGCTATCATCTTTCTCTCTGAGTTCGGTTGTGACTTGGTCGAGTTTGGCACAGACTTTTGGCAATAAGCCTACCAGGTCTTTCATGAATGTTTGAGAAGCCTCATTTTCTAGCATTCCCAATAGCTCTTTGATTATGAAACAGACTTGGGCTATTGTGATACTGTTCGGTTTGCTTTGCGTCAATCTTATCTCCATGGAAAAATCGAGGAGATGTGCTATCTGTGGTACACAAAATCAGAGCTTTACTGAATTACACAATCGAACGGGTATCTCGAGAAATTCTTTTCCCCATCTATACCTACCTTTGCATCGAGTCTTCTGAAGTAGGCAGGATTTTTACAAACAAGTTCAGAGCCGGACTCCCAGAATGACCATTCGGAAAGGCTCTGAGACTTGTCTAGAATCGTTTTATTCCCACGTTTACCAAGCTTTTTCTCAATCTTCACAAATTGTGGCGATGGAAAGTGATGGAAGTAGCATACTGGGGGTTGATAATGGATCTCGGCCATTGCCAAATTCATGCTCAGCTCACCCTGAAGAGTCATCAAGTGATCCAATCGCTTCAACAATATTGTTTGCATTTCACCATTTGTTTGA
The DNA here is from genome assembly GCA_944452935.1 of Rhogogaster chlorosoma. Classification (NCBI taxonomy): domain Eukaryota; kingdom Metazoa; phylum Arthropoda; class Insecta; order Hymenoptera; family Tenthredinidae; genus Rhogogaster; species Rhogogaster chlorosoma. Next base: position 13,707,337 of record OX101805.1, on the reverse strand, counting down.
ATTACAAAGCCGCTGATTATTTCTCTGAACCTGGAAGAAATCACGTGATATTTACCATCGTTAGTAAAACTTGGTTGAAGATCGATTGGTCAATTTTCTACTGACCAATTAATGCAATGGAAGATTTGATCCAATACTGCGGAATCTGGATCGTTGAGGTCTTTCGACATGAAAATTGGACAGACTAGGAGACCGTCAATCGACGATAAGTCTTCGTTACCTCCTCTCAAGTAACAAGCTTTAATCAATTTGAATAAAGCTGCGACTGCCGAACCGTCTTTGCCTTCACCAAAATTCACAGCATATTCTTGATCTTCCGAACTGTCTACTTCCGCCTTCAGGGAAAATTGGGGTGTCAAAGGTCCTCTGATGAAAGAAATGATCGTAGTCAAAATTAGTTACATTATTAAATTAGATTCAATAGAATATCGATCTCAATAACGAAAATCAGGAAAAACGAATGAACGTACCAAATCCTTTCCTTATCACATAAAGTTTCAAAAGTGTACAGAACAAGAACTGTACCTATAGTCGTTGATGTCTGTCAGGTAGAGACTGGACAACTCTGCGGTAAAATGTTCCGTAAAAGTTTCCAGAAAACTATCGTCTAAATTTTGTGTATTTGCAATAACGTCCGCCATTTGGTCATAGAACAAGGCCCGGGATCTGGAACAGCTTTTCACTGCCTCTACTACTTGCTCTAAACGAATAAAACAGTGTTCGAATTATCCACCTTTCTGTATTGAACAGTAATAAAACTACTTTAAACGTTTTTTTCAACTAGGTGCAAGATTTATTGGAAAAATCAAGAATTAAGCCTCGAAGATGAGCCAATGTAACGCAATTGGTAGTTGGACACGAAAAAACTGAAAATTATTTCATACGGCGTTAGTGTTTTCGAAATTCTGCTATTTACCGAACAACTTGAGTGCCCGTTGCTTGGTCCTTGGATACGACGCTGAGTGCTTGATGGCCATTAGCGATCCTAAGACACCCTTGCACTTTGTTCTAGAAATATGACTGATTTAGTATAACGGAATAGAACATTCTTTTTTGACAAAGGAAAAACTTCCCCATTTCCCAAATTTCTATGAAAAAATATACACTCACACTGGTTTTGACGCAGCTAATTGCTTGGATAAAACGATATCCAAATCATCTTGAAGTGCGTCGGATGTTGAATTGGAACTGATGCATAACCCGTGCAGTAAGTCGCTGACAGTGGCGACCTCCTCTAAATCAAGTTCGTCAACTTCTTCAAGCAGGGTTCTCAGATGATGGGAATGTTTCTGTAGTTGCTGTTTCTCCTCTTCTTTACGAGCGATCCTGGTCAGAATAGCTAGAGCATTTTTACACGTCTCAGTACCAGCGCCAATCAGCTTGATTATCTTTGCCAGAACTTCTTGTTGTTTATGAATTGTGTCCGCCTGGCTCAAAAACAATAGTCGAAACCATTCAATTGCGAATTCGGCGTACACCCGATCCCCGGCTTTCAGTAGATGAGAAGCCAGAGGTATCGCTGTGGACTGTAAATCTCGAGCCACCTGGAATAACACGAGATTTTCATCCGTTTAAGTCGTTATTTTCAGCGATAAGACGTAGTCGATTCTTTTGAAGCATAAAATGAAATATACAATTTTAGTGTATCGAAGTAAAAGCTCTAAAGAGAAAAGTGTTGGAAGCTCAGCGTACCTCCTTATAATCGTAATAAAATGTATTCAATAAACTGGCTCTATAAAATCCAGATCGGACACGATTTTTGAGCAGAGTTTCGACGTTCTTCTTCTTTGGGCTATTGCTGGAGAAAATGAGTAACAACATGACCAAATCCAGCGGCTTTGGGTCTTTTTTAACACGTTGTACTACTACGAATGCCGCGTCGGCTAGTTGCTTGGAAAGTTGATTTGATCTCTGTAAGGCACTGACGGTCAGAACTTGATTGGTGAAACATTCTTCTAAGTTGACACCAGCGAGAGGCTGCATGTCTACAGAACGTAGAGCTGTTAAAGCTCTTATTCTATCTTCCAGGGTTGAACACTCCGCCATTATAAATCTGAATCAAACATACATAAATGAATAAAGAAGCAAATACAGAGATTTGAAAAATAAAATAATCTCCAAAGAATACATATATATATATTTGTATGTCTTAAAAATATTATACAAAGGTACAGACAAAAATTATTCATTATTTGTCTATTATTAAAATAGATTTATCGTTTTTTTTTCTTTTTAATTAAAGAACAAATGATAAATAACTTTTCTTTGTACCTTTTGTCGTATGTGTAATTTAAAGTATATACAGGGACTTTCTGTGGTGGCGGCACAGCTAGTTCCATCAAACACACGCACGCTTCGTCCGTGTGCCAGGGATACCAACCGAAAAAAAGAATGATGCAGCTTGAACAGAGCAAAGAGTATAGCAACCATAAGCGTGAAGTCTTCGGTTGTCACATGGACGAAGCGAGCTTGTGTGTAGTGGCGGTGGCTAATGGAACTAACTGTGCCGCCACCACAGAAAGTCCCTGTATTTTAACACACATTTTACGATCATTCTTTTTATTGAAAATGTAAAAACCCATGATGTTGAGTCAAGTTAGGAAAATAAGCTAAAAATAGCTTGAGCTACCTTTCAAAAAAATACTGTACAGCTGATATTTTGGGAAAAGTTTTCCTTTCAACATGAGAAAAAAAAATTAAATATCGACGTTTTTTAGCTAGCTATCAGGTGATCGATACCTAGTTAAAGCGGGCAGGGCACTCTGTAGTGGATTGCCTCTCAACAGATCCATTGCCTTGTCTCTAATTTCCCCCAAAAATTCCTTGCTCAGTGTCAGTCTTGAAATACAGTCTAATATGACTGCAGTCAACTCAAACTTATCGCCGGTCAATTTGGCGAGTAATTCTCCGACAGTATGATGATGAGCGTCGACGACAATATCGGATAAATAGGATATTATTTCACTTTGAAAACAGGTTTGAGCAGATTCAAGCAGTTCCCCTAGCTTCTCAACTATAATACCAGGATCGACTATCTGTTCGAGGAACTTAAATTGCCGCAACAAGGCCCCAGACCATGGAACTTTGTCCAATGAATCTCTGAAAGCAATTATTGAATATAAATCCGGAGTCGGTCAAGAGACTAAGACAACACGCTGAGATACGTACTCCATGAGTACAGCCATGGCTAATCGGTCCAAAAGCAGCGTGGATATTCCAGTCTGGAGAGACGGAACATTCAATAAGATTCTCACAACAGACTCAGTGTCCTGATTGATCGAAGACTCCGAATCGCTGACCTTTGTTGGACTCAATGCTCTTTGAAGAGTATTCGCATCATCTATGTAACATTCGAACTGTTTTAAGACCTCTTTCTTATCGTATTCTCCCAGCAAGGTGTTCAAATTCTCAACAATTACACGCCAATTATCGCCTGCAAAAGAAGATAAGTAAAATCAGAATCAGGGTTATGACTATAATCGCTGAAATGGGCCAAATAAACCCACTGTTGTTTTCTCAAGAGGCACTTTCAGAAGCTTGTTCTTTATGCTGAAATAACTAGCTTCGAAAAAGCTTGTAGATTAATATTGATACTTTCAAAATATGTATATGTCTGGAGAACTGATCCGTTCGGAAAGATTCTGCGAAGCTACTTTTGTTCAAAATTGAACGCTCTACAAAAACGGTCTCCTAGTCTTTTTCCATAAATCCAACCATTTCCAAATTATTTTGTCCAAATCGAACGACCGGAGTGGCCAGAGTAACTTGGAAACAGTTAAATTTATCGAAAAATCACAAGATACCTTTTTTGCAGAGAATTCAATTTCGAACAAAAATAGCTGTGCAGAATCTTTCTGAGTAGATCAGTTCTTGAGTTATACAAATCGAAAAGTGCCACAAAAACATTTCCCAGGTATTTTGAATGCGAAATAAAACAGAATATAAAACTTTAAATATTAATTTCAAGAGCCTAAAGCCTTAAAGACGTGTTCGAAGGTAAATCCTGGAAAAAAAATAGTCGCTTTATGTGGCCCACCCTAATCGCCCGATTCCTTACATAACAAATTGGGGCCTTCGTCCGTGAGTAGGATTCCACCTCGTTTCAAAAACTTCTCAAAATCGTGTACCGCCTTCTTTCCCATGGGTGATTTCTTGGCGCTTTGACTGCGAGTTACTCTGCCAGAATGATCCTCGCCGACTTTATCCGACCTCTGCTGTCCCCTCGGGCTATTCTCCTTATTCTTCTCTCTAGAACCACTGCCTCCGATTGATCGCCGCTTATTCTTAACCGGAGTGAGCTCCTCGCGGTTAGACAAGCTCTTCGCAGGTGAAACTTCCTCGAACATATCGTCGTCCGTACTAGTCGCTTCCTTCTCCCTAAATTTTGGTGCACTTTTCTTCGGAGTGGCCGCATTTCTCTCTGAAGATTTGACCCTTGAATTGCTCACTCTCTTCTGACTCACAGGCTGAAATACTGCCTCTTCCTCTTCCTCTTCATCAGCCGAAGTTATCGATCCCTGGGGCGAATAGTTGGTAGCTGAACTCTTCCGCGACAATCTAGACTCGGACTTATCTCGACCGCTTAGCTTGGCCGGCGAATTTTTCGCGAGACTTTTCGTCTTTCCCGACCTCGACGTACTAGGCTGAAGAATCTCAGACTCGGACGAGCTGCTCGGAAGTCTTCTGCGTTTATTTCCGGGGCTTTTTACCGCGGTTGGCAATTTCTTTGACGAATCTACGGGCTTGTTGGCCTTTTTTTTCGGCTTAGTTATGAACGTCACGTTCTCGTCGGAATCTTCCGATGTTATTTGACGCCCGGGCGAAGGACTGCTCACTAACTTTCGTCTTGTTGTTACATTTCTCAGGGTTTGAGAAGGCGACAATTGGGTACTGGTCAAGGGTCGCCCTTTTTTATCACTCTTCCATCTAAACGGGCCGGGAGATTTGTCGCTTGGATTATTATCCCCGCTATTTTCATCCGGAGATCTATGCCTCGTTTTTGGCGGTGTTTTACTATGCTTTTTTCGAATATCGACGCTAGTTTCCTTTTGCTCGAGCAGACTTCGCCCCCTTTTTAACATTCTTTTGTCCATTTGCTAACCAAAGATTAAAACAATTATCTTAGTTTTACGAAATAGAGAGAAATTCACACTCTAGTCGTATATCTAGCCGAACGAACTTGAGTGAAGTTTTTGATCAAGTGGCGAAAAGTCAGCTGTTTGTATAAAAACACTACCGACGACGGTTGACGGAAGCAAAACAAAAGAAAAAAACAAAATGCGAGCGAAGAGCCGGTGTTTAAAAGTTGGCGCGCAGAATTCGTAGTTCAAAACGTTCGAAGCTTGAAAATATTCGCCGAAATGGTTGGGACGTATCGTTTTATCTTTTATTTAAGAAAACCTATTGGCAACCTCTCCCTCTCGTCTATATGAACAAAAATACATGACTTCTGACGTCAGAATGCCCATACCTTGGTGTGACTGATATATAACTTTCGCATACATTTATCTCTACGCCGCAGAACGTCGCGGACTCCCGGCGTTAGCGAGAACTAATTTTCGATTTGATAAATAGTCAACACATACGGCAAGAATGGCCGCTGTACTAGGAAAGTTTAGAGCTTTGCAGTCGGTCTTTGGCAAAAAAAATTTGCCAACTATTACATCGTCGAGGTATTTGAAGCGGGAATAAATAAGTTAAAAATTGTCTATTGCGGAATGTTCGTCATTTACCGTGCACGATCATTGGTAAATTATAAAAAAATTAACATGTTCACAGATTCGTGGCAAGGTCGTCTGAACGTCGAGATACTAACGAGGGATGGCTAAGCAAACTTTCCGTAAGAAAAATCGAACCTACGAAAGAATCCCACTCCCGTATGCTGTCGGATAAAGAGATAATATATGCGTTGAATACCCATAACATACGTCCAAATTCTATGGACAAATACCTCGTTAACTAGTGAGTAATTCCCACCGCTGTCGTTACCACTTGACCTTTTCTCCCACCTCAGAGCTTGAAAGCTCGGTTCGATATATCGCCGAAAAGATGAAACCAATTTTTTGTTTTTAACAATTGAACGAACGATTTTCAAGCTAATTTCAAAATTGTTATCAAATATCGGTGGATTTTTTTTTCTCCAAAAAGAATAATAATACTCATAACCAAATTCACGCTTACGACTTGTTGATTCTATTATTAAAAATATTTTTCACGGCCACATTATCATCCATTTTTCTTATAATCTCGTTATGCAATTCGTAGAGAATAAATAGATAAAGCTAGTAGAGAAAAAGAAGGCATTTTTTGTTTTTTTTTTCTCAGTTTCTAACAATGAACTGACCTGTTGTTGATTTTTTTTTTTTTTATATTCGATTTTTTTGATTGATAACGTGATTTCTTTGTTGTACGATACTGGTGCTTTTTTTTAATTGTCCCCTAAGAATGATCAGAAGTGAACGAGAATATGAAGAAAAAAGAAGAAAGAAAAAAAAGGAGGACGAAAACTGATGTTCACTTTATTTACAGTGAAGAATATGTAAATCTTATTCATTCCAAGAAATCTGATCTACAATGCGACCTGATCGGATCTTGGGTTGTCGAAGTTGGAGATATGGATCAGGCATTACATCTTTGGAGATATACAGGAGGCTACGAACGCGTTGATAGTACTTTACAAACGCTGTCACAAGATCAGGTGACATTATATTCAAAGCATGACATAACATCAATAATTGCAAAAAATATCGCAATCATATTATAGGAAATATCATGAAAATTGATTATTGTTCTATGAGTATCTCTTCGCAGTCAGTTTCAGACGCTAAGAAAGTTCAGTTTCTTTTAATAGATACAGCATTAGGGTGACAACCTTTTTACTTCAAATTATTTCCGTAGCCTTTAGTATTTGAGTAAGCCTACAGAAATTTGGACACGATGGAACAATTTTCAATGGTCTCTAAAGAATTTGAAAGACAATTTAATTTAGCAAAAATCTAGTTTTCTTTACATCTTTTCATCCCAACTATCATCCTTCATATTTTTATATTGTCAATATTCATGGAAGGGCTCTAAATCTTGCGCAAAAATATTCATATTTAGGGATGGCTCCAGAATTTTTAACACTTGTGTAATGACGTTTTTCGATCTTGGACCTCATGAAGAACCTATAAACAATCCATGAATATTGAAGATAAAAAAATATAGAGGATGAGTCAGGATGAAAAAATGAACGCAAAATCGATTTTTGATAAATTAAATTATCTTCATCTGTCTTAAGGCTTACTCGAATACTAAAAACTACAAGATCTCGGGGGTGAGATCGAAAATTGGGGATTTGAGGTAAAAAAGTTGTTTAAAACTTGTATTTTTCCAAAAATTACAAAACCCTCAATTTTCGTTTTTTCGACATGTTGAAAGAAATGATACGAAAAAAATCAGAAGAACTCCCAATCTTTCGTCTAAATATTCTCACTAAATTCTCACTGATTTTCAAATCTATCGTCTTCTGTCTTCTGTGGATGTGAAAAATATTCACTTATAATTATTAAAGAAATCGATTGATTTCTCATCAGGATTTCCAACGTCTGGTAAAAGAGCAGGGAAACTATCTGAGATCTCGCCATCTCCAGTACCTGTTGGCTTTCAGTTATTGGCCGCAGATACTGATGAAGGAGACTTCGAACATATACGAAATTCGTAGCTACAGTTTGAAACCCGGTACAATGATAGAGTGGGGCAACAACTGGGCACGAGCTATAAACTATAGACGCAACAACGACGAAGCTTTCGCCGGTTTTTTTTCACAGATTGGAAGATTATACAACGTTCATCACATTTGGTGTAAGTTTTCATTTAATGGTATTCACCGCTCGAAAATTTTCCTAGCTAAATCTAAACGGCGATTATTCATTTCCAGCCTACAAAGACCTTCAAATGCGTAAAGAAACTCGTGAGAGCGCGTGGCGATCTCCAGGTTGGGATAACTGCGTTGCATACACAGTGCCGCTTATCAGAGAAATGCATTCTCGCATATTGAGACCCACTTCATTTTCGCCAACAAAGTAATTTATCGACTGCCAAAAATGAAAGAAACAAATTACAAAACCTAGCAGTGAAGATAACAAGAATGAAATTACTTGCATTTGTACAATACTTATTAACTATGTCTATAAAATCATAATCATATAATACCTACTGTAATAATTGTAATATTGTAAAAAGAAAAGAAATATTTCTTCTAATATTCTATACCCTCTGATAAATTGTGGTAAAAATCAATGAAACTAGTGAAAAAAAAATGGTTGCTCATCAAATTTAGATATAATTAATTATATTTTAACCGGATACTGTTGTTAGACGTCTATTCCGAAGGTTGCAATTGGTCACGAACAAAGAGGAAAGAAAGATGAGGAATAAAAACCAATTAGCTTTAGTAAAACGGAACTTGTACGTATTAGGAAATATACAATAATATCCTAAAGAAATTTTGTGTCTTCATTGATTTTTTCACCTATACCGATATAAGTGACTAATTTTATCCTCTCAAAAATCACAGTATTCGTCGATCCGAATATATTCAAAATCAAAATTTGAATATCTCATAGCATTTTCTGTAACTAAAGTATATATGTATATACAGAGTGTAAAGGGGAACGAGGATGTATACAAATAGTCGATATTACATATGGTTTGATATTTTCAATTTTTATTATCTAATCAGCATAGTGGTATCGAGTGGCTAAACCGTGTTTGACAAACACGTTGTTTCTACTAATTGTTTGTAAAATGGTTACAAGCACACCCTCCCCCATCCATCAGTTTAGTTAAAAAATGTATTCATACTCTACCTAAACTTAAAAATAAAAATAATTAATTATTATAATTATTTAAGACCGACTATTCAATCGGATTACTGACAATGCGCTCGCTTGCGTCGCGTGATTTTTTTTTTTTTCCTTTCTTTCTCGATAATTGGTTACTTGCTATAAAGGTATTGGTTTTTCTTTAGTTTAATTTTATGTATATTATATAATATAATAATATTTATATAATAATAGAGAATATTTATCTATACTTGTATGTATGTATTTATGTATGTATGTACCTATTTCAGTTTATAATCAAGTGTATTTTTTTTTTTGTATTTTCTTCTTTTCTTTCTTTTTTTGTTTTTCATTTTCTCTTTTTCATTTTCTCTCATTTTTTTTTCTCTTCTTTCTTCCTTTTATCTTTTTTTTTTTTTTTTTCATTGTGAGCATGTTATTGACCATACAGTTAAGCTCACAAATTAGATTTACACGGGGGAACCCATGATTCACAAAGAGGGAGCACGTTAAAATTGCTGTAGAATTATTTAATAGATTTTTTCTATTATTATATTATACACATATATGTAAGTTCATGGATCGCGAGTTTAAATGAAGAGAATTTTCTATAGGAAGAAGGAAGACGCAGTTTCGTCTCAATTTCAATCGCACAGATTTTTCTGAATTGAAAAATAAGATATAAGCATCTTGAGAAGTGTAACAAGTATAAATAGATTTAATAAAGAGAAGTCTAATGAAATAGGAATAATTTATCATTTTTGATGATATAAATAAATGAGTGAGATATTATTCAGCTTATTAGAAATGTTCGGTAAATATGTATAGCTAGCGCACTGATCTGATAAATAAAATGAATACATAGTAGAATTTTTTTCTGAACGTTGAGTGATTGTTTACACACAAAAACAACGTTAACGTCATCCCTTTTTGCTTTTATTTATAGTAACAATTTAATGATAAAATACTACGACCAAAGGAAATGTTTTTTTTTTCTTTCTCTCTCTCTCTTTCTCTCTCTCTCTTTCAACTTGGGCCCTCAGGCTTGGTTTTCTATAACTTTCTAGACCTTGGTTTGCTGAACGAATACCGCTACGGATATAACAGAAATTACAAATTCGCCTATTAGTTAAAGCCTGATACTGAGTTGAAGCTTAACTTTGGATAGATTTATCGTAAACAACACTGTCTACAAAGTTCTAGTCGACTTACCTAAAGAGTTCCATTTTGTAACAATAAACATAGCAAACAAATATTTACAAATGCTGACACAACATCGAAAGTTCGATTTTATTTAGTTTATTTTTCTTCAATTTTAATTTTTACTCACTAAATTGAAATAATAGTTTTGAGATTGAAATTAGAATTCATTATTTATTTTTTTTTGTCTCTCCCTCATTCATCGTCGTCTCATCGTAAGATAATAATAAAAAAACTCTTGCTGCTAGTATATTTGCTGCACGTCATTCAAACGATATATTTATTTCTAAATAATTTGACAAAGAATTGAATATTAAAAGAAAAACAGATGTACAAAGCGAAATAAGACAAATCAATTTCACATTGTAACAAATTTTCTTAATCATTCAATCATTCATTAATTTTCATATATATATTTGAATAAAGAACTTGGTTATCGGCGAGTTATAACCAGTAGCAAAATCTTTTTAATATGAAAGAATTTCCTTTCAAAATTATCTCTCGACTGACGATAAATTCTAGACTCTCCTTAATTCTCCATTGCTATTTAATCATTCGTGCACAAGGAGAAGTTGCGTTCTATAAATTTCCTTTATTTAATTACCTTTCACTTTAATAATAATAATAATAATGATAATAATAATAATATTAATAATAATAATAATAATAATAATAATAATAATAATAATGTATTATGTTTAGCGTGTTATTGTATGTACATGTCGCTCCACTCTAAACATATATTAGGTTCATTCAGTTGATTGTGACAATTTTCAGGCAAACATCATTTAATTGAACACATATCAGAGCCAATTGCATTCTCCATGTTCCCTTTGCAAACACTTATATCACAATAATTGAACACATAATTGAATAATTCATTAATAAATATTGTATATATAATTCTTCAGTTGCAATTGTATTTGCGAAAAAAAAAAATTAAAAAAAAAAAAAAAAAAGTACCACTCATTTATAGTCAATGTAGTGATAATTTATATTTTATATTTTTTTGATTATTATAAGTATACCGCAACATATAATAATGTTACCCAAATAATGTTTTCATTCTTTCTTTCATTTTTTTTTCTCACCCTTACCAGTTGTTTCACGATAATGAATGACAACCGATCTAGGTATATTACTTACTGATGTGAGTTATTTAAATAAGTAGATAATATTACTCAAATATCTATCAGCCTCGTAAATAGAAAATTCATCAACAAAATTAGAAGAAAAAAAAAAGTGAAATAATAGATAATAGATAATAATAATAATAATCTTAAACACACATGAATAATAATCTGATAATATATATTCATATTGCACAATTTTTTTTTTTATTTTTATATTTTCTTCGTTTTTTTTTTTTGTTTCTTTCACTTTTTATTAGATCATGTTTCAACAATTTTACTCATCTTCGATATCGAACGGATACCAGAAACAGGCCGTTTTTTTTCTTTTCAATTTCTTATTTTTTTCCGTTATCTAACTACACCAGCTGATATCTGTTTCTAGAATAAAACATTATTCATTGACTTTGGTTTCTCTATAATATTATCCAAGCAATAGTTGATATCTAATAAACAGAGGAACCCAGTTAGAAATGGTAACAATTTTCATCACTATATTTTTTCTTTCGTTTGTTTTTCTTCTTTGTTTGTTTGTTTGTTTCTTTTTTTTCTTTTTTTTTTCTCAAAAAGTTACGTGATTACGTAATCAAATACATACATACATATAGGTATACACTGAAAATACGCGTATAACATCTGTAATCAGTCAAATATTTTACTTTATCTCTTTATCTCGTTTTCATTTTGTTTTATCTATCGTTTAAAACTGTCACAATCATCTGACGTTCTATCATTTCTTCATTTTATTCATTTATTTTATTTTATTATTTATTTAATTATTTATTTAATCAATCAATCAATCAATCAATCAATTAATTAGATAAAGGATATATAACAAATACAGGTAGTAAAGATATTAAGAAGAAATAAGGTAAAGGAGAGGAAAGGCAGGGCTAGGGAACGGAAAGGAATGGAAAGGAAAGTCACAGTATTGGTTTAAGAGTATAATGTTGGAAAGCGTACTGGACATCTGAGCGAACATGAGATTATTATCGAATAATAAATCGGCTCAAGTATTGCTCGAAATTATTTGTTTCTTTTTTTTTGCTTTTTGATTTTCTTTTTTCTTTTTTTTTGTTTTTCTTTATACTACTGCTATCCAACTCTTTTCTGATGAAGCAGCTAGGTCAATATCGAAAATGAAAACGGAAACAAAAATGTATGATAATAATCAAGTCTTGTTTGCACTGCGTTGGAAGACTTTACAAGATAATGAATGAAAAAGTTTGTAAATGAAATGGCGTTAAATTTGGTACCATCAATTCGTTAAATAGCATTTTGTTAACCAGATTTACGAAACAACTTGCGTGCAAATAGTGAATGAAATAAAATACAATGTCAAATGGGTTTTGAATAGCTAAATAATAATTGTCTAATGGGATATGCGCTAACTATTCTAATGACAAATATCCTACGATAATAATAATAGTAATTAATGATTAAAAACGATTAATACACTATTGTGAATATAATTATAGTGAAATTAAACTTTTTGTACATAATATAATAGACTTTTTTTCTTTACGCTTCTTTACTTTTGCTTTGTTTTCTGATACGTCGATCCAACCGTTGCTAAAAATTGTTCAATTTCAAAGAAATAATATATATATCTCATGTTTAAGCTAGTATCCAGCAGTTATTTCCTGTTCTCTTAGGTATGGGTGGTGCAGGCAGGCACAAAGAATTGACAACCATTGTTTATAAGTTAGCAAATATTTCGGAGGTCAATTCAAAAGTGATAACTGCAGTCAGACGTACTTTTAAATTTAAACAGTTAAGATTATAGACTATTCGGGGGGAAAGATGTCGAGCTATTACTGTGGGCTAGACTCAGCATTGAGCCGCTAAGACTCTCATCATCTGGATAAGACTCTTTCGATGCCTCCGCTATCGCCAATGCACTGAAAATAATAAACCGGATTTTTAGTTCAGTGAATGCAATTCATTTCACGATTTCATGATAATGATCAAGTATTTTTCAATAGCAAATAAAAAGACTTTCAGTTATTCCTCGAATTCTTAACATATTCAGTTATGAAAATTCATCAGTATGTTACAAGTATGGCTGATCAAAAACCATTTTACTGAAAAGTGAAAAAACTCGCTATAATGTTTGAAAATGAAATTTTCGTTAAAGAAGAAAAATGAAAACAGGACAAGAAGTCATGCACACTGGTCAATAAAAAGACTTCTCAGAATGCATGCTGATATGTAAGAAAAAAATCTTCTTCATTGAATGATGAATGGTGTTCAATGGTAAGAGAGTGGAAAAAATCAGCATAGAGTAAAAAAAAAATACTATTTAGACATAAATGAAGATAAGTTTTCTTCATTCTCCCACCAGAACATGAAGATTAGAAATTATATCTATGACATCACCCTTCATATAGGCAACTTCTCTTTCCGTTTCATGATTATCATGTTTTTCTTTTACAATTTCTCATAATAATTATTCACGAAGTTCACATTACTTCTAACTCTGAAGCCACAGTCTCATAGACAATACGGAATGGAATGAAATAGTGTTTTTCTATTTAATCAACTTCTAATTCTTCGTTTACAAGACATACTATCTTTCAATTTGAAAACTTCGTCGTCGAAAAACGTTTAGAAAACGTAGACATGAAAACCGTTAAAAACAAAGAAAAAAAAAACAGTTTCCTCAACATAATGCAAGACTACTCTCCATTCTTCATTGCACATTATTGAGTCTCAGATTAAAGTCCATTTTCTACCCCAGAGTTTTCCTTTCATTTATCATCAACACGGATAAACAAGGGGGGGGGGGGGGGGGGGGAGATTACATACCTGAATCCAATTCTTGCACTTTCTTCGTCAAATTGTTGGAGCTCACGTTCCTGTCTTTCGTGTAGCAAACGGATTCGTTCGCTACGTTCTTGCAGGAACTGTTGTGTTTCAAGTTCCATTTTTTGTTCAAGAAGTGCCCGCCTCACCGAAACTCTATCTTCCAGCTCGCGTCGTTCACGATTTCTCTGTGCCTCCGCCTGCATCTTATTCTTTGACTGATATGCCATCAATATTTCCAGCTCATAATTTAATCTCTCCTGTGTAACAATTATTAGAGATATAAAAAAACTTGCAAATAATTATTCTTGAAAGACTTGAAAATGTCTTTTTTTTCTCTTTTTTCTTTCATCGAAAACAAACCTTGAGTTGATGACACTCCACTTCCTGCGATTCATCCAATCGAATACTCTGCTTTTGTAACATCTCAGCGATGCTTTGCTCATACTGATCGCCCAACAAGGCAAGCTTTCGTCTCTGTTCTTCTTTTAGTTTTTTAATTACCGCTTTTTGCTCATCCTTGGCAGTAGTTTGCAATATCTGTGCTTTTAGAGCCTTGTATTGACGCGTTTGAATCTTACAAGTTTCTCGAAATTGTTTGCGGATTTGCATTTCCTTTTGCTGTAATTTAACAGAGGATTATTATTACACACTTATATTCTTATCACTAATCTAACGTAATGTAAGAAACGTTCAATGTTGAGATACGATTCAATGAAAATTTTCGGTCTAATAGAAAATATAGGATCTTTCTGAACATAATCTTAACAGTAAATTTCATTTCCTGAAAACTTTACAGCGATAATTGCCAAAATCCATTTGGCAACTGTTTCTAAGATTTTCAAAATTGCCAATAGATTAAGAATTCAGATCTGAAGCACAGGAGAAGTTTTGAATTTTCCACATAATTCTACTCCTATTTACCTGAGGAGACATCGATTACCTTTGAGTTAAAAAAAAACAAAAAACAAATAAGAAAAGAATAATGTGCCTAAAAGCCATACCTTCAGACTTTTGGGTTGTTGTTTAAGTTCGAGTGCATGCTTTTTGCGTAGATCGCGTTCGGCTCGTTGCATGTAGTCCTGTTGATTAGAAAGCTCAGTAGCGTGCTGCCGCTGAACCTGATCTTCCCTGAGTGCATGAACTGCTCTTTGTTGTCTGTATTCAAGCTCCTGGGTTTTTTCATGGTGGCGGAGTAGCATTGAGTGTGCAAGTTCGAGCTGTTGTTGCCTCTTGTTCAACTCCTAGGATCAATGAGCAGATATTATTGCATATATCGACTCTGAATTATAATTTATAAACTTCATTTTTTCACAAACGCAGAATTACCGACCTCTCGCAAAAGCTCCTGCTCCAGGCTGTGGAAAATGAGTAATTTTTTTCTACGAAATTTACGAATCTCAAGATCGAGATACTCGCGTTGACCTCTGGCGAGTCGCTGCTCTTCCTGGGCCTCCATCTGTCTTAAACTGTCTTTTTGACTCTGAAGAGTAGCGTCTCGTTGTCGTTTCGGAGTTACCTCATCTTGAGAGAGCTCTTTCTTCCACCGCTCTTTGTATGCCTGTGAAATTTACCGTGAGTAGAGAATTAAACGATATTTGATTATGTTGTTACTTATTATTTGATAATCTTTCTGTGACGGACTAACAGCCAATATAACGAAAAAGATACTCCGGCAAGCTAAGAAAATATAAAAACTTACAATCGATTAAAAGAATTGTAAAATTACAAATAGACGTAAAAAATTATGAAACAAGTTCACGGCTAGAACTACTAAAAATCCTTTGTTTTTTAATCAGATTTGAAAATCTCACAATTCGATTTACCCAATGATAAAATCTCTTCAAATCTCACTGAAGAAGTTTATTGGACAAACGCATTTTGCACAGGATCAGAAATGCATTTATTAACGATATGTGATAACCAAGTGAATTATTCAATTCGTATGAATATAGACTCTTGCATTTTTTAAATTTGTTTAAGAGTGCTTGGCAAAAGAAAAAGATCAAGATTCCATCCCTAAATAAATCGAGCCATGAAATTTCACAATTATATTAAAAATGAATAATGTACTTGTGAACTGTTTTTCTCATAGTTTTCTACGATTGTTTGTAATTTCAGGACTCTCTCCCGATATGATATATTAGTCTTGTATCTTGAGTGAAAAATAATGGTGAAACTTGTAAAGAGCGTTTATACCTTGTAATCGCGTTTTTGTTGAGCCTCCAACGCTTTCCGGTCAGCCTCTTGCCTGCTGGATATTTCCTTCTGCAATTTCTTCTCAGCGTTTTGATTCTGCTTCAATTTTCTCTCCAATTCCTGAACATGTCTGAGTTGCAGTTTCTCCAACTCCTTACTGAACTGTTGAAGCAAAGTCTCGTACTCTTTGTCCAACTGTTGCTTGTGGGATTCGACTTCCATTTTGCAACGCTCTTCCAACTTCACCTGAAAACAACACCAAGACTTGGTCGTCATATTATGGCGAGCAGTTATTCTTTGAAAATGAAAATCACTAGTCGAATAAATTACAAAAATTCCAACAATCTAAACACTCACCAAAGCGCCCTGATGTTCTCGCCTCATACGTTTGTAGCCGCTCATTTGTTCGTGCATCTCCTCCTGCATATGTTCCTTCTGTTGTTTAGTTACTATCGAAGTTGTTCTAATAGTCGCAAAGTTGTTGGCTCCATGTTCGATAAGATTAGCAGTAACTCCGGCTGAAATCTTGTGACGATTCCTCACAGAGCCGGTAGAGTATTCGTTAGCGTCGGCGATAGGCAGTGGTAAACTGTTTGTCGACGAACTTTGAGAGCTTGCAGAAACACCGATTGAATGTATCGAGTGTTCGGACGTTATCGAATTGCTCTTACTGCTATCGCCGCCAGTCTGTTCGTCGGGAGTATCTTCAACATTAAAAAACAACGAGTCAATGAATCGGTGATCTCTTTTCAATTGCAAAATCATTTCATACATCCAATGCTGTATTTTCGTGGAAGATAATAGCCGATCGATTGACCGTTAGTAACGAGTGAGAAAATAATACCGTCGCCATCTCCGACTGTGCTCTCGGTTTCGCAGGCGTCAATCATTAGTATTTTCTTCATTTTTCGATAGTTAAGATTGTCCAGCTCTCTAACAGCAGCTTTGGTTCTCTGAATCAGGTCTATCAAGACATGTGGAGAACGCGTTCTGGTCACAAATTGATGCTGTGAAATGAAAGAAGATAAAGAAATGACAAAAACAAAAAAAAACAACGAAACAACTGAGTTAGAAAAAAATAAGCGGAAGAAAACTCTGCGCGTTCTTCTCATATCACAACTCACCATTAGTAACTTGCCCGAAGTGCGTCTGTCCGGTGGATTTTTGGTCAAGCATACTTCGACAAAGTTACGAAAGAGGTCAGTCCAGTCTGGTGAATTTAAAGTCGGAGTATCATTTTGAGCTATGTGATACAAAGCACTCATGGCATTCATGTTGAAGTAAGGTGGCTTTCTCTCGGCTGAAATGCAGGAAATATGTACAATAGAGGACAAGGTTTCAACGAGATATTTTCAATTATTTCAAGTTAATTATTTTGATTGACTTGCCTAATTCAATACATGTGATTCCTAATGACCAGACGTCCACTTTTCCGTCATACTGCCCCTCGTCCATGGCCAAAATGACTTCGGGAGCCATCCAGTAGGGAGTACCTACGAAGCTGTTAGCCGGGCACTTGATGCTGGCCGAACCAAAGTCCGCAAGTTTAACGGTGCCGTTTTCTGTCAGTAGGATATTTCCCGCTTTAACATCTCTGTGGATCCGGCCCAAAGAATGAAGGTAATGCAAGCCGCGAAGAACTCCTTCGCATATCGCCGATATCTCGTCTTCCTTTAGAGGTCTCTTGTGGACTTCTATTATATCGGAAGCGGAGCCGAGGCAGTATTCCATCACCAGCTGGTAAATGATTTACAAATTTTCGGTTAAAAGTTAAGAAATTAGGATCAATCTCAGGGATTGAACGATCTTCGTAAGATTTACCCAAGCGGTGTGATCTCTGAGGTAGCATCCCTTGTATTCTATTGTATTGGGATGATTCAATTGTCGGAGGAAGCGGATCTCTTTCAGAATGTCCTGCCATTTTTCAACCGTCTGTTTTCCAAGGTAGGACATTTTCTTGATCGCGACAATCTCCCTGGTGACCAGACATCGCGCGTAATAAACAGCTCCGAAACTCCCATGACCTATCTCGCGCAGATCCTCGAATATTCGCTCGGGATCGCTCTTCTCAAAGAGCTCGGCTATATCGGGATCCTTGAGGCTACCAGGCCGCGGAAATGCTGGCATAGTAGCACACGTGCTGTATGGGAGGCCGAGGCCTGCTCCACAGTTTGCACCTGGCTATCACTCTATCCTTTCCTCTGTTTCTAGCCCCTCCAGTCTCGATGAAATCTCTGTCAGTCTTTTCTCCAAGACATCATTTTATCTGCGCACAGGTTTATAAAGAAACTTTTAGCATTGGAAGAGATAATTTGAACAAAGGAGCTTCGGGGGGTCTCGATTGTTTTGGAAAATCTATTGATCTATAACTTGAGACTCGTAGATTCTTGTTAAGATACTTTCTATCTGATTGGCGAGAACTAATTCCTTTGTCTATTCCGAGGCATACAGGCTATAGATTTCCTAGAAATATTCAAATTCAAGGATCGTTAGATATCTCGACATTCTTCTAAGGACAGAGAAATAGATCGGCCAAAGTCCGAGCGACTCAATAAATGGGAATTGATACTGTTACTTATTAGGCAAAAATACAAGATTGTATCTTTCCTCAATATCTTGACAGTATTAATTTATAACATTATCTAGTATTCGCTTTTTCCGTATGAATTCTGCGAGGCGAGTAATGAAGGATAAAAATGACAATCAATTTCCTGGACTTAAAGAGATAGGGATGTGGCGGAGAAGGAAACAGATTATTATCTCGAATCGGAATGTGAATGAGACGAAGATGAGATAACAAATAGTGAAAGAATTGAAGTGATTAATAAAAAGTTGAAGATAGTCAAAGTCTAAAGGCATTGTGAAAAATGTATGTGAACTAGACCACAAATGGGAAATAAGGTTTAAGATTTATATTTGAATAAGATATGATAAGAATCTGTAACGACATAAGTCACGTTTATAAATCAGAAGGTTATTTCTTAAAAGAATATATATGACAAGGCTACTATATCACCGGGTAGATTATGAGCATGAATGAATCCGCGACTCAAAGTACATGTATCACCCATCGGATGAAAAATACCAAAATATATATAATCAATTTCTTATCAATAATGATCTAAACATCGGGACTGAACACTCATTTTGAATGGTAATCGAAAAATGATTTTGAGTCAGTGGCTATTTACTGATATTTATTAGATGGCCTTTGTAGTCCTACCAGACATGTTGAATATCTATAAAAAGCGATAAGACAAAAGACACAAGGATTCTGAGAAAAAAAAAATTCCCTAATCATTTTTTTTCTATTTAATTTGAACTTTGGATTTCGGATTTATTATTCGAAATTTTTTTTTCTTTTTTTTTCACCTTTTCAACGACAGATGGTGGCTACCATGGTAACACGTTGAAATGGAAAAAGAAAAAAAAAATAATAAGTAAAGTAAAATGAAAAATTCTAACGAAAATTGACTCGAAATAAAAATAATTTAAATACGTAATGACTACGACCACTATACCGTAATTTATGAGAGGTGATATTTTCGGGGGGATGAGATAGTATGCAATGGCGAAAATGTGATAAGTAGTACAGTTTAAAGGTATGTACTACTACGTCTAGTGTTGTTATGCATTGCCCACGTCATTTGCGTGAATGTGACACATATCCTGAACTGTTGAGGCAAGGCTTGGCCAACGGACGATCATTACTTGACGAGTTTAATTTGATGAGAAGACAAACTGATTGTAGAATGAACAATAAGTAAGCAAGTAAGTACGTGTACGTACTCGGGTATTAATTAGCGACGAGAGTCGATAATATTAGTTCCAAATTGTTTGTTATCTGATGTAGGTATAGTTATTTTGTGAAATTGCCGAGAAAGAGAATAAGAATGAGAATAAGGATGAGAATGAGAATGAAAATGAGAATGAGAAAGAGCGGACGAGGGATGGAAGGGGAGAGGAGAGACAGAGAGCGAAGTTCGAGGGTGTTGAGAGGGCTGAAAAGGGATTTGATAAAAGAAATTCCGGAGATTGAAATGCGGGTGTAAGGAGGGTTGGGTCTCGGGAAGTGAGGTCGACAATTCCTGTTCGTTTCGAGGTGGGAAGGAGCGGTGGAGTTGTTCAGATAGGGTTGATAAATTTTAGGATTTATTTCAGGTATACCGGGGGGCTGGTAAAAATCGCTACACAACACAGAGATATTAAGTATTTGTCAGTGCCGCAACACAGTACACACTCGCAAAAGTAGGTATTCACCTTCAAAATGGCGAGTGCACAAGCATGCGCGCAATACAAAATACTTTAGACGTCCCTCCTTCTGGCCGAGGACGATCCCGAACGCATATTACCTTCCTCGTAAGCTTCCAGAGGCATTCGATTATTTATATTGATATTCACTTATATTTTACCCGGAAATAACACGCCCCGAACCTATCACATACACACACGGTACAGTTTCAACTCACGATCGCAACAATACGCGAATACGGCACTTGACTAGATGCACGATAAATTTCCTAAGTTTTTGACGCCTTTTTACTAGTAGCACCGAGCCCCCGTATATTGATACGGAGTGGCGCTAGCTGGTTGACGAATCGTATACTACCAGGGCAGCGCCCCAACCTCGATAACTAGAATTTATTTATTACCGACAGAGCGACGCGGCAAACTAGATAACATTTCAAATAAAATATAATGTTATTTTTCTAGATAGATCGAAGAAATTCTTCTCCAAACATTTTATATGAAATAAAAAAATACTTTCCGACATATCAGATTTTATAATATAGACACCTTCCCCCCGCATCTTTTTGCTATTTCATTTGTTTGAAATATATTCGTAAATTAAATCTATCGATCGATCAATTTTCTAGTTCTTCTTCACGGATTAATTCAGTTTATGAAATTGAGCCCAAAATTGAGTTGAAAATAATTTTAGAAAATTAAAGAAGCCTAATGGAATATGATGATGAAAAGAAACGGACGCATTTGGTATGCGTATACATAGAAAGTGTATCGTTGACGATACATATATTTATTTATCAAGTCATATTTCTAGCTTATATCAGATTTTATGTATAATTAATCATAAGAATATTACAATAGGTAATGTTCTTAAAAAAAAAAAGAAAAGAAAAAAGGTTTTCCCATGGCATATTCGCAAAAATGTATTGTATGAAATACTGGAATATCTTTGCATGTACGCTTGCTTGGCATATAGTAATTCTTCGCTTATTACTGGTAGTGCACTGCTCAATTATCTTCCATATCTTCCATGAGCGAAGTTATGAACGAATTTCCATTTATTAATTTCGTTGTTCCCACAACGAATTCGACATTAGCTGAAATTGTAATTTCACTCGTTAAATTAAGAAACACAATTCTCTCATCCCTGATAGAAGCCTTATCTGAAAATTGTCGGAATATTTGGTAGACCTTCGGTTGATCGAAAACCATAATCCCCAAATATATCGACTTTTCTAAAAAACAAAACAAATAAAAATAAGAAAAACTCCGAACTTCGAAAGTATGAAAAAGTTGAATGACGTTTGTCGAAATGTTTCAAATCTCAATTTCAGATAAAAATTTCTACCAGAGTTATGTATCGCGTTAATGAAAAAAAAAAATATATATTTCCAACTTATTCCTTCCTTACAATCTTCTTGTTGTGATAAAAATCTCAATGCAGATATCTCCGCGTACGTACATCCTCCGATAAAAAAGACTAGGACTAATCGCGTGGGTTCCGAACTTGAATCCTCACTAGTCGTAGAATTCCCTGTAACACGAAACGAGTTATAAAATATTTCCTGTACTCGATAATACCGATAATAAACACTAAAAAGTAGCACATAGTTTCATACTCCTCGCTGGTGCTGAACTCGAGGTCAGACTGTTACTGCTGACTGTAGGGCCTGGCAATAGTCCTAGTACATCGTTCAATCCTTGCCAACCAGTTGGCTGTACTAATTGCTCGGCTAGTCTTACGCTCAATGGAGCATAAACAGAATGAACATAACTGATATCTCTCGGGGTAACTTCGCTTTCGTCCTCTACTGTGAGTCGCAAAGTTTTCCTCAACACAGCGTATTGCCTTACAGGCTGTTGCGGTCGAAGGAGACCAGCCTTTTCCAAATTTATCAAAGACGGCAGATGTTGGTATCCATAAGTCTGCACTATCTCTCTTTTATAGTAGTCGAGTAGCTTTGGTTTGAGACCCGAGTTTGTCAGGGATTGAATACAAAGGAGTCTCAATACTTTCAGTATCGGTTGTTGCTGCGCTATCATATCCTCTATGTAAGGATTCGGCTTGTCCGTCTCAATGCAGTTCAATAATTCCTGTTCGGTCTGTAAAGACTCGAGGAAGTTATTGGAATCCGTTACTTCTTTGATCATCTCTGCTATGGTTGTATCTGATGATAAAAAAACATTTGAATACGCCGCGAAATATCAAAGTTGGAAAATTAGATATAGATCTCCTCACGTCTTGCGAGCGATTGTTTTGTCGCCAACATGTGCGGCAGTCTAGCAACAAACTGTCTGATTTCTTGGACGCTCTTCTCCCCGTGTCTCTCGTCAAATTGGGATGATATAACTTTAGCTTTCCGGCTGAGAACCGGACCAACGCCGTTGAAATTCTTGTCTCTGAATGGAGAAGATATGGTGAGTTTTTACAGCCAGTAAAAGCCCAAAGATATCGATTGAAATTATACCTTATCTCGGCGAACAACTCTTCCCCTGAATTCAATATGATCTGGCCCTTTTTGTCGAGAGATGTCGCCGTGGGGGAGTCATCCGAATCGTGGAACTTCTCGGGAGGCAACTTGACGGTGTCTTTAAAAAAAGTAAACGATTATTGAATGAGAAAAAAGTTCTTTGATTTTCTGATGAGAATGCAAGAACTTACTGTTGTTTATACTGAATATTTCATCGATAAGACCTTCGTAGGTCAGTTGCGTGACCAACGGCGAAAGCAGATCGACTGATCTGTCCAACAGCAGTAAATGTTCAATAAGCGTTGGCTGGACAGTGTCGGTTTTGACGTCTTCCTCTTCTCTGTTGAGTCTCTTGATCAGTTCCCAGACCTTGTTAGCGGCCGGTCCTCTCCCCGTGATTTTTGGAATCTTGCCATAGAGTCTCTGCAGGCTTTGGATGGCCTGAGCAACTTGATACAAGCACGTGGGGTCGTTTTCCAAGTTAAATTCTTTGAAGGCTCCGCTCAGCTCCATGGACACCAAGTCGGAGTCGAAAGGAACTAAATCGCACGCGAATTCTTCGAATAATGTGAAACTCCCGAATACCCCACGGTTCGAAAGCATCTTCTCGCAGAGCAGACTCTTCCGAGGTACAAAAAACAGGTGGAACTTTTTCTTCGGTCTATTCCCCTCCTCGCTAATGAAAGAAAAAATGAAAATAAACAACGGGAAATTTTTATTAGTGGAAAAATAACCGGAATTAAACATCTAACATTCGTATCAAAGATAAATACAACAACACACCCGTGGACATTTTCGGCGATTAAATCCATGAGGTGCAAGTGAGGCCTGGTGATAAATATAACATTTGCAACGTCGGTGGGTGGGAGTCTCCCGCCACAGAGGAGGAACATCTTGACCACATCGTGTTCTTGGAGTAAATTGTACTCTGCGACTAGACCGATTGGTCCCGCCAAGGATTGGTCCCAGATGATAGCCTTGGTAGGTGTGATGGAATGAAGTTAATTGCGAAATAGCGCTATTCTTGATGCATTCATGAATCAAGGAATATAAGATTGTGCATCGAGACATCGATGTGTGATAGTTTACCTTTGTACCATCGCATTTCTCCAGCAAACATAGCAATTGTTTTCTCGCTTGTTCTTGTATTAGACCAATGTTCAATTTCCCACTCGATAAGTGGGCCGACGACATTGTTTATCGCCCTAAAACACGCCTACAATGATTATTATGAGAACTGACATCGGTTTGAGGTTATGTATATGTAGTATGACAGATCGGGGCTAGCGGACGCTTCTGGTACCACGTGACACCCGAAGGCAGGCGGAAATAGCCGAAGGTTTAAATAGAATAGCGCGCATGACACGGGATCGGTTTTCTCTTTTAACGGGATTATTTCTTCATTGTTTGAATATGTAATGATGCGTATTTTACACTTTTATTACGGGGAAATGTAAGGTCACGAAATGAGGATTGGACCGGCTCAGTTTGCAAGGAGACAACGTACACTAAAAACCTTTGAGTAGTAGTCGCGTGATAGTTTTGTTTACGAACTGTAGAACTGTAAACTACACACGCATATTATTATAATGACATATAGTCACGATTTTAATGTAACTGGCTAATTATGTACCTGCTGAAGTTCATTTCTTTAGTTTACCTCGACAATACAGAAAAGGGAACGTGTGAAAAATACTTGACGTACTAGCTGTATATGCATACGTATACCTATGCGCGTTAAACTTGCCCACATGGCATGTTTACCGCGATGTTAAAAACTCGCTGGATAGATTCAACGAATTCTAGTTAAAAGTAGGCGTTTGAAAGATAACGGTTTCCGCAACCGAGAAATTGTCTATAAACGCCTGGCGGCGATTGATCAATCTCATTGGATACGATCGAGGAAATCTTTTTTTCTACGCGTCATGATCCTAGCATTTAAACTTAAAGATTTTTTGCAGTTAAATTAGTCAGATGATATTGCACTAATTTTCACAAAATTCGGAAATGAAATTCATTTTGTCGATGGCTGCGAGAAAAATCCGGAGTTCTTTCAACTTTAGTTTTCATACGTACGACGCGATGTAGTAATCTGTAATCCGTTCATCTCGAGATTTCAGGAAATTAAAAAAACTGGCTCAATATCGCGGCCTCGAGCCAAGTAAGTCAGTTGGAACTGGAGCGTATACCTTAATATAGTATCGACTTCTTTCCATCGAAGCCATATACATATATTTCAAACTTAACCGACTGGACTTACGCACTTCGTTATTATACCGGGTCATATACCTTTGTATACATATATACAATTTACAAAAAATATTTACAAATACATATAATATATTTATGTATATCGCAGTCTACGTATATCTTTCATCGTTAAAATTGACTAGCATAATACCATTTTTTTCACACTATCAAATCTGGGTGGAGAATTTCATCGTTAAAATTTCTCTGATGAACTCTGACACCAAAAAATGAATAAAAAATATTTCGGAGAGATTTCTCTGACCGTTTATGATTGATGGAAAGTAAAATTTTTTTATCAATCTCTTCTGCAATCCCGTTTCAAGAAATATGTAGGAAAGTAATAATTTATTCTGAAAAGTATATACAGACTTTCTCTGCGATACGTACTACATATTAAATTTCAAACTTCTTCGGAACAGAATCCACACGTATTTTACCAATTTAGCCCACCAATTTTTAATTCGATATATTTCGACGTCTGATGTGTAAAATAATAAAAGAAAAAGGCTATTAGACTCTCGTGTGACTCGTTGCAAGGATATGTCTTCACCGATTATACACAGTATATTAGTCATAGCGGTGAATCGTTTGCTCCACGATTCTTCGAACCATTCTCTGCACACGATCACCTTCCTGGTTTATTAACACCTAAGAGATATGTGTATTATATATACCACGGGGTAAATTTGATAACATGTTTTTCACTTGACCAGTTGAAACGAAGTAATACAGTTATCTTTTAGAATGTAGGCGGATTTGCGTGGGTCCTGCAAAGCCCGCCAGTGTATGCTGCAGGTACCATAGCCCACAGACATCGAGAGACAAATTTAAACATATATAGATCTATCGCAAGAGTATGAAACTATCGTGTCCTCGGACGCGGTTATAGACCCGTTTTGTTTCCAGACTACTGCTTCCCACGTAGATGTTGGTGTGTTATTACATACATGAAATTACATTATACAACCGAATACGATAGTTGTTCAATGCTGAAGTTGGAGGTTTGCTTTTCACCATTTTTGCGTGCAGAAAAACGCCTCTCACAATTAACTGGGTGTATTTACTTGTGTAATGTACCTCGACCGTGAAAAGACAGACGTGTATGTGTAGTATGGAAGTTGTAACTTGTTCTCATGTCCAAGTAAGCATGAGGCCCGAACACATCATGGCTAGATATAATATCGCGGTCGCCTCGCTCTCGAAGATTGCACGGTGGTTGAAGCTGGTGTGTGCTTAGCTATAAAGCTAAGGAGATGATTAAACGAAGCGAAGCCAAGCCACGCGGATTAATTTCGCAAAGTTAATTCAATGATCTGTGGGCATGCCTTGGAAATGCATAGTTTAATCCAAGAAGCACGAAAACAAAAGTCTATACGTGACCGTTAAACTGAACGGGAGAAAGTGCGATAAGAATGCAAAGAGTTATTAAGAGAAACGTCAAGATTTAGTTCGTATCTCGGACGAATACTAATTAGAAATTAGAATGCGCTGCAGTGTCTGAAATCCCAGAGGCGGCAATTATTTTTCTCTATAAATTTCTATAAACAAGAAAAAAATGATGAAACTTCTATAAACACCTGAAAAAAATAAATAAATAAAATAAACTTCGTAAAGAGTTCTTCCGGGAATCGGTATACAATTATTTCAAAATACTAGAGCAAAATCATTACTGCAGACTTTGAGTATACACGATCCTTTGGTCATGTGAATAAACATCCTGCGGTCACGCGACTGCATATTTATAATTCTACTGTAAAGTTGAGGAAGAAAAGAAACTCCCAATTACGAATCACTTAGGCCGTTATAATTCCGCATAAAGATCACAATTTTCCAAATCTTTCTGATTGAGCGCGAGCTTAGTCATCGTCGATTCATATTTTCGGATTACGTAGCGGTTTTGGGAATCGGCTATTGACTACTAATCATACTGCGACGAAAATATCAGTTCCTGGCAGTTGGTTTTGCCTTGCAGCTCTTCTGCCGGCAGCTCGATACCGGTAGACTGCAGGCTTGACTGACTCAAAAATGCGCTCCTGTCAGGCGTGTCATTAATAATCCGAGCGAATCTTCCTCAATTAGAAACTGATGAAAATTCTGCGAGAGTGCAGCAATCATCACAGCTATCTATCTTTCAGATAAATATTGGCGACTAAATCGACACTGGGACCTCGTTTGTATCATAAACTATACTCAAACACATACGAGCTGAGTCGTGAATGAGAAGCAATAAGCGGTGATCTTATGAATTGTAATAGTGATCTTGACTTTTATTTTAATATGCAAGAGATCTGTTCCATTGCATTCACGAATCACGAACTATTATAGTTAAAATATATATCCGCGTCTGGAATGTATATGTTTTTTTACCAGAAAAACCGGTTTCCGTTCAAGAGTATAACGCTGTTGCAGTGACTCAGTTCGTGCAGCACCCGCGCTAGGACATGGTTCGCCGGTTCGAAAACGACGAATATATAGACTGTATGAAACGTATTCCTGAAACACGGTGGGAAAAAAGAGGTCCGATATATATTTCTCCTGAAATTTCCCGTTTAACATTATATTGACAATTTCAAGATATACACCGTATATATAGTCGATAAAAGAAAAAAAAAGATGTATGGAAGGAAAATTCAGACGGAAGTCAGACTCTGATAACACCGGAATTGTATTACATTAGTAAATTTCCCGAGCGGTAGAAAAGAACAAAGCATTACTCGATCGGAAAACGGGAAATACGCGGCTCAAAATACGAAATTCCCTGTTTGGTTTATCATGGTTAGACCGCGCGACCATCTTCTTACGGTATTTAATCGTGATAAATGAAGAGTATGAATGCGAATAATCTAGTACGACGTACGTGATCCTATTTATGTTTCGTTGAAGTTTTATTATGCGGTTTGGGATAATATCTTGCGTACTTATACATGTATATACGTGTGTTCTTAGACGGGCTTATAATACCTACACCGGAACACAAACAGGGAATTTTCCTAATAGAAAGGGTATATATATACCGATATACGATATAGTTCATGCACCACAATCGCGGGCAAACGATTCGTCTCGTGACCTACTCCTACATAGACTGGTAAACCTGAGTTCAGTTGTGGCCAAGCGTTCTTGAGGGCCGGGCTGCTCAAGTCAGTTAAGACCGTGGTCTTTGGCAGGAAACACTTCGAATCGTGAAGGACTTTAATTACCCAACGTGGACAAATCGCGATTTAATCGATAAAAAGTTATAGTGATAAGTTAAGAATATCTACAGAACGATTGGTACGTAAATGTTATAGTATAGAATATTTTTCTACATCCAAGATCCGCACGTGATAACGTAGTTCCTTTGTGGATACTGCAGTTATATGTATACGATGAAATTTTTTCATATTCGATGCATATGCATTCGGTGGACTATATCTAAACGCGTTTTGTATTCAATATTCAAATTTATACGCCAGAGCTATCTTCCGTTCGAATCAACCCAACATCCGTGAAGAGAATTTTACATTTTCTAACTAAGCCGACTGTGAAAGACTTTGCGAATATATATTGTGCATCCATCGCTAGAAGAATGCTTCATTTGAATATGAATTGTCTGTGTATACCTATTATAGACGATTCCTTTATGCGACAGGTGAATTTTTATTCATTACACATAATAATATGCACAAGAACATTTATGGCAAAAAAAAAAGTAAAAACATCCATTGAATCTATTGATTTGGAGCGAAATATATATAATCTATAATCGCCGTGCTGTATTTTCTTTTTTATAGTTTGTTAATTCAAGTCTGAGGAACTTCCAGATAGAAATTTCTGCTCAAAGTTTAAAAGGTTGTAGATTTTTACAGTTCTTCAAATAAATTCGTTATTCTTGTCAATAAAACTAGAATAGAAATAACAATTTGTTCTGAAAAAACCTTCGAAAAGTTTCAATTACCCTAATGAATCGTATAGAGATTCGTAGAATTATTTACAAAGCTGTTTTGGCGATAGACCGTTAAATCGTGACTCATTAACTCATTAATAAACTCGTTTATTATATACCGATGGAGAAGTGTGTGTAGTGTATGTAATTTCGTCGCGTCGAACTGTTCAAAATAAGTAATAATCTCTAGTATATAATATTCAATACGACCGAGTCTATGGGTATAAAGAGTTGGTCATTCTTCCGGATGCACGGTTTTGACCTCTTTACACACTTTTATCATATCAACATTTGATTATAGACTCATCGGATCGTCGAATTTTTTTTTTTTTATTAGAAAATATAATGTTGCTATATACGTTAATTGCTGGATAGGAAGTTGTTGCTTCGCGGTTGATTAGTACTCGATAATTTACGAACGTATATGGAAAATTTTCGGTCAGGCTACAATTAAAGTTTATTGCCAGACTATCCTTAAGTGGTGTTTTGGAATTTCGTTTAAATTGACTCGAACGATTTCATATTCTGATAAACATAATGATCAGCTTTGTTAGACAATCACTTATTGCACTATTATATATATACATAAATCATTCGCATAATAAAAGCAAGGGGATATCTACAGTTGTATCTATTTATTGAACTGTGATGACAGACTGAATCCAATCTACCGTCCACCTTTCTAATCGACTTCTTCCGGTGCGGTGATATAGCGGAAATTAGAGGAAACAGTCTTTTCTCCAAACTTGAAGGCGACAATTTAACGGTCAATGTACCTTTCTCTTCAATCATTATATACATATTTTATTTCTTCGATTTACTATCATCGGCGAGAAAACAATGACACATATTTCGCAATTGGCAATCATTACGATCGTCGTGAATTGGATACGCATAATGCATACTTATAGTATACGTCCTTTACGCGCGCGATCACGTTTATCGTTCGCACACATATAGACGATCATCAATCAAACAATCGTTTCAGTTTCGCACGTGTATTCCCCCTCGCATATTCCGTAATATAATGCAACCGATGGCTCAGTTTTATACGAATGAAATCATTTCAAAATGAATTAATATCAGGCACTGATGTTATTCTCTATATTGTTACAGGCACTCACAAGTGGAAATATGTATCAATTCATCTTTCGCCTAGTTGTATCCGCGATCTTCCTATTCTCCGATGTCTTGGGACATGGCAGGCTCATCGAACCTCCGTCCAGAGCCTCTATGTGGAGGTACGGGTTCGACACACCGCGTAATTACAATGACAACGAATTGTTCTGCGGAGGATACACCCGGCAATGGACGACCAATAAGGGAAAATGTGGGATATGCGGAGACCCATGGAACGTGCCGCAAGTGAGTTATTAAACTCTGTCACGAACCCCCAGAAATGAAAATGACCAATTACGACGGAGAGAAATTCTCTGAAGAGTATAATCAACATCAATTATATTCTCTCGTTACAGCCTCGAGCGCACGAAGCAGGAGGCCAATACGCGACCGGTATAATAGTACGAAAGTATCGCACGGGTTCCGTGATCCCGATACAAGTAGAATTAACAGCAAACCACTACGGGTATTTCGAATTCAGAGTGTGTCCAGTGACACAGCACGGTGTCGAAGTCACTCAAGAATGTCTAGACAAGTATCTTCTAGTTGCGCCGACAGGAGGATCGAAATATTATCCCGGACCCGGGAATAGGGTCTTTGAAACCCTGTACAAACTACCGGATCATTTGACTTGTTCCCAGTGCGTTTTCCAATGGAGATATACTGCCGGGAATAACTGGGGTCATTGTGAAAATGGAACGGGTAAAGAAACTGAGTCTGCTATCCCTCTCCCTCATACTTACTTGTTTAGTAGGGGCTGGTTCTTAATTTTGTCAAATTTTTGTATCTCACGAATCTTGACATTTGAATAATATACATTAGGGTGGCGCAAGAAAATCGACTTTTTTTTATTTTCCGAGTCTCGTATGAAAATATGTTATTTTATCATGTTTTAAGACCCCTCTCCAAAAATCAGCTCAAAAAACAATTTTTTTTAGGGGTCGCTCAAGATTTTAAAAAATTTCGAAAATAGTCAAAATTCGATTTTTTTTCCGATTTTTTTGCTCGTGACGGTAGAATTTTGTACCCCTAAACCAAACAAAAAAATTCTCAAATTTTTAGCTCAAAATATTCATTTTTAAAGGTCGCTCACAATTTTTTTTTTTTATATTCAAAATTATCGCTTCAAAATATTGACTATTATTAAATCATACTTTCAGTGTTATATTTGATTTTTTTTCTGTATCGTGGCGAATTCTTATCCATTACCTTGCTAATTGAATCAAGATTTAAAGGTCGCTCGAAAACATCAAAAGCAATAATTTTGAATATGAAAAAAAGAAGTTATGAGCGACCTTTAAAAATGAATATTTTGAGCTAAAAGTTTGAGAATTTTTTTTTTTTGGGATACAAAATTCTACCGTCACGAGGAAAAGAATCTGAAAAAAAAACGAATTTTGACTATTTTTGAAATATTTAAAAATCTTGAGCAACCTCTAAAAAAAATTTTTTTTTTTGAGCTCATTTTTGGAGAGGGGTCTTAAAACATGATAAAATAACATATTTTCATACGAGACTAAAAAAATAAAAAAAGTCGGTTTTTTTGCACCACCCTAATATACATATAAGATTTTCGGCACTTTGTGTAATATTTTGTTCCTCTCATTAACTGTACCGAATAATTTGAAACCTCGCATTATTTGACCAACTCAAGGAACGCCCTACTATATAACGAACTGAATTTGACCTCCTTAGCCAAGCCACTGATCAATATGTAGAAAGTGGCATTAATTATATCATTGAATGTCTAACAGTAGCATTGTGCAATTAGTTATTAGGTATGTCATTGTACTGCCATAACTGATTGTAGCATTGACGTTCATCATAATTATGTTACGCAATATTTGCACTTAAAAGTGAGTAAACTTCGCATGCAGATCTGATCAAGTCTAATCTCGTTACAGACGCTGTTGGTTGCGGACCGCAAGAAGAGTTCAGAGCTTGTGCGGATATTTCAATTGGTGATAACAACACGAATCTACCACCGCGACCAATTATATCAGAAGCGGGCAAGACCCCAAGTGAAACATCTACTACCAAGCAAACTCCGTCGTCGCCTACAGAGCCATCTTTGGTAGCTGACACAACAGGACCTTATTGGTTGTTCAGTGTTGTCATTGTCGTTACGTGTTTGCTGGTTGTCTTGGCTGCACTGGCATTGTTATACACATATTACTACCACGCTGGAAGAGCCAAGAAGTGGTTGATGGCTGGGAAGTTATTGGCGCCTGAGTCAAGTCCGCCGGTTGCTCCGCCAAGACAAAAGAAACAGCAAACCATGGTCTTGCAGTTACCATGAGGCTGAATTATGTCTTGAGAAACGATGGGGTGACAGCTCCTTTCCCTTGGGAAAATTAAAGAGCTTGGAAACAGTCCGAATCAGACTGCAGAGTCGGATAATTCGAATAGTATCAAAAAGAGTGATAAGTAATGAACGAATTAATTAATTTGTTTGTTGCTGCTGCGTAAGAAGTGAACTGCGGTTGCTCGCAGATCCCCATCATCCGTACGAGTAACTATTCTCGATTTTTATCCTCAACTCCTCCAATCGTCACTCCATCAACCAGTGTATCAACAATTATCTTAAATTGACTGATTTTTTATTTTTACTTTATCTTATAAGTGCCCTATTTTGTATGCTGGATTCTGTACATACATACAACTCTCTCTCTATCTCTGTCTGTCTAATAAAATTATTTATTTTATAAACTTTTCCAAATTATTCTACTCCTGCTTTCAGCCGATTCAAATTCTCTCAACAATATTCACTCTCAATGAAATCTTTCTTTTTTTTTTCTTCTTACTCAGCGAAAGTGTAAAGATCCTAGCTCTCGAACGGGTTGTCAAACAATAGCCAAGACGTGGTTTTATGCTTAATTATTTTTTATTGCCAAGAAGCATATTCCTGAAGTCTGAATTGCTCATCGGTTCCTTATTACTAATATTCTCCGACGTCACTGCGCTGCCGTTTTTAGACAGAGGTTTCACGTTCCGCGGTATCATAGAAAGCATTGTTTTCGGTGCGTTAAACCCAGTGCGGCTCGAAGTCGTACCACCCAGAGATTTGATCTGTGCAATGTCGTCGTTCAGCGATCCCTTTTTGCGTTCGGGAGGCTGGCTTACAGCGACGCTGATAACTTTTCCCTCAATTGTTGTTCCGTCGGTAGCCAGCAGCGCCTTACTGGCGTCAGATTCGGCCTTGAAATCCACATAGGCAAGGCCCTTAGAATGACCATTGCGATACGTTACCACACGGACTTCTTTCACGACTCCATGAGCGCCGAAGAGCTCCTCGATCTGTTCCTTTGTCATGGTCAAGGGCAGACCTGTAAACCAAACGCAAATTAGATCGAAGAACTGGACTTTTCCATCCATTTTACCTTTAACAAAGAGCTTGTTCTTCTCAAGCCCGCAGCTATACTTGAACGCTGTGCCTCTAGTCGTCTTGTCAGGATCACAACGCGAAACGAACATCGGTCTGCCGTTTATTGGTGTTCTGTCTAACTTGAGTGCCTGCTCGACAGCGTTCTGCAGCGAAATTAAACGCGTTTTAATCATGTTAGCAATTATTCTCAAACTTCGATACAGATCCTCTTTGATAATGACTGCAATTGATCAACCAAGTTCAAATGCCTACCGCGCTACTAAGCTGCACGTAACAGAAGCCTTTGCTGCGACCCTTGAAGTCTTTGACCATTTTGAAGAGAGTTATCGGCCCCGCAGGCTCCAGGGCATTTCTCACTTCATCCTCGGTCGCAGTGTAGTCCAAGTTGCTTATGAACACAGTTATGCTTTCGTCAACATGCGAGCTATCCTGTTCCATCTTTTCATCCTCCTTTGCTTTGTAGCCAGGAGGTGGTGCGATTGTGGGTTTAGGGGGTGCCTCATCTTTGGGAGGTTTATACCCCGGGGGTGGCGCGACTTTGGGCTCTAAATTCAGGATACTTTCCTTCAATTTTGGCTTGACAACAGCGGCCTCAAACTTTCCCTGTTTGCTGGGCGATCCCCGCAGGTTTTTCCACCTCCCTGTATCCTCCGACTTTCTTTTACCCGTCCTTTTGGTCAACGCAGGTGAAACTGTGCGCGGTATCGCCGTCTGGGCTTTCTGTCTCTCTTCCATCACCTTTTCTAACTTCTCTTTTGTCTTGGCCTCGCAAGATTCTAGCTGTTCCAGCGTGCCTTCGTCCCGCTCGAAATCCAGCCAAGCATTGATTATGCTTTCTGGCCAGTCTTTCACAGAGCCTAGAGCTCTCTGATACAGTTTACGGAGATGCTTCGTGTCCCCGTAACACCTGCACAAAAACAAAATGCAATTATATTACTGGAACTCTCCTTCTTTCTTTCTTTATAAGAAAGTACCTTTCCAACGAAATGTATTCCAGCCAGCTAGCCGCAGCTGCGGAATGTCCCTGTGACAAAATATCGGACCATAAAGATCTGGCCTTTTCCATATCGTTGGCATGAATAGCTTCAGTCCTTGCCCAATATTGGAGTACAACGCAGCCCGGGTCTCCCTCGAGGCCGAAGCCTTTGGCCAAATACTCGCAGGCTCGGTTGAAAGTTTCTCTGATTATTTCCAACAGTTTTTCCTTCTCGTCTGGGAACAGGTCCATCCTGCGGCGGAGATACTCGAGGTAAGTCAGCCAGAGGCTCCGATATTCGTCCGGGGAGGTAAAGCCGGCGGTCAAAGCCTTCTCCAGCAGGGCCTGTACCTCGGCCAGAGGCTTGTCCCACTTTTCGTAAGCCCTCAACCACTTTTGCCAAATTATTCCGCACCACGGTACGTTCCTGGTCGCTCTTTCGTACAGCGACTCCAATATAGAGTCGATTTTTATGTTGTTTTCCATGTATGCGATGTACTCCAGCCACAACGGGCTTTCCAAGCTGAGCTCGGCCACCGCTCTCTCGTAGAGAATATTCACGCGGGCCGGATCTCCGTTCTGTTTCTCAAAAAGTGCGTAAGCTTTGTACGAATCCAAGAGTTCGGGCTCTCCCTGAGAAGATATGAGCTTCTCCTCGAAAGGTAGACGCAGGTTGAGCTTGGCTAGCGCACGTTCGTAGCCGGATATTAGGATCTTGTCATCTAGGGTCGCTTGCGCTCCGTCACCGATTCGCCAGGTTTCATATTCTTCGTATGTTTTCTCCATGTCAAGCAGGGGGCAAGACAATTGTCGACGAAACAGCGCACCGACCCGATCTATCTGCTCTTTTCGCCCGGATTTGTTGGACGGATCGATCTGTGAATATTTGACGATGTTTTGTACGTTAGTTTTTTAGCTTGGGAGTTTTAGGAGCGGATTCTGCCTCACCAGCAAAGTTAAAACGTTCTCAAACTCTCTGAATGCTTCCCAGATTATCGCCCCCTTCGTAACGTGCAGGCCGACCGAGGTCAGTCCTCTCTCAAACAAGCTTCTGATATCTTTAGCGGCGTCGTTAGCTGTTCCCAAACTACCGATTGCAAATTGGAGATACTCCAGCCAGACTTCGACGGCTGAAATGAAGGAAAGCCTCCCGTGAGTAGAGAAGATCTGGTTACTTATGATTAATGGCTTAGTTACCAAATATAATCTTTACATATATCAAGGCGAATATTGGCGTAACAACTATTTGCCCTCAAACTCTCATTTTACGATTTCGACAATTTTTGAACAATGCTCAAGAATTTGAAAAAAATGGAAAAAAAAAAAAAAATTCTAAATAATGAGAGTTTGTTATTGTCATGATTAATTCTTATTTTTATTTTTTATTTGTCTGTTACCCACAAAGATAATCTTTGACTGCTTTTTCGCACAACTGTGTGACCTCTTCTCTGTCCTCTTTTGTTTTGACTAAGTTTATTTCATCGCGTAGCCAAGAGAGCCATAACTCGGAGCTGAGAGGGTATTTAGATCTCATTGATTCCCTGGCGATTTTTAAACGGTCGTAATATTTATCTCCCATGTTTTGTAGTTTTGTTATTAACTCGACGTGGCTTGCATAATCGTAGGGGTTTTCTTCGAGCTTGGATTCTAGGAGTTTAACTTCTGCCTCGTTATCCTCCTCATTATTCTCGTCCTCATCGTTCGAGGACTCGGTATCGTCGTCATCGTCCTCGTCCATGTCTTTGTCCAAGTCTTTATTATCCTCGCCGACGATTGTAACGTTGATATTGTTTTGATCGTCGGTTTTTTCTTCGTCGGAATCGGAGAGAGATTCATTGTCATTTTTCGACAATTCATCGCCCGCGTCTACTACCTCCATTTCATCCATTATTGGCCGGTTTTAACGCCGAAAAATAATGCACGATTCCAATATTACACTTTACTGTAATTATAGAACCGAACGAAATCACACTACAGGGTTATAGACCAGCGTTCGGATTTCGACGTGTCTAATTTTGAAGGTTAGGTTTGTATCTGCGCCGGAACGGCTGGCTCTAATGTTGTTTTCTTGCGCACAAGCCCACTGCGCATTCCCGCAATTACCCAGAAGACATCTCTCGCCAATTTCAAAAATTCAAAATCTTATATCGAGACGGCGCGGGCGCGGCGACAGTAAAGTCTTTATTTCGGACGTTTTGAGGCGGAAAAAGCTTATCTGAATATTCAGCAATGATTAGAAGAGATTTAAATTGCAATTTAGGGTGAGATTCAATTTTATCCTGTTTCATCCATTTATATCGGAGTCATTCCACATCAAGTGGGACGGATTTGGCAAAAAATATTTCTCGATGTTTCTGATTCTTATGTAATTTTTCTCACGTAATTCTCAGGGTAAAATGAATGGATGAAACATTTTTTTTCCTTATCTCCAATGGTTCAGATTAATTGGATGGCCAGAAACATAACTCTGAGTTTGCGGTGTGAGTTAGGTCCGGACTTGGCCGCGATAATTCATTGAAAATTGAAAACGCTCCATCCATAAGACTCAACTTGTATGGAAAAATATAAAGAATAACTTTTGTATGGAAAACAATTTTTCTGAAACCTATAACAACGAAAATAACATTTAAATGGAGCGATTTCAATTTTCAATTAATTGTTGCGGCCAGACCCGGACCTAACTTATACCGCAAACTCAGGATTATGTTTCTGGCCATCCAATTATCGTGTACAAATATTGCCAGCAATAACATATTCTTGAATAGAAGTTGATTTTATGTACATTCTGACTGGGCTATTAATATCTCCGGTTCCCTTTGTCGTACAGACTTCTACAAAAACTCATTTCACAGCTCTTGAATTGCAATTTCATGATTTGAATTTTAAATTTATAGAATTAACGATTTTCTATTTGTTAAGAACAATTATATTCCTTAAATGCGATTTTCGAAATGACTACCACCTCCGAAAATTCTGAAATAAATACCAGCGTGTTCCTCAATCAATTCTCTGCGAAACCTGTAAGTTTCGAAATGGAAATTCCGATGGAAATTCTATTTTAATAGGAAGTGTCGGTGCGACAAGACCTTGTTCGCGCATTGTTACGAACAAGCCTCGGCTCGGCGTGCGCGCACATTAACGTGGAATGACTCATGGATCCATGGCGAAGATTTTAGCAGCTGTGAAAGGTTTTGGGGATTTTCGGACCGAAGATGACGGAATCGTATAAACCCGCGATAAAAATGTATATCGTGTATGGAAATTGAATATTTTATCAATTTTTTTCCTCAATTAGGCAAACCAGCTTTTACGCAAATCGTGACATCTAAATATAATCGTCAGCGGTTTTTTCTTTTCACTCTTGACCTCTTCAACAGTTTCATAATACGATATTAGGCAATCGACTCTATCATATAATATCAGTAGAATAATATATTCTCCATGAATGATAATGACGTAAGTTAGAATTATTTTCATCTAGTATCGTTATTGATATTGGACGACATTGGTAACTGATAAAATAATCAGAGGTCCCGCAATTACTAAAAACTAGGTAATTACAATTCAAAAAGTTGGATTTATGGTGTTTTTTACTTGGACAAAGTCCCTACTAATAGTGTCAAGACAAGAATTTCGATTGTTATACAAGCATATCGAATGCACAGAAATTTATATAAATAATATATGACAATGGTGAAATGAATATATTTGGTAAAGAAAAAAATGACTGAACAATTTCTTGACGAATATCTCCCAAGAATAGACATGAGCGAATAAATTTCTTTTGTGGAAAACTTTGTCGCTGAGACTAAATGGTCTTGTTTTTTTTTTTTATTCAAAAGAGACACAGAAAACAAGGACTGAACCGGATTGAAGTAGGTATTCATAAAGAATCATAACGTACATACATATATCCAAAATCTTTAGAATTCACCAGCACATGGTGGCCTGCACGCACGGCCAAGGAAAACCGGGCAATGTCAGGGAAAAAAGAATTGGTCGGGGAAGAAAAAGAGATAGCCAAAAATCTGACAAATGACTGGAAAGCAAATTCAAAAATTTTCTTTTTTCATGATATTATTGGAAAAAAAAATACTAAGGAAAAATCTTCATTGAATAAAACAAACATTGTTGAATTTCCGTATGAATTTACGTTGAAATAGAATGAAGAATCAGGGGTATTGATTCGTAGCACTGATGGAGACAATAAGAACTTTGGTCAGGGAAACTTTTAAACAACTGATCAGGGAAAGTCAGGGGATTTTTTCCCCAAACAAAGTGGTCGCCATGGAGTATTCGCAGAAAATATATTCTTCTTCAGCAGGTACTATAGGTACAATATACTTTTTGCTAGAAAAAAAAACCATGGTAGTGGTGGGTATTTACACCTGCATATTTTGGTCCATTTGGAATTCCCCATCTGTGCATCATATGCATATATACTTATATTGTATTCATTTCAGGAACTGATTATACTATACATACCTACATATAGATATACAGAATTGTTGATGAAGTATGCAATTCTCGACAGAATTGCCAATTTCCGATA
This sequence comes from Rhogogaster chlorosoma, assembly GCA_944452935.1. Taxonomy (NCBI): domain Eukaryota; kingdom Metazoa; phylum Arthropoda; class Insecta; order Hymenoptera; family Tenthredinidae; genus Rhogogaster; species Rhogogaster chlorosoma. Next base: position 13,668,252 of record OX101805.1, on the reverse strand, counting down.
AGCTACTTTATGAAAAATTACAAACCGTATACCTATATATGACAAGGTAGCAGCTAAAACCATGTAAAATTATATGTAGAATGAAACTATCAAAAAATAAATTATCAAAATATTTCTATACCATATCTATGGACTTATTATGGACCTCTGATATTTCACGATTTTTCTGATCATCGATATTTCTGATCATTAGCACGATGGACCATCTTCTTGCAGCTAACCGCCGAAGGATAAAGCAATCAATCTGTCGTGTAAAAAAAAGTAAAAAACGAAAAGGTATAACTATTTCCAAATTCATAATTACCAATGATATATTTCTAACAGATACGTTTTATGTATTAGTTTGTTGAACGCATATTTTCGCACTTCTGGGTACCTATACATCGACTGACTGAATAATCATGTTCCAATATGTATATGATCTTTACAAATACACATGAAAAACACATTTTTTTTACTTGGCATAATGATCCGTTTTTGCAGACGGTACAAAACACATTCACACTTAAGCGCACGTCGCCCCCCGCCCCCCGGTCAACAGTTTTCGGAGGAAAAAAAAAAGTAAGGAAAGCCAACCGGTTTTCTGACTTTTTTTGTTTAAACGTGTGCCTGAATTTTAATGGGCTTGTAAGACTAGTACTTTTTAATGACGGAGATATATTATGTCCGTGCAAAAATCGCTTGCATGAATTCTGCTAGTAAGGACAGGCAATATTTTCGTGTTATGGTTTTTTTTTTTTTTTTTTTGTTTCACAAATCCCGAAGGATTGATGCATATGTGTATCATAGGATAGGCCAAATAAAATGACAATTCTATTTTTCAAAGGCACTTTCATAAACTAATTGTTCTTATAATTTGAACTTTATGATCAAACAACGATAGCCTCGAAAAAAAGCCATTTAAAATACATGGAAAATATTCTTCTGGCAATTTTCGATTTGAATATGTCGAGTACTAATCCAATTAGAAAGATTCGGCATAGCTACTGTTGGTCAAAATTGAACGCTCTACAAAAAAAATCTCTCGCGGTCTTTTTTGATGGATCTGACTGATTCCAAGTTATTCTGGCCGTTCTGGTCATTCAACGAACAGAATAACTCACAATATTAAAGAACAAGTTTTTGAGAGTGACTTTTGAGAACAAAAATTGTCGGTTTATTCGACCAACCCTAATGTAAATCCATACATCCCATGAGCTCGAGAGAAATCAGTTGAAATAATTTGCCTCCCGGAAAAACGTTTCCTTATAACCCATATAGCATATTGTAATTATGATTAATATTCTTACTCGCAATATTGCTCGAATAATTGCAAGTTATGTAACGTTAGCTTGTCGAGGGTCGTTGAAAAACATTTTCGACAGTATTTTTTTTTTTTCGTATCTAATAAACTGCATTCACGAGGAAATTGATGACAATTTTCACGATAATATTTCAAATAATCTTGTGATAATATTTTGTAACTGTTGCGGACAAGATTTGACGAAATATTTTACAGTTTGATAAAAAATTAAGCTAAAATTAGGCTGATCTGAAAATCAACTCAAACATCACCGATTGTTTTATCGCGTGCTCATTGGCTATGTAAGAAACAGACCCAATCGCTGATGTTTGAGCTGTTTGGATCAGTGTTTACGCAGTTGCCTAAAATTAGGCTTATTCAGTATCCGCTCCTCATAGGAACTCCTGATTATAGGCGATTCATAGTACAATTTCCACTCTAAGCTGATTTTCTTTTGCTTTTTATAAAATCTCACCAATAAAACTCGTTCAAATCAGCTCAGAGTGTAACTTGTACCATTAATAATATACGTATCAGGAAATATTTGGTTTTTTGATTTCCGATGAACCGATCATAAGTTCTGTCCACCGTGAGGGTACTTTTTTCTGAGGACTTTCCGAAAACCAACTCTCAACGGCTGACTTGAATTTTAAGAATTTTTGAACGATAATTCTTTTATTATAGATGAAAAAAATTTGTGAAAATATGTTGTTTTTTTTTTTGCCTTTCAATAGTTAGGTACACAAAGCTCGCTCCATTCCTGACAGTATGTTACTTTGATTGGGTTTTATAATTCTAGAAAGCAGCTAGCGATTGAGAATCGAGGCAGGAACCGTAAACACGGTGGTATTGTCACTTCCGATAGAACAAACAGATTCAATAGTATATCAAATCTCAGAGGGTTTTGATCGACCATCAAAATGTCTAAGATAAGATTGCAGTTTCGACGAAACTCTCATGTATTTATAATTGATAAGTCGTAAAAGATATTTACATATGGAAATAAGGAACGTGCTGTAGAGGGGACAAAAGCCAGATATGAATATGTCCCCTCTTTACCTTTCTGCCGAAGACGTAGGAAACTACGCGGTCTTCTTCCTTCTGACGCTATACAGCCTCAGCAGTGTTTCATGAGAGACTGGACCAAGTGCATGAGGATTCGTAAACGTACGTGAAATAAGTGGTGAATTTTCATCGTTTTGATGTGTAAAAAGGCGGGAATTATATAAGCGAAAAGTTAAATTATCCATAGAAGAAATTAGGAGACAAGTGGTTGCAATTCATAAGTTTTATAGTGAGATGCGAGTTGTGCAGCATATCATTCAATTATATTATATTATACGTCGAATACGATGTTTAGACCCCGAGACTACGCGAATGTGATAAAGTGACCACGTTCGTTCACGGCGACACATTAACAGGTATCCAAATATATTCGCGAATAATTTATGGTACATATTGCAAAACAAGTATTGTTTCCTGGTTTCTTCGCGATGGGATTCGAATGAATGAGAAAACAAGTTTAACGGCGGTCGTTTTATCTTTTCTACAATTTTATTTAGGGAAACACAAGGTGAAATTTTCAGAAAGTATACGGCATATCGATGCATATTTTTTGAACATTACGGAAATAAAGTTTAATCAAGATATATGTATATACCTATATAAGGCATCACATGTCATCTTCACCAGGATTTAATTTGGTTGACATTTTTTTAGGTGACAGCCTAATTAAAAAATTGAAGAATTTAAAGAATTGAATTGAAGATCCTGAACCGTTTTTTTTCTGGGATTCTGATCCTGTTCGTAATATCTTACTCCAAAGATCGTAGTATTGACCCTGGATCGATCATTTCACTCTACGTATAAGATATTAGTTCCTTGAAACGCTTCGTCGTATCTTTACTCAGTCTCTGTCTGTCCATATCAAAGCAATATTATACTATACGACGTTTGAGCATTGCTAAAGCCACGATTTCGTAAATTATCTTTTTTCCCGTTATATTCACGCAACAATAATGAGCATATGTTCGGAAATATTGAAACTCAATAATTTATTGATCAATTAAAGACAGAAGGTCATCTACGTCATATTCTCCTTTTTTAGACCCACGCCAACACATACAAACATTTGCTTACAACTTTTCAATCTTTTTCATTATAAAGCAAATGCCGACTCCAAAATGTTGTTATCCAGCCAACTTTTATTATAGCGCCGATTATATGTACAAAAAATCCATAAATATCGTGGTAGCTGAAGAAACAATATGGGTAACATGATTACAGCACCTATATCCGTTCCCAGCTGCAGTCTCCTGCATTTATGCCTTTCTATCCGCGTTTATCCGACTTAATTTCATCAGCGACTCAATTACATTAATTTTGACAATGTTTCGAGTAATCGATAGTCGTATAAGCTCGAAATACTGACTAAAATAATAACAATAATCGGTCATTGTGTGTACACAGAATTTCAGAATGTTCCGAAAATATCTGGCGATCACAGTTCTGGGCCTGTTAATCCAGCTTTTTGGAATCGGATGGGGTCAATTGCAATCCCCGTGCCCTGATGTATTTCAATATGTTAGAAACGAGGCTACCGGAGACACAGAAGGATATGTAGAAATCCAGAGGGTGCGAATTGGAGTTGCCGCGCATATCGAGATGTCCTTGAGTATTGCTATAGCTCTTTCTACGGTGAGATAATCAGATCATAAGTCTTTCCATAATGTGAGGGGGATACAAGCGATGTTTTCATCTCCCGAAAATAACACATTCCACTTTGTCATTGTATGAATCCAGGGTGGCAATTCAATTCCGATTTCATGTTCACTCGAGTGACTCTTCTCCGTTTTTGTTGCGAAAATAGAGCCGCTTTTTCTTGCGACTTCCTTCATACTTCGTCTAATATTGAATGAAAATTCACACCTCTAAAAACTCTAGAGTATACCGTGTGAATATTTGAACATAATTCGAGTGTACGTGAAAAGCAAACATTTCGATTTCTCAGAAGACCGTGGGCCATTCTGAAATCATGTATAATTTAAAACGTAGTACATATTAAGTAATGGAGTCGTTTTAAATTATTCAACTCCATCGGAAACGGTTTTCTTTTCGAGCTACCTTTTCCAGATCATTATTAACGCATAGATTAAAATATTATTCAATGATAACGAAAACGATTTTATTTTCACAGAAGTATGTAGGTAAGCTGGAATTAGCAATGTCAAAAGAGCAGGCGATTGAGGGAATAGAACAAGGCAGGCCCTTGGTTTATCGTGTACGTTTTCCGATTCAAAGTCCAGTGCCTCTCGTTACAGCGATTATATTCAATAACGAGAAATACTGTTCTGGGGAACGAGGTATGTGCATCAATTTCACCCAATGGTGAATTACTTTTGACGTTTTTCAAAGATAGGGATGAAAATCTATCTCACACGCGCTTCTTTTAGCAATCGGATCAACTGTCACGTCAGTTAAACTGGAGCATAGACTGTTTCCACCCGGGGCTGTCCCCGAGATGCAGAATCCGTCAAACGGAGATCCAACTCCGTTCCAGTATTCAAATCCAAGTCCATATCCAATTCAAAGACCGATTCCTGCCTTACAAACAAGGCCGACACCAACGCCAAGCGCGACTTACAGACCATTCTCTGAGCCGAGTATACCACCGGTACCAATGACAGAATTCGATTGGAATCTGGTACCAATACCGAGCTCGACTCGTGCGAACGCGAGCCATACTTCAGACTACGGAACTTGTGGCCGGCCAAAAAGGAGTGACGTCAATTTTCTGATCTCAAATGGAGAAAAAACACAGCCTGGGGACTGGCCATGGTTAGTCGCGATCTTTGTGTCGAGGGTTAAACTCGAGTTTCAATGCGGCGGAAGTCTGCTCACCGATAGACATGTACTGACTGGTGAGTCTGAGCGATAAGTCATGAGAACAAGTTCGTATGAAACTTTCACTTCAGATGATCAAAAAATATATCAAACTGAAGCCAAATGTATTCGTTGCTAAATGGTGACGATTCGTGAACATTTAGGTGTATTGAAACTTCAACTATTCGTTTCTTTATTCACCTTAAAATTATCATTTTTACATTACACTAGATTATTGTTTGAATAACTTGACCTGTAATTTTCTATTTTCATATTTTCTTTTATAAAAATAACGGCATTTAATTTTTAATAATCGTTTCTATATCAATTATGCAATTTGTTATTGACTTTTAGTCTCTGAGATTGTTACCTTCGAGTGTAAGATATCAAAATTGACATGATATATACACGCAGTGCTTCGATTTAGAATCAATGAAATCAGGTTCCATGAATTAAGTAAGCTATTATTTTTGCTCCCATTAGAAAAGACAATAGTACAAGAACTGTGGCGAAACTGTTTGGTCTACCATATTGATGCATGTACATCGTTTATTCACAGCTGCTCACTGTTTAAAAACCCACGGAGGTCAAGAACTACCGGCGAGTACATTACTCGCAGTTGCCGGACGTTATAAACTCAGGGGTTGGTCCGAAAGAGGGTCCGTGACATTCGAGGTATCGGAGTTTAAACTGCATGCCGAATACGGCCGTAAAATAGACAGTTTCGCACACGATATTGCTGTCATGACACTGACGGAGACAGTGACGTTTGGAAAATTGATTATGCCCATATGCCTGTGGTCAGGACCTGAAGAGGTTGAAAGCGTCGTCGGTAAGACTGGATTTGTTGTCGGATGGGGCAGAGATGAACTGGGTAATCCAGTCACAGAAGAACCAAGACTGGCCAGAGTGCCGATTGTATCACAGGTAGCAATCATAATTTCATTCTTTCTAAAACAAACACATTTTAATTACTTACATTATATTCTGTTTAACATCACACAGCTGAAACGTGTTAAGAATAGATCTGAATGATTTTGGAAATAGAATTGTTATCAATAATGATATGTTTTGGATTTTAAGGAAATTTGTTTGCGAAGTGACGCAGACTTCAGGCCGATAACATCGGATCAAACTTTTTGTGGAGGAAAGTTAGACGGTAGTGGGCCTTGCAATGGCGATAGCGGTTCAGGCCTTGTTGTATATGATCCACGAAATCGGCGATATCATATTCGGGGAGTTGTATCCCTGTCGTTGCTAGATCGTACGACAGGGGCATGTGATCTAACGCAATACGTTGTATTCACGGATGTTGCAAAATACGTGGACTGGATACAGCAGCAGATAGCAAATTGAAGGATCTACTGTATAGTTCATAGATTATTATCTGTCAAAAACTGTTAGATTGTAAAAAAAGAAAGTATTTATTGCCCTGCATATGCGTCCATGAAGAGAAGACAGAAATATATTTATTTTTAGTTTCATCACATATTTCTCATCTTTCGATTTCGAACGACTTCTATCTCACATCATACTCCATAATACTTCCATACTTATATTATTCTGAACTTATACCTATAATCACATATTCACATATTCATAGATCTTTCGTACTGTACAGGGTGAATTCCTAAATTCATTTTATCACAATAAATTTCTGTATATATTATATCAACTATTTATCACATATGCATATTTATCCTCATTAAATGATAGGCTTTATTTTTATCGTTATACTTTTACGTTATATCTCCAACTCTTTCCTCTCCACGTCTATAGTTTGTCCATTATACTTTATTCCTCAGCTTTGCCCATGTCTTTTCTTCTCCTGCTCCCCAATCTTCTTCTCTCGAAGATATATATATTAGATTTATATGAAAACTCGCAATTATCGACACTCAGTAACAATATGATATAGGATAGATTATTAAATCGTTAACTGTATAAGTCTTTCATCATTATTTGCCACAATTTTGCTGACATAATTGTAAATATAAATAACTATAATTGTGACTAATTATAACGTGATTTTTGAGTTTGACGGAATTTCAGTGATGTTGGTTCCTTTGGTTCCAAAAACCACATTTTTGTATATTTATATGCATGTATTGATTTTACTTTGAAATAACGGTTTTTCACTAATAGTATATAGTATACAATATTATTATAGTTTGTATTATTTGTTTTCATCTAGTTTTTCTCCATGAATCTACTCGAGTGTGTATCCAATACATGTATGAAACTAATTTTTGTATTAATAAATACACCCATTTTTATAATATACGAAATCCACGAGAGTTGAATACTTCCAGCTGATTCATTATTGTCTGTATATATTTTGTTGTATAAAATCTCTATCAGCTTATAGGAATTCGTTTTCAATACTCCGGTAAAAACTTATCTATATTAAAACCAAATTCAGAATGTATTTCCATAGTTTTTCATAGCAAATAACTCCAGAAATTTCTCAAATACAAATTTGAGGAACTGGTCATATCATATACCTACCTACATATTTACGTGTAGAATCGTTGCAATGGACTACGAAGAAATTGACAAGATATATATACGAAATATAATTCTTTATTATAAGTAAAATGAATGTTAGATCTTCGGTCATTTAAAACTTGTAGAAAAAGTGTTTCATTTGAGAGTTGAAATAGAAGTTTTCGATCAAGATGTTGAAGTAGAAGTGATTTGGAGTATCGGTAAAGGGAAGAAATGTCGGTTTTGGAAAAAGGTGGTAGAAGGTTGTGGGTGGTGTCTTTGAATGGACGGGTAGCATTGAAGTTTTTAAAAAATGGGCAGGAATTTGAAGGTAGGTTTATCGTTTAGATATGGTCGAGAAATTTCAGCTGCGTTGCGTGGGAAGTAAGTCGTCAAAATTTGGAATTCGGAGTTTTCAGAGTTTATCAGGGTAGAGGATGTGGTCTGTTTAGGATAAAGATAAGATTGCAGTTTGAAAGAGGATATTTAGGTATAACTATAAGGATTGGAGTTCTAGTCTAAACATTTATAAACTAACATTTAACATTAAAATGGGGTGCGTACATTACATCGTTGATGTACGTGATTCTTGACGGAATAAATTGCCAATTTCCGAAGATACATTATGAAAAATCACAAGCCGCATACATGATGTATAACAAGATCAGTGACACGATGTATAAAATTATATATAGAATCAGCTGTACAGCTTTGTAAGGGGGAAGGGGCGGGGGAGGGGGGGGGGGGGGATAAGCAAAGTCGACCGGTTTTCAAAGACTTTTTTTTTGTCTATTCGTTTGCCTGAATTTTAATGGGCATACTTATGCATTTATACAGTGTGATTCACTGCTACCGAACCAAATTAAGTAGGTATAAGATTCCTTGGGGCATTCTGAGACGAAAATTCCTTAGCGAAAAATTTGAGGGATCAACGGTGTCCCAGTTATCAACTATCCTAGTTATCCACTGCTTTATAGTTTTTTGCTGTCTAGGTCCACCGTTCCATAGTTTTTCATCGTCTACGTTAACCACGGAAAAGTCTTTTTTTTTTGTTTTTATTAATTTTTTTTACCAGTTTTTGAGTTTTCGCTAAGGAACTTTCATCTTACGATTCAGGGTGAATGTGCCAGTGAATTAAACCAAACACCGCTGAAAATTAACGGATGAAAAATTAATACCTGAACAATGAAAATTACCCCGTAGTAAATTGCAACTTGTTCTGATTTCAGATATTGTAGTTTTTCTAAGTTTCGCGATAGTTGCAAAAATTATCAAAATGTTTGTTTATTGTTTATGCGTTATATTAATTGTACAAAATTTCTAGACCATACATTTCTGAACATTTTCGAATAGATAATACTCAAGCCATCGTTTCTCTCAAACAAAAGATAAGTGCTCTGAAGATAAGTACGTTTCAATGACGAAGCTGTATAGCTTCATGCAAAAATCTCTTGCCATCTAACCTGCTGATAAGGGCAGGTAATTTTTTCGTACTGGGGTTAATTTTTGTTGTTCAAATGCCACAAAATCCATGAGCTCGAGAGGAGTTGGTCAAAAGAATTCCGATTTTGAGTAAACATAAAAAATGACTGGCAAAAGTGATTGCAATTCTTTTGATTGTTGACTAACTTATCGTTAAATGTATTGTATTTTAGGGTTTTAAGTTTATACATTATACAGGGACTTTCTGTGGTGGCGGCACAGTTAGTTCCATTAGCCACCGCCACTACACACAAGCTCGCTTCGTCCATGTGACAACCGAAGACTTCACGCTTATGGTTGCTATACTCTTTGCTCTGTTCAAGCTGCATCATTCTTTTTTTCGGTTGGTATCCCTGGCACACGGACGAAGCGTGCGTGTGTTTGATGGAACTAGCTGTGCCGCCACCACAGAAAGTCCCTGTATATTATCATGGGTTTTTCATATTAAGTCATAATTCATTTATGGTGAGTTGGAGAGGAACTTCTTACCCCTTCATGGGGCTAGGTTTGTACTACATTGAAGTAAGTTGTTGCTAAGAAATAATAACTCAATTTCGAATGAATATTTCATTTTTCAACCCTTCGTTGTCATCATGGCTAAATTTTACTCAGGCGTTTTGAGCGAAAGTTTGTTTTTCTATTAACTATAACAGCACTAGATTCCGCGTGGACGAAGGGTTTAGATTAATTTTGATTTTTTTAAAAATGACGGATGTGTAGAAATTTTCTTTTTTTTTTAAAGAGTCGCTCATTTTTCGGCTTAAAAAAAAAAAAACAATGTTCATTGTACTAAAAAATCCTCCGTCCATCCACGCGATTATTGTATTTTAAATAATTGATCAAAATGTGAAAGCAATCGGATGGGCGGTTTTCGAGATATCTTTAACAACGCCTGATGAATGTTATTTTGAGATAAATGTGTTCAAAGTTTAAAGTAGATTTTACATGCAGATAAAAAAAATTTCTCTTGTACTTACATAGTGTCCTCAATTCCAGGACGATACAATGAACCTTCTACCTCATTTACAGCCTCTGCAGATGCTCCTTTCTGCTGCCATTCACTATAGGTAGGCCGAAATACCCTTTATAATACCTTTCGGGGTCGAGCACCGTCTGCCACTTTTATACCTGCTCGAGACCGTTTTACTTGAAATCGTATATCTCTGTGTAAATTATGGTCAGATCTTTATAATATTCACAGAGAATAGTTTCAAAATTTTGTATCTTCGAAATTGGAAATGAAAAAAAAAAAAAAAAAAAACAAATAGATTTTTTGAAGTTACTACAATTACCCTAACTCCCTAATATTGTTACTCAATTTTGGGTGAATAATTACACGATACCTATATAATGTAAATCGTTGAGAAGTATTTTGGACAGTTTTTTTTTTCTTTCTAATATCAAGTAAAAATTGATGAGAATATTCGTGACAATTTGAACGATATAATATTTGAAATAATATTGTAATAATTTTTCGTGACTATTGCGAACAAGATTTCGCTAAACATTTGACAAAAAATGATTTCTTCAATTTTCCATTATAGATTATACAATATAATTTGATAAAAAATTCATTGAAAAAATGAGGCTAATTTGAAAATTTGACTAAACATTCGTTTCGTGCAAAGGGAAATGGCAGTAAGAATTTGGTTGGAAAAAAAACCAAGCCTGTAGAAGAACAGATGGGAAAAATTTTTCTAAAAAACACATAATGTAATATATATTATTTTGTGAAAAAAAATTGTACTTTGCAGATAATTCTTTGATAACGATAATGATCAAATCGTTATGAGTATGTGAATCTCAGCGAACGTTTCATAGATGCAAAAGTTGGACCACTATAAATAATAGAACACCTTATGTATGCCCAGGCACATACGTCTGCACGTACTTTACTTTCCAGGACTTCCCCAAGCCGATGTCAAAGTCATGATACGCACAAGGTAGGTAAGGTCATAAAGAGGTATCTGGTAGTCACATAGTTGATACGTATCTCAACTCGACACTCGTACATGTTGTCTATACAAATTGAGGTTTGACGTTGTCGCGTTCTGAGACCTGTTGAGCAATGTATATCAAAGCGTGACGAATTGTATTCAAAGTCTCGATTTATTTTCGATCGTGACGTCACTTGATAATCGGATAATCCAAATTCTCTAATTTGCACTTGAATTAATTATGGAGGAGAAATTACCTGGTTATATAAGACTACAGTTTCTTTAAATAATAATATATTTAAAGGTGAAACCCGTTTGATTCGTACTTATACTTGAATCTATCGGCAAGTAATAAATTACAATTAATTATTTCAAGCGGTATTTTAGTTTCATGTTTAACCCGCATCATAAATATCATTGATGAATCTATTACTGATAATCTTGACAGTTATACAAGTGTAGGAATACATTTTTTCCTTCTAAACTTTCTCGTATATATCATACACGATATTATATCACTATTATTATTGATATCTTCACCACAAGTTGTTCCAAGGATGGAAATAATCACACAAGAATGAATAATACCTCTTCGAAGTCGTCTTTAGCGTATATTATACTATATAGTTGTATGATATAAATATATATACATATTCAAGGAGTCAGGGTTTTCCTTACATTGTTTTCTCAGATCAGAATGAATACAACTCTGCGAAAATGCGAGCTGCTGCTGTATACAACCGTTATTTGTGCAAGAATATTCATTCGGAGAAAGGATTTCTCGGGAATAGGAAACCCCCATATTATATGCGAATCATAGCTAGCCGCGAAGCTTGCTTCACTCCTGACAGTACATTGCTTTGGTGGGGGATTGTAATTCTCGAGACACGTAGCAGCTAGTGATTAAGAATCGAGGCAGGAATCGTAAACACGGTGGTATTGTCACTTCCGATTGACCAAACAGATTCAATAGTCTATCGAATCCCAGAGGGTTTTCATCGACTATCAAAATGTCTAGGACAAGGTTGCAATTTCGACGAAACTCTCATGTATTTATAATTGATAAGTCGTAAAAGATATTTACATATGGAAATAAGGAACGTGCTGCAGAGGGGACAAAAGCCAGATATGAATATGTCCCCTCTTTACCTTTCTGCCGAAGACGTAGGAAACTACGCGGTCTTCTTCCTCCTGACGCTATTCAGCCTCAGCAGTGTTTCATGAGAGACTGGACCAAGTGCATGAGGATTCGTAAACGTACGTGAAATAAGTGGTGAATTTTCGTCGCTTTGACGTGTAAAAAGGCGGGAATTATATAAACAAAAAGTTAAACTATCTCTAGAAGAATGTAATCAGGAGACAAGTGGTCGGAATTCATAAGTTTTATAGTGACATGCGAGTTGTGCAGCGTGTGCTTCGATTATATTATATTATACTTCGAATACGATGCTTAGACCCCGGGACTACGCGAAAGTGATAAAGTGAACACGTTCGATCACGGTGACACATTAACAGGTACCCAAATATATTCGCGAAAAATTTATAACAAGTATATTGTTTCCTGGATTCTTCGCTATGGGGTTTGAATAATCCAGAAAAAAAATTTCAGCGCTGCTTTTTTCTTTATTCTCCAACTTCATTTGAGGGCAAATATCCCTAGTCGCCCACCTCCTTTTTGTCGAAAAATAAACGGCTCCTTTTATCTTTTTTTGTTTAATTTGCTATGTGCACATTGTTTTTGGGTCTTCGCACCTGGGCTCGGATAATAATCGGAATGTGTCACCCCCACCCCCTTTTCGACAAAAACTAGGTGGGCGACTGGGGACTGCCCTTAAGGTGCTCCCCTACCTAATTCGATCTGTCCTGAAAACATTTGGCTAAAACTGTGGCAGGCGATGCTTTAAACGGAATATCCCTAACCGTTGATCCGGAAAACGGGAAAAGGGAATACGTTTCGCAATTCCATATGCGATTCCGAACACGTACTTCCTAGAACATGTTCGTTTCATGCTAAAATAGAGAAGTTACGAATGGGAATAAGCGTCAAAAAATCTTATTTCATACGTAACTTCTCTATTTTAGCATGAAACGAACATATTTTGGGACGTACCTGTTCGGAATCGCATATGGAATTGCGGGATGTATCCCTTTTTCCCGTTTTCGGTACTCGGTTAGAGATATTCCGTTTAATAGCACCGTTCCGCACCGTTTCAACCCAATGTTTTCAGGACAGGTCGGAATGAGCAGGGAATCATCAAGCAAACATGGGGTGAAATTTTCAGAAAATATAGCATAGCTATGGATATTTTTCACAATCTTGGAAATAAAGTTTAATCAAGATATATATTATATATGAGGCATCACATGTCATCTTGACCAGGTTTTAATTTGATTGACATTTCTTCAGGTGACAGTAGCAGCATCACTATAAATTATCACACGTTTTTTGTTGTTGTTGTTTTTTTTCCATGCTCAAATGTTTTGTAGTTACGAATAATAACTTATCATATAGTTCCACCCTTTCTGTAAGTCTCACAAATATTACCTTTTCATTTCGATCATTTTGAGATTTTCCGCAAGCTGGAACCATTTTTTTTTTTTATTGTTTCTATTTTTTTTTTCTCGGCACTTTGCAAAATTTTCTATCGACTAAAATTGACGTGCAGGAGTTTAGAAAGTTTGAAAAAAATGTCCCTCTGTTTTCGCACTTCATAATGAATATAATGTAGAAGGATGATAGAAATTTGTTCACTATGATCTGGAAATGTAATAAAAAGTTGTAGAGCAAATAATAATCTTATTTTCTACAAAATTTCAACATAGTTGTTACAGAATCAAAAATACTGAGCAATTTTAAACATATTTGAACATACTACATTTTTGTGGGTGAACATTTTTTAAAGTTCTGAAAAAAAATAGAGAAAAAAAAATGCTCCAATCATGGGATTATCAAGGGATTTCATCGTTTGAAATGGTGGAAATATATCATAAGGTTTGGATATTCCTGACTCGAAAAGGTTCGCATGGTAATTTAGAGGCGCTACTGTCACCTGAAAGAATTTCAATCAACTTAAAAATGGTCATACTAAAGCCTGGTCATATTATGTAGGTATACAGCAATAATCGCTATATTTATGTTTACAATTAGTGGAAATTGAAAATATAATTGCAGTATGCTGATCAATGTGTAATATGATATATACAAAAGTATACTGACATAAGTTATAATTTATTCGCAGCTGGTGAACTGCTATAAAAAATTCTACACTGTGCACGTGACATATAATAAATGATTATTATTTTTCTCTAGTACCCAAATTGATACAGAATAATTTTCCAACGGAATTGAGTCACGGGTATAAAGGAAATTTCTAATATTCTCATGAGGTTTATTCAGGTACACAACTTTTACATGTTTTATCGTCAGTATGCTTACGATATAGCAACAGTCTCAGTTGTTGCGACTTGGACGTGCAGTGGCTAGATTTTATAATGTACATAGGAATTGTTATATATGTATGTGGACATACACGGTGGTCACACAATTTCGGCTGATTCTTTTTCAGTTACCATTAGAAAATTGTTTCACGATTTTTTCCATGCCTACTGCGCATTCATACCTCGCGTTAATAATTGTAACGTTCGTCGAAAATGAAAACTTGTTTTTTCCTGGAATTCTGATAACCTGTTCGTAATATATTATTTGAATGTAAAATAGAAAGAATCAAGTTTATTAAGGAAATATTATCGAATTCAATTTATTTGTAAAACAAGAATGAAAGGGTCGTAAATTGATGAAAAATAAAAAATCGTACAATGCGAAAAAAGACAGTTAAAGTCCGGGCATCAAACCCGCATTCGGATGATGTAGTCTTGACCCTGAATGGATCATTTCACTCTACGCATAAGATTAGTTCTTTAAAACGTTTCCTCGTATCTTTATCCAGTCTCTGTCTATCCATGTCATAGCAATATTATACTATACGATCTTTTAGCATTGTTGAAGCCACGACTTCGTAAATTTTCTTTTTTTTTTCCCCGTTATATTCGCTCAACAATGATGAGCATATGTTCGGAGACATTGAAACTCAATAATTTATTGATCATTTAAAAACAGAAGGTCATCTACGTCATATTCTTCTTTTTTAAACCCGCGCTAACACATACAAAGGTTTGCTTTCAACTTTTCAATCTTTTTCATTTTAAAGTAAATTCCGACACGCGAAATGTTGTTATCCAGCCAACTTTTATTATAGCGCCGATTATATGTACAAAAAATCCATAAATATCGTGGTAGCTGAAGAAACAATATGGGTAACATGATTACAGCATCTATATCCGTTCCCAGCTGCAGTCTTCTGGATTTATGCCTTTCTAGCCGTGTTTATCCGACTTAATTTCATCAGCGACTCAATTGCATTAATTTTGACAATGTTTCAAGTAATCGATAGTCGTATAAGCTCGAAATACTGACTAAAATAATAACAATAATCGGTCATTGTGTGTACACAGAATTTCAGAATGTTCCGAAAATATCTGGCGATCACAGTTCTGGGCCTGTTAATCCAGCTTTTTGGAATCGGATGGGGTCAATTGCAATCCCCGTGCCCTGATGTATTTCAATATGTTAGAAACGAGGCTACCGGAGACATAGAAGGATATGTAGAAATCCAGAGGGTCCAAATTGGAGTTGCTGCACATATCAAGATGACTTTGAGTATTGCTGTAGCTCTTCCTACGGTGAGATAATCAGATCATAAGTCTTCCATAATGTGAGGGGGATACAAGCGATGTTTCTATCTCCCGAAAATAACACATTCAATTTTGTCGTTGTATGAATTCACGGTGGTCTTTCAATTTCGACCTCATATTCACCCGAGTAACCCTTCTCAGTTTTCATAACGAAAATACAGCCGCATTTTTCGAGGGTTTATTCACTGCCAGATCTCTTGAAACAGTGATTGCTGACTTCACGTGATTTTAAACGAGTCGTATTTATGTAGGTAGATCATCTATCGTAGATGTACACAAGCGAACACGTTGAGGCGATAAGTATATTAGTACTTTTCCAAACTGAGTACGCAAAATGGCACATTTCCGCACGCATTTGGATGCGCAATAGTACTTTTCGAAACAAGGTGCGCAAATTGTGAAAGACAAACAGTAAAAAATAACATACTTTACTTTTCCGCACGCTCATTCGAGCAGTGTGGGATTTGAGCACTTTGCGAACGCTGCGCATGGACGGCAATTCGAATTTTGCGCACTGATTTCGGAAAAATAGTATACTTTGCGCACTAGTTGCGTAAATCTGAAATCAATGAAATCTCAAGATTTCACTGATTTCACTCGACTTCGACGGATGTCATGGGATTTCATGTGATTTTCAGGCTGATTTCATTTCGCATGGTGACACAGTGATTTCAGAAATGAATAGCTTCTTCGGTTTTTTCTTCTGACTTCTTTTATTCTTCGTTTAGTGTTGAATGAAAATGTAAATTCCTCTAATGTTTTTAGGATTCTTTTAACTACGAATCGAAAAAAAAAAAACCAACAACAAAATTGTATTGATATATTTGACGAAGTTTCTGAACTCTCCGATATTATTTAATTTTTAAATTGATATTCGGGAAAAGAAACGAGCGCTTGTACGGTTTTCTTTTGGTCGGTCATTGTTCCACATCTCTAACAATTGTTAAGTATATGGTGTGAATATTTGAAGGTTTCTCAGAAGATCGCGGGCCACTCTGAAATTATATATAATCACGACGTAGTACATACTAAGGAATGGAGTAGTTTTAAATTATTTAACTCCATCGGAAACGGTTTTCTTTTGGAGCTACGTTTTCCAGATCATTATTAACACATAGATTGAAATATTATGCGATGATAACGATAATGATTTTATTTTCACAGAAGTATGTAGGTAAGCTGGAATTAGCGATGTCAAAAGAGCAAGCGATTGAGGAAATAGAACAAGGCAGGCCCTTGGTTTATCGTGTACGTTTTCCGATTCAACGTCCAGTGCCTCTCGTTACAGCGATCATATTCAATGACGGGAAATACTGTTCTGGGAGACGAGGTAAATGCACCAATTTCACCCAACGGACAATCACTTTTGACGTCTTCCAAACATGGGGATGAACATCTATCTTGCATACGCTTCTTTCAGCAGTCGGATCAATCGTCACGTCAATTACACTGGAACATACTTTGTTTCCATCTGGGGTTGTCCCTGAGATGCAAAATCCGTCAAACCGAGATCCAGCTCCCTTCCAGTATCCAAATCCAAGTCAAAGTCCAAATCCAAGTCCAAGACCGATTCCTGCCTTAGAAACAAGGCCTACATCAGCGCCAAGCGTGACTTACAGGCCATTCCCACAGCCGAGTATAGCACCGACACCAACGACAGAATTCGATTGGAATCTGGTACCAATACCGACCTCGACTCGTGCGAACGTGAGCCATACATCACAACCGGATTCCTTAGACTACGGAACTTGTGGTCGGCCAAAAAGGAGTGACGTCAATTTTCTGATCTCAAAAGGAGAAAAAACACAGCCTGGGGACTGGCCATGGTTAGTCGCGATTTTCGTGTCGAGGGTTCACCTCGAGTTTCAATGCGGCGGAAGTCTGCTCACCGATAGACATGTACTGACTGGTAAGTCTGAGCGATAAGTCATGAGAACAAGTTCGTATGAAACTTTCACTTCAGATGATCAAAAAATATATCAAACTGAAGCGAAATGTATTCGTTGCTAAATGGTGACGATTCGTGAACATTTAGGTGTATTGAAACTTCAACTATTCGTTTCTTTATTTACCTTAAAATTATCATTTTTACATTACATTAGATTATTGTTTGAATAACTTGACCTGTAATTTTCTATTTTCATATTTTCTTTTATAAAAATAACGGCATTTCATTTTTAATAATTGTTTCTATATCAATTATGCAATTTGTTATTGACTTTTAGTCTCTGAGATTGTTACCTTCGAGTGTAAGATATCAAAATTGACATGATATATACACGCAGTGCTTCAATTTAGAATCAATGAAATCAGGTTCCATAAATTAAGTAAGCTATTATTTTTGCTCCCAAAAGACAATAGTACAAGAATTGTGGCGAAACTGTTTGGTCTACCATATTGATGCATGTACATCGTTCATTCACAGCTGCTCACTGCTTAAAAACCAACGGAGGTCAAGAACTACCGGCGAGTACATTACTCGCAGTTGCCGGACGTTATAAACTCAGGGGTTGGTCCGAAAGAGGGTCCGTGGCATTCGAGGTATCGGAGTATAAACTGCATGCCGAATACGGCCATAATAAAGACAGTTTCGACCACGATATTGCTGTCATGACACTGATGGAGGCAGTGACGTTTGGGAAATTGATTATGCCTATATGCCTGTGGTCAGGACCTCAAGAGGTTGACAGCGTCGTCGGTAGGACCGGATTTGTTGTTGGATGGGGTAGAGATGAACTGGGTAATCCAGTCACAGAAGAACCTAGGCTGGCCAGAGTGCCAATCGTATCACAGGTAGCAATCATAATTTCTTTCTAAAACAAATATATTTCAATTAGTCACATTATAGTCTGACAATACAACATTTTTCTATTGACATGCATGCCATAACGGTTCAAGAATGTACTGGCGGTACAATCGATGTCAAAACAATATTGCCATTTTTAATGCTTATTAGCGTGTCCTAGAATCTGACGCTTGATTATGAGTTTTTATATTTTCTGAGGTTGTGGGAATATCCTCTCCGTAATATTGACAAATCATTTTTCACATAATCATTATCCAAGATTAATTAATTTGATTTTCGTCTGTCTCGTTGTTTTGACGCCAATTGTACCACCAGTACATCCTTAAGACTCGCATCTCATCGATCAATTAAATGAAAAGCATTCATTACAGGATATATCTGAGGGGCTCTTAACTTGTGCAATCACTTGTACACCAGTATTGATATCAATATCACAGATTTCCTGTTTTGATGAAAAAAATTTGAAATCATTTGGACTCATTTACTATTTTTTTTTTTTGACAAACTGTTTTTCTGTATCAATTGAACAAAGGAATTTAATTTAATTGAAAATTCACTGTGAACGTGACGATTTTTGCTCATTTAACATCACACGGAAACATGTTAAGAATAAATCTGAACAACTTTGGAGATAGAATTATTATCATTAATGATATGCTTTGGGTTTCAAGGAAATTTGTTTGCGAAGTAACGCAGACTTTGTGCGGGTAACAACGAATCGAACTTTTTGTGGAGGAAAGCTAGATGGTAGTGGACCTTGCAATGGCGACAGCGGTTCAGGCCTTGTTTTGTACGATACACGAAATCGGCGATACCATATTCGAGGAGTTGTATCGCTGTCGTTGTTAAATCGTTCAACAGGGGCATGTGATCTAACGCAATACGTTGTATTCACAGATGTTGCAAAATACGTGGACTGGATACAGCAGCAAATAGCAAATTGAAGGATCTATTATATACTTTAGAGATTATATCCATTACTATAAAGATACTTGCTATCGGTTATCAGACTTTGTTAGATTGTAAGAAACAGACAGTATTCATTGCATTGTATCCACGAAGAATAGAAAGAAATATATCAAATTTATATAAAAACTTGCTATTAACGATACTCTGTAACAATATAATATAGGATAGATTATTGAACCTTTAACTATAAGTCTTTCATCATTGTCTTCCACAATTTCGCTGACATAATTGTTGTAAATACAAGCAACTAATAGTGACTAATTATAATGTGATTTTCTAATCCATCGGATCAGTACAGATCAAATCAGTATTTATTTGTATTTATACGCTGTAATTTTTAGCTCTTATACTTCAATTCAGGTAATCGATACTCGTTTTTTACTCGTAGAATAGTTAAACATCACAAAATGCAAATATATATCTGTAATCATCGGGCGCTAAAAGAATCAATGTTAATTAAGAATAAGATTGAATTAATAATATAATACATCTTGTACTTAGTTCATTAGGTCAAGTTTGACAGAATTTCATCGATGATGGCTTATTTGGTCCCAAAACCATATTCTTATATATTTATATAAATATATTCATTCCACTTTAGAATAACGGTTTTTCACTGATAGTATTTTAGTATATAATGGTATTATAGTTTGTATTACTTGTTTTCATCTAGTTTTTCTTCACATCTACACAAGTGTGTATCCAATAGATACGAAATACTAGTTTTGGTATTAATAAATACATTTATTTTTACATTTTAAATTCACAGAAGTTGAATAATCACAACTGATTTATTATTGTCTATATATTTCGTCATATAAAAGCTATGTTAGCTTAGGAATTTGTTCTGGATACTACGGTGAGAATTTATCCATTAGAACTAGCCTGACAAAGCTCTGTAAACCAAATTCAGAAGGTTTCCATAGCGAATAACTAACTCCAAAAGTTTCCCAAATACATATTTGCCGTCTCTCATCAAATTTCATTTACTCACAATTGTATACTCATCATTTTCAGATGATAATAAACTGAATGAACGAAAAAAATCGAATTAATTATTACCCCAACTACTTCAGCAACAGTTCGCGGCTGTTTATCGTTTACAACACATGCGTCGGGATTGGTAATAAAATTATTACGATCAATCTCGCATATTAAAACCACTGAAACTTTTCATATACAACGATTGAATTGCATAGGCAGTACAGTGCAGAGCGAGTGACAAAGCGATGCGGTTCTATCGCAGTGTGTTATTTGTTTCCATTTTTCAATGCCACTTTATCGATGCTTTGAGCGATAAACCTTCTGTGATTCTCTGACAGAGTGCCAAATTGAAATTGAGGGCTGCTGCATCCCTTCGGAATAATGTGGCAAAGATTTTCAATCAATTACAGTCAACTGATTGGGAGTTAAACGACTCTATACGACAGATTAGAAAGTATTTAATAAACGATGAATCCCTTATCCACTGTCTTCACGTTTTACCTACACTGGGCTACGGCAGTGTCGATAAACAGATCAATGGAATTTTAATCGTAATGGAAGAATGTTCCCCTAGATATTTATTGCCAGCAATATCTGTGGTTCGAAATGCGTTCAGCTGTTCTTTCAATTCACTAGATATCGAAGACATACTTCAATCCGATGGTGGATCTCTCAGGTTAGATATATTCGAAGGCATCTCAGCTTCAAAAGATGTAGAAGAGATCAGAGATTCAAGACTAGATTCTTGTCTTTATGGATCAGTAAATGAGAATTTAAAGACGATTGAGAAGCCTCCTGAGTTGGCAGCTTTCTTTCTTTCGGAAAAACGTCAATTACAGTCTTCTTCTATTAGACGATAAGCAATTGATGAAAACAAAGTCAGCCAAGGAGCTTCTGACGGTAATACAAAAGGACATTGATCTGTTGAAAAGATCTTCTACTGGCTGCTGTGAGCAAACTGCGACGATATCAAGCAGATAAGGTCACTGTCTCAGACATTGTTGAAAATGTGTACGAAGATCTGATTAGAAAGTCGCATCACGATGCTTGGAAACAACCACTGAGGAGTGGTGGAGTAACTTGTAAGCGATATTACTATGATACGTTACTCGAAAGCTAATTTACTGGCCAATAATTTCTTGAAGGAATTGAAATCTGAAAAAACAATTCAGAAGACAATAAACAGCAATTCCCAAGTTGGACGTTAACTCTGAAGAATATGTGAATCTGGTAGATTTGATGTCTAGGAAAGATCTTCGAAAAACAAATCGGGAAAAGCATCGATGTGGAAGCAGAATAGGCAGAAAGATCGACATAATTTGAAAAAAGAGATTATAAACTGGTTTGAAAAACTTCTAGCAAACGAGGTATAAGCAAATTTTTATCTTTTTCCGTAAACGTCTGTATGTGTCATTCAAATTTTATTTGACCAAAGTTTAATTAAATCTTAATTTTAATTCATTCTGACAATAGCTATAAGCTGTGACGTTTATTGATTCGTAATCATTGATAGGAAATTACTTCAAATTCCTATGCTAATTAATTATATCTTCATGAATGGTACTACAAAATAAAAGTCTTTTTATAACTGAAACTTCCTTTTGTTTGTTTGTTGTTTTTTCAGAAAATCAAAGGTAGTTCTAAGTTCGAATATTAACGTGATTTGGGCATCTGGTCATATCCCTCAAAGATAATATGAAAAGGGCAAGTAATTAGGGAGTAAAATCAATACCGTACGATATTATGCCAACATCTCGCCTCCTTGGTCGTTAAAAGCGTATAAATAAGTGCCAGCAAAGGCAGTAAGATTAATTGCATGCTTCGCTCATACATAAGCGATCGTTCATGCACCCATTCAAATCTGTAAACAAGTGATAAGGTGTAGCTAAGCAGAGCGGCAAAGTATACAGAATGTGATCTGAATTTAGAAATTCGTCACACTTTTGGTAGATTGATAGAGGAGGAGTTTGTTATATCATCCTGAGTTTACAGATTATTCGAGTACGAGTCAACTGATCAGATGAAATTGTCGAACAAACAACTTACCAACTTCGTACAATGTATAATATAATTTCTTTCATTATTCTCCCGTTGAAAAAAATCAGTAAAAAGAAGATTCGTAAATTGACTCACCGATGACTGAATAATTCGGCAATAAGAGAGTCAATTACTAATTATGGCTGGTCCCATCATATTTGGCTTATGTCTGGCTGAAAACATTGCCGGGCGACTGCGCCGAAGACAATTTCGGCACTGAACACACCTGTGAAATAGAAATTTCGATATATAATAAACTAAAGAAAGGAAAATCGTTCATAATTATTTATCGAATTTCGCGGCGCAAGCTTCGCAAAACTTACTGATATTAGCACGCAAAACGTCGGCGAGAAGATGAAGGTCGTTTTCATGAGTTACAATAATGTAAGTCAAGTTGGTGGCATTCAGCTCTTGTATTTGGCTCACGGATCGCCTGGTTTTCTCTATTGTGCCACCTGCGCTTTCGACTATTTCACCAAATGCTGGTGGAGATGGGACGACGCTGGGTGTTATGTAAAATATTCTACCCTGTTATAAAGATGGAATAATTATTGATAATCAAACATATTATACAAAAAAGTATGAGATTGAGAGATATTTCAGAGACAATGGTGAAAATGATTTTGAGAATTCGTTATGGAGAATATAGAAAGAATATAGTTGTTTGGTAGATCAAATCTCTGTCCCGTTTTACGGATTTCTGAAATTAGTTTCATACCTTAAGTACAGTCCCTCTGTTCGGACTGGCCAGGGCTTTTTCAATATTACAGTTGAAATTCTTCTCGAATTCGGGACTCCCAAGTATGTAAGGGCCTTCGTCGAGAAATGTGTTTTTTGAGGAACATTCTAGAAGCCATTGTAACGTGACAATGTGCCGACAACGAGATAGACAACATAGTAACTTCACCGTACGAACTGGCGCAGACATAACGAGGTGAGTCGCATCACGCCAGTTAACAGCCAGCGCTCCGCCAAGTTCTCGAATTCTCTGTAAATAGACGAGACGAAATTTAAGGGAGGAAATGATTTTTTTCAAATCACTATTATGCTTTGAAGAAATATTCTATTGACGCAGGTTCTTTCACAGATTATTACATACATTTTGAGACTTGATTAGAAATTTTTTTCAACATTTTATGGACTTTGAAAAGGAGAAACCGGAGAAAAAGCAGTTACAATTATTCCGATTTGCCAATTTTGACAACAATTCTAACTGCGTAGTGAGAATTTTACTTCATTTTTTATACCTTAGCATGTTTCCTTGGATTTATCCCAGAAAAAAGTATTCTGGGTTGTTTGTCTGGTGGTGGTGGATCCGGATTGCTAATAGCTATAGGTTCGTCGAGTCCCAGAAGGTGTGGATCTTTATTCAATAAAGGCCCATCTAATCTTGGTTTTTTATTCTTCCTCATCGCATTAGGACCTTGACCAACTTGCTTCACCTTGTCATAAGATTCTTGCGTTATATTAATCGGCATCTTCCAAGCACCTGTACAGCCATGGAAGACGTAGTTCATTTAAGTACAGATATCCACAAGTTTCATCATTCAACATTGAGCCAAAAGACTTATCATCATATATATATCCCGCAGAATAATTTTTATGAACAATGAAATTTTTGTATGCTTCATAGGGATTCGGATTCATACCCATGAGATGAGGTACCAAAGAATAGTCGAGTCTGAAAGGATTGCCCAAGCTGAATTGCTGGTATTTTGGAGCTTCGGGTTGATGTAGAGCGCTGGTTTGGCCACACAGCAAATCAGTCATCCATTGTGCGTTGACAACGCCGGTTTGCCATTCTCTGGCTTTCTTGTATTTTTGTCCGTCGGGTCTGAAACGAGATTAGACTGATTTCAGAACACCAGACATACCAGGGCACAAAGTATTTGAAAAATGAACAGAGGTAAAGGGCAGATAAAAAACCAGCAATTACGTAGAACTCACCTTCTGCAGACTAGCAATGTATTGTGGCGTGAAAAATACGTGGTAAACTTAGCCCCCAAAGCTTCTAGCATGAATTTCACCTTGGCTCTTTCTTCTCCATCAAAACCAGACAAAGATACGATGTGTTTGACGCAGGGTAATTCTTGCAAGCCAAACGGTGTGGGAAAATGTAACGCGTGCCAAGGCGGTGTTACTTGCTGTTTCCCAATAACATCCGAGAGCCAATGCGCACTGACGCAACGTTTGTTATCTCTCAAAGCCTGGTTAACAATTGGATGTTTTTGCGTCATAGCCAATACATGAGTAGCGCGAGCACAATATTGAGGCTCAACCTCGCCACCGTGTCGTTCAATAACTTGTTTCCAAATCAAAACTTCATCCGGCCGTTGGACGTCGTATTCGACAATGACAAAAATACAGCCAAGTAAAAACAAGTCCGGTGGTACTGTAAGAAACATATCATGACTTGTTACTACCGATGAATCGAATAGATCGATCAGTTCGTATCGTTTACTTAATGAATTCCATTCCGGCGAATATCAATACATCCATTCCCACTTACATTTCAAGTTCGGATTGTGTCCATAGAACTGTGCTCTAGGCTGTGGAATAGCAGCTGCATAAGGCATTTTCACAGGTGCTCCTGGCGGTGCCCCGTTTGTAATATTTCCGAGTGTTCTCCTCTGATAAGCTGCTAATAATTGAGGATCCTGCGAAGGTGGTGGAGGTGGCCTATGCTGAGCAGTCATCATTCGAAGTTGACCAGCAGCACTGCCGTCAGTTGCTCCTCCCTGCAGTCTGCTAGTAAGCAGGTTAGCCAGTGCTGTTTTAGTCTTAGCATTAACAACCAACTGTTGATCAGGTGGTATTTGAGAATTTGCTGATAACGGTGTCAACGGTG
The DNA here is from genome assembly GCA_944452935.1 of Rhogogaster chlorosoma. Lineage (NCBI taxonomy): Eukaryota > Metazoa > Arthropoda > Insecta > Hymenoptera > Tenthredinidae > Rhogogaster > Rhogogaster chlorosoma. The sequence continues at coordinate 13,642,786 of OX101805.1, read as the reverse complement.
GTTCTTGTTGTGGGCCTTGTTGTTGCTGTTGCTGTTGTTGCTGCTGCTGCTGCTGCTGTTGCTGCTGTTGTTGTTGTTGTTGCTGTTGCTGTTGCTGTTGATGCTGCTGAAGGTGTTGCAATTGTTGTAGCCTTGCTAATTGCTGTTGTTTTTGTATGTGCAACTGAGTAAGGTGTTGTTGTGTGAGAGGTTGACCTTGCTGAAACACTTGACCAGGTTGTGTGGTTTGACCACCTTGTACAGCTTGTGCTGCCTGTACTATGACTTGATTAGATGAATTTATTGGCGTTAACGCAGGAGGTTGAGCGCCCGGTATCATGGGTTTTTGTCCTTGAGCTTGACCCACTTGAGGCCCCATTAACTGTGGTCTATGTTGTTGCTGTACCCATTGTAGTCCTCCTGGTTGTCCTGGTTTACCAGGACTTCTTATGACTGCTATATGAGGACCTTGTTGTCCTTGCCTGCTTATCTGTCTCTGCAGTAAGAGGTTTCTTTGTTTCTGAATCTTTTGAATGAATTGTGCTCTCTGGGTTGGATCCATTTGCTGCAACTGCTGGTGAGTTTGAGCATCGAGTTGTATCAGCTGTCTAGGAGGATGTTGTGGCGGCTGTGTCCATTGACCACCAGGCCTCTGTTGCTGCCCAATTTGCTGCTGTTGTTGTTGTCTCTGCAATTGTAAATGATACTGTTGTTGTTGCCATTGAGGATCTCTTTGTACTATAAGACCTTGTTGATTTTGAGCTATCAGTTGTTGTTGGGCAGAAGTTTGTTGTTGCAACTGTCCATCTCTGATCACAAATTGTTGAGTACTTTGGGGAGCCGATTGTTGAAGTTGTTGAGAAATTTGTTGAATTTTCTGTTGTTGTTGGAGTAATAACAACTGTTGGCGCTGTTCGGTGGTGAATGGTTGTTGTTGTGGAGCTGTTGGTGGCTGCTGACCCAATTGATGCTGTTGGGGGCCTAGTTGTGGTTGTTGTTGTTGTTGTTGTTGTTGTTGTTGCTGTTGTTGTTGTTGTTGTTGTGGGGGTGGTGCCAATTGTTGCTGCTGCTGCTGTAAAGCAAGCTGTTGTTGTTGAGAAGACAACTGAAGTTGTTGCTGTGGTGTTAGCTGTTGTGACACAACTTGTGCTTGAGGATTCAATGGTTGTTGTTGAGGAACCAAGTGTTGTTGTTGTTGTTGTTGTTGTTGTTGTTGGGGAGTCAATTGATGTTGTGGAGTTAATTGCCTCTGCTGGCCAAGTTGCTGTTGTTGTTGCTGTTGTGAAAGCAGCTGGTGTTGAGTAAGTTGTTGTTTTTGTTGTTGCGTTAACAATTGTTGTGTTTGTGGCGGTAGCTGATGAGGAACCATTTGTTGATTCATTTGCTGTTGCTTTTGTGAACTTAATTGCTGTTGTTCTAACTGTTGTAGGTGTTGTTTCTGGTTCATCTGTTGCTGCTGCTGTTGCTGTTGTTGTTGTTGCACCGCCAAATGTTGCTGTTGTTGATTTATTTGTTGCTGTTGTTGACTCAGATGTTGCTGCTGTTGCTGTTGGTTTATCAATTGCTGTTGTTGATGGATCAATTGTTGCTGTTGCATATTGATTTGTTGATGCGGTGGATCCTGTTGTTGTGGGCTAATCGTTTTCATCTGCGCATTATTAACTTGAGATGTTTGCGGATGCCAGGCCGCCGCAGTTGAAGTATTCGGCGAATTAACCGATGACACACTTGTAGCGTGAGGCAAACTTCCCGGAGTCGTGGTCCGTGTGAATTGCTGTTGCGAATTCGAGACAGTGTGGGTATTCGGCCCTTGTACAGTCGGTTGTTGTACAGAAGTTCTTATGCCGCTATGATTTTGCATAACCATTGACGACACAGAAGCGTTCGGTTGATTCCAAGGCATGCGCTGCTTGAGCTTTTCTAACATTGCCTTTGTTCTATCCTGTTCTTGTTGAGCGGCATTAAGCTCGCAATCTTCATCCATAAAACCGGTGATAAGAGCAGTGGAACTGTTAGGCGATGGGTAGATCAGCAATCTTGGGTGGTATTCAATCTCACTAGCACGGCTTCCTTTTCTACAACAATCCGTTATCCAGTCTGGCGTGACTATTTTAATACGGTGCCTTGTCGCAGCTTCGTATTTTGCACCGTCAGCTTTACCAATTACCAGATGGGTACAATGGCGGTCTAATCTTAACTGGCATTTACCACCTCGCAGTGATATCATTGCCCAAATAGATTTGCTGTCTGCCCGGCTGACTTGGGATACGCAGGCTCGTACATTTGAAAATAGTTGATTTTCTTCCGGGGAAAAGTATTGGGTTCTAAGTAAAATTCCTGTGTTAAGGATTGTACAATTTTGATAATGAAAACGAGCTGCATGGAGATTGAAATATGTATTTTCGCGCGGAGTGGGGCTCTGAAATTTCATTTTTCTAAAATAATGAGATATTTTTTTTATTTACCGATATCAGAGACATAGGATATATAGAACTGAAAATCTTGAAGTCATTATTTTGGAAAAAGAATAACAAGCGAAAAGAAAAGAGAAGAAAAAACAATTAAATATTATACGTATAAGATATATTTATAATAAAATGGTAGGATACGGAAGAAGTTTTTTGCACTTGACAGAGTACAAAATCCAGTCCTGCGTAACAGCTGGTATCTCATAGAGATCCTTAGCTTCTGAAATATCGCTTTCAAGCGCTTCATGACCCGCTACTAAATGAGTAACGTAGTCGCTAAAATAGTTTGATCTTTCCGCACCGCCTTCTTGTAATAGACTCAAAATCTGTAATGAAAATATACGTGTTTTTAAAAGTAAGAATTTTTATCACCGAGTATCGCGTGGAATTACGAAATTAAGAATGACATCAATACGAAGAAGAGAAACTGATAAGATATGAATATAAAATTGAACACATGCAATACTCTAGAGTCGCGTGTATGGTTATGGGTAGATTTTTTGATGACGTGAATATAACCTGAGATTATTGACGAGAATCTAGCCTAACTTTATTTCTTTTCGTGGCTACTTTCGGTCGTGGATAAATAAAATCGGATTTCATTCGACGGAAAGTTGTTTTGTGAGAAAGTTTAGATAGTAGAAAAATTGTTATTGGAGATAAATATTTTAAAAAAATTTTAAACAGAGAATTATTATTATATTTTTTTTTCCTTACCTTCGGATCTGGTTCACCGCTAACGTAGTATTTGACGTTGGCAAATAGCGCTGGATCAAGTTTCAACTCGTCGAGTCCAGCCCTAATGTCACCCATTTTATTAATGAACTTTTTGCGATTTATTGTAACCACTAGGAATCACATATTGCACCTGAATCCCTGACCAGATAATAGATAGCGAAAACGCGGGTTTTCATCACAAAATATACGTCGCGTCGCTTTTGTTATTATTATGATTGTGAGGTTATGTACCTTGGCTCGTTAAAATACGAGATATCGTCATCCCGCCAACTCGCGGATCTATCGATTATCGAAACTTCGACAATTTTCAAATCTCAATATTGTGCCACACGACGATATGATTGATATTTCGAATTTCGAATTCATTATATTCGATAAAGTTTCATCACATGTTTCATTATTCATCGTTTATACTAAACCGGACAATAAAGCTGTGCATTATCGACACGATTTCGATCCAACTCGTTGACTGAACGGATTGATTTTTACTTTCATGCATAACCCGCGGCTTTTTATTCAATACAAAATTTGATATTCCTTCTAATATGTAGGTCAATTCTCTGGGCGGAGGAAATAAAAAAAGCAAGACTCATACTTTGTATAATAAGTACTTAGTCGATCGTCAGATATGAAAATTTTCAAATCTGTAGAAAGAAAAAATTTCTATTTATATACACAGCTGATTGCGACCATTATCTGATCGTTTTGAAATTTTTGAGTTATTTTTCAGCAACAAACAGAATAAATAGCGACATTACATCGCTCAAAAGCTGTATATAGATAAAAAAAAAAAAAAAAAGGAAGAACTGTAGAATATGACACAGGTAGAAATAGTTAAAGATTTTCTTACGGCCGTTATGTGGCTTTGCAAAAACTGTTTGACATATTTTGTGAATGTGTATGAAATGTATATAAAAAAAATAATAGATCTTCTGAAAACAATGTTTATTTTTATTGTATATTCTTTTCATTTGTATCGAGGTACATATGAGCATCTAAAATGCATGTTCATTAAACCCTTCTCTCTTGCTTATATGAATAGATAAATAATAGGCTAATATTTACAAGTTTTTGATAGTTTTTTTTTTCTGTTTCTATTTTTTTTTTTCTCTTTTCTTTTTATATTTATATTTATATTTATAATCATATTCATATTTATATTTATATCTATATTCATATTTATATTTATATATATATATAATAATTTACTTAATAGTTATTTATTTATTTAATAGGTGTGTTTTTTTTTTTTGTAAAGACTCTAGAAATATTGAGCTTGGTCTGGTCAGTATACATAATATATTTTAGTTATTTACTTTATTTTTTTTCTTTAAATCTTCTTCTTTGGTTTTAATTATTCATTTTATTTGTATTTAAAATTATACTATTTTGTTCCTATAGTAGTTATAATGTTTATCAATTTATCATATATATATATATATATATGTAGTGCAGCTTTTTCAAAATAACATCAATTATACAAATAGACGCATGCGAAGGCGTTGTACATATATATGGAAAATCATACATAAAATATTAAATTTCTATTTATTCACTGTGAATTTTTGTGGCATGAAATTGGCAATATATTATTATTCCCTATAATTTGGTACAATTTTGGCACATTTATTAAGTAGGTAATATATTAATCATATGATATAACGATATCTAGTTCTTTTCATTTATTTATTCAATTTGTTTTTTTTTCTAATTTAATTCTAATTGAGCCAAATTGTAAGATATCTTTTCTTATATCAACATTTCTTCCCCATAATTCTTGCGCAATTAGATTCCGGCCTCTCATCAAATTTCTACATGTGTAGGTATAATAATGCAGTGCCTAAACGCATCAATGAAATCTTAACATGCGTTGAGAAAATGGAATTTCAATATATTTAAATATTTGTAGTACACAAATAGAAATGGGAAAAATTATGCCACGGGACAGTATTATGTACCTCATATATAAGTATATTATACTAGCTTCGAGCCGATTCATACATGCACGCCGAAGACTTTGATGATTACCAAAAAATTCGGGACTCGACACGTGATAACATGATACATATGTAAAAGTACAGATTATCGATTCCCTATATTTTTTCAGAGCATAGTCTCACGGTTATGTTTGCCTCTGCACTTGCAGGGACCTGGACAGTTATTATTGCAAAAAGCTGCACTACCCCGTTTCGAAGGGCATGGCTGTAATTCTCTTGAGTTTATTGTATTTGTGTAATAATGTAATACTTCTAGAATTTCATTAATGGGCTAGGAACCCGGGCTAGATCCTTCGCTACTTCTCCGCCTGGCTTCCAATTCTTGAGCTAACATTGCCACCTCCCAATTATTATGCTCGTCGTCGTCTTCGTCGTCGTCATTATCGTCGTCGTCGTCGTCGTCGTCCTCCTCGTCGCTTTGAGGTTGGCTCTTTTTCGCACCGTCCGGAATACTCGAAGCTTCGTTATTCGACTCGATGTCTATCACGACGTCATCTTTCCACAGTGATTGCGGGCTTATTGATCTCGGCAAATCTTGCAGCTCTAGGGTCTCCTCTTCCGAATGATCCTCCCAAGATCTTCTGTTGTGCGACGGTGCCAAAGATGTTGAACGTCTTAGATGGGGCTGAGCTGTTAATACGGTATCCACTGATCCATCGCGCATGAACGGGTGATCTTCGGCCAAATCTTCTTCCATTGAAGTGTCTGGTTCCGTACTATCGTGGGAGTCTTCAACATGCGGAATTTCGCGTTGTTCCAATTCTTGAATTCTCGTCTGCAGTTGGGATATGATTTCGTCTCGCTTTCGGATCTCAGATTCCAACGAAGTAAACTGACGTTCGAATTTACTTTGTATATCTTCCTACGAAATTGGAAAAAATTAATATTTGAAATTAGATCGAAATTATAACCGCGTCCTCATTTGTCTGCGGGTGATAAATTATAGGTATAATATAATATAACCGTGGCATTCGTTTCGCTACATGGCATCGGGACTTTTACAAAATAAATCCATTTCTATCCTATTGGTAGACTCCGTTCAATTTCCAATGCATAGGAGAATTGCTTAGGATAAGAAATGACGGAGAGTCAATCCACTGGAACGAATTTAATAGAATACAGAATTGGAATCTGATTTTCCAACTAATACCGGTTGCTGAATCGCAAAATAAATCCATTTTAATTCTTTTCATCCATTCTAGTTGTTGGGATTATTATATTTTCAACGTGGGTACTACAGATCCAATTATTCGCAGAGATAATATACATATATATATCTATATATTTCATCTCAGTAATTAAATAAAACCTCCTGACACACGTGAACCACAAACTCAGAATTAGCGAATTGGAGTAGCAGCGTTCCCGTGCATATCGATCTCTACCATTTCGTATTCAGTTCTATCCGTTTAGTTCCGCGGAAAAAATTTTACAGGTGATATAAAATATAATTTTAAACGAGAACAGAATTAGCAAATGACATCTCAATTCACTTCATCTAATAATACTCTTCCCTTAATACAGGTAGTAATATTCTATAGAGTGCAGTCAATTTCTCGAACATTCATTTTCGCCAGAATATCGGTTTTTGGATGATAGACTTAAATTGTTTCGTAAGTAAATGAGAAAATGAAGAATTTTGACACTCTCAAAGGTTAAGTTTATCTCATTCATTTAAATGAAACACTGTCAATTGAACTAGAAAAGCCTTGTGACTCCTACAACGTCGTACGCGCCTAAAACCAGACAGTCCACTGCTCGTTTCTGTCTACTTGGTTGCCTAAATGCAGTAACTTTTTAAAGGGGCAATTGATTTTTTTTGAATCTTCAAGAATTTCAATCTTTCTTCCCATAAAATGATAGTACATCATTATCTTAAGAATATGCCTGCAGATTTTCAAAGCAAAAAAGTCGTGTAAAAACAAACAAAAAAATGGCAGAAAAAATGACAAAATTCTTAATCGGTGGCTATTTCAAGAAAAATCAATATAAAAAAAATCGGCTACGTGCAACGATAACTACATTCATATAGATTATAACGAACTTGGATTTTCTTTTTTTTTTTTTAAACTTTAACTTTTTTTTAAGTACTTACTAATCGGGCTTGAATCACTTCTCGAATCCCAGTAACAAGTTCGCCGAGGTATTCTTCCTCTCGTGGTCCCGCGACCATTTGTAGAATGTTTCCACTGCTTATTGGACGGAAGCTAAGCTTGCTAGGGGGTGGTGGCAGTGGATTTGCTTCCTGTTGAACTGGTGGATGTTGATGATCCCCGATAGCCATGTTATTTGGTTGCTCGGACGGCGGGCTCTGCAGAGTGTATTTATTAAAGGTAACGCTTTTGGATAGCTTTGAATGCCTTGCGGCGTAGCCTTCGATCGTCGGGGCTCGCATTAGCTTCCGCAATTCGGCAGTTGCCGTTTTTTTGTCTGGTATACTCGCCGTTGAAGTTTCCGAGCTTCCCGTCCTACTTTCGGCCGATAGTTTTTTAAGTATACTTTTCAAATTCCGTCGCTCTAAAGTCTCATTCTCAGGTGAAAGCTGATTTTGAAAAGTGTTTGCCTGATCCTACAAAGAAATTTTTACATTTTCATACCTAATTATCAAACATTATATTCATCAATTGTCAAAAACCAGTATTAAAATATTCTCTTTTCTCATCATTTTATTTGATCAGAAATAGGCTTTTTTTAAACTTTATTCAAGGGGGGCCTAAGGGGGGTTTCAGTTTTTCAATTTGAGTTCTGAGACTCGGGTTCTCGAATTTCGGTTGAATGAAGCTTCCAGATCACTAAGGTCTACCGTCGATCGCGCTCTCCTGTCCCAATAAACATTCTCATCCCCGAAACTAAACAAATTCACTGTCTAAACTCTAGAGAGCGAATCTGCGACTTTCACTTTTTGCATAAGTGTCGTCTTCGGGGTGCCACGTCGCGTCGTTTGAACTCACAGGTTCGCCGGGTCAGGTACCTCTTAAAAGCACTTGAGACTACCTCCGTGCCAAATTTCAAGTGAATCGGACACGGCGTCTGAGAATGGCTGGTCTTTCCGGTGGAGCTTCTTTGATAATATTTTTTTTAAATTCATTGATATCTTGAAAACGAATGAACGGATCTCAACTTTCGATGGATAAATCGATGCCATTTCACGTATCTCAGAACTGACGAGAATCAGGCATGGACATTTTTTCTTTGATCGAAAATACTTTGAGTACGGACCAAAAGATTCTGATGAATTTTGTTCCAACCCTAACTTGATCGAATCTTCGAACTAATCGATTTTTAGTAGTTCTTCAGGCGGAAGTGGCTGCCGTATTTTTCTCGCATTGGTATTCCTCGAAATTTAGCATCTAGCTGGAATTATGCGATTCAATATTTCGCGAATTCAAGCAATAAGAGATTTTTTGGTCTTGAAAAAATCGGGACTGGCTGAGTTAAACCGCGAATATTTATTCTGCACAGGTCCCCCCTTAGAGAACTTTTTAAGTATTTATCAAATCGTACAAAACATGAGATTACCGTTACTAAAATTCTGTGAAAACTGACCTGATTTAATTTCGCCAGTTTCCTAGCATACTCAATGGCACATGCCTCGGAATGACTCCTGGTCAGATTACTGTCGAATTCAATTTCTGTGGGCTCGGTGCAATCCAGACTCGAACTTCGCACGGCCTTTTCAAGTTCCGCCAATTTCTGTCTCTCGTTTAAAATCTTGAGCTTCTTAACAAAAGGGAGTCCGCAATATTCCGGCGACAGATCGTCAACCGATGCGTACATTTTGGTTTGCTGTCGTATGTGAATCAGGCTCTGCTTCAATTGCAGTCTCCGCACGGGCGGACTGCCCTGCGGCGTGACATCCTTGTTCGCCACGTCTCGCGTCTTCAAGGAAGCATCCTTGAGCATAGTCCACGGTTTTTTTCCGCCCCCACTGTTACCGCTTCCGGTCGATGCGGTGGGAGATTTCTTCGACGGTTCAGTTACGGGCGTAGTTTCAATGACCAGTTCCTCGCTCTGTTCAACTTCGGCAGTCTCTTCAGGAATCGAGTTCTTAGGCAGGAGCGGTTCCTTGGCCGGTGCTTCTTTGTCGGCTGGCGTATCCTGCTCGTTTTTGGCCTTCAGCAAAAGTATCCTCTGCAACAACGGCAGGTTTTGATTCGCTGGATTTTGAGCTTCGGGCGTCGGTATCGGCTGTGCAGCTTCAACGACCGCGTTTTGTGCCTCCATCAAATTTTTCCTCTCGTCTCTCTCCTGCTTTTCTTTCAGCAGTCTCAGCCTGGACAATAACGGGAGACCAGCGCCTATCGGGGACACGGGTGGCTCGTTGTTATTCCCTGTTGAAATTTCGTGCGCGTCATCGACCTTAGTTTGGCGTCTTAGCATCGGGGCTTTCGGGGCCAACGGCTGTAACTCGAGACTTTCTTCCGGTCTTGCGTTTCTCCTACTCTTGCGCAGTACGTTCTTCAACCCTTTAACGTCGCTCTTCAACTTGTCAACGATCCTCTTCCCGGTGCTATTGTCAGACGAGTCATGCCCGGGGGACGTCGGTTGTCTAACGGCTCTTGCAACTCTCTGAGCTTCCATGAGACGTTTTCTGCCCAAGTTCTGTAGTATTTCTTGAGCCTCTGGGTAATCCTTCATCGCGCCCAAAACATCTTCTCGTGAGAGGCTGAACAGTTCTGAATAACCGACGGATCTGACGTCGGCCGTACGCCTGAACACACGAAAGAGATACATTCGGCTTTCAATTCGCCGTGGGAAAGAAAGTTTGATCGGAAGAATCCGCAAGTGTAAACGAGCAGGTATCCAACTATTATCGGAAAAAAAGAACAAAAAAACTGTCGAAAAACCGAAGTGCTACAGATCGCGCGGATTGTCTTTTGCCAACTTACTTATTCAGCCCATCCAAGTTTAGAATGCCAATTTCGCCGAAGAAATCCCCGGCCTTCATAGTTGTCAATACTCTCCCAGTTTCACTGATCACTTCTAATATCCCGTCGGCAATTATGAACATTTCTCTGGCGACCTCGCCTTTACGGCATATCGAATCACCGGGTGTAAAAATGTACGCCTTCATCTTGAGAACCAGATCGTGAAGAAATTCCGGCTGGCATTCCTGTAATGAGAAGCAAAAAAAAGGAAAGAAAAAATATCGACCAAGTTTCTTTTCGTTTTTTTGTTTTTTATGTTACAAGATGGAAAATCAGTTGGTCGTTTTGTTAGCTCACCTGGAAAATTGTGACTTTTTTTAGGACGGACAAATTGACGTGCAACGCAAGTTCAGTCTTTAATTTATCTGGCAGCAATCCTAGAGCTGTGTTGATATCTCCTCCGCCTTGGATTCTTCCTCGGGACCAACTGTAATCGTACCATCTTAACACTCTCCTTTTCATACCCCCGGGGACCTTGTGGTGTCTCATATAGGTCTTGGCTCCGTCAAGCAGCCTTTCAAATTCCAAACGATTCGCGTTTCTGTTCGTTATCACGTTCCCAACTTGACCGACGATCGTTGCGAATATGAACACTCCGATGAGGTAGCTGACTATCGTGAAGATGTACCTGCGAACCAGGGGGAGAATCAATCAGTTGATTAGGTAAAGTTGTTGCGATATATATATGGCGAGCGGCCCCCGCCGGAGCCTTCCTTATTACCTCTTCTTAAGATCATCAATTTCCATTATCTTTCTTGGATTTCATTTTTCATATATCATTCTTATTTCCCTTATTACTTGCCTGCTGGTTTTATACTTTTTCTCATTATTCTCTTCGACATGTTTCTGTTCACCAGTATTCATAGTCAAGTATACTTAGGCAGGTGCCATTAGTTTCCAAATTTCTTCACATTTCAATATTCTAACTCCTGTCGAATATAGAATTCTACACCCACAACCTACTACTGCGAAATAAAAACTAACGTATCGATGCATACGAGGCAAAGTAATTTACATAAGTAATTACTCTATATGGGCATTGTTCAATCTTAACATGCACTTCTGAGAAGGATATACGCGGTAATTGGGCAAATTAATTATGCGGAGATGAGGACATTCCCTCACAGTGAGATCCTCGCGATTCAAGTCAATTTCTATGCAAGTTTTAACCGTCAATCAGTTGGCCAAAGACACGGACATGTTCGGACTGACGATGGTCGGGATAGGAAATTTGTGTCAAAATTGATAATTGCATGTTTCAAGCTTTGGCTATGAATACTGGCGCTCGGATTATTTTCGTTTCTTTTTTTCTATTCATTTCGTATCTTTTCTTCATACTAGGTGTGTTAATTTTTCTCATGAAATTTTCTCGCAGAAGGTTGTCTTATATATTTGGGGAACGATACAGATACCCTCCGTTATGCTTGAACTGCAGAAGCCGGGACAGTCGGCCACGTCGAGCGAGGCTCCGGGGATTGCCGCCCGCACTGACTCTGCCAACACAACAACACGCCACTCACCATTCTAATTCCTAGTCACTAGTTTGCTAAAAAGAAGACTTAAGAGGTAATGGAATCGTTTTTGTTCGTTTTTTCAAATAAATCCGAGGATTTCGTATTTCTTGAAAATATTTTCAACTTCGTTATACTCCTGCGCAGCTCGTACCGGAGTATAATTGAATTTACACACGTGTAAGAAATACGTTGAATATGATAAATTGAATCGTATCTAGACGACAGAAAAAGATTCGATGTGATTGATCTGAACTCGTTTCGTAACTCGTCGTAGTTCCGGTTTTCTGTGAATTTCAATTATCGAAGTAGGATTCGGTTTTAAGTCTCTTCAACCCGATCTTATCGATTTTAGTCAGATGGTATGGGCGGAGTAGACATAGCCGAGTATAGGGTCGTGGGGAAACATTCTGTTCGTTTGCCTATTTTATCAGTGTCTTTTGCAATAAAGAAAGAGAAAAATCGAAGCTCTAGCAGGTAGTTATACAACGTTCTTGTTTGCCAACCCGAACGATGATCGTCTTCCACTTTGCCCTCACCCCGTTTTCGTTTTTTTCCTTTTTTTTTTTTCTCTTCCTTTTCTTCCTTTTATCTTATTTTTTATCATGAGATTGCGATAGGTAAGTAATTCCTACGCTGCGAACGTTTAACGAAGAAAATTTAATATCACTTTATAGTGTGATTGAAATTCCATTATCTCTCAATGTATTGTACATACGTACGTTGAATAAAATGCTTTTCATTCAATGATTGTGAATAACAATCTAATGAAATACTAGACTTAAGGGGGAAGGCCACTCTGACGGCCGAGAAAATTAGTGATTTTCGGGAATTTTTTTCATCGAGAAAAGAAAGGAATATTAGGATCGGTTCTTTTTTTGTTTTATCAAGTATTCATCGAACAATATTCACATGAATTCACATTTTTAATAAAAATTTATGTGAATATTGTTCGATGAACATTCGATAAAGCAAAAAAACGATCCTAACATTCCTTTATTTTCTCGATGAAATTTTTTTTCGAAAATCACTAATTTTTGCGGCCGTCAGAGTGGCCTTCCCCCTTAATATAAGAGAGGAAATCACTCACTCAGCGTTAGTCTCTGGTGTTGGCAAGTCGCCGATGGTAGTCAGCGTTAGCGTAGACCAGTAAAGTGAGCCGAGATATTTTCTCGTTAAAGTAGCATATTCCCCTGGCCTGTAAGGGTACACCCAGTCTCCTTGGAAGCCTTCAGCCTCGCTTAATAAATAATAAAAACAACCAAACCAGTGAGCTAATATTAACAAAATGTGTATTAGGTTCAAAACTCTCCAAAAATTAGGATACACTGTCCGCGATTCGACCATGTAGTAGTAGTCGTAGACTCGGTACACTTTCAAAAATCTAGGAAACCTCAACAACGGATTACTCCCGAGATTCACTTGCAATAAGTCGAGGGGAAGTAGAGCGAGTAAATCCAAGATGAACGATGTCGACTTGAAGTAATGTCCTGCTAATTTTTTACTGTTATAAACCATCAGTCCTTGCTCGAGGTAGCCGGTACGGAACTGCACACCAACGTCGAGGAAAAACACTACGTCTGTAAAACCGTCACACGCCAGCCAAGCAGCTGGGGCCAAGGCTTGTAGTTCGGGTAAACTCTGTCTCACTATGAGTGTCCATAAATTATAGAGAACACAGGTCGACAAAAGCATCAACCAATAATAATAGAAGTTCTCGTCTGGGTTCACGACACTTTTCGGAGGCCGCTGCGGCCTTCGAGGACGTCTTCTACGACGTCCGGAGTCCTTGTCGTCCGTGGCGTCGCCTTCACCCTCCGCGGTGTCCAAAGTTTCTTGGCTTTCTGGTATCTGGCGTGTGGAAAATCGCTTCAGAAATGAATCCTCGCGTTTCAGAGGCGGCTTCTTTTGGATTGTTGATATTGCCGACGAAAGTTGAACTGTGGTACGGAGTTTCATCCACCGCTGGTTACTCTTCGTTCTAAAATTCAAACAGTTACGTTTCAACACGCGGACTTATTTCTCACGTTGTTACACACACGATCACTCGAATTCACCTTCACCTTCAGCCCGCAGATCAACATACATTTATACAGACTCAAATCACACATATTCTAGTTTATAAACCAAGAGCATTTCACCCGAAGATATACCTGGACACCAATGAACCATGCGTCCCAAAAACCTGGCATTTCGACTAATTGGAACACCGAAAGTTTTCGCTTAGGCTCTTCCATGACTCAACTTCTTATCGGGGCGAAACTAGACCAGCATTTTTACGTTCGAAAGAGGAGGGTCTTTCCAAATCCATTTTTTCTGTGTCACAATTCCTACACAGACATGCATTGTGGATCGAAAAATGTTGCGGTTATTGGCAATTGGTCGGTTCAGGCATGATAAGAAGTGTATGCATGAGTTTGGCCACGACAGCAGTACAAAAAACTAATGATCGCAGTGTATCGAGTAAGATATATTGATTTTGTTATTTTTTTTTGTTATTTTTAATAATTAAAACAGAAAGCTCAAAGCCCTCTTACAACACGGCATTGTTAGCGAGTTCGTTTTTTCTTTTTTTTTTTTTTTTTGATAAATGTAATACCTGTGTACAGTGTTAATGCGAGTCAGCGAAAGGAAACTCCGGCGAGGGGATGATCAGTTGATATGACAACGCGTTGATGAGGGGAGAAAGAACAGTGGCGAATTTTACGTGATCGACAAATGAACAAACAAGCTCAATGATCGTAAGGATGATTGACGGGCTAGTTGAAATGAAAAGGGTGTGGTAAAAGGGTACGAACCTCTGAAGTGGCGGAATGAAGTTGAACGATTGACTTTTTTTTTCTCTCGAATCCTGACCTGAACTCCATGATAAAAAGAGCTCCGAGTAAGTAGCTTATTTTTTTCCACCCATTATACAGTTTTCTAATCAGAAAGATTTACTCAGAATGTAGAATTGAGAGATTTGCGTAAAAATGAAGAAAAAAATCTACTTTCAATTTGATCATGATTACTTTTCAACGAGTCACGATTCTGCTAGTGCTTTCTTATCTTTAGACTGACATGTTTCGACTTTTAGATCGTTGAAAAAAGAACAAAAAAAAAAGCTACTATTAAAAGAACGGTTCATCTCGCGATTAGCTTTCCAGAATCATTCGGGTCCCCGCTTCCCGAAGGTTCTGTAAAAAGTGTAATCATGGGCTGTGACAGAGCTTCGGATATTGAAAAAGCAGAATACACGCCTGGTTAATACGTGTTATTATTCCTGAGCCGTATATATACAGGGTGACTTTTTTCCGGGGTCTCATCTGGGAGGAGTTTCGACGTGGTGAGACTCCGCCTTCTTCTATTCTATACGTGTGACCGTAAATAAATTTTTAGATGAGGTTATCTGCTCTGTAATCACACTACTATTATTCTCAAGCGAACGAGTATGAATAGAAGAAGGCGGAGTCTCACCACATCGAAACTCTTCCCAGATAAGACTCCGGAGAAAACTCACCCTGTATATGTTGCTGTACCATTACAGTCACAAACCGATTGTTTTCGGCATAATGATATGCAGCCCGAGAGAACTCAGTATAGAACTGAGACAACGAAGTTTTTAATTGAAGAAGAGGTTGGAACAAGAGCCTAAGTCGATTTAGATCATTTTTCGAGAGATTAACAAGCTTTACAAATTACGTTAATTTCGTAATACTAAACGTTATCAGGGCAGAGGAAGGTGAGTGGGTCTTTGAAAAAGGGTGAAAAGTCTTTTGGCATTAGTACTTTTCGAATACGTGACACTCGGGTCAATTTGATGATCTAAGATCTTTAGGAATCTGACGTTAAGTAGCAAAACTATCGGCATAACTCTTCTGTCGGTGTCCAGATCTTCGGTTCTTACTCTTAGTTAGATAGAGCAATGCAATGCTGATCGAGTAATGGGAAAATTTTCGTTAGAGCTTAATGGCCGCGGTATGAATTGGCAATGTATATTTCTGTTATTATTAATGAAATATTTTCATCTTTTAAAGCATTGGGAATTAATTGAACCGTGAGAATTCCCACCGTTCGCCATAAAGCTCTAATTACTTTAATCCAATTGTATAATGTTTAGATGAAATGAAATTTTAATTAAAGAGTTCGAAGTGAGCGAGAGCTGAATAAATTGTTTAGCGATAGATTCAGATGGATGAGAGACAGGCAGATAGACAGAAACAGAAACACAGACGGATAGAGCACAAACAATATATAATAGAATTATATAACGAAATTACTGGTGATTACTGCAGTATCTACCTATATAGTGAATATAACATGTATAGTACAACTGCAGTTTACAAATTATACAACATATTGCTTTTAGCACGTTCACATTTTATAGATAAATATATTATGCATTTATAATATCCGTCAATCGACAAAACTACAATGCCTAACAAATTCAAATCTATATAATATCTGCTATTATTTACTATAACGATCACATCATCCCCCACAAATTTATATACGTATACCTAGTTTCCATATCCGTTCATCCGTTTGTCCACATAGATTATTGCCGCGCGTCGAGAGCTAGCTAATTGTACTGTAGTGTCATTTCAAAGTATGATAAAGGCATCATAGTTATATACATATTATAAATTTTTATACTGATTGATATTTTTTCTTCCAAATCATACTCCTTTCAATTATTCTTCCGATCGTTGATGATCCTTCCTATAAATGTAATTCTGTAATATGTATACTGTAACAGTCGAACAGATGAACATTAACAGTGGAAATCAGCCACGTTTTATTTATCCGAATGTTTGAACAAAATAAATATATACAGGGTGAGTTTTCTCCGGGTCCAAATGAGGAGGAGCTTATCACCGTCGATGCTCCGCCCACTTTATCCCACTTTATTAGTTTAGATAGTTTGTCTGGTCGAGTAAGGTATTGTTCGCAGTAACTTTGAGGATTATGAAACAAGAAGGTAATCTGTAAAGGTTCCACTCTGCTCAGTGTTTTCATTCGACAGTCAACAATACCTTACTCGATCAGACAAAATATCGACGGCTAAAGTTAGATTTTGATAATAGTGGGATAAAGCAAATAAAGTGGGATAAAGTGGGCGGAGCATCGACGGTGATAAGCTCCTCCTCATTTGGACCCGGAGAAAACTCACCCTGTATATATCACTTATTACCTGTAAAGGGAAATTTTTTTTTTTCGGAATTTCAATAAAGAAATCAATTACTGGAGTCGTTATGTATGTCTGCACCGGTGAGAATAGTAATAATTCGTCTAACTTTATAGGTTCAAGAAAAATTTGCAAACGATAATATATCTGCGAATGATAAAAAGAAAGCATAGAAAGCAGAGCGACGGTACGATGAATATAACGTAAATCATAATTTTCCGCATAGAAACTCCTGCTGTATATCAATGATAGAATTATTCATAATATAGACGTATACAACTTGTGCCAATGATAGTATATGCCTGCTTAAAGAACTGATCCAGAGTAAATATACTTCTTGAATAAATTTCCAGACTATCATCGTTGGGGCAGGGATGAAATTGCAATCGAGAAAATAATACCAGAGGGATACTGGTGCTATTGAATTAAAATTGAATATTGGAAAGTTTGCAGATGCTCTTGGCTAGTTGCAAGGTTTGATCTTATTTTAATTTACTGACACCAATGTAAATATGTGTACGTGATTCGTGGAGCTACGACGGCGATCGAATACCTAGTTCAGAAGATTCTTCGCACAGATTTTCTGTAGTATACAATAATGTGAGTTGAAAGAACGAATAGATAAATAAAACGAAACAATAAAGTAGATTCATGTATACAACAGAATTAGAGATAGATGAAGTGTAGATTGTAGAAGATAGTCCAGAGTACCCGTGAGCCATTGGGGGCTGCTTCGAATAGTGCAGTTGTCAAATAGTATTTGAAGATCGAGATTGAAGGTCAGAAGGTACCACCCATCGCAACAAGAACCTGGTACCTCTTGATCTTACGAAGTGACGAATAGAGGGTCATCACAGCGCGAACGTTGCTCCATTTTTGTGACCCTCTCGTGCTTCGAGGGCGTTTCGCAGCTTCTGCAACAGCAGCTTCGCCCGCGCTGTCCAATGAGTTAGAAGTTGATGTAGCTCCTAGCCCGTTGCTCATAGATTTCTGGAGCGATGGTCGCCGATGATACCTTTTTGAACACCTGAAGTGAATAACACATAAAGCCCGACCATTGCATTGGGCTGATTCTGGCTGTTTCTCCATCTGTCTATCTGTTCCGAACGCCTGATGAAGTGTGCTTTTTATTCTCACACAATGATTATCGAACCAATTCTTGATGGAAACGCAATTCCAAAGACACGTGAATTTAAATCCAAATAAATTGCAAAGTTCATTAATTAGCGAACGACGATGAATTATTGGCTCGATTTGAAATTTCTCCGAAATGATGCTTAGCATGGAATCTATAGGGTGCAAGTAGTTGTGAATTTTTTTTGTGCAATTTCAAAGGGTGTTTTCGGAGAGTTATTCCTGGGATATAAATCGAGCGATGTCTTTATGGAACGTAGTTCGAGAAAAAAAAACCTTTCACAAAATAACGGAATCCTCTCAAGTTCAACTTGTATATTTGTGCGCTCTTAGTTTTTCACAAGTTTATATTGCAATTCTATGTACAGGGTGACTTTTCTACGGGGTCTCATCTGGGAGGAGTTTCAACGTGCTGAGACTCCGCCTTCTTCTATTCATACGTGTGAACGTAAACAAATTTGAGATGAGGTTATCTGCTCTATAATCACACTGCTATTATTCTGGAGTCCAAGAGTAGGAATAGAAGAAGGCGGAGTCTCACCAGGTCGAAACTCCTCCCAGATGAGACCTCGGATAAAACTCACCCTGTATATAATTTCTCTGTTTCGAGATTCCCTGCGATAATGATATAGGCATGTGGATATAAGATAGGTAAATAGGTATGTATGAGCACTATTGATAGGTGCAGGAGTGCGTTTACTTGGATGATCAACAAATGTAATGAAATCTATATGTCGTAGAAATATCTTTCATCAATTCACACACATTACTATACTGGCGAGCGCATAGCGACTCGACATCTTCGAAACCCTAGAAACTCTGGATTAATGTATCGTATATATATCTGTATAGGTTCCTGCCCAAACTGTTGATACTATTAGAACTAATTGATAGCGCAAGAACCGTCATTAATCCGGTTCTCATCCACGTGTTTCTCATCCATAGTCCGCGATTCAATTTCAATCGAATGATTCTAATTTCGGGTGTCAATTTTCTACGTATGAATTCAATCCTATCTCGAGGATGCCAGAGGCTTCAATAGGCGCCAATGAAGTTCCTTATTGGTTAATTATTAACCGCTTCGAATTCCCATCGATAAACTCACCTCGACCCACCGTGCCGTCTACCAGTGCTGTCTTCCTCGTCTTCGTCTTCGTCGTCGCGGGATGTAGCCAACGAGTGAGGGACTGAAGAAGGTGCACTACTTCCAGAGTCCGGCCCCGGGACCATCCTCGAGCCAGATCCTGACCCAGAGCCGGACCCGCCAGGATTATGACCGTGGACAGATGGTGGGGCCAGCCCACTCGTCCGGCCCGGTTCGTTCTCCGCCCGATCCACCTGACCAAAAATCAATCCGAAGTCATTTTGGGCCCCTTTTTTCTGTTCTTTACTGAACTGCGGATGTAATACAACATTGTACGTTGGCTAGCCACAGCTTACTGCAATTAATCTGACCATAAAACTCAGGGCTTAACGTAGATGGATGAAGGGGAACTACTCTGCCGTTTTTGAGGCGGAATAGGTATATCCTTGGTTTTGATTGTCAGCTAGAATGACTCGACTGTTCGTCAATCAGATTAACGACGCAGCTAGTACTACAATATAATATCGACAGTGCAAGAGTTTCGTGTGTACTGTGTCAGAGCGAAGCAAACAGTACACGCCTGTTTGTTGGTTTGAATTATTACTGCGGATCGGATTGGCCATTGTGGCTCAATTAGGTTTGATTAACGGATATATAATCTAATGATATTCATCCAGGGGTAGCTGGGAGAGGGTTCAAACCAGATTCGATGAAAGTTCAATGAGAATAATTGAAGACATTCTTTTGGCATTTTAAAAATTGGTAATTTATGAGTCATAAAATTTGTTACGTATCAGCCAATTAATTTGTTTCAAAAGCACTTACAATTTTGCCTCAACTTAACAGTGTAATTGCTTAGAAATTGCCAACGGTGAGAGGAGGGTATATATACATGTATATTAAACGTATATTACAGCGAGAACGAGTTTTATCAAACTTTCAATGAAAACGGTAGTATAAACGTTTCTTCTTATTTCTTAAACCTCTCTGCAGTATAGGCAGCTTTTCCCATTTAGTCATACGCTTCTAAAAAATTCTTCTAAAAGCGTAGCTCGATATCTCAACTCTACGCATGTAAATAACACGTGTAAAATTTTTTTTATTTTTCACGTAGAACTCTGAAAAAAAAATTTTATTCCAATTTTGATGCACATATTTTTGTAGGAAATTTAATTCTCTACAAAAAAGCTCTGATATATTTTTCTCGTAATCTTAACAGATAAAAAGTTATCAAGGCTTTTAACGCTCGCAATGAAATGAAATCTAATAAAGTATGATTCTAGATCACAGATTGTATCACAATGGATCGGTTTACGTAATTTTATACTTTTATCAACTGCAGGTAATGACTCGGGGGTAAAAATATATATATATTGATATAAATATTAGCTTGCGTTCTAGTTGGTATGAAATTTGATAATCGTTCTGAAATCGTATCCGGTTAAATTTAATTGAACTGCAAGGGTTTAAAGCCTGATAACTTTTTACCCTTTAAGATTACAAGAAAACTTTAGGAAGCCCTTTTTGTAGAGAATTAAATTTCCTACAAGAATATATGCGTCAAAGTTGAAATGAATTTTTTTCGCGGAGTCCTATACGGATAAAACGAAAAAAAGAAAATAATATTCACGTGTTAATTATACGGGGAAACGGAAAATCATTGAGCGTCTCGTAGAATTTTGGGAGAAATTTTTATTTAGATTTAGAAGAAACTTTTGAGATGATAAGAAAAAAAATTTCTTTTTTTGGACCACCCTATTTTACATACGTGATTTTCTCGCTCGTTAATATCTCGCCCAATTACGTTTAATTAGCAAGAACCACTTATTGCCCTCGCGGGCTGAACGCAATTAAGATTAATTATTGTTCATATACTAATATCACGAAGGGTTGACTATAGGTTTCGTGGAAAATGACAATAACCGAAATCTTCCCGCTGCAAGATCATAGAATTACTATCGCCAATCTATTTCCGACAAAGTGAATATATATCTCCAGAAGTTGGAATTGGCTACTGCAACGTCCCTCCTCCCTCCTCGATTTTTGCAATTTTTTTTTTTTTTTCTCTGTTTGTTTCCACATCACTTTTATTTTTGACATTTGCACGAAATTGAACAGTTTTCTTCTTTTTTTTTGTTTATTTCTATACCTTGCGAATTACAACGTTGTACCTATTATATTCTGAATATTTGAAAGCCCGTTTTCACTCCGCTTTAAGCATTCATGATATTAATATCATCGATCGTATATGTTATAAACGATTGAATTCGGTAGCCATGAAATTGTTTGGCAGACTTTTATTAAAAGTAATGAAATTTTTCACCTAACGAGATGAAACTACCGGATATGGTCACAGAATTTCGTGACCGATCCTTTGAGGTGAAATTATTCGATTTAGTATCTTATATACCGATAGTGAAAATTTCGGTTGAAAAGTTTATTTCATCTGCTATATACGTAGTCGGCAGTATCCGGTTATGTATTTTCCAAAATTAGGCTGTGGAGGCCGAAGCTCACGCGTGTCGTTCGAGTGAATTGATTCAGAATCCTACTCCTTAGCGTTATGCGTAACTCCAGTAAAAATCCCCCTCCGATGTACGTGACTTCCATGGTCCCAAAATTCCATATATATTTTTATCTAACATCGCGATCGAATGACTCGACTAAAGCGGGGGTTAGGGATGAAGGGCTAAATTGTCCATCACTTGAGGACACGTACAGCGTGTCGAGTGTAAGGTCGCTCAACAGTAAGTAGGTACCTATAACGAACTCATCGTTCGCCGATCTTTGCGAAGTTGAAAGAAGAAAAAAAAAAAAAGGAGGAAGATGAAAGAAAGAAATGAAAAAGGAGACGAGAAAGAAGAGAAAAGAAGGAAAAAAAAAGGAAAAAAACCTCGGGAATCCCCAACGAACCATCCTAACAATGCACAGTCAGGTTTTAGATTGAATTTTTACACAAGATAGAAGTCGCGTTGGAGAAAGGATGAATTTTGTAGGCTAACCCTAGCCCTCGCCCTAGTAGTCCTTGTTATCGCCATTCGTCGTCCTTTCGCTTCTATTCCGACTCGCCCTTTTCCTCCCTGGCCTATTCTCCCTTCTCACTGATCCACAGGGCTGCACTCCACCCCGAATAAAATTTCACCGAATGTACGATTCAGGGGAGAGACCCGTGTCAACGTTCATCCGATTCTCGTATATATGCATATACGTGTCAGACGGCATACCTATGTGCATGTTATAGCGTATAATAAGCGTAATAATTTTCTGGTGAAAATTTGTTCCCAATTTTTTTGGTGAAAAATCTGCAATCAATACGAAACAAAAACTCGAGATCGATTGAATTATTGTCAAAAACTAATCCGATGTCGAATGATAGTGCAGGAAAAAATCGACTGGGTTTATTCGTCCCAAAATTCAATCAGATTATCAAGTTTGATGAAATCCTATCAATTGAGGAAAAACCGCAAGAAAATTCGTTCATTCATTCTCGAGATATCGTAGCCTAGCTATTGAAAATAAAAACGTGAAGAAATTCAATTTTCTTAATAAGTAAAAAAACTACCGTATATACCGACAAAATTCAGAATCTGATCAGTCCTGAGATACACAAAACGGCATCGATCGTCCTAACCGAAGTTAAATTTTGTACGTTCGTTCTCAAAATATCGTCAGATAAAAGATTGACTATACATTCTGGGATTCTAAACGTGGAGATCTACTGAAACTTCAACTTTTCAGTTTCGGTATGATTGTGATTACTTCAGATTTTTTTACTTACGACGAATTTCTTTTTTCTTTTGGAATTCATGAAATTTAAAGATATCTGAAATATTTTCATTCGCACGGTATGCAAGATATATACAAGCCCTGTATGTCTACACGGTAAAATTTCTGGGAGGACCAGTGGTCGCATTCTTTATTTGCTTATGAATTTCATCATGTATTATACATGCATGTATGTACATACGATGCATGGTCTTCGCAGTGTAATCGAGAACGAGGGATGCTGGATGACTGGCGATTTTAGGAAATTGTACCTTCTTTGAAACATTCCACAGATTTCAGACCATCCACCACGACGTTTTTCTCAACGTATTGTATCCACTGAGGCATTCCATACATACCTAGTTGTATACTTATAGCGGAGGGTGAGATACAACGAAAAACTTCAGGGGGTACTTAGCTTTTGAAAACAATGTTTTTTTTTATCGCTGATACGCTGCGACGCAATATTTCATTGACTCAGTTTTTAATCGCAAATTACTAGAGTTTTGAACTATCATTCACAATTATTGAACGTGGTTATCAGCTACTGATGAAAAAGCGGTTGGTGCAGCATATAGGTCGCATGGTTGATTGAATCTTTTCGAAATTTGGAGGCAACGTTCTACATCGACGTGATTCCGAACCGAACTAACAATATCTAAGAAATTTTGATTTTAGGTATTAACCGAAAAATCCATAATCTCGAATATTCAGTGAGTTTCATCTTTTGTCTCAGTAAAAAAAAATCATATAATAACCAACCATATAAGGACCATCCTAGTGTACGTATCCTTTCACCGACGAAGTTTTTACTGAATCAGAAACTCCTCCGGTTCGCACTATCTCCGAATTAGCGAAAATATATTGATCAGATGCGATCTAATTCGCTGATAACTGCGTAAACTCGAGTGAGGAGTCAACTATGCCATGCAACAGCATTGTCGAACTTCGATAAAAAAAATCATAAAGAAATTCAGATCCCAGAGTGACTAAGGCATAACATACATACCTATTTATCCTCCGCATCATTCACGAGAGGCTATTTGGCCCAGTGCCACAATTCGACTCATCATATGGTACCGAAATCTCGAATGAATGCCAGAGTTGACCTTTTTCGTATTAAATCTATAGCTTTAGGGCGATGAAAACGCAGCATGGGCCCACTCTCCGTGATATATGCGAGCGCGTTTTAATATGTACATATAATTATCCGGTTTCTTTATACTCGCTTGCCTCGTGGGTCTATATTCGGTCGATGAGTTTTCTCGAATTTCCTGTGTTTTTCTAATTTTTCCATCTTCCTTTGTTCCTCCAACGTAAAGAGAGCCTCGAGCGCCCCAGCCTCCAGCTCTGTTTTGGAGACTCGATTCTCGCCGTGCAGCTGGCTTGAAGGTACAGCATTCAAGGGGCGAACGGCGATGCTCATGCTCACCGCGTCGAAATCGACTTCGTAATAGATGTACAGGGGGAAAATCGCGTCGACGATGAAAGAATTGACGAGTGGAAACGCGGAGAGATCTAGAGTACCATCTCACCGCAAAATGAATTCAATTTTTCACCTTTTATTACGGAGGATTCTCGAGCGCCAAAGTTTAAAGCCTCGGCAGAGCTGGTGCGAATCTCGTTAATAGTTCTTCAATTTTGAAAGGGTGCCTAATTCGATACCACAGGAAATTATTGCGCGGTAAATTCTCCGCCATATGCAATCGCGACTCTATTATTCTAGAGATAATTCACTTTGGCCAGTAATTTTATCCTGCGAAAAACTTTTTCATATAGGAAAATAGTTTCTACCCTGTTTTCAACGATTATCTTCAAACTGTCCTTAGTCTAAGCAATACAGTGATCAGCTATATGTATATTAAGGTGGCCCTCATATGAGGTCTGAAAAAAAATGACAATTTTTTTTTTTACCCCAAATTCCCAATTTTTGGTCCAACTCCGAAATTTTGTATTTTTTAGTATTTGATTAATCCCTTCAATACTTGGGGGCTATCGAACAATTTTGGAAGGTTGCTTAAAAATTTTGAAGATAATTTGATTTATCGAAAATCCATTCTTTCGTTTTTATTTTTTTACACTGACTCACCTTCCGTATTTCTTTATCGTCAATACTCATGGGAGTGCTGAAAATTTTCGGGAAAAATATGAATATTAATTTTACGATTCGAAATTCGAAATGGTCATTATTATAATGTTAAAAATTCTGGAGCAGCCCTTGAATATTAATATTTCAGCCGGGAATTTGGAGCACTTCCGGTAACATTAACGATAAAGAAATATAGAGGGTGAGAATTGGGATGAGAGAATAGAAAAAAAAATCGATTTTTAATAAATCAAATCACCTTCGAAATTCGAGTGAGCTCGAAAATGGGGAAATTGAGGTGAAAAAGTTGTCACGGTCTAGTGCATATTAGGGTGGGCCGAAAATCCGCTTTTTTTTGAATTTTGATTATTAATACCGAAAATATTGTTCAATATGCATAAAAAAGAAATCTGTGATTTCTTCACAAGACATTTTTTGTAGAGAATAAAATTTCAGATAAAACTTTGAACTTTGACCAAAAAGGGCGAGCGTAAGATATCGACCTAAAATTTTTTCCTTTTGCACATATATATTTTTTTTTTATGCATATTGAACGATATTTTCGGTATTAATAATCAAAAGTCAAAAAAGCGGATTTTCGGCCCACCCTAGTGTATATAGCCTTATACCTATCTTGACGAGAGCGAAATGATTTTATTTTTATTTATTACTTTCATAACTCAAAACTTTACCCTCGTACTTTTCCTACTCCAATTATGACTGTCTAGAAGTTGTAAAGGATGTGTCTTGATTCAGGTGATGGATGGATACGATATGAGGTTGCAACTAGAAGACACTGCTGCGAGTGAAGTTAGGAAAACATATAAGAAGGTATTTTGAAATTAACAGAAGATTCTCGATAATTTCGTGAACCTTGTATCTAAAAATCCCTTCTTCATTTTTCTTCGGCTCGATTTTTGTCGCAGAAAATATTTTCGAATATTCACAGCCTTGACCAACCCCTACGTAATGTGACTAAAATTCTCTCTATTTTTTCCTTGTTAAAAGTGTTATACCGGATCCGTTCAAGTCACATTACATACATGACAGAAAAATCTTTTGAAATCAGGTGAATTTTTTTCCGTCAAAGAAACAAAAACCAGCACCGCGCCGTAGTAGTTGAACAAGAACGAAGGTCCTTCGCGCGAATGAGGTTAAATCTTGGAAAGAAACGTTCCTCTTTCCTCGAGCACGTAATTATTGTTTTGTCACGGCGTACCGGCACGTGGGCGAGTCCTAATTAGGCCGGTACCTGTTCACTCAATTAGCCCAGAATCCGGTACGACATCTGCTGAGCTAGACGCCCTGGGAGAATTTTATCATCCGGTAGTATTTCCTTCTCCTTTTTTCAATTACTCGATTATACACCTGATCAGTTCGATTGAATAAATTGAATAAGCGATTAGTGGAATAATTCGATTAATTAAACAGCCCCTAAATTTTGTAGCTAATTTCCCAAATCGCATTATGCGCAATGCTTTATATAGGTATGCAAATTCGATCGCGGACTAGAAGAGTTTACGGCCTACAGTATCGATTCTCTTATAGTTACTTCGCAGCGAAAGTAATTTTGTGAGAAACGGGGAGATTTAACCCACATTGAAAAAAGAGAAGGGAAAGAAATTATTCTAGACCATTCAATCGGGATTTTTTTCACGAATAGCAACGGAATACTTGGGGTAGTCGCCCTAATTGGGGAGAAGCCCCGGTACAACATTGACGCGTATCATGCGGGGACCAAAAAGAGAAGACGTAGTGTTTTAGCGGGTCGGGCTTCGCGTCGAATTATTCTTTCTCGAAAATGTTATTATTCCATTCATTTTTATTTCCCTTATTTTTTTTTTGAAGCCTGAATCTTTTCGTAAATTAACGAAGAGGCGAATTAACGAACTCCAACTCGTTTTTACCCTACAATATCTTCGGGCTGTATATATCCGAGGCTTGCGATCCTCTCGAATGAAACTCAGTCATATCTGACTGCTCGCTTTTCTCGACGACGAGGGATGAGTGTGAAACAGGAAAAGCAAATCGCGTCAATTGGTGGAAATTAAACGATTCTTTTTCCACCCTTCGACAGCTGATGGTCCATCGATAGAGAAGTTTGTAAACAGCCCCAACCTCGTCACAGTTATAGAACAAGGGGATCGAAACTCCGCAGCAATATACCCCCGAGTTAAAGACTAAAAACAGCCAGTATACAGAGACGGGGGAGAAATACCGATATTAACTGATATGCGACGGGGAGAAGGGTGGGATATTAAAGAATTATATAGCTGCCTATACGCCTATAGAACGTCTTTCTATTCTTCGGATGCCAGGGCTGTATGAAATTTTTTGTCGATCTGTTTGCGGTGATCATTTGCCATCGTGATATTTGCCAGGGTTAGCTTAGCCAGTGAAAAAAAAGGAAAGGAAGAAAAAAAAATGAAGAAGAAAATATCGGTACACCTACAATATTGACGTTGAATTGTGTATAGATAGACCGATATTGATCAGGCGATAATATTTGAAGAGGGTATGATAATATCAATGTTTTAAAATATTGAATTCTGCAGTGGAAAAGAGAAGTTATCTTATCATCATTTCACGATATATCTGTATACCTATAGAAACGAGAATACGAAGGGGGAGGAATCCGGCCCGTGCTAATGGAAATAAATGTACGTTATATGCGAAATTTTATGCCAAATCAACCAGCCTTCGATCTCGTATCTAATTGTACAAATTATATTCGGTTCGAATTGCAAATATTGTGAAAGGTTTTTTTTTTTTGTTTCTTTTCCTCGCGTGTGCGGTTTTTGATGTTAAAGATATGAAAATGGAATTTTCCGAAAAAATGAATAAAATCTAATAAGATAAAACGAGGAACGTGTTTTTTGTTTTCTTCTTCTTTTTTCTTTTCTTCAAATTCTACTTCTGAAGATGAAAATTTTAGAATTTGCTTCAATATTTAAGATCATTTCAAAGTTCAACGCCGTCTCGTCGCTTTTAATTATGAAATTCTTATTATAGTCCTCGATTTATAGGGGCAAACTTATTTATAACCGTATAAATAAATGTATAAATAAAAAAAATAAAATAAGTAAAATAAAATAACGAAGCTAGTTGTCGACGCTTTATTTTCGTTTATACGGCTAATTTGGGAACTCGTATCGATTCAACCCGGAAAATTTCACATCCGGGTAGGTAGGCGAAATTCTGAGCTTTTCAATAAAAATATTCTCTCCGAGTTTATTCCAATGGAGATATCATCTTTAAATGTTCAAATACCATTCAAAGTCTCCAGGATTATTGGGAGGTATTTTCAAATTTGTTTTGAATTCTTGATTTTGATATTGGTCGCTATCCTACCGCGGTCGCTTCCATAATCAAAATGATAAAGACAAAAGCCTACGGAATATTATTTAACAGGATAAAATTTTGAGTCAATTTTAATTTTTTTAATTTTTGTAATTTGGGTAAAAAAAACTTCCATTCGCTCCGAAAAGCTCAGACCTTCTCATACCACGTATGAAAACTTCCCATATAGGTATTCAGAAAAATCAACAGATTCGAGGAATTTGGTTCCCTGATTTATTTACTCCTCGAAACTTGAAAAAGCTCCGATGTCTCCAAACCTGAGTGGAAGTTTGTCAGGAAATATTAGGGCATCGAATACCCCTGTCGAATGCAACGGCCGGATAAATTCCCGATCCGATTGTTCGGAGAATAATTTCGGAAAAGCTCGACGTCGCGAATTAAGTTTTAGAGGAAAATAATCGGCGCACAGTTCTATAATAAAATCAATATAAAGTCTGAACTGATGCGAATCAGCGTCGTGAAATTGCGAGCTGGACGTCTTCGGAATTGAGGAAGGAAATGTACAGCTTATAGTTAGAGGGGAGCCTCGCGACGAAAAGCACCGAGCTTGGAACGGCATCGTGGCTCTGCGTTGTGCGAAATGAAATAGAGCAAAGCGAAGAGAAAAGAAGCCTTTCGAACACACGCGAATAGAAGACGCGGACTGCAACGGTGCGATAAAATCGATACGTCAATCGCCGAAGACTAGGAGGCGATAGGTAACAGCCAAGATATACAGCTGGGTACGACGGGTGAGGTGGTTCGGCCAGGCAGTTTATGCCGGAGCTTTTCAACCCCAATGCATATTAAGCATCGCTCACTTATACTAGGCGATATTTTATTCCACCACGTCTGGTATATAATATAGATGCGGTTTACAACGTCTTGAGTCGCGACATCGCGGAGATTTTTTAACTGAGGCAATGTTTCTTAGTGGGGCGAAACTTAGCGAGCCCCGAAGAAATGATCTCGGTAGAGTTTTGGGCCGTCGAAATTCAGAGGAGTTTAAACTTTCGAGCAGAACTCTGCAGAACGAAGATTGGAGACGTTTTCATACTTTCGACTATAAAGATCTGATTTTTCTCCGCTAAAAAGCTATCGAAAGGAAAGTAAACGAAAAACTGTCTCAAAATTGATGTTCATTTCGTTGATAAGGTCGATATTCGTAATCAGTGATTGATCGCGTATCGGGAAATTCTGCTGCACTTTGTGACATTCCGATATTCCTAATTCGAAATTCGAAGGTTCAACCCACCCCTTTCTTAGTTCGAAAATAAAAACCAAAACCACTGCGAGTGTGGGGACCGGACGCCACTACAAAGACAGAAAAAGTTTTCACTTGGTATACTGGAGATCCTTTGATCACTGGTATGCCGGCACCAAACACTCGGCTCTTATCTCGAAGTGGCAAGAAATTGTGTCACAATACAATGCCAAGATACGTTTCCCTCGGGGTATGATTCCTTGTTGAACTGATAGATCGATCGACTCAATTAACTTTATGTATCACGATTATATCAGGAAATATCAACTTACCCAGTTGCAAGACCGGGATCCATATACCGTGAATATTCGTGGAAGCTGTTGGCTGCTTATAGCCTCTGTCATTTAAAGTCTTGTAAATTTGTCATTTTCTCCCTCAGTTTCACGTCTTTATTAAAAAAAAAAACGCTTTTTAATTGGAAATATTTCAAATCAATGGCTGCCGATGTTTCCGACAGAATAACACAGGAAAACTCTTTTCATCTTGTTCTGATTTCTATAACTACCTAACGATTCGTCGTACAGAAAATCTGCAGATATATTTTTTTTAGGGAATTGAATGCACTACAAAAAAGGTCTCTTGGTCTCTTTCGATAAATCGAACCGTTTCGAAGTTAGTCTTGCCATTAAAACACCAGAAAAACTCGTCAATGAATCGAAAATCGTAAATGAAACTTCGAAACGGTTAAATTTATCGAAAAAGACCAAGAGACCTTTTTTGTAGTGCATTCAATTCCCTACAAAAACATGCTTATAGATTTTCTGTGCAACGCATCGTTAGGAAGTTATAAAAATCAGAAGAAGATGAAAAGAGTTTCCCTATAATGTTAATCTTATCGAAAATAGTAAAGTGCGATGCGGAATCTCTAAATGTTTATATTAAGAGCTCAAATTTTATCAGGCATATTTTTATGCCTGAATGAAACTTTTGAACCTGTTTCAAAGAAAAAAAAAAGAATTTTTCACCTTCGATTATCTTCGACCAAAAAGATGCTGTGCCTCGACTAATATTCCCTATACATTATATAGTGCGAATTCCATAGCCATAAACGTCTTCGACTGCAGTCGAGGCATCTTAGCTTCTATAACTTCCAGCTTCCAACTTCGAGCTTGTCTCGTTTACGTCCGCAGATAAATTCGCGAAACGTGCTTGGCGTCTTCGCATGGTATGTAATACAGGTGAAATTTACCCAGCCACAAACCTTTTCCTTTAGATCCCGATGTATAAGTATACTCCCAGTTTAACCGACCGCTATACTTTGTTACTCTGACACGGTTAAGCGATAAATTTTCCACCCCGTCCTCGCTAAGTCGACACAACATTCTTGTACATTTTATACCCCACATAAGAACCCTCGCACGGTTTTTGTGGCCACTTTCAAAACCGTGATATCAAGCATGGGTAATTTTACCGCGGAAAAATCTATCGGTTACAAAGAACTGAACTTTTTAAGTCTCCGAAGTCGATTATGGACTCTGGTGGGATTTCATCTCCTTTTTCGTGATTCAGTATTGCGGGAGAGCTGACGCGAGGGAAGCAATATTCGAGAAATTCAAAAACGGTTGTAAGGAGTGGTCTGAAAGAATTTGAAAAATGTCACATAGTGCCACGTCCGCGTCGCGTCTACCGCTGCAATACAGAAAAGGAAATGAAGTCCGGAGCCAGATAGAGCGAGTAGGAATTTTCCATGTATACATTCCGAGCGCTTTCAAAGCCCCTAGTAGCTCAAGGATCTACCTATATCCCGTAATTTTACAATCGTCGATTAAATTCTCTGTGACTTCTAAGAAAAAGATCCGAATCCCATTAACATACTTTGAACAACGAGGAACTGGACGGTGATCAGATTTAGTGAGAATCAACAAATTTTCACTGAAGCTCGGTATACAGGGTGAGTTTTCTCCGGGGTAGAATCTGGGAGGAGTTTCGACGTGCTTTCGTTCGCTTTAGTTCGACGCAGTCCCAATTATGTACCTCATCTCGTGTAATGATCGTTGTGCCGAAACCACGCCTAGCTGTATTGTTGGATTCCTTAGCAAAGCCAGGCTTACACCCTAAACAATTATACCGCAACATTACCTACACGCAGAAATATTCACCTGAAAATTTATCGCTGAGGAGATTCCCGAGAAGCAGATAACAGAATCTCGTTTTCGATTTCGAAAATGAATCTTAGATAATTTTGTCATATACAGGGTGAGTTTTATCCGGGGTCTCATCTGGGAGGAGTTTCGACGTGGTGAGACTCCGCCTTCTTGTATTCATCCTCGTTCGCTTCGGAATAATAGTAGTGTGATTATAGAGCAGATATCTTCATCTCAAAATTTCTTCACGTTCACGCGTATAGCACATTTTGGAAATACAGAACGAGTGTGAATAGAAGAAGGCGGAGTCTCACCACGTCGAAACTCCTCCCAGATAAGACCCCGGAGAAAACTCACCCTGTATATTCCATCAGTTGAGAAAATACCTTAAGGTATTGATGGGATTACATATGTTCATTACTAAAAACCGCTTACTTACACGCGGTCTAATATCGTACAGATATATGTAGAGAAGAGACTACCTCTTATCTGCGGATTGATTTAGTATAACATATACAAGGTATCGTACTCAGATGCTACAGTATGAGACGGAATCTCTCGAAACTTTGAGGAAATGGAAAAACAATGTTTTGATAAAAGTTCCACGGTTCCGAAGGGGAACCCAGTGATGAATAATACGATTCCTGCCGTTCGATAACCTGGCCATACGATAAGATCCCAAAAATCGATCTACCTAGACGTAAGATTTATCGATACCTACCTGTGCATGGTGCGTGAAAATAATTTATCGGCCACGAATAGCTTCGTGGAATATCAAGACGGATGAGACCGTGCGAAATTCGGAAACGTCAATTCTCTAAATATAAAACGGAATTTATCGCATCCACAGTTTACGACTCAGGACTTACACTCAGGGATCATTTGTGCAAAGGCTAGACGTCATCCCAAAGATGGGAATAGGAGTGCTTATAGGTATCTACACTTCTGTCCTGAGCAGTAGCCCGCACAGTAATGAGATAGGAACCACTTAACCGTGCTCACACGTGCTCAAGAGCTTGGTTCCCGGGTTAACTTGAATTTAGAGTTTAGCTACTAAGCCCCCGTAGCACTCGACTCATCGTCATCGGAGGGTCTCCGTATTAACGATTATCGCTCTGCCGTTGCTAAAAAGTTGGAGAAAAATAAAAAATACAAGCCCAAGTCGAACGGGATTCGTTGAGTAAATTCGTAGGAATAAACCAGGTTGAATGATTGCAGCGTATACCGACCCGGTTGACATCTTTACGACTGTCTACCGAAAAGGAGAGGAGATCGTCTTGATAAATGCCTGAAAATTCGTTGCTGCAGTACCGGGTAAGCTATAGTCAGATACCATAGGCAATAAACTATCGAGGAAACAACAACGGAGAGGAAAAATCAAAGGAAAAATGAAAATCAAGAAGAGGACATTCGCATTACAGTTGTGTGTCGACGGGCTCGAGATTTAACGCGTAAAGTCGTGGGGATCGCGCACGTGTAACTGCCGTTCATCTTGAGGGGCACATAGGTACCCACTTGGATTTTAATGCCCGTCTTCACTGTTACTTTGGTACTTATAACACTGTGTCGATTGGACGCAGACGTCTTCAACATCTCATTCTCGGCTCTCCCAAGGCGAATCTAGGAACGAGATATGACCACCTGACACTAAAACCATGTGGGACTGCCATTCCGGTCTTGGCCTCGTTGTCTGTTTATCGAGACGTTCTACTGCGCCATGTGCGAAAACCGACTTCACAGCTCCGATCTTTTTTCAGACAGAGGGCTTGATTGAAAATCATGTCATTTTGATTTAGAGCCGTGTTCCCTCCGCAATTGACACATTGACAACCAGTGGAGGCCTCTCGCACACGTGGCGTGAATAAAATATAAACTTTTTGGGTTTAATATGGAATTAATACAGAATTCAAGGTTACAGTCGAAGATCTCGCAATACTGATCTCAGGCTTCCATTTCACATTGTGTCAAAATTGATTGTAGCAATTTATATACCGACTCCGGTCTGACCCACTTTCTGCCCATATCAAGTAACGAGACTAGATAATTGACGAGGAAGAGCCCCTCGGGGGTCTGGCCGCCGTATCGGATCAGACACAAGCGATATTGTACGCGAAAGAAATAGAGAAGAGAGGTTTATCTGAAAGGCAAGGTTTATCCGACTACAAGGAATCGGACGATTAGAAAAAAAATAATAATAATAATAAATGAATAAAACAAAACTCAGATTGGACACAAGATTTTTTTGACAGCAATTTTATTGATGATCTTCTTGTGTCCTATCGCCGGTCTTAAGGGAATTGTTCGATTCCTTGCCTGGGATAAAGCTCTTCGTTTATTTTGGGTCCGATTCAGACTGCAGGGTTCTCTCATCGGACGATATTTCCCCCAATTTGCCTATTATTTGGCCTGACCTACTTTCTGCCCATATCGAGTAACGGGGACTACATACATAATTGGCGAGGAAGAGCTCCGACTGGACGCCATATCCGATTAGACATAAGTGATATTGGACACAAAAGAAATGGGAAGGTTCATTCGAAAGACAAGGTTTATCTGACCACAAGGAATTGGACTATTTTTGAAAAAGCACACATTGGACGTAGAATTTTTTTGACAACAATTGATGACGATCTTCAGGGAATCATTCGATTCCTTAGGTGGAATAACGCGCCCTAATCATTTCGGATCTAATTCAGACTGCAGGGTTTTCTCGTCGAACATTACTTATCCTAATTCGCCCATTATCGAACATTGACGTATGCACGTGCCCCAATAATTGTCCAATTACCATCCCCCGTTGAAGCAATTGTTGACCGAGGCTTGAGCTCGTAGTATGCTCCCGATAAACCCTGTAGCCAAAGGGTATAAAGTTTCTGAAGTGGAATCTATCGACATACCATATCAGCATGGCATAAAACGAGGAAATACTTTCGGCACAGAGGAGGGTGTGCCTGTCAGTTATGCGTTCGTTACGGTTCATTTGAACCAGTGTTTATGATGCCAAGAAGACGGTCTTTCCTCGGGGTATATTTTGCCTCTCTCCGATACCCGCTGTCAAGATTGACAGTGCCGATGCCGCGCGAATTGTTTCGCTATAAACTGTAAAAGTGAAACAAAAATGATTCAAATCATTGTGAAGGCGTTGGAAAACTCAATGACCTATGACGTTCTATTGAACGACCGGAGATCAGTTTGCAAGAAATTTTCCATGACTAATTTACAGATCAGCTCTGGGATTTACGGAACTGTCAATAAGGAGGCTCGAACGTAATTATTAAAGCGGATTACGAGCAACAGGAATTAAGGCCACGTGTTGTTAACGGTAATACGTAGTACTTTCTGATAATCTATCGATAACGTGTTCATACTCACTTTGGCTTATTAACTTAACGTTTAATTAACTGCTTGTACCACGGATTCCGGTGAGCTAGGTCTGCCGCAGTTTTCCATCATTCATCAGGGTTCATGGCTACAGGACTAAAGCCGCGTGCATGGTCCGGATATTTTAATTAACAAATTGTTTTTTCTAACTACATTCGACGCGGGTGCAGTCAATTACGGAGAACTCATTTATACCTGAGAGAAAACTCGTTCCATACAATCCGGAACGAAATATTATAGAATTTGATGATGATGTTCGACTCGAAGGATATTTGAACAAGGGTACTAGGAGTGCTGATGTTCATACTAACCGCTCGTATATCTCCATATTTAGGGACTTCAAAAGGGACGTGTATACGTGAAAGTTGAAAAGAAATGTAGGATCTTGAAAATAACGAATAGAAACTATGGAATTTCGCGCAGATTTTATCTACCAGGATTTTTGAGATTGGCAACTTTGATCCTGGTTGAATCTGAGTAATTAAAAGTTCAGTTCCCGTGGCGTAAAAATCGCCGTGAAATTGTGTTGCTTTATACGTCGTGTGCAATTTGACCGAGTTTTGCGTGAACGAAGGGAAGGGTCATTGGGATCGACCCGTTCGAACATATCTGGCCTCCCGAATCCCGTGGGAGTTCAGAAACAAACAATTCGAACAAAAGTTAGTCACGGTTCTAGGGTAGACCGAACCATGACCCATGACGAAGATTTTTTCTGATCCTTTGAAGTGCGAAAAGTATTCGCAGCGTTCGCTTTGTTCCTTCACCTCGAAATCGATCACTATAATATGCGTAGGCACGTAATACAATTGTCGAAAGCTCTATACGAAATTGGTACGAATCCGATGGCGTGTGGTAAAACTACCTTTGGATAAAGAAATCGTGGGAATTGTGAACCCAAAATTCCGGAGTACAATAGTAGGACAAACCCCGACTGTGTCCTTTGGATAAGAGCTCAAACTCTCAGACGAAAAAGTAGTTCTATTACATAATATTACGATTCAATCTGTCCCGATTTCTCCTCTGATCGAGTATGCACGTCACATTGCCTGCAGCTAATCGCAACTGTTTTGCATTCATGTTGACGATGAGCAAGCTCTTATTCTAATTGAATTTTGAACAGTATATGAGGCCACATTCCTGTCTAACTTTGACTCCAAGTCTTCAGAGGAATATGGCCTTATCTTATTAGGTGGGTTAGATGTCACAAGAAATTTGATTCGTGTGTCATTATCGTATTTCTAACTCCCGAACTCCTGTCTGTTGAATTTTTTAGTACCCAGAGCAGAGAGAGATATTCTTGTGGGCCAATTCCATTGAGACACCGTGTAAGCACTAGAAAGTTTGGTTTGGTTTGCTCTTACTCCCTTTCGGCACTAACGCGGCGGTTCGGCCCCCGAATTTATCCGCGGATCAATCGCGTTGTATTTATTGAATATACTCCCTTTCTATGTACTTCGTCTCTGCCCGAGATACATAGGCTAGGTATCCCGTTCAATTATGTCGGCCATTACCTACATTGAGAAACAACTGAAACAAGTCAAGTGTGATAAGCAGTTGAACGAGATCCGGAAGTGTAACGATATTACGTAGGGCGAGGGCGTCGCGATTCCTTGTTTCCAATTAAATCAGGAAGTTAATGTGATTGCCGAACGATCCCAGAATAATCTCTTATCCCTCTTGACTCCGAAGACCTTTGTGAATTTTATTTTTTTTTCTCTTTCAACCGCAGTGCAGTACTCGTCTTTCGTTTGGCGGATATAAAGAAGAAGCGAAATATTAAGAAAAATTGTACAGATCAAACGTATCGATGTTTCGCGATGGCAGAATAACTGTCGCGATTTAAAGTCAGGAGAAACATCAAGACTATTAAAGTTTTGCTATAGATCCGAGGGTGGCATCTCCGTAGACTTTCGATTGCCTAAACACACATCTGCGATATCGTTGCTCAGAAACGATTGAAGTCAGACGTACGTGACGATACGACGATACGTGGATGGATATTATGATTCGGTATGTCAATACGTGTACACACAGAGCCCAAAGGCATACACGAACGGATTTTGTGTGACGAGTGACCCGTTAGGCGACCCTTTGTTTAATTATGAATTCAATTTCTCTAGGGATCAAAGGCGAACTGCGTCAAGTTACAATTTGAATCCGGTGTTTGTGAACGAGACTGTCGATAGTTGAATTACGAGAAACCTCAGGGCGATTAATGTTACTTAAATCACCATATATGGTCATGAGGTATGAAAGCTGGTGATAAGAAAGGGCGCGGTATACGCTGCACAAAGCCTCGCCTATCATAGCCAAGGGTAAATCCGTAGAAAGGTTTCGGTTATATACTCGCTGTACCCCCATATGTATCTTTTCTCTACATACATACATGTGCTAACGATATACTCCGAAAGGTGGTGGATAAAGGCAAGATTTGCAAACAAGATACGCCACAGTGGCTTACGCCTAGTAGAGAGCCATTCCAGCCGTATTAAGTTAACTTATTTACCGTTAGAATCACAAGAGTATTAGCTGCTTCCATCAAACAGCAAAGAGAATTTCTATCCCACTGCTGCCACCACTTTGTTACACACTCTCATCTACCTACATATCCACGGACTGGAATTTGCCTCCAAAGGTCACACCTGGGTTTTTACTTTCCTGACCCCGACGTCCCTATTCTGCACATCACCTACTCGTTACGTTTCGAGTTTACAACACGCTTAAGATCTTGCGGTAGTTCTCACCCGTCTTGCGGATTAAGTCACACCGCAGGCCTCACTACGACACTACGGATTACCGCTAACTTCTGACCTGTCTACTAGGGTAGTTCTCTACATCCGGTACCACCGATGATGCGATTTTAAGAGGATATATGTACACCTTAATAGGGGCTGTTTCTGGAGGGGCGGTTGCGTCCCAAAAGGTTTCTTCGATAACCTAATTTCGTCATTACAGTTCAATAGTGTTTTCAAGTATGATCAGACGGAAGTCAGGACTTCTACTTGGACTTGTAGCTAGAAGAGAGGGAAATTTTAACGACGAACAAATCTGTCTGATGGAAACAAGAAAGAGTTTAACAAGAGTGGTTTTTGTGTCAAAGTACGCGAGTTTAGATGGGGGTTTACAGATTTGAAGATCGATCAATCGCGAGATTTATTTTTCATCGAAGATGGTATGGTACTTCGAAAGAAGTTGACGCGTCTAACAAGGGAACGTTCCCTAATCTCTCAATCCGGATTCAAGCCGACTTGACAAATTGAGATTTACGAAAGCGACATTTTTTAAGATTCACATCTTTGGAATGCCACGTTTTCGGAATGATTGAATCGATTGTGGCCATCCGAAGCGAAAAATTACTCGAATACGATTCCACGAAGACTGCCAGATTAACAAAAGGCAGCCAATGCGTTAAACTTCCTGGATATAAGGCAGTAATGAATTTTGCCAATTTTCAAATCCTGTCTTCCAACAAGCTATACCCAAAGCTCGATGAAAATTATCTGGTACTCTTGGGAAATCATGAAGCTTAGACCTATATTTATATCCACATGTTTTTCATTCTACGTTGAAATTGGGTATATTTTAGTTTCATTGAGTTGTATTATATATTTTTTTACCAATTCGTCCCGAGCCCTGCCCCTCTCGCCGTTTGCTCATTTTGACGGAAATGAAAATCCGAATCGGATTCAACACTCCGAAATGAATATCAGAACTCCAATCAGTCCCAAGAGGTCGAATGATACCGAAACCACACACCTCATTCATCCCCCAAGTTTGCCAGTAATTTTTGTCGACTTTCATCAACTCGATCAGACGACATTGAGCTTCAAAGTAGAAGTCAGTTAATCCTTACACATCTCTTCTCCACTCAAATTGAAGCACTCCGATTCTGAGTAACTTTCAATATTAGTATATTATATAGCGTGAGCTTGATCCGTCTAGCCGATCCAGAGATACGAAAGCTCGAAGGTGCGAAATTGTGACCTCGATAAATTTGTAACTTTGGAAAACGTCGCGTCGTTCCGGGGGCAAACAGCTTTGGAAATTATATTCGAAAAATATTTCAACCAAATCTGGTTTCGGAGGGTAGTCGAAGCCTTTCCTCATAAGTGGAAAGCCTACTCGATTGGATCCAAGGAGCGACCTTCATCAGAGGTGACTTAGAGGAGACAGCGCGTTTCTGATCGCTTCTAAGATAAAACTTATCGTGGGGGATAAAAATTGATTGTATAAGATGTTAGTTTGAAGTAGAGAAATAGAAGATATTTTTATTAATAATTTTCCCTGGCGTAATCCTTTATTCTTGAAGCGGTGAGAGAAATTTTGGAAAAATTCAATCTCCCGCCGTCTTTCCAGAATTGAAAATAATGAAATTTTATCGAGGTAAGAGTAAAGTGGGAGGTCTCAGCTGTCTCAGCGATTTAATTAGGACTTGAAGAGCTCGCGGCCATTGAAGCAGAGTAGATAATCATTCTCGACGCTCCCTGATTGTATCAGCTGTCGTGCCAATTGACATTTGACAAACGTGACACGACAGAAGGTAGAACTCACTGCCGCAAGGACTCGACTCTCATCGTTCATTTGCTCTGGATTAATAAACGTAAGTAACAGTAACAGTAGGTTGCACAAGCTTCGGTAAGAGGAGAAACCAGTGGTCCTATTGTTCGGATGAAATGTCGTCGGAGCCAAGTCTGATGCTGTTCATTCCGCCTGACGCAGTCCTAATTATGTACCTCATTTCGTGTAATGATCGTTGTGCAGAAACCACGCCTAGCTGTATTGTTGGATTCCTTAGCAAAGCCAGGCTCACACCCTGAACAATTATACGGCAACATTACCTACACGCAGAAATATTCACCTGAAAATTTATCGCTGAGGGGATTCCCGAGAAGCAGATAACAGAATCTCGTTTTCGATTTCGAAAATGAATCTTAGATAATTTTGTCATATACAGGGTGAGTTTTCTCCGGGGTCTTATCTGGGAGGAGTTTCGACGTGGTGAGACTCCGCCTTCTTGTATTCATGCTCGTTCGCTTCGGAATAATAGTAGTGTGATTATAGAGCAGATAA
The DNA here is from genome assembly GCA_944452935.1 of Rhogogaster chlorosoma. Lineage (NCBI taxonomy): Eukaryota > Metazoa > Arthropoda > Insecta > Hymenoptera > Tenthredinidae > Rhogogaster > Rhogogaster chlorosoma. The sequence continues at coordinate 13,602,791 of OX101805.1, read as the reverse complement.
CCTCATCTCAAAATTTTTTTACGTTCACACGTATAGCACATTTCCGAAATACAGAACGAGTGTGAATAGAAGAAGGCGGAGTCTCACAACGTCGAAACTCCTCCCAGATAAGACCCCGGAGAAAACTCACCCTGTATAGTCTATAATGCATGATCGTTTCTCATTGCGGTTCTACGATGTCGACAAAATGCGATCGGCATATCCAAGTGCGCGAATGTTCTCTCGATCCCGAATCATGCGATTCAGGAGAGCCATTACCACATGGTAAAACCGAAATTGAAAAGCCACAGTTTGAAAAAAGGCTTAAATAATTCACGAACGTGTTCGTTCATTCTTGTTTCGTTGAAAAAATAGAATTAAAGCTTCTTTCAGAAGGGCTTTGAAAGTGTTGGAAAAAATAATGTCGCTTTGAAAATTTTCATAATTCTTCGTTCTGCCTAGAGCAATTAGGCACTGAAAATTTTGCTGAAAAAATACGCCGCGTCCTTCCAGTGGGGGAAAAAAAAATCACAATAATATAAAGTAAGAGACTTGTGGGGCTAAAAGGGTTAAGTACCGGCACACATGTATATACCTACTTATACAGTATTGCAGCGATAATCATTCTAGAATGAGGTGATGTGGCATTATATTCCCGAGGGTGCCCCAAATTTTGCGACGTGGATTCGCGAGCCCAAGCTAGATTTGTTGAACTCTAAATTCTCGAAAACTGCTAGCAGTTTGGTATAATTACTGTGATTAGTATACATATTGCGCTTGAATATTTTACCGCGTTTTACAGCGAAGCTTAAATGTTTGTATATCATGCCCACGGTTCAATCAACGCTATGGGTTTTTTTTCCCCCCTACGCTGTTAATTTTAAATGAAGAAATTTTAGAGGGGGAAAAAAAGCTTTTTAAAAACTTCCCGAAAAAATGAATCCGAATGATGTGCCTCACTGGGTCTATATGCCTACATATTTATGTTTACACAAATTGAATGAGAAGAGAAAAAGACAATTTGCTTTTCGCGTGAAAATTTGAATCCGTGTTGCGAAAGTTTCCAGGAACGTGAGATCTTTTCTTTTCTCGTTTTTCTCAGTTTTTTTTTCCTCTTCCTTCCGTTTTTTTTTTTGTTCTTTTTCTTTTTCTTTTTATTATTATACACCCCGACGTACAATAGTATATAGTTTGCATGAAATTCAAGCGTGAATGAATAATAGCATTCGAGAACACAATGCGGTTACCGTATTTTTTTTTTTCGTACGATATAGACGTACACTGTGAAGTTAAGACTCGATTTTCTGTATCACAGCTCTGGTATATAGCTATATAAATAAATAAGATATTTCACGTGAGTGAAAATCGGCACCACACACAGCAAGCTAATCTATCCTTTATCCCTGCAATATTATTTTCGTTTCTTTTTTGTTTTTTTTTTTTTAAGGGTATTATCGAAAAATAGCAGTTGACTGATTTCTCGTTGATAAAATTAGTGTGCTTCCCTTTAATCCGACTTTGGCCAAAGAGAAAGGTAACGAGGTGTAAATTAAAATAAAGTACCGGAGGGGTAGAAATATTCTTTATAACTTTCACATATTTTACCTGTATGTATACATATAATATATACATGTATACATACACCTATGTATATTATATTAACAAACCACATATACCTATATCCTGCTCTTTGTCCCGCCGCGAACACAAGTACCTCTACACACCTACCGATACGATGCTATCTGGCATCGTATGTACAAAGAACTGAAACCACTATATCTATCTACAAGCAGCTTCGTACTTAAGAAGTTGCGAAGCATGTCTTACAATTAAGTTCTCTCTTTTTCTTTCTTCCTTCATCATTTTCTTCTCATTCTTATTCTTCTACTTCTTCTTCTTCTTTGTAGAAAATATATTTACACCCCCCAACTGTTGACTAGGATTGTGCCAGGTTTATGTATACCGCTTCGGGTTTATACCTCATATTTATAGATACGTCTGCGAGCACTTTGTATTAACTTATGTTATCGCAATTCTTAGCGTGACAATTTCCTCACCGAACTATAAACTTCCACAGTCTAGGTATCTTCAGGGTATCTGTAGAAGAGGTACACGGGAATGAGGATATCTTCTCGCACGACATCGTAGTAAATCACAGCCTGCTTATCGATATCCTGCGTTTTATCGCGAATCGCGAAATAAATACAAAATATATGTATGCGAAGTAAATTTCTAAGCTAATTTATGCCTCGGAAATTGGCAAGACAGGAATTTTGAAGACCCAAAGGTATACTGCGATCGCAGTCTGTATCTTATAAAACACCCCTAGGTATATCGCTTTCTGCGGTCGAAACAGGCATACCAACTCGGCTGACAAATTCACACCAATATTTGCCAAGCCGGGTTCGGGTTCCACAAATAATTACACAAAGTGGAATATCGTTTGCCCTATATAACTTCATATCAAAGGTTTGTGGACAGAGTGTAACCGCGAAAGCTTGTTATGACGTGAAATTAGAGAATTATCATTGCTTGACCACCACTGACCCTCTGACGAACGGTCCATTCGCGATGGACAGAAAAATTGGCAATATACATTAGGCTGGTCCCCAATTTGGTCATATTTGAATTCCGATGCTCCCATGGGACAGAACGTCTCCAAATACGTGAGAAAAACTGAAGCCGAGACCCCAGTTGCCTATGTCAGTACTAAACACTGTCCCGAACCCTTAGAATTTTCTCATTTCAATGAAACGCGACTTTTGATACTTTGGGCTTGACTTTTTCCACCCTACTACATTATAGCTCGAAGAAATCTGAAAATTGGCACATTTTCTACCTGCGGTAGTTGGTATCGAATCTAATACCACACTGACGTAGATATTATATTCGTATTTCTGTAATTAGACATCCGAAATCCGAAGAAATCTTCATGCGTCATTTTATACTCTGTTTTTATTCGCTGAGCGTTGATCGTGTAAAGTTTAATGCGAGGATTTCTGGCAACTTTTGCCTCCACAGCTATGGGAAGCTTGCTAGAATATTAAGGCACTCTCTCTCTTCGCAGAAAGTGATTAAAAATTTATTACACATGATAAAATAATCACAACTACGTACAGTCTGCTCAGGGTATTCCACACAGAGATATATACAATAAAGGAGACAAATGTTGCAGAAAATTTCATTTTTTCTTCACTCAATTTTTTAAACCGTCTAGGGAGTAGAAGTATAAGGTTCTTCATTTTATTTTCATAAACCTTGTTTTTCTCCTCTTCTTCTTTAACAGGAAGGAAAATCTGAGACTTTTATACCGGGTATGCTTGTAAATGAATAAAGTGACTCCGTGTAAGTCAATTTAAAACGAATCAAAACGAACTAAAAGTAGGTACTCTGTCGACAATCGCCGGCTGGCGAAACGTAATGAAAATGAAAAATAAAAAAAACCGTAAAGAAAAAAATGGGAAATACTCACTTCATTGGAGATATATGATGAAAATAAATTTTCATACCAGTTTGTCAGACTCCATTCGATGCTGTGTAAATAATGAACGAAGTGATCAAAACATGTTAACTGAATCGATTCCAATCGACTGCAGCTACAAGAGTGTAAACACGTTCAACCAGTTCGGGATTTGTCAGATCCTCTGATTAAAAGAAGAAAAAATAAAATAAAATAATCGTCATCCTTTAGAATTCGCGTAAAGCTTTCACGATTATTTAAAAAGCCCTCTATCCAATTAGCACTCGTTCTTAACCATTGCAGTAATACGAAGAGCTTCGATGAACTGTAGGTACCTTGAGACTTGCAAACAGATATACTTGTATAAATCGTCGCTAAGTAGAAAATATTCACTCTTTATAATTGGACAGCTAATTATCGCCGAAGGATACTCCGGAATCACTGCCAACGAGTTTTCAAAATATGAGTAAAAAGAACCATGGTACTGTCTGCGACGAAATGATGCAGAAATATCTTGGAATGTTGATATGCGTTTGACTTGTCGTTCGTTTGCAGACGTTTAATATTTCCCAACTGGAATCAAAGCCCGAAAATTTCATTCCATTCGAATTTTTCAAAATTCAGGATACCCGTGACCAAATTCTGCTTAGGAGACGGTCATGCATCCTGACTCCTGCCGGATTATACTTAAGAAGACCAGTGAACGGCGTTGGATAATTCTTTCGGTACTCACTGCGGGCCTCGAAGAATACCCTCTTTAAAACGTATCATAAATATACACCCCGGCGGTGTCTGGGTTTTCGGTGTTACGTTTGCGTATTACGTAAGGATCCCTAGCTGTGGAAGGCGGTTTGTTTATACCTACTCCGCCCATATTATGCCATTTAGGTAAGAGCTGTTTGTCAGTCGGGCGGCTTGAAATTTCTCCCAGTAATAGTCTCTGACTTGTCTGATATGCACACATAATACTTATTCTCAGACGTTGAGTGGATGAATTATCAGACGGTATATCGTGTCTCGGAAGAAACAACTTCCATCCAACGATAAATTGGAACAGTCCAGTGCGGCTGTGTGTATATACGACTCGAGGACTTTGCTCATCCGTAATAATTAGGGTCTGATAGATTCTTGCCGATTTCTGACAACTCGTTACAACGGGATGACCGCAATAACCGCGTTAGTCAGACAATTTCTGACACATTTCCGAGCGGATTCCGGTATAACCTACCATAACTCTCCCTATCCGAGTAAATTGACCAATTTAAACGGTTAATTTTCACGATGTATTACCGCCCCGTCGTCTTTCACGACTTTCACGAATAGAGCCTGAGGAATGTAATATTGTGCGGAATTCTATCGCCCGTGAAAAATTTCGTGCTCATATATATTCCCCGGCTTCTCGATGTGCTTCTCGCTTCACCGTGCAACGCAAGCTGCAGCAGAGTAAAGTACATATTAACTATGCAAGAGTTAAGGGATGGCGGTGGCCCACGGAGCGACACTTTGAGCGTTACCTTCACCATGAATATCCATATCCATGGGGAAAAGAAGAGATATGGTTGTGCGTAAGGCTTGTAACTAAAACGACGTACTATCCATGAGAAAATATCGTAGGAATCTGCGGTAGACGTCATTCGAACGAATGTCTTTCCACGCAGGTATAGCCATGTGCTATATGTATATAAGCAACGTACATACGTTCGTTTCGAATAAATTTGAAATATAAGATGCGCGAGGCATCGAAACCCGGCTGCGTGGTACATACGTGCTTCGCGTTATATACCCTCGTGGAAAGCATGAGGGCGACCATGAGGCGTCGAGCCGACGAGGCGTCGAGGACTCTGTAGGATAAGGGTGGCTGGTAAAAGAAAGAGAGAGAGGGAAAAGGGATGACGAAGGACGAGCGACGGGATAGCAGCGTAGCACATATACCACCACAACGTCGGAGAGACAGTAGTAGAGTCGAGAGAGGAATACGTCGGGTGGGGATATTGATCTTCTCTGGGAGTTGCCATGTGGCGAAATGCTGCAAGCGCGGGGGATTCTGCTATTCTTTTCTTAGCTACTAGCGGCGAGCAGACTTTGTCTCTTCGTTTGCCCATCGCTTCGATGTGCAGATCCGATTTTATCCGCGAACGTATCATACGTGAGCGATCTGCGCCTGGAACCTATGCCAACATCTTTGGTCAGCGCATTTCGATCCCCGAGGCTAATTTCCACTCTCGTTTGATTAGACCCGCTGAAATAGCAATTGAAGCTCGTTTATTGGGGGTACCACTCCTCACGGGCATTTGGAAAACTGAGGGAATCTCGTTCGCCCTGCAGGATAACTCCTCGGTACGTCGAGCCAGCTCTTCGATCTAGAACATGCGCTGACCGTAACCGAACCAAAACATTTCTATTCGGTATAATCGGGAGCCTGCAGAGCGGAAATTCCCACGTTTTAGTCCAGGGGCGAGGAAATGCTTCGAACAGAAGTCAGGCAGTCGTTAAATCGCCCCACGGACTCGATATAGAGGCGAATTTTATCGGGTGGTCTTCGGTAATTATATCGTTCGGTAATTTGGCGTGCCGTGAGCATGCGATATTCCCGATTTTAGCTCAGCTGATAAATCTACACGTGCATAAGCTCCGAGATTCGTGTGAAACTGGAGCATAAACTGCTGGTATATAATTACCTCTGCCAACCCAAATGCGAAGCGAACCGAGAATTATTACGCCTTGACTGCCCGATCGTTAAACTACATCACGGGTACGTACAGAGTGGCGAGTTGAGATCACTGGGGGGTAAGGAATCCTTCGATTGTTCAACCGATATGGAAGAAGCTGATGTATCCATGGAAGAGTCACAAGTTATTCGACCTGGAAACTTGCAGGAAATGAGATGGGAATGGTTTTCTTCATATTTTTTACACCCCAAGTACTCGCAGTCAACATAATCAGTCACCTGACTTTTGGGATTATTCCAGTACCAGTTTTTCAGATTTAGAAGCTAGAACTTCATCATGGACTGGGAGCTGTAGTTCGGAAGTTACATAGGATAGATAGATTCTATCGCTGACAACAAGTCCCTGGGATTGGATTACGATCGTTGATCGATTCTTCCGAATCAATGTCGCGAGAGATCTCTCATTGCATAAGTAATTTTGACAATCGTCCGACGTCTTTGTACTGAAATGAACTGAAAAATGCGAAACAAGGCGAGATCTTGGTTTGCCAAATTGGTTTAATATGGTGGAACGGTCGACAAAGCAATTCTGAAGTAACTGTCAGCGGTCATTCCGACCGGCAGTTTGGTCGTGATAAAAAAAAGAACCCAAGAGAATGGGAAGTGGTAAGAAAAATCGGCCGTTTGAATGGACATTGAATGGCCCGTAGATATACGTGCGTACAACTATAGAGGTATACCTACTTCGGAGCCGTTATAGACGTCAAAGACGGATACCGAATGACCAGATCGATTCCGAAGTCCTTCACACATGCCTGAGAGAGGCGAAATAGTCATTTCTGCAGGGGTGTGACGAAGGGGAAAGGACAGGGTGCTCCTTGAGCTTGCGATTCGAAACTTGTATCATAAGAGTATCTGGGACATAGATTCTTGTCGATCTTCATCTTCATCTTCATCGCAGGTCGATAGAGACCACATCGAGGCTATTTTTCGAATGGAAAGCGGAAAGATTTATCTCGCCTTTCGGATTTTTTCTGGATAAGGCAAAAGTCGTGAAAGGTAGCGGTGACGCGTGATATACCAACGCGGAATCGTCCCCAAAGGGAAAACTCTATACCAGACGTATAACGATTACATCTCCAGACTGTAATCACGACCCATCTTTTCTCTTGACTGGACCCCAACGCTATGCGCCTGCGCTGTTACACCGTCTACCCGAAATGTACGTAATCGCGTTACGTATAGGTATTACAAAGATATTCATCGCCCTATCCCGGAATTCAATTCGCGAAACTAATCCGGCGTGGTAGAGGCATATGCGTGTAACAACCCGACGAGATAACCGCGAGCAAGAAGTATCGCCATCCCCCATATGACAAATCGTAGATTGTTACGACCCCCCGTGATAGGTAGCAGGTATTAATCAGAAGTTTGAACCTGTGCAAGGGTCTGCAAACGCCGCGTTGAAATCCAGAAGTGGTCATTGACGCAGGAGTGCCGTCCTACCACGTGTCTCTTAACCGAACTTTGAGGTAAAAAGGTCAACTGGTTTCGAACGAGAGGTAAGAAGCGGATTGAAATTCGACTCTTTACTATACCTCCGCGTAAACCGTTGATCGAAGAAATTTGCCGCGTTAAAAGTTCTCGATTCCACTCGAAACGCGGTTTCGCTCGAATAAGGGTACAAAGAGACAAGCCTTGATGGTGCTCCGTAAAAGTGGAGGAATTACAGGCGTCCTTTAAGCCCCCAATCGAGATGGCATCGAGTCTTTGCTCTGTTAATCGTAAGACTCGCGAGGATTATCTGGTTTTCAAAAATCCAGGGACGCGTAAAAATCGTTCGGGTCATACCTTGAACTGCGGTAGGCACGCTGCGGGGTCGGATCGAGCGCGGTGGCCCCCGGCTCCCTGGCTGGTTGCACCGTAGCTCAGCTGGTGCTGATAGCTGCACAATATCTTCTTGTGAGCACTGGCCTGGGCTCGATACGCTGATACCGATAGTTTCATGTCTCCTCCCGTCTTTGTGTTATGGGCTGGGAGTGCCCGTTGTGCGTTTCGCGTGACATCTTCTCCTTGAGTTCCCAGCTCCTCGGCGATCTCGAGACCTCGGTGAAAACTCGCGGAATAAGAAGCGGTCGGGGAGGGTATCGAGCTGCTGGTTGTTACAGCGACTCAACCTCGAAGCCGAGCGGTCTAGGGCGATAAGTAATTCTCGTGGATAGAAAATTTTCTCACCAAACCCTCGCCAGGGCGGAGGCAATTTTCAATCTATTCTTTGCCCTTGATGGGACCTTTTCACTACAGAAAGGGAGATGGAAAATTCAAAGTCCCTTTCACCGACGATGTTTATCCTTGTTGCCTTCGACGATCGGGTCTCATTTGCTCCTTGCCTCTTCGTCGATCGCTCGTGTATTCAGTAATCTGCATTAATTCAGTTAATTATCATCCCCGAGAGATTCGAAGGCCATTGTACCACGTCCGAAGAGTTTTCGCAACTTGGGAATCCCCGGTCTGGTCCGACTCTTTAAAAAGCTCTCAGGTTAGCTGAGGAGCGGATATTCCCTCGTGGCCGAAAACGACAAGGGTATTTTATCCCCCCACTGGTTATGAGAGCATGTAACAAGGTTCGGCTGCAAGGTCTTTGTGGATATACGAGAATTGAAAGGCAAACAAAAGGGTCGTTAGAGTAGCAGCCCGCAGCTATTATAGAGTCTTTATAATTCTGTTGTACGTGTAACGTGCAGGGGGTGTGTTTTTTATTTCCAGAAATGATAAACGAGGCCCCTTTTTTATTTATCCCTTGCACGAACGAGAACGAAAAATAACGGGGTAAACTATTAGTCGAAGTAATCACATATCGCACCAATGATTGACGACTAATTCGAAACGGCATTGAATCGATGATCTATATTTTCGTGGGCAGATAGTTTCTTCCTTGTCATGATGACTGGTGAATAATCCGGGGAAAGGAAGTTGGCCGAATGGTTAGTACACCGCTAAGCGTTCATGGCATAAGTGGATTATGGCCTCCCACGGCATAGTTTAGGTTCTAACATTCAGTAAGCCTTAGGTCTGTCGCCTATACTGGTCTAATGGTCTATACTCGTCGTGTAACTGGATTAGATATTATCATAAATTCTATAAGAAACCAGATATTTGCATCCGCCGGCCAAATGATTTATAAGACGATTTAGCTCGCGGGGTTTCCAAGCGATTCAACCATATTAGATCTCCGACCCTCCTCGCCTCGCCAGTTCCTTCAAACTCACAACCTTTACCGAGCATAAAAAAAAATCGAATTTCCGGCCAACGCGTCCGGTCAGCGAATGCCCACTGGCTGCCAGGGCCTCCGCCTTAGTTCTCCCGCAAGCTCCGACCTTTCAGTGCTTCAGAGGTTCATTCACTGGCTTTTAACGCTACCCCTGCGGCCCGAAGTTCTCGGCCAAGCACGAAGTGGCGCGTTAATAAAATTCACTGTGTGTTCCCAGAGCGTTATGCGGCTTTAAATCTTCAGGCTTGTATTAAATTCCTTACTAAAACAAGCCCCGTGAAAATTACCAAGGGTGGAAAGTGTAGCAGGGCTCGTTAGTCCTTGCAATTAATAAAACACACCTCTTTCTATCATAGTGTATGCGTGTACCGTTTCTCCACTTTGAACCAACACCGGAATTCTCACTCGACGTTCTATATCACCCGATTTTAAATTATCGGAAAATTAATTTTTTGTTTTTTATTTTTTTTCTCCCTGAAGTAAAATTATTCTCCTTTATCCCAAATTTATTTCTCCGCACTTTATCTCACTCTTATCCACTAAGACTCGCGACACAATAATCAATCAATTACTCAGCCGACTTTCGTCCGACTCGATTCTTCGGCCAGTTGCGATTTTTACCCCGAAATTTGATCTTCGACTTTTTCAGCTCAACTGAAATTGGAAACAACCAACGGATGGGGACGGACGGAAACAAGGATACCGATGCAGACGGGCGATAAGGTCCAGGAGATTTTTAAATTCCTGTCAACGATTAACAATGCTAATCCCGTGTTTTATTAAAGAGAGGAGAAAAATAATCTGTTCTTTTATTTAATTTTTTTTTTTGGTTTTTTTGTTTCTTTTTTTTTTTTTTTTTATCCGCGCACGTGTTACAATGCCACGAAAGTCACTGGCCCCTCGGTTACGAGGCGAGGGTTGGCGAGGTTCGCGCCGCGCTCTTCGTAGTCTGCCAGCGAGACCCCCACTACCACACCCTGCATTAAAAACCGAAATCCTCTGGTCGAAACGCGCAGACTCCTTCTTTGGTGCCACTGGGGAAACACCCCCGCCGACTCGACCTCTCCCATACACACAGTGTTCCCTATTCTGCTCTGTACATATGTATAGGTATACGTCCTGTAGACGTGCGATTAGATTCTGCATGTATATTGGATCTTACAGGGCATATATTTCCGCTTCAGAATCACTGGTAGTTCTTAGTTTTTCTTTAACTAAAATCATTCGGATATTTCTGAACCGCAATTCGACGCGAGTGGTAATTTTCACTCTATCTTCCGTTCCTACGATGAATTCCGCTTGGCTGTTAACGGAGGATGATTAAGGGTAGAAGTGAACGGTGAACTATTGAATAGAAATGCAAGCTGGGACGGTATTATCAGCCTGTGGGATGAAAGCCGTAAGTATAAGCCATAAGGTGAACTGGAGCCAGTAAGAGGATTATATCCGGTCGATTCCTGGTCTTAGAGCTATTATTTTTACCGATCAAAAAGGAGAGGAAAAAATAAATAGAATTCTTACCTTTTTTACTTGGACTTCGTGAATGCGGAATCTATCTCATTGTGGCACGGATCGTTGACTTTGGCGTTCGGCTTGACCCACTGACATCAATGGATCACTGTACGCGTATGTAGGTATAGATCACGCGAGACCGTAAACGTAAGATCATTTTTCGAGCTTTCATCGTGATTACGAAACCCTGCGTTAGTCCGTTCAAGATATTATATACTTCTTTCGAATTTAAAATGAGAAATATAAGTTTTCCGCTGAATATGGATGGTTTCTCGCTGTCGGGAAGGTAAAAAACAAGAAACAACTTCGTGTGGTTATTCATGGACAATTTTTCTCTCTTTTGGTTTAATAAATCGAGATAATATACAGTCAAAAATAAAAAAATAGAAACGGCTAGTTACGTTGAACATTTTTCTTTTTTTGTATGGGTCAAATATATTACGAATAATGATAATTACATGACCTGTAATCGAAAAATGTATAAAACTGAATAAATCGTGCACCCACTTCGTTATTACGTCAATTATCTCCCACCTTGTTCAACTCGGAATTTATACAACCTTTCCCCCAATCCCTAGACGGTGTTTGTCAGCCGGTTTAATTCAAGGTAATGGGTAGGTACAAATATGTACACATACACGTACCCGAAAGATGAAATGAGGATATTCAACGTGTGAAGATGAAATCCGTTCCGCCACTGGCAAGGCCTGTCCTGACACTCGGATACTGTTAATTAAAATTCAGCCTCGCCAAATTCCAAGCTATTTGAAAATTTCAAGATTCTCAAATCTCTTATCATCACAGATAATTCTACGTCACACGACACTCGCCTGCCTCGGTGTAGGTTCACTCTAAAAAGTGCTAGACGAGAATCGGTGAGTACAGACGTGGACTCGGAATTGCAGTCCGAATGCGGTTACCTACTAACTAAAAGCTTTCGGCGAAATAGAATGGAATAGAATGCAACGGAATAGAACCAGCTTTCATTATTATACCCTGGAGACAGAAGATGATATCACGAGTACAGAAAATTCACAACCTTATACGAAGTTTGAAGAAAATGTCTAGCTTTCCGTCGTTTTGTCCCACATGAAGTCTTGGTTTGTTCAAATCGCAAATATAATTTTAATCAATTGTAAGTTTTGTCCTAATTTTGATTAGAAAACCGGACCGAGTATCTGAGAAGTACTATGGTACCAGTCTGTTTGCTTGAGAATGAGTTGAGACTCGCGTTTGCATGTTTCCACGTACCGGAATCTGTGTGAACTTTCACGACGCCAGTTTTCAACAGTTTTACGAACTTTTCTTCGGCGATTTGAAAGACCGACGACTCGGTGTTCTCGTATACCTCGCACAGTAGTTCTCCCGCGAATTTAGGCGTTCAAACTTTTTTCCAAATTCCCACAAACTGGATAGCAGCGTGGGACATTCTTTATTGCATTACTGCCATTGTTGTTACGACGAAACCTCCGAACTAGGAATTTCATTAACTGATCTCGTATATATCGGAGGTAGAGAATTTTTCAAACTGAATTTCTAGTAAAAACATCACCTCATTTTACGTCACCGAACATCGAGGCGGAACGGCGAAACGGCGAAAGCCTTGAGGGTGTATCGAGTCTTATCGTTTGGTGAAATCACAAACTTGACATTAATTGAAAACGCAGGAGCCCAGGTATCTGGATCGGGTTTCTCAATTATCTACAACGAGATGATAAAACTTCTCAAACGAAGTCTTGCCTCGTGTGTATCACACGCCTTCAGTATCTGTCTGACGGAAGTGACGCCCTGGCTTCGATACTTCGATATTCCTCACTTGAGTATATGTACCGCGTAGCAGGTATATAACGCACTTCAGTATCGAGTACCTCGGTATCGGGGTACTCCAATCTTTTATGCATAAAATCAGTCCACCGAGGCAATTATGAACGCTGAGAGATAGGCAGAGAGAGAGATAGAGAGAGGGTCTTGGTAGTGGTAAATATTATTGAAAAATGAAGTAAGAAAAGAAGCAACTCATGTGGCGGGAACTAACCCTGAGGGAGTCTCTCCTCGAGGACCATCTCCGACGTGGCAGTGGACGGTGTGCTTCGCTGTACCTTTATGTCGACCCACGACAGATGGGGGATTCGAGAATCCGTTGTAACCCGTATAGCCGAGGTCGGGACGTTCTTTATACACGTTTCACACCCTAAACTTACCCTTTCAACGCTCCTTTCATTAACGCGCCGGAGATTACACGCGGAATTAATGCATCGTCCTCCGCCACACATACATTTATATTAACTGTATGTGGGTGTATTGAATGTATAGAAGAAGATGAAGAAGAAGAAGAAGAAGAAGAAGAAAAGTTTCCGCATTTATCCCTTCTTCGCGGAAGATATCGCGGACCCATCGGCTGATATAGAGAACCGTACAAAGAAGCCCTGTAAGAAATCGATTTGCGAGCTGCAGAGCGGAAGATAGAATCTGGCGAGCCAACGTAAGATACGACTTGGTAAAGATTATGTGTATACATATACCTACATAGACACAAATATGCTGGCGAACGATACGGGCAGTGCTGCACAGTGGACCAGAAATATCTAAGTGAAAATATGGGGGAGAAATATAGGGATCGATTTGTTACATCGTGACATTATTTCCTTGGATTCAAATGCTTCATTTTCAACGACGACAATCAACAGAATAAATAATTTTCTTCTTATATACTCATTTATTTAGATATATATGAAGAAATGTGGAATCTAAACAACGTTCGGAGATCCTGACCTTTGCCTGATTTCACTTGAAAATACGTTTTATGTGATCAAGCTGCGGCTTATTGAATAAATTATTCTGGGACACTTGAGCCCTTCAGAAATATACACATATTGAGGTGGGTATCTGCTTGAACGTGATTTCCATTCAAATGCTGTGAATTGGAATGATAGCGGTAGCATCTTATTGTCAAGGAATTTCGTGAATTGATTTTTCTTCGTCATGCACTTTATCCGGATTACAAATAATCTCTACGATAGTCTTTGAGAGTACAAAGATTGTTAGTCGAAATGTTTGTCAGTTTGATCGATTGGATACCTTTCCTATTATATTGCAAAACTGAGTAGACACATGAATATAATTACTCAAAAATTCGACAGAATCGTTGAAGTATATAATCTAAATTTTTTCTCCTTCGCTAGAAAAGCACCTCTGAGTAATTTTATTTTATTCTCAAGCCGCAGCACACAAAACCGTGTTAATTACAACTGACTGTTCAAACGGTTGCTTAAACGGGGCCAATTTTTCTCGAAAATAAATCTAATTTTGGTTTAAAATTCCGCTATTTAATGGACTACCATGAAATACATGAGCTTAATAGTAATTTACTATCGCTGACGATCCATATCCTCGTATTTTATCTCAATTTAACGTCCCCCGTGCGCTTCACTGAAGGGTGACATCCCCCTTATATTTTATTCCGTTTTTAAAGCCACGGTACGTGTATCGTTTGTTAAATTATTACAGTATTTGAGTGTAGGCATATTCCGTTGGCCCCCTGTGTATGTAGGTGTATAATAAAGGCGTATAATCCCCTAATTAATTAGCGTTACTGGTCGTTTGCAGGAGTGTCTTGGCGAAGATAGATCATTGCGTGGACTGCTGAGATTCTGGATCAACAGAAGATTAATTGGTCTGTTGGTTTAGGACATGGAAATATAAATTTTCAGCGTGACTGACTGCGTGTTGTCGTCAAAGTACATCACCCATTTGTGTATAGGTAATTATCGTGCGAAATGTCATAGTTTACCGTAAATTCTCTACTCCCGAACGAGCTACTGGGCACTTCTTCTTCTTCTTCTTCTTCTTGTTTCTCGATACAGTTAGCTAAAATTTAACGCTGTTCCATTAATTTCAATTTCCAATTTAACGGAGGTTTCGCTCGACAATATCAACTAGGTATAGGTATGAATGCTTTCAGAGGAGAATCGAGAAAGTTTGAATGCGCGGGTAAGTGGCCTGGTCACCAATAATATTATGTTCTCTGGCTGCTTTTCAATTACGACGTTGCACAATGCACCTGGACTAGAATTGCGAAATAGAGTAATAATAAAAAAATAAAAGAAAATAGAAAATAGAACGTAGCTTCTATGTCGTTGAAAGATCCGGTATTATAGAATATAGCTAAAATATATCATCGCATGAATTTTTTTTTTGTGATTTTTAGAATTGAAAATACCTGGAAAATCAGGAGATTCACATATAGGAGACTAAAAAATACAAAGCAATTGACGATATTCATAAATTAGGCGTTTATTGCTTAAGCGTTGATGCATAAAGCCAACTTGCGGTTAAATTTCTCTACACAATTTATAATTGTTTTGTGATAATGAAAATTTTTCACGTTTTAGAAAAGTCGTAAATTACTTTGATTTTACCGACTCGAGTCAGTATCGATTCATAGATTCCGCTCTTACCGACTTGATTCAAATTCAAATTGTAGATTCCGCTTCTATCAACAAAGTTCGCTCCATCTTGAAATAAATCACCGACAGTAGTATCGATCGATAATATTACGAACATACGTCGGTAAGATACGTCCATCTAACAGCCGCTGTATGAACTACGAGAATAATGATGGAAAATAAATAGAACGAAGATTGCGGTGCGGCGGAAGTGGAGGCTGCCCGAGCCTCTCCGAGCAAGAGAAGAGAGGTTATCACGCGAGTCCCCTCACAGTGATTGATCTTCGTAAACAGGTGCATTTCGATTGAACGTTGATTAGTTGGCATTATTAGTGACTGTGTACGCGGGTCGAATGTGAATGATATAATAAATGCTTGACGGTATCGAGAATGGCGTGTATTTCAATAATCAGATAGTACAAAGTGTCCTAATAGACTGTAGATAACGAGCAATAATATAAACTACACCGCGTAGTATATTTCCTGAAAGAAAAAGTGGAAGAAAAAAAATACTATTGGCTTCTGAAATAATGAGTGTTTACAACAACGCCGAGGGTGCGGACGACTGGGTTGAATTTTGTGACAGGCACGCCCGGGCAGCGGCCTCGGATTTTGCCAAGGCGTTTTGTACCTACGTTAATTTAAACCTGCCGGAAAGCGCTAGAGCTACGCTTTCGCATCGTGATTTTTTGCGAAAATTTGTCGACACGTTTTGCGAGCATTTTGAGTCGGAATTTTTGAGGCGCAGTACCAGATCGCCCTCGTTTCACGACACGCGACAGCAACAACAATACCAGCCCGTCGCCAACGATGCGGACGCCAATAACTTCGCGAATAATCAAAACAACAGACCCCCAATTCGCGCATCTTCCAACGAGGAGTTCAGCGACTATTCGGAACAGGACGGGGAAGCCGTGTCACCGAAACCCGTTCACAAACCGTTTTTTCGCCGGCTTTCCTTCAAGGGATTAAAAAAAGGGAAGGGATTCTTCCACAAACAGCAGAGCGACGAGGTGGAATTGTCCCACAGCGAACACAGGCGGGACAAACACTCCAAGGCCAAGCTATCAAAGATTGTAGTAGAGTGCAGGAAGGAGGGTATCGTCAACTGTCTCATGGGCGAAAACATAGACGGCACACAAAAGTGGGAAAAGTGCAGACTGGCCCTTGTCAAAGCGATCGGCGGCTACATGCTGGAATTTTATTCCCCGCCAAAAGCTGTCAAGCCAAGAAGCGGGGTGTTCTGCTTTAGGATAACAGAAGCGAGGGAGACGACGGCTCTGGAGATGCCCGACCATGAGAACACGTTCGTTCTGAAGGCTGAACAGAACCTGGAGTTTGTCATAGAAGCCCACGACTCTAACGACATGCGCTCTTGGCTGGCCACGATAAAATATTGCATGCGGTCTGCCCCGAGTATGTCAAACGTCGCTGGATCAGGACCCAGCGATTCGGCAGCAGATTCAAACGCCCACGGATCCAATCCGGACGGAGACAGAGCCAGGGCTAATTCGGCGAGTAAAAACACCAGGACTTCTTCGCAGCAGGATCAAGGCAACTCGGAGGAACAGGGAAACCCGCCTGAATTACCGCCCAGACTTAGACTCAGCAGCAATAGCAACCTCGACCTATTTCCTTCCCAGCAGGAGATGGAGGAACGTAAGCAGAGACGAGAACTGCTTCCAAGCTGGTCGGATCGTTGACGACACTTTTCCAAACTAGATTTTTACAGTTTCAGGCAACGACGGGGATCTAGATCTGTCCAGCAGCTTGAGGGAGTATAGATGGTTCCATGGGACGTTGCCCAGGTCAGACGCTGCCCAACTCGTTCTACACAGCGCAGCGAACGGCCACGGTGTGTTCTTGGTTCGCCAGAGCGAAACTAGGAAAGGAGAATTCGTTTTGACGTTCAATTTTCAAGGAAGAGCTAAGGTAAGTGTATTCCAGTAATTGTTTGTTCGCTAGCCATCAAGTCGGGTGATGGCAGGGTGATCCTGGCAAGCCTGGAATTGACCTGAAATTTTTTTTGTCAGAGTTTTTAAATCCTGGAAATGCCCGGGGTTCTTTTTCTTCAAATCTTCAAGGTTTCAGGTTTCAGAATTCAGGAATATTTCTCTTCAGTATGATATTCAGTTTTCAATTAATTTTAACATATCTAGTCGCTTGAAATTGATCATACTTGATCCCGAATGGATTTCAAGTCGCAACATCTCATCCGATAAGATGCGTTATGCAATATTACTCCTAATGGTGAGATTTGGGATCATTTCGATAATGATAATTTTCTAATTTTCAAAAAAAACTATGCCTTGTCCAATATTCATTCAAAGAGATTTGAATAATTTGGCTAGTCAGCTTCAGGAGATAAATCGCATAATTGATTGTTCCGTACTTCATTACTCGCACACTAGTCATCCGGAAGAAACCAAATTTTCCGTGAATATTCGAGACAAGTGTGTCTACCGTGTGAACTAAGAAAATTGCACTAGATTCATGGGAAGAATTCTTTTCCCAAGACTTACTCGAATTTCATAACTGTCGCGTTCACTAATCCCATTTCTGTATCTATCATTGAAGTTTCTCTACCGATTTCAAAACCTGTAGTTCACACCGTGCGGGTATGTGTACCGAACAAGTATGTCAGAGGCCAATCCTGTAGGGGGGATAGTTTTCATGTTATCCCGTACAAATGATCAAAACAAAAGTCGATAATCTGAAAAATGCGGACTCAAGGTGTACGCAAACTTTCAAACCAGTCGGATAGACGAAGCTGACTAATTTGGAACTTTATACTCGCGACAATAGCATCTTCGTATGACGTTGAACGATCAAGGTCAATGCCGAGTCCAGCACCTCTGGTTCCCGGCGATCCACGACATGCTGGAACACTTTCGTCAAAATCCAATACCTCTTGAATCCGGAGGTACGGCGGACGTCACTTTGACAGAATACGTGGTCGCTAATCCTACTAGCCGTCCTGCGCATCATGCGATAACTGGAGCTGGGAGTCAACAGTCTCAGGAAAGAAGGCCAGCAACAGCCCCAGAGCCAAGAGAAGTAAGACTCAGCAGCGGCAGTCTAACCCCTCTTGAGTGATCGCGAGTGGCCGACTCCCACAGTCTGAAGTCTGAAACTACAGACAGTGAGTAGATACACGCTAAAGTGAGGACGGTGGTGGCCCTTTTTCAGATTTCAAATCCTGGGGGTAGGTCGATTCCAAACTCAATGTCTAATCCGTATCTGGCCATTATATTGATCAAATTTTTCTGTTTTATCATGTTTCATTCCGTTATCTGCTCCGGGCTGATACGCGATTTGTTCATATAGCTGACTATTTTTTTCTTCTCCTTCTTCTTCTTCTTCTCATTCCATCGATAGCGTTTATTGCGAAATTCAAAGCTATAAAGAAGCTTATCTACTAAATAATCATAAAATGTTCCGAACTTTGATCAACTAACTTGTCTCAAGTACGTGGGAAACGAGTTTTTGTGTCCACATTGAGATAACAATGTTCGTTTGAATGAAAATTTACTTTTAGTAGCTTGATGATTCATGGGACGGAAATCTGACCTACACCTGTGGGGAACTTAGATCGTACTAAGCAACGCTTAATGTTAGAATTTTGTAAATATTACTTATAGTTCGATCTCGAAAAACTTTCCTATAACACGAAAGAGATGTGTAAACTGTAAAAATATGACAGTGGGGGGAGGGGCTCGCTTTAAATAAGGTAAACCTGTAATCAACAATATTTCTGAATGGTGATTCCAATCTAAACGTTTTAACCATCCAGTTGTTATTCATTTTTCAGCCAACTAAAATCTCGCACAATTGAATAGCTCCAGAATTCATCAATCCTGCGATAACCATGCATTCCCAATCCTAACTGCATCTGATACCCGATTCATTACTTACTTAGCTTGCGACATTTGTAATCACCTATCAGATGATAAGGTCTGAAATATGTTCAAAACGCAAGTACAGAAAGATTTAGTTCAACTAATTATGGAAAATTGAGTAATTTATAAACCGAAGGAGAACAAATGATCATTTATTAAGCATTGTTTCAATATACAGTCAATTCTCGATGTCATGGACACCTATTTTTTTCCTAGATTTGCCTAAAAGCCAATATTCTAGCCTCCGATGAAATAACTAGAGATTGTAAATGTTTGAATACTAAAACAAGTGTTTCTTGCGCTTTGTGTATATTCAAGAATGGAGTAAGATTCTCAAACAGTTTACAAGGTTTTGTAATCCTATTAAATAGGTGCAGACTCATGGCGGACCAATAAGAGCTCGTGCCGAGTCCCTGGAACGTTTAGAACAGCAGAATATTGCAGAACAACAACTGCAAATGGCAGGTTCAGGCTCATCGGGTAGCAGGGCAGTGCAAAATACCTATAGTTTTCTTTGACGCTGGCTCCGGAGCAACATACTATCTGGCTATCATCCGGTCAGCCCATCCGACTGATAATATTCTATACTCTCTCATTTAATGTAAATAAAAACCAGCATCCACAGAAGTAACGCAGTTTATATAATATCATATAGTGCTTCAAATTTTTGAATCATTTTCATTTTACTTTACATTTATATTACTTTTTCGCATTTCTTATGGCGCTTAAAAGTACATATATAGAATTTGTATATTTTGTTAATGACTCATGCTTATGTATTGTTTTTTCTTTTCTTTCCTTTTTCTTTTTATTCTCTATTATTTTTTCACATAGTTTTTTTTATCGTGTTTCCATTGCTCAATACCGACTATAATATGTTTGGACTATCAATTTCAAATTCAGAAAGACTCGAATACTTTGTTACAAGTTTTCTGCAGTAAACATAACATTCTTCTTACATCATTATCGTTTTTCGACTTTGACAGTCAATCAATTAACAGTTTACAGGTAAACAAGGTACTCCGGTATAAGTATATACCTATTCATTACCTTAGTGCGAAAATGATACTTCGTCAGCTTCAGATACAATAACAAGCTTTACGAATATTGGGGAATTGAACCAAACAATTTCAAAAACAAAACGTTATTTAAACAGGTTTTTTTTTTTTTTTTTTTAATTTTTGTCTGCTTATATTTATACGATATTAATGAAGCGACTGTGCTCGATTAAATTGTAGAAATTGTGCATAAAATAAATACAATTTTACACAATTTACTAACAACATTTAAACATTTGATATCAAGCCGTGTCTATATACCATTATATATATCATCATACGCTCGGAGCTAAATTTGAAGCAAAGTTAAAATACAGGTAAATTCAAATCGATAGATTACTTAATATCTACCTTACCGTATTGGTCTGAATATAAGTCGAGGTTTTTGTTAACCGATTTTACCCTCAAAAACCGTACTCGACTTGTATTCGAGCACGATTTACATCCGGGATTTTTTAGGGGATTTGCATTATCGATTGGAAACTTTGTTATCGACCGATAATCTTAATATTTTAACAATGCAATGCATATTTGCGAACTGCGCATGCGCGCTTGATCTCAAGGATTGAAAATTCGAATTTCAATTCTTTCTGAAAGCATTAGTCTGAAGTTAGAATAAACAAATTTGTATGAATCCATCTATTTAATATTCTATACTGCCATAAAAAAAAAAAAAAAAAAAAAAAACGTGATTTTTGTATTCAAATATGAAAATATCAAGCATTGGAAAAGACATATACTACATTCAGCTTCACAATCAATCATGCCCTGTATTGGAATAATTGCAAACATCAACCGGATATTGATGGTACCAAGGATTTGAGGGTTTAATAGACAATGATAAGGGGTGATGCTGACATCTGTAGTTAATATGATTAATCTTAAATATCAAGCACTGGAATATTCAATATCGTAGACTGGCGGAGAGGCGTGCTACCAGATACTCAGATGGTAACATGCCTGTGTACTTATACCTCATCTTCAGCTTTAGAAATGCAATTACATTTATTTACTAACTGAACTGCGATTATCATATTTCTGAATTTTTCTAAAAACAATGTAAATAGTTATCAAACAAGTACATATTCGATCTCGATCATGGAGACGTTACCATAGAGCAGGTGAGTCTCTTCCGACTCTTTCCAAACTGTACACGCTGTTTCAGCTGCCTCAACTCCTCTATGGTAATATCTCTACTATCCCGACTCAAATCCTGAAGTAAAAAACCGCCATAACCGTCGGTATGTATTACATTACTTAGCATAATAATTACTACATAAGTTTAAATTTCAATCAACGATGAGCCACTCGCACATTGTCGTCGGTCGGTATGGCCGTTTCCTGACCTACCTACGCCAGGAAATTGCTGTTATCGACTGCCGACAAAGACGCGTGTGCTTCCAAGGTAGAAGTAGCGTAAATTTTCAAATTTAAAAGGGCTTAACCACATTCGTCACGGTGATACTCTGACTTAACGGTCGATTTTAGTGGTACTCAATTTTCCCGCGCGTTCTAGAGTGGACATAAGCAGCTTGTCCACCAGATCCGAACGCTCGACACCGCTCGCTTCCCACAACTGTGGATACACACTGCTGGGCGTGAAGCCGGGCAGGCTGTTTATTTCGTTGATCAGTATCTTCCCCTCTTCGGTATAGAAGAAATCGATTCGTGACAAATTTCGGCATCCCAAAACGCGGAAAGCCTTGAGTGCAGATCGTTGCATTTCTTCGCTAACTCCGGCCGGTAGATTTGCCGGCACAACTAGCGGCGCCGTACTTCCGGCGATGTTGTATTTGCTGTTGTAAGTGTAAAAATCGCCGCTGACTATGACTTCGCCGCAGAAACTGACGTCGGGATTATCAGTGCCCAACAGTCCTACCTCGATTTCACGCACTTTTACCGCAGTCTCGACGAGCACCTTATCGTCCAAACTGAAAGCCAGCGCTAACGCCTTCTGGAAGCCCGCCAAATCCTTCGCCTTACTCACCCCCAGCGATGAACCGAGGCTCGCGGGCTTGACGAACAGCGGCAATCCCAGCTGGTCAACAATGGCATCGAAATCTGGTTCGGTCGGCGAATTACGGGAAAGAGTTATCCACGGAGTGACCCCCAAACCGGCGTCACGAAGCACCCGTTTCGTCATATCCTTGTCCATGCACATCGCTGAGCTCAGTACACCGGAACCGACGAATGGGATGTTCAGAACATTCAGCAGGCCTTGGAACGAACCGTCTTCCCCTGCCGCGCCGTGCAGCACCGAGAATGCAATGTCAATGAACGGCAGAGTCTGGCCACTGGCGACGTCTATTAACTGGGTGTTTTCATGCCCGGGTAAAATGGCGAGGTACCGTTTCCCGGGGAATAAGGATATCCGCGCCGGATCATCGGCGTTTATTAGGTAATCAGCCTCGTCGCAGAGCAGCCATCGCCCCTGTTTGTCGATGCCGATCAACGTCAGGTCGTAGTGGTTTCTGTTGATACACTTGAGCACGGTCATCGACGAACGCAGGGAGACCTCGTGCTCGGGAGATTGGCCGCCGAAGAATATCGCTAAACGTATTTTCCCATTTTGCCGATTTTCCATCACATCTGCTTTGGTAACTGAAATAGAGTATTGTTTGTTCAGGCGGACGTGTCTTCGGTGATTATAGGCATACGAGCTTTTACATGCGTACGACAAACAGCTGAAGCCTTGTTTCAATAATTATCCATGAAATTTTTGGCGACATGTATTTAAGCTTTGTGGCAACGACTGGCTCGGGCCAAAGTGATCAGACGTGTTGGAAATATTATGGACGGAAGGGCCAGAGCCCGATGAAAGACTAACAAACCTAGCGGCGAGTCGAGATCAAATTTTTCCAATGAAATATCGCGACTTTATGCCGATGCGTATGAATATAGGCGGTCCTGTTTGTTCTCGACAACTCTGGTATGTACCTACCTTGAAAGTTCGCGAGGTAAACTACAAAGCACAATTCTGAATTCTGATGGGATTTTGGATTTACGAGTGGCCAACAGCACCGTCTGTGCGGATTAACAACTAAATAGAAACTGCAGGGGATTTTTAAAGAAACAGGAGGCAAGCAAAGGGAAAGGGCTACGACGAAGATTGGACAAACCTACGTCATGAGTGCGAGGGGGAGAGGGGGAAGTCGTTGAAAATAAAAATGCAATAAAGTTGATAAATAGAAGTAATAACAGTATGGGTATCGAAAAACGTTGTAATCATCAAATGTTGCAATCATTCGAAAAATAACGTGGTGCAGATCAGACTCGGAAAGATTTGTCGACAGGCTAAGAGTCGCTTCCGTTCTGTAGCTAGCGTTAGCTGGAACATGTGTTTTAATGATAGCAAAGCTTGCAGTGCTCAAAATATTTGTTATATACGTATGGAAGAATGAAAAAAGCAAAAGGACTAAAAACCAAACGGTAAAGCCAGAGCAAATCTTTTTCGAATTTCAGAAGACTACTGCGACAGCTCGCAAAGATTTCACGAGTTTTCGAATAATATGTCATGAAATTACAATTTCAAAGAATTTACCGGAGGTCAAATTCTGAGATATCAAACGATTTGATAAAGATTTAAATATTCCGAGATACTCCGAAGAGTTTAAGAGATTCCGGATGATTTCGTCAGACTCCAATGATTCGAAAAAATTTCTACAAGATTCACGGAGAGGTGGGCCAGGTTTCATCAGTGATAAGCTTTTCGGGAATTGTTGACCAAGAACGAAAAACTGATATTCTCAGTTTTCAAATCAATGGGCTTTTATTTAGTTTTATTTAGACACACAAAATCTTAGTGTTTTTCAGCTACTAATGTAGTATAAGTGATCTGACTAGTGATCTAATAAGTGATCTTTTTTTATAACGCCAATGAATTTGAAAAGAGTATTCAAATTTTATTTCTTCTAATCAGTATAACAATTCCGATTATCTGTTAGCAGATATTTTTTATTCAATGAATGGCGGAACTGTCACACGTTACTCAAAATATTCAAACAATCAGTAGAACTATCATCAAATTGCATTATTACAATTGAAATTCACTATGCAATCGTATGAATTTAAAGCAGAATAAGACAAGGAGTTGGATCAATGATTAGAAAAACGATTTCAATTTGCTTTTCTGAACGATCGGTCATTACCGTTTTCGAAAATCGGTCTATTACTACATTACCCGAATTCTGACAGTCCGTTCCAACGATTGTTCCGCCATTAATCAGTGGTAACTGCATTTCCTGATTCGGAAAAGTCGATAACAACTCATTGTCAGAATACGAGGTGGTGCACATTTTATTCATTATTTCGTATTTCAAATCCATCATCATTCACACCACTACAGTATTACACACTAAACTGTTATAGCATCTGCTTCTAAATCCTGGCAAGATATTTTTTTACATAATCCACTTCCCCTGCCGTAAATAAAAGTTGGCCTGAAGTCATTGGCACTCGAACTATCTACGAAAATAGCACACAATTCCGGCCGGCGAAATTGACGGAAATGAGTTAACGATCTCACAGACAATATAATGTACCGTCAGCAATGTACAGTTTTATTTTTCATTCCAATTATAGAAACAGAAGAAAAATCTTGCATTTTAACAAAGATATTGAAAAAAAAAATTTCATTTCTGATACGCTTCTACTCAAAGCTTCGACTGTGGGGCAAACTGTTTCGCCACTGTTCAAAATATGTATTCGCTAAACACGCGGATGATCAACTGCTCGGTGAAATTTATTTTTATCTTCATACCACGCCTTTCCAATTACCTGCTAGAAAATCAACCATCTACAGGGCGACAAGTTTTTCCTGTATATTTAGAACATCAGCGAGAAGTCGCGTGGCATAATTATACCCCATTTTTGACGAAAATAATTTGTTGAAAGAGTAATAATGGGTGGGGATAGTTTCCGGGAACTTGAAGGTAAAATTTTATCATCTTTGTTTCCGTTTGACATCCATTCGAGTCGAGGAAAAAAATAAGGAATGAAATTCGACTCTTGAATTTTACTTCAAACTTCGATTTTATCAATCTGGAATAACTTACCGTCAATTTATTTTCCCGGAACGGTATCTCGCGGGATCAATCTGTGTTATATTGATTGCTTAATTCGTCAGGAACACTACTGGGTATACTCCGGGGTGTGATAGCTCTAGACACATAATGTGCGAGGTACCCCGCTCGGAAGTTATATATATATGTAAGTAGACACGTGTAACTTTCGTGACATCAAACGGTTTCGTAATATTGAATCAATTAATTCTCAAACTCTGTCTAATATTTGCTCGTGCGGACACGGCTTCAATTTTTTAGAGTGTTTAGGACCGTCTATTTTAGAATCGTTTGAAAGCTGCCTAATTCCTGTGATAAACTGACGCGAACAGCGAGCGTAGTGGGTCGGTCAATTAACGAATAAAACAGGCAATTACGATCCTAATTAAAAATTAAGTTTCGGAGTCATGGACCAAGTTCGTGACGCGCATACCCTTGAGCTATTTCATTAAGTGCGTTGTTTACGCGAGAAAATACCCGTCAAATAGTTCTTGAATATTGATAGA
Source organism: Rhogogaster chlorosoma (assembly GCA_944452935.1). Lineage (NCBI taxonomy): Eukaryota > Metazoa > Arthropoda > Insecta > Hymenoptera > Tenthredinidae > Rhogogaster > Rhogogaster chlorosoma. The sequence goes on along the minus strand of OX101805.1, from coordinate 13,576,933 downwards.
AAATAAGAAAGTGAAAATCCGTTTCACGGTCACATTGAATCTACGATTGACGTCAGAGCTGTTATCTCAACTATATTTTTTAGTTAGATAATGAGAATTTTTTATTCAACTGGATATTTACTACTCCTGGTCAATTATCGAATCGTATACTCCACACTGCCGACGTATATAGATGATTACGTGATCAGAATTTACTTACAGATACGAAAACGTCGAGGAAATCGTGAATTGGTGATGGAAGATCTCAGGGACAGGAATATGAGCCAATACAACAAATTGTTGTATAGAGTATTCTTTGAGACATGTATATACCCATTACGAAATTATCTGTGATCTTCCAGACTGCGATGAGATATCGAATTATTAACTAATCCGTAATCGTGGGGGGTGAGAATCTGGAGATTGATCACCCGGATAATACTCTAGAAAATTGATGGTTGATTGAATTAACGTAATCTCTGATATCAGCTGTTTGTAGTATCTATACCGCCGAAGGAACGGAATACTGACGTGTAATACCTATACATGAATCGGAAATTACACAAACGATTATCTGAATATGATTCATGATTATTTGGAACGATTTTTTCAAATCATTAATTCGGTCTGATATAATAAGGCGCTTGGCATAATTTTCACAATCTCATATATCACAGCACCTATACTGCAATGAACTGCCTGATAACTATGCGTATATTTATGCACACGAATAAAACTAGTGCTAATTAGTTACCCATTCGCTAATCATTATCTATTCGCAATCAATTACCTGCAGTGAGAAATCGTTATTATGTTCAAGCGTTTTATTGTTGTAAAAATAGAACGCTAGTCGTATAAAGAGACTTGAACTATTCATCTTTGCAGAGGGGGGTGGTAGGTTGTAAAATTTCTAAAATATCGATGTTGACTTCTCGGCATTTTCTAACGGCTATATTCTTTCTTGCCTGTTTTAAATTTAGTTTTACGAAGACTACGTTTTTCTAAGTGATGATATCAACATGATATCTCAAGAACCACTTTATACCGATTTCAAATTTATTTTTTTTGTCTGATATATGTAACAACTTTATTAGCTAAATTGTGAACGGAGCGGATTTTTAATATGGAATTAGGTTGAACAGATGTTATCAATTATACTGTAAAAAACGAAAGAACAAAAAAACAGAACAAAAATGATTTTTCCACACCGCGTGCGCAATCTTTGATTTTGCACACCCTTCACGTGCGTAAAATCCGTCTCACCGCGCGATGAGTCGAAAACAAAGTGCGATATAGGTGCACTTTCGCACTTGTATCGAAAAGTACTATTTTCCGTATTCTCCAAAAATTCGTCCTATCATATATTATAGGTAATTTCTTTGAATTACAAAATCTATCTGATTTATTTTCCTTTTTCAAACTCGCCGTTTCGTCGAAATTATATTGACAGTCAACAGTTGAGTAGAAAAAAGTTTGTTGCAGCCTCTACTACTACACCAGTTTGAAAAATTTGGAAAAAAATGTGTTTCATAATCCACCAGTCCTGCTACAGCTCCATTTTATTTTAGCTATATCATTATTTTGTATGGAGGATATGGGATCTATCGAAACAATTCTTATTATACAGATGAAAATAATTGTAAATAGTTTAATATTGGTGATCATTGATAGCCATTGAAATTGATGCGTCAATGACTATGACTGCATGATGGATATAGGAGTAAATCGAATCAATTAATTAATTACTATAGGAATTGATCTACGACAGAATCGAATCATCGCAAACGGCACAGAATTATGATAACCCCCATTCACGAGTAACAAGTTATCAGAAGCGAAGTGAAAAATGAGAAATAATCACTTGAATATCGAGACGACAGATTTGAAAATAATATACACAATTTATTACAGAAAACTTGTACAGGCAATGATCAATCGGAGCTGATTTATAAGCGTATGTACGTATAATCGAACTATATATACGATAAATATTTTATTCCGAAAAAATATGGTATTTCGTATGAAATAAAAAAATAAAGCGATCATTATTATTATTTTTTTTTTTTAATTGGTTTACGGAATTCAATTATCCTTTTCAAAATTGTGTATAGTTGAAGTTATTTCGTACCTTCTACTGAAGTGAGTACGCCGTTTGAGCGAATCATTTTAAGACTAAAATATGCCGATGCACCTTCCGCGAACTCTTATACGGTATTGAATGAATTTTTTTGAAAGTTCTAGCGCTGAACAAAACCGTCAAGTCAAAAGTAGGAGGACTCGATTTATCGAAACTACCACATCCATCTTTTCTAATAGCGATAAAGCTCGTGCCGATTGTGCAAGATGGATGTGATACTTTTGATAAAACGGACGGTCTACCTCGAACTTGTATAATAAATCTCATCTCGGACAAATAAAAAACGTAAAAAAAAAAAACAAGTCAATGTTTTTACAAAATTTTAACGATATGGAAATATAATATTGGCATATTGTGAAATATATTCGTTTCTTCGAATCGATCAATTAAATTTTTATTTCTTAGTATATCACAGAGATGAAATCGTCATCTTTGATAAAAATCCTAGGACTTTGTGATACAACTACTTCAGCAACGTAGAACCTGAGTGATTTGTTTTACAACCTAATCAGATAGACCTAATCAATAGCTGTTGGGTGATAAATTTTTCTATTTATGACAGATGCTGTATCGATGCTTGAATTATCAATTCTCACATAGCGATCTTCACCGTTGTCAAAATTATTGGGTATTTCCCAATTTTTTTACTCAGCGACGAGAGGATTAAGCACAAAAATCTCCCAAAAACAGTTGTAAAAATGGAATTATCAGTATAATTTCAAATCGAGATGTTCTTCACGTCATCAAATACTGCGCTCTGATTGGCCAGAATTCAAATGCCAAAAATAATCTGACTAAACTCTCGACTTCCGATGCATGAAAACTGGTTTAAAAAAAGTTTAGCTACTTATTAATTACCATGCAATTAAGAGGTGATGAAAATCTGATTTATAAGTGCAGAAATGATCTGATTATCCGCGTTTTCGTTATTTTTTATATCTCTTGGAATTTTCGTTTAGGATATTCCATTATCGCAATGTCATGGTAACCAAGCGTCTATCGAGTACATAATTATCCATGTTAATGATACGAGAATTATGACAGTGAAGACGAATAGTCATGAATTGAGACAGAAGATTAAACCAAAGAATAATTACCGTCGTTATTAATTTTCAAATGTCAAATTCTAGGTTTAGTGGATAAAGGATGACCTAGATTCAGTCACGAAATCGAAGGTTATTGATACGATTCGAATACAAATCGATTATAATGAGCCCAAGCGTCGGATAGCACGAACATATTAGAGATAGGTGACGGTAAACAACAAAGTATAATTATTATAGCCTGATAAGAAGTAGATTTCGGAATAATTATAACAGTTAACATCTGACCTTCGAAATCGAGATCAAGATCAATTTTACGGTAGCTTATTTTTCAAGATCGTCACCGACCTCGAATTAGAGAATCATCTCGTAAAACGGTGACGAATAATTTTTTTTACACCCTGTACTCCGTTTTACAAAATTTTATTCAGACTAATTGAGTCAATCAAAGGCGCTCTCTTTTCGAAATCGATTGCCATGTAAAAAAAAAAAAAAAAAAAAACTTTGAGGAACGATCTCAAAAACGAGATTAAAAAAAAAAACTCATTTTTTGATTCTTTACTCACATTTTCGGGATTTTAGAGTATTTTCATTCGAAAGCTGAGGACTTTTGACTGGGAAATATGTCTGTACAATTTTTTTTCTTCAAATTTCAAGACAAAAAAAAATGACTAAAAACTCATGATTTTTATTTTTCTTAATTTGAATTGCGTGCCAAAACTGGATTGGTTATTGAATGTCATTCAAGTTTCATTTAGAAGGTAAACTAGCTGCCTGAGTGTCTATGTGATAAAATAATTCATTAGCGAATAGTTGTTATTACAGTCACGTTATCAAGTGCCTAAACAGGAGCTGCAAAGATAAAGCTTATCGCTCAACAATCCGAAAGTTTATTTGTCTCAATCCCCTGTCCCTAATAGTACGCTTCGTACTATTCTCCACCTTGAGTAATCTGCGAAATCAGATTGCAAGCTTGAGATTATCGATCATTTTTTTTCTTCCAACATTTCACTTCAAGTATTCGATATCCCTTCATATCTCATCAGACGGGGTTTCACGAAAAATCATCGGCCCTACCCGTGGTGAACGTTTAAGTTATTCGGTTCAATGTGAATACGTCGAATATACGAATGACTAAATAAAACCGAAATAAATCAGGGCTTTGTTTATTGACCAGCACTTTCGCAGAAAAAAATTTGGAACAGATCAGAAACATAAATTTCCCATCTTGATCCATACTTCGTGAAATGCCCCGAGTCCATTCCGTGTCCCAAAGAAATGTGTATTAGAAATTGTGACTGGGCTTTTTTTCGTTTTGAATTTCTTCGAGAAGCGTTAATTTTCGGAATTCTCTGCCCCTCATCTCGCTGCACTCTGTTTTAAAATTGTGTGACTCTGACCCAAAAGCTTGAGACCTCAAGAAGAACTCTTGAATGTGGGAAGTGCGCTGTTTCGTCCACTTCGAAGTCTGGTAATTCAGCAATCACACACCTCATTTTTTCATTCCGTGTTAGGTTGGTTTCATGACTGAATCCGCGAGCTTTATCGATTGAAATGTTTTTATAACTGCTGATCAGAAATTCATTGAAATAATTATCAGCTACACAGTACCTGGGCTGACGATATGGTGAATTGATATGGTGAATTCTAGCATCGCATGCTCAGTCTGCAGTCATACAAGAGGCGCGTTTGCCCGTACTAAAACTCTCGAATCTAATTAATGCTCATCAGAATCTCTATACGCGCTCGTCTGCCCGAAAGTGTTTCAAGTCAAATTATATAATTACTGCACCGGCGTTGAGTAATCATAACAACTGCCGATCTCCTTGTAATTGATATACGTATCTGGCCTGCAGTCTTCAGAAATCATGAAAGTGCAATCTACGCTACTTGGCAAGTTTTCTCCGCGAACCGTGATTATCGTTTATTGCCTGAAGCTTATAGGGTTAGCTCCATTCTCCGTAGGGATTCCGGAGTCGATTACAAACTCTCGCCTGGCGCGAATCAGGATTTTTCGATTTTCCAAATTCGGTCTCATTTATAATCTTCTGGCTTTCGGCCTGTGGTCAGGTTTTATTATACTCTCATGTCAAGACTGGATTGCTGATATTTTTGGAAAGGCAAATCCGATTTATCAAACCATCACTATAACTCGTATTATTTGTCGTACTTCCTCAGCTGCTGTTATCACAAGTTGGTGGGCATTCAGACAGAGAAATGCTGTTCGCATTATGAACGAAATATTCGGAGTTGGTGTTGAAATTACTCGTCTAAGGCAGCAGCCGGCCAACAAAAGATCGCTCATATTTTTAACTGTGCACGTGATTATTAATATTTTTATATGGATGACCCATTCAATCATGCATATTCACGCTGTCTCTCCGTCTGAAAATCTTTTAAAATGGTTCTTGAAAAGAGCAGTAGTGCATGTCATATACTGGTTTATTGTAGAATATTTCTTCGTTGTTGGACGAATAGCCCGAGATCTTGAAACTGTAAATGAAAATTTATTGAATTTGGTGGAGGTTGGGAACAGCGACGTACCTCGTCCGCCATTTCTGAATGAATTTTTACAAGCTTTCAGTTCACGAACTCAAAACAGTCAGTTGCTCGCCCTACGATCACTCAGCAGTATCCGAGCGAAACTTTCCGACTTAGCTGAAGACGTCGCAGACTTTTTTTCGTTCCCAATATTAATCTGCTGTACTTATACCTTATTGAATTGTGTTTTCGAGATTTATTCAATCGTTCGGGAACTCGTGTCACAAAGTAACATTTTGCTGTTTTCTAATATCCATTTCATTGTACGGATTGCCATTCTAATTTATCCCGTCGTATCACTTTCTGCCAACGTTACGAGAATCGACATACAGGTAACCAAATATTTCGTTGAATGATTCTGACCATTATCTACATCGTTGAATAACAATTAATCAGCTTTTCTGATAATCAATTGATTTCACGCAGGCTAAACGGGCCGCGCGAATAGTTCGCAAATTGTTGCATAAACCGTTAGGAGTAGAGATTCGAGCTGAGGTGAGTTACAGTTCTTTTTTCCAATTTGGTTGATCTTCATTTGATCTGACCGAAAGATTCTAATTATAGGATTTTTTTCAGCTGGAAAAGTTCTCCCTTCAGCTGGTACATGAAGACTTCGGATTTACAGCCAATGGATTCTTTGACTTGGACTACACTTTGATACATTCAGTAAATAATACGTCTTAAATCCTATTCTATTGAAGTTACATATTATCTTCACTTGTTCGCGATCTATTATTTAAGCTACTCGAAGGAAAACTTATTCAGTCGACTAATTACATCAGTTCCATCGCGTTTCACGTATCGCTTTAAGATATGCACGCATTGGTATTGGGGATTTATCTCTAATTAACGATTACTAAATTGCAGATGTTGGCAGCCACGACAACCTACCTTGTTATTTTACTCCAGTACCAGGCGTCAGAGCAACGTCTGTGAATGTATCATAGAAGGATATAATATGCTTGTTTCGCAATGTGTAAATTTATGTATTTTCCCACTGTATATTTATCTCTATGTTCACACATATAAAAGTTTGGTATCGCAAAAATAGAATGTAATAATAGTATAGTAATTGATCGTGTTGCATGTGTCTATTATAAAAATACTTTACAAGCGAATGATAATACTCATAAAAGTATGATTATCTGCTGAAATTACCACAATGGCACTTAGGTTGCACCATACACCGATGATCTAATTCTTCGAATGTTATTCACACGCAAAAAAGAAAACTGGAAATATTACAGTTTCATTAATAAAGGCGGCTGTAACTTTTACAATCTTGTATCCGGAACTTTACCTTTACGAATATCAAGTGCTGTAACGAAAGAAACAATAAAGTCCACCACTCACTCAACTAGGTCGATTGAGGCCTTGCCTCATATAGTAATATCTGCAAAATTCGAGTCTTAGCTTCGCGATGCAATGATAAAGTTTATCGCGGAATCATCCGAAAGCTCAAGTTCAAATCTTCCGCTTTTCTTAGTCTCGTACAAAATTCTTCACCTTGAATAGTCTGTGGAATCAGATTACAGACACAGTATTTTCGATAAATTTCGTCTGTATGAAGAAAAGCTGGCTTTTTAATTTGACAGCGACGTGGGGCTTCGTTTATAATTAATTAATCTATCTCTCAAATAAAACTTTCTTCGCACAGATCAGTTACAAAAAATTCCTATCCGGTTCTGATACTTCGATCAATTTTTTCCTCTGTTACTTCATTCTACGTATATTCAATATCCCTGATTTCACGTTATGTCGTAATTTCCTCGGATTCTAAGAAATCGATATTTACTTGTTTACATTTTCGTATAGTCGTATATTGTCTTCATATTCTAATCTCAACTTGCCAAGAATGACGTGTTTTTGAATAGTCAACACGATATCTCGAGAGCCACTCGACCACCTATCCACGGATCAATTCTTCAAGATATCCATCTATCGAATTCCGGTAAGACCTCTTCGAGAGTTGTTGATTCAAGTTTTCAGGGACACTAAACGAAGAGAGGGAAAGTGTTCTCTCGTCAGCTTAAAAGTCTGCTAATTCAATAACCACTACATAGAATTTTTCTCTAATTTATTTTCGACATTGGCTGCCTCGTGTGACAACAAATTTTATATCATAATAAGCAGTGGTTTCACAGGTGCAAATGCACTCGCCGTATGTATTACGCCGCTTCGCTCGCCTCGTGTAATCCATAAACCAACTAATCCGAACAGAATCCATATTTTATTAATCGCGATTAGTGGAAAGCATGGGCTAATTGCGCCTACAACTTTATTGGTACAGATAGAACCCCGTCATCAACTTTAATTATCAGATTGCGGCAACATGTGTTACGGCTCGGTCTCATGATTAATTGCACCAACTCCATCGATCGAACCTTTAACATAACTGCAGATCTGATATTCATTTGATCATCATTAGCCGCACAGTCCACAGGCTGAAATTAAATATATGCAATAGGGTGACTTGTAACTTGTAGACTTATAGTACTAAAGCTCTTGCATGTGATTAACGCCTAGCAGTATCGTCCGTACGGCCCTTGATTCTGCAGAAAATTATTTTAAGTCGAGTGATCTTTTTGGAATTGGTTTATACATCTGATCAGTCTCCGGAAATCATGAAATCGCTGATGACACGATATCGGAAGTTGTTTTGGACCGTCAGAATTATTATACATTACCTAAAGATTTTTGGGATAGCTCCATTTTCGATAGGAACTCCAACATTTATTGTGAACTCTGACCACGCGCGCGTCAGGGCTTTTAAATTCTCAAAATTTGGGCTAGCTTATAATCTATTCATCACAAGCTTGGCTCTAGGCGCAACTATAAAGTTGGTAATCAACCTGGAGCTTGAAGTTCTGAAGATTGTGTACTATAATGCTTCCAATTTCTCAGTCAAGACAGCGCGCTTGATTATCTGTGTGATCTCGACTAGTGTTATATTAATTTCATGGGCATTTAGACAGAGAAGTGCTGTTTGCATAATGAATCGACTTCTCGAAGTAAAGATTCAAATTTTCGGTCTGAAGAAGCAGTTGTCTGATAAAACAAAGATCATATCTTTGACTGTACACGTCATTATCAACGCTTCCATATGGATTACTTTTTGGATAATGAGAATTATGTTGTTCTCGTATTCCGTGTTCAATTTTATATTCTTGAAAACTTTATCGTACCACGTTATTTACTGGATTACCGTCGAGTATTTCATCGTTGTTGGCATCATCACCCGAAATCTTGAGATCGTTAATAAAAATTTCTCGAATTTGAACGAGTTTCGCGGATACGCGTATTGTCCACCATTTGCAAACGAGTTCTTACAAATCCCCAGTCTACAAACTCGGAGCAATCAGTTAGCCACCCTACGATTACTCATCAGCATTCGGGTGAAACTTTTCGAGTTAGCTCAAGATATCGAAGACTTTTTCTCGTTTCCAATATTGTGCGCTATGGCTTCTACCTTTATGTCTCTTCTTTTGGATAGTTATGACCTAATTTTTTACACGTCAATCTCTGATCGGATTGATTTGTATGCTGCCATCATATGGTTTATCATCGATCTTTATCCCATCATATCACTTTCCACCGCCGTTACAAAAGCTGAGAAACAGGTAGCCGTATATTTCCTCTAATGATTCTGATCAGCATCCAATATATCGTTCGATGACAATTAATTAGCTCTTCTTACAACCAATTCGCGTGCTGCAGGCTAAACTCACCGCGCAGATCATTCGCAAACTATTGGCTACGCCGTTACGACGAGAGATTAAAGCAGAGGTAAGTCTCGCTCTTTCTCCTCGTATGATTGAATTCATTTTACTCTGAAAGATTCTAACTATAATTTGTTTTCAGCTGGAAACGTTTTCCCTTCAACTGTTTCACGAAGACTTCAGATTTAGCGCTTATGGATTCTTCGCGTTAGACAATACCTTGTTACATTCAGTAAATACTAAATGTCTATTAATCGGTTAAAATTTCGCATTATTTTCAAACATTTGCAAATTTTCATCACAGATTTGCTCAAGTGTGATTTTTGAGAATTATCGAAACTCTGAAACTATATGTATATCTTCAGTTGAATAATCCCATCAATTTTTATAGAATTCCATGTTTTGCTTGAATACGAACATAGAGCATATACTCTGATATAGGTACAAGAAAATGAATCTTTGATCATCGATTGTTATTTTACAGATGTTGGCAGCTACGACAACCTATCTTATTATCCTGCTTCAGCACCAGTACCCAGACAGCACTTAATATTCCGAGAATATTTGAAAATGTGTGAAAATGTGTGAAAATATCCGATATATTGGTATGATATTTTCACTATGTTTTTGTTGACATATCTGTTCGTAAACATGCGTGAATATTTCTACAATATTTCTGTAATATAAGATCATTTCAAAAACATACTTCGATAAAGTGCATCTAATATTTATATATGTAAATATTGTAAGAGTATTTGAAATTTTACATATAATGCTCGGAAAAATATGCTCTTCAAACATTGACATTTTTCACTGAATTACGTTAAAATGCAATGAATTATAATTAAATTATAAAAGATGTCTCGTCTCTAATGCAAAATAAAAGATACGTACTAAATTATCTTACGTATTATTATCTTTCTCCAGCTTTCATCCCATACACGTCGTATCGCGTGCTCGTAGTCCATCAATTATACACCGGAAATATTTAATGAATATTCATACAATGTATTTTATAAAATATTCAGATATCTGAAAACCATGTCTATATTCTCGAAATATTATTTTAATATTTGAACTATATGTATTTCACGTGAAATGAGGGACAACTTATGTTGACAGAATATTTCATTCACGTTGTTGGAATATAAACATATATTGCACCAACATTCGATATATTTTTCTACATATTTCATACATATTTATGAAATATTTTTATGCTGTCTGGGTGAATACATAAAAATCCAAAATTCCGAATAAATGTATGTGTAGTAAACACCGTTGAGATACGATTGAAAATATTAAGTAATATTACAAGTAATATTATTATTCCTCCTGGGTTTCTTTTTCCAATTTCTATCCTTCGATTTGTGAAGCATTTACGAAAAAGGTAAGTAAATATCTATTCCAAAGTTTCGAGGATGAAGCATTTTTCATTTTTCCGGAACACCTGAAAATCTCACACAATTTCCAATCTCATTTTTTTATCCAAGCCAGTTTATTTTTTACTTCTCTTCTTTTCCTCTTTTCAAACGCCAGTGTTAGGATCCGCAGTAGGGATTTGTACAACCGCCTACTGGTAGTGTCCTCGAGGCAGGTGCCCTCGGAACTAGGGACACGAGTTGCGTCCGTGTCGGTAACAGCTTGTAGTGCGCACTGTAATACATTACCGTGAATTTTGTTTGTCGGTAAGAGCGCGGGTAACGATACAAATCTGCGACTTGAAATCTTCTTTATCTAACCAGCGATGCTTGCGGTGGATATAATTCAGATGAAATTCGCATTGTGGCGCTGCTCACATTCTCACCTTGCTAAAAGTTAGCTTGGACCGGCTTTTCTAAAAATTGCATAGATTTCAAACACTGTCTGCGTTGCTCTTTGGTGGCATATAAACGAGAAGAAGACCCGATTCTAAGTCCAATGAGACTTTTTCAGATTTCTTTCACTCGTTTTCCCCAAGACACGACAATTTTAAGACCATAGCGTAAGTCGTTCGTTCAAAACCACAGAAGTTACGACTGTTTACAGTTTCTAATTTCGACAGAATGAACGTCTTTGAGGAGGGCGCCAATTCGTGCAACTTCATCCTCTTCAGTTCACTTTCGCTATCCAATGACAAATCATTTCTAATACTTGAAGCGATTGTTTTAAGATTCAAAATTATTATTATACCCGATCAATCTTCATGTTGTTATTTCGAGTATCCAATATCACAGTTGTCATACGATCGAGAAATTCTATATCCTCCTGCGATTTGATATAAATAATTGAAAGAAGCCCGTAGGTATCTTCCGCAAAAAACCTGCGCAAAATCCCGGCTACTTCTTTCTCCGAGAGAAAATTGGACGATTTTCGCACCATAGATTCATGGAGTATATAGAATGCCCTGTACAGTCCGAGAATAACGTGGTCCAACAGATAGCCTCTTCGAGAGGCTGGAGCCATTCACATTGTTCGATATTTAGAGAGAAGATCGACCGGCGACGATATCCATCATGCTGTAAGCAATCGGCAAAAGCTTGCCGGTCCCCTCTCTTTACCTCGTGTTAAAAATACCGCCTATCGTAACAATGTCACTTTATATAGGTATAAGCTATGGGTATACGTATATTGAACGGATGACAGTATGACATCCGAACAATTCTACATACTTGGCAACACAACGCTCCCAAAACTATTATATTACAATACATTATGCAGCATGGGATAGCACGCTATAGTTTTTCCAAAGGGAGGAAGTTCTTGGGGGCAAGTTATTGCCAGAGTGAGTTGTGACAATAAAAACTAAGCTTTTCGTAGCACGTGGAGCCTGCAGGGGGATTGGGGTAGGCACACATATACACAGTGTAAAGTGTGCGTCTGCATCCCCTTTCATTTAATGGGAAAATCCGATTGGCCGTTGCCATTGGCCAGTAAAAATACGGAGGCGTTTCAAACCTCAACTCTCTAGCACCCCTTAATATTCTCCGAGGGTTGCGATAAACGGATTTTCACATGCCTGTATGATTTCGCCTCCGTGCAAACTCTCGATCTCTTCGAGTTCCTATGGAGATAGATATTTGCCCTTGGGAATTTCTTTCAAGTCAATCAGAAAGGACCGTCGTACGAAAATTCTGAATCATAGAATTTAAAAGATAAACACACTTTCGGCGATGGTGGCGGTTAAGGTCTTTCAGGTCTTTATTCCACGAAATATCACCTACAAATATCGACATTATAGACCATCGCATCTTACGTCATACGTGGCCACCAGCACGGATTAAAGCGACCGTTGTAAAATGACACTGTGGACTCGATTTCAACATCAATTTTAGTCCAAACTAGATTCGGGTCTCTGAACCCACTCGATACTAATTTAATCACGGCGTGGACTAAGGTCATCAAAAAATACATACATTTTTAGATCATTGAAGTTCGTGTACTAAAAATGAAAGAAATTCGAATATTCTCGAATATTTCGCAGCGGACTGACTACAACAAGAAATTATAGATCGATCGAACTAATCATTCGTTAGTTATTGAATCAACTATGCTCCTGGCCAGACGACGTAAAATACAAGTGTTCAGATTTGTGGTTAAAATCAGGTAGATTGAGGTCTAAAACGGGACATCAGTGTATCATTTACCTCATAGTAACACTTTATAAGATCAAGAAACGAAAGTGCGATAACGAGCGAACTCTTCGTAGAATATAATTCGTATAAATATTCCTATGTATATATGAAAAGTTCCGAACGGTTGACTTTTTCACTGTAGAGACTATATATTACAATATAATGTAATATAAAATATTTCTCCGAAAAAGTCCTAATAATAAGTAATATACCTATACTCGTGAACTCTTATACATGTATTGGGACACATAAAGATGTATTAGACGACCCCCGTAAAACTGGGTCGTAAAACTAATTGTAGACAGAATAAATAATGGTCAGAAGAAGAGTAAGGCACCATACCTGCAGCTAAACAAAGGTGCATCGGCCGCGACCGACGCTCCGGAACGGTAAACCTTTTGTTCAAAATATCTATGTACCGCATAGCTGTACACCCGAAAGTTACTTGGAAATAATGAACATCGGAATACAATACTCAGAGTGAGAATTCTTTAGGATAATCATCGATATTTTCGCGATTTAACTCGTGTTACACTAAATTATAATAATTTAGTGTATAGCCCCGGCTGCACGAACACATTCGTTCAGCCAGTAGCTAAGTATCTCTCCACGCAACACGAGTCTCTGTTATAACTGGTTGCGAAATACCATCGTAAAAACCCACCAGTCAACGGTCAATAGTCACGACGTAGGTATATGTGACTTGAATTCACAGTTTATACGTTTACCGACCGTCGCACGTTTCAGTGTATGCATAGTGTACACACGTATTATGTAATAAGATTCGTAGCTAAATACACACGTATACCTGTGCGTATCGTGCCGTGATCATCGGAGCCGGGCGAACGGAGAATATTGATTTAGAACACAGTCTTGCAAGGACAATCGCCGATATGTTAACGCACAAATGTTGGAGTTAATAGAGTGGCGAATTATTGCGGAGTTTTTACGTCAAAGAACGGGACTTCCCGCAGGCGAGAGATTCGGTGATTTCCATTTCCTGATCGCGTATAAGAAGTGTGTCTTTACAGACCGTTTATGACTCATCGTCGTTTTTCTCATTCAGGCCACTTTTACTATCGCTTTTTTTTCTATTCACGGGTGGAGAATGTGTAGCCTGAATACAATATTTATACTCGCAAATAATGAGGAAACTGAGATCCGTACATTTTTTAACTTTCAGGCAACAAATACAAATTTCGTCATATATTCTCACTGAGCAAAGCAACAGCGGAATAGGTTCTCTGCAATTGTCGGCGCAGGTGAGTGATGGAAATGCCTAAAAACAGACGCAGGATGATGAACGGTGCGGATCGTGCTTATCTGGAAAACCCTGAGGAAAGGTAAGACAATTCTGGGGTTTTCGGTAACGTGTGTTTAAAGTTCTTCCGTATTGGACTGAAAATGGTGGGAAAAGATTTTTCAGAACGTGGTGTTAGGTGAAAAAAAAAAAGGAATAATTATTTCGTCACGTTGATTCATCGGTAAATTCCCGAGTACCTAGTACCGAGATGTGGTTAGACCATGATGCAGTTTGACCGAATAGTAAATTTTCAAACTTCATATCGCGTAGTAAAAAAATACGTGAGCTGCAATCGTGGACTTGAATGCACGTTCTTTGAAGCCGGATTTACTTTAGTATAGCCAAACTCGATCGCACTTCTCTTTCCTGGTCGTGATGATATCCTATAAATTTACTCACGCTTCGGTAAACTGCATCAAAAGCAAAGCGACCGGGGACATTGTTGGACCCACTGCAGTTACGGTGACCAAGGATTGGGACAAGCTAAGGTGATACACATCCATCTATTTCGTTATTTATTTATTGTATCCATTATCCATATATGTATACTCGGAGATACTAGGGTGTTTCGAAATTGACATTTTTTCAAATTTCTTCGCTGCTGATAATCAAATGATAAATTTTTACGTCAAGTAGCCTAGCTTCTCTTCAGATAATAGGCATGTAGCTCAATTTCGAGTACTTGCTCAAACAGAATTTCTATTTCTCCATGTAACAATTACGGATGGAAGGAAAACACATTTGTACGAAAAAACAAAATATATATATAACTTGGGTAAAAATGAAGACAACGAGTTAGTTGTGGATTCATTTTGAAAGAATTCATCGACCTAACGATAAAGCTTGATGAGTTACGGGACGGTTCCAAAGAAAATATTCATTCAGGATGCAAAACTATTTGAAGCTATAACTTGAAGCATACTAATTTTTTTTTTAATCTGATCCTTTCCCTACAGAATGAACCGAAAATAGACTCGATTTCATAATTTTTGACCAAGTTATAATTTTCTTTAGTACTAATAGTTCTCATTCATCTGTCTTGATTAATGAGAAACGAAAATCTTCTTTGAGGAGAAGCTACTTTGCATGAAAATCTATCGCTCAGAGTATCAGGAAATTGAAAAAATGCCGCGTTTTCGACACACCCAATACACACTGCTCGAAACACTCGACTCCCAGCTCGGTAACACTTTGAGACCGATTAGCTTTTCCGAAAGCTTAAAGAGTGAACGTTTTCGGGGGTTGTCTAGGTTGAGAGGGCTAAAGCATGAGACTTTTGAATAATCTATTCCCATTTCGTGGCAATTATAATATCGGGAAGCTCTTTCCCGATTTCCAAAGTTTCTGTAAATCGATAAGAGCTCCGTAAGCGGTAGGTAGTACTTTTCGGACACTTCTCTGGCTCATATACCCCAGATCCTCTGAAACGGATTAAACAGCAAAGTGGATCGAAGTCCTGCTCCGAAAACAGCCATCGTCCCGGACTCCTGCCCTCAGGACATGACTCTGGCCAGACGGAACCAGGATTACATGGACCCCCGGGACCAAGGATTCAACCCTCGCGATTTCGCCCCTTCTATGTACTCCGCTATATGCCTCTCGCTATGTACCCTCGCATCTACCTACGCCCCTCAATTTCGCACTCATGTGTTTCCATAGAAACGAGGACTTGGTGTCTGCGTCATGGGGGGTGCTCGGAGCTCTTATAGAAACGGACAGACTAGCCCAGAGTTTCTTGGCTTTCGAAAACACTCCGAAAAGTGAACCGAACGAAGTATTGCTCCGTTTCGGGCGAATCTTCATCTTATTCCCTGCTCATCGCAGACTGCAGGCACATATCTTCAGCATAAAATTTCCTGCATGATATTTGTGCATTGGTATAACGAATAGCTGTGGAGTTTCATCCGAGAAGGTTGGGCCATGGGGGAACGAACAGTGTTCACAATCTGGTGGGGGTTTTAGGGCGGTTCAAAGGCGGGGCGAAACGAGCATTACCCGGTGTTCAGGAGTCCAGAACATCAGTCTCCACTGGGACGCTGAACAGAACTGATCGCGAGCTCTTGGTGTGTCCATCAAACCCGTGAACTAATAACGTGAAGTGAGCATATCTCGGCCCTTAAAAGTTACGCAGAGAAATAAGTAAGGAGGAGTCAAAAATAAAATCAGCCGGAGTCAGGATTGCGACAAGCTAACAGGGTGAACCGACTGATAGATCGGTGCAGCAATCGGAGTGCATAGCTTGATAAATAAACGGCATATAAAATGATGCATATGTCAATGGGGAGCAATGAACACGGCGGAGCCGTCGGTGGACTGGGTGTCGGCATCCTGCCACTCGATGGTATGGGACTTTACGAACAGCCGCGACCCGGACTTGTCTTCAAGATGCCCCGCGTCGTACCGAATCAAAAGGCCAAGTTCGAGTCCGACGAGCTCTTCAGAAGACTAAGTCGCGAGAGTGAGGTAAGTCGGGGCTTCCCGTCGCCGTCCAATCACATAGATAATGAGAAAGGAAGGAATTAAGGAGATACGAAGAGCGGGAAGCGTACCAGACCTCGTAGCTTATAGTAGGGTAGACTGGTATCTGTGTCTATAATTCTGGACCACACAACGTGCGAGCTGCACTAACGAGCGAACAGGTATCCCAAACTCTCTCTTTGGAAGTAGCGTGACCAAGAGCCCAAGAATTTCTTTATTCCGGAACTATAACTTCCACAGCGATGACCGCGGTCATTAGTATACGTATGTCTATGTATGTGCAAAATTGCGCAATATGACTATAATTTTAGACAACCCACGCTTTAAGGCAACGGTTGGTTTTCCCGGACGCTAACTCGCGATGAATCAGTCTTCTCTAAGGCCAATACTGCTCGGTAGATGAAATGGGCTTTCTACTAGCAGGATTATGGCGATATGGCGGCACAACTTGAATGAAAGAATCTTTCATCATCACCGCGTTAATTTTTGTCGGAATCGGTTTTTATCGTCGGCGGGTTTTCAATTGATGTTTTATTTCACTCGCGATTCATATATCCATTGAAAATGGATAAATGTCGTCAGTTGTCATCGCGGTGTCAGAGGACACGATATTCACTGCAGAAACCTGACGCTAGACACGATTTTGCATAAATTAATACTAATGACAAATTAACAGAAATCTAGATACTGTCGTTCGGTTGGTCGCTGATACTAATAAAAAATCAAAAACCTCTGCTCGAACGAGGATAAAAACGTTGAAGATCAAGGACTGACTAAGCCGACTCTGAATTATGTGTATAATTAGTGTATAGAATGGACGTGGGTCTTCCTTTCCTCCGACGTTATTCTTGGTATCCGAATTCCTCCGAGAACAACAAATGCAATCGGAGCCATACACGGGTGAATGAAAACGGCGAAACCGTCCATGTTTCAGGTCAGATACACCGGCTACCGTGACCGACCCTTGGAGGAACGTCAGGGGTATTTTCAGCGGGGATGTCGCGAGGGTAATCACACGGAAATTGCGTTCGCAGCAACAGGAACGAATCTTCAGCTGGTTTTCCCGTCGACGACGAGCGGGTACGGCGGCGATCCTCGGGAGTGTGATTTCGACAAGGAGCATGGAAAGGTGAGTCGAAACTTGAAAGCCCGAAGCTCATTTCTCTCTACGTCTCAAAGTCACTCGCTTATCAATTGGTTGAAAACCTGCACCCGTTGATTTCGAGCCCGGATAATCCGGGCTCCGAATTGTCGTTAATCCCCGAAATTTCTTCACGGTTTTGACGTCCTCAGTCAAAACATGTCCAACGTCCCACTCAGGCCTGGTCATACTCGAACCCGACTCTCAGAGAAAAGGCGAGAGAGACGGACACGGAGGGACGTTATACCTGAAACGGTTCAATTAGGAAATCGCGAAGCATTGTTCTTCGATAGGTAACCTGCACCCTGAAGAATTGTGAGAACAAAGGGTCTGAACGTAGATAGAATCTACCCTCGAAAATACAGGCTCGATAAAACCTTGCCTTTGCAAAATTCCGGTAGCCAGTACCATACTCATCGTCAGCTACGACGAATTCCTATGGCCGTAATTTTGAAGAGGGAGAAGGTATTGGGAACTAAATCGGTATGCCATAACCATTAGGACTGATTAGGGTCCTGTAGGGGTCCGTTTTGCGTGGGTGTAGATATTCAATGGTAATAGCCGGCCCGTTGGCTTTCGGACAAATTGGGCCTTGTACAAGGTGCGATAATGAAACATCGAGAACACATTGCGAGCTGGATCATAATACGGATCATGCTCGATCGGTGGCCATTTTGAATATGCAATACTGCGATTTGCATGAAATTCTACTTGAAACCAGTCATACCTGTAGTCATACAAGTCGCCATTGAGCATCTAGGCACAAGGCACTCTATCTGCGTCTTAAAATTGATACGCGCGCTTGCGCCGGTCAAGAATTAGGCCCGGCGTCGCGAGACGCCATTGCGATCAATAACGTCGCGACGACGCCATTTTGCAAGTTTTCTTTCATTTCCCTTTTCACTTTTCCCTTTTGACGTCCGCACCGATGCATCTGAAGGTACTTCCCGTTGTCCGGTTGGCATCGTGCAAGAATTTGTAGAAAAGACAGACTAGACAGACTGCAATTAGCCTTTCGTTTCGTCTCGACCAAACGCCAGATGCTCTTCACTGCAGATGATGGCGAGAGCTAGGAACTCGTAAATCTCGTCAGTCCTTTCGGCCCTTGGCCCTTTGGCCTTGCAGGAACGTGGCTGGATCAGGATAACAGTTAGGGAAACAGTTCGAGGGTTTCTAAACGTTGTTACGTGCCTCGACCGAGAACTGGAGGCTTAAATGGACTCTTGGAGGTTGAAGGAGGCACGCGTTATCCAATATATATCTTCATCTTTTGCACCACCCTGCCAAAGGTTGCGAGGAACGGTCCTCCCTCGTCGGCGTCGATTTCTAGATCGGAATGGAAAAAATCGTGGCCAAATTTCGCCACTTTGGTTATTTCGGATCGTCAATTATGGAGCTCGTTCTACTCCTGCGTCCAGAACAGCTCGTGATCAATTATTTCCCCGTAGCTCGCCGTGGCAGTACCTATGTTTTGTTTTATCTTACAAAGCTCAGTTGGACACGTGCGAGGCATTGTTCCAGGCCTCGCTGCAGTAGGTAATAATTACGAGAGATCCATGCGCCTGATAAACAACCCGCCGGGGTACCAAAACCTGGCTAAAACGCGGCGGTCCCGTAGCTATACGTATAGACGTATATAATACCGTGCAGAAATACCCTGCCCCATTATTTCTATTTTCCTTTATTTTCTAACCCCTGCAGCTCTTTTAGTTCCCTTATCTTTATCTCGCTGTTAAAGACCATTAAGATAAACCTGACAACTCTATACAATTTTAGATAACATTTCAAGTCACACGACACGACGTATCTTAAGCTGTTGAATTTTCTCTATCTAAATTCCTTCGAAAGAAGTCTGTGAATATATATTTTTTCTTGAGTAAAAATCACGCCACTTTTAATTCGATTAGAAAAACAAATGATAGTTCCTCGATTTCAATTCGATAGAATTTATAGAGAAGCTAGAAAGTAGATAGAAATTAGAAATACGACAGAGGTGAGGTGAAAAGGAATTCTTATTACGCCGTAACAGCTAGACAGTTTGACCATTATATTCTAACAGTTATTGGTGAGACAGGTGAAAAATTTGACAATAGCTCTGAAATTTATTCTGTGCCCGAAACTTTACGACGGTCCAATGCTCTGTCGCGGAGAGTAGTAAACGAACTTTCACGTTGTAAACCGTTGTAGAATTGATTGATGTATAATTTACGTCAAGAATTTTATTTCAACAGTCATAACTCCTTGCGACCAAAAGTTGATCTCTGTACTCTCTAAATTTCTTCAAATCAATTGTTTGAACAATTTTTACTCAGCGATAATTTTAGAGAGTCCTTAAAACAGCTTTCGGAGTATATATAAGAAGAATTTTTCTTCACCTTCGTGAAATTTTATCACGTTTATATTGCCTGCGCACTTTTTGCCCGCTGATATATTTTCTTATCCTGGAATTCGATCGATGTGGTACATCACAATAGAGTATAAATTTCACTGGCATAAAATAAGGACGAAATGATCAATCGCAACTCCCGTCTGGAGTGCACGGCTCTTGTATCTGTCACGCTCAGTGGCTCGCTCGGTGTCAGCTTCCGTTCGCCGCTTTTACTGCAGTCATCGTTCGTGACGAGTTTAGGTTTCACTGGTGTCTATAATTGATCGTGGTATAAAAGAGTAGATATTCGAATCACGGGGAGAACAGGATCGATCGATAAAACCCTCACAAAAAAAAAAAAAAAATTAATTCTTCCTAAAATCTTCAAGAGTTTTGAAATATTTTTCCTCCTGTATCTTGATCGTTCGAAAACGAGACTTCAGTCTTCTATGATATTTGGAAGAGTTTTTCACACGCTTCTTAAAAAAACAAAAAAAAAAAAATAGTCCTCAAAAAGTACTCTCGGAGTTCAAAACTCAAAAACGATACGACTGGCTGCGATTTCAAACTTTATACATGAATTTGGCAAAACGTCCTGAAGAATTGCTATAATAACGTGATATCCTGCAGTATAGTTTCACTAATCCCGTGTTATGACACGAAACGTTGAACGCGTGTCGACCGTAAGCTAGCTGGTGCGATTAATAGGATTTAAAACAGGGAAAACACGTCGCAAGGCTCGAGGGTGTGCTAGGCCCTGTTCTTCTCTCGCCCCCTGGGCACCTGCCATGTCCCACGGGGACCCGGGAGAACCATAAGCCATTTACCAACCCAATTCCGTTCGAAAATCTACGAAATTTGACTCTCGAAAAAGCCGTGTGACTAAATCATTCCGAAACATTGAAAAACACGTCAGATCTCAAAACTATATCTACTTAGTTGATGAATGGGAACGCAAAGACTACGTTCATACAGATATAAAAATTCGGGAGTAGGAAATGAATCCTACGAGCCAACTGACCTTGGGGTTATTTTTGGACCCTCGTAAATTATAATTTATTAAAAATCCGGATCAACCCTTGGTTGACCGTATGTCCCGGTCCCTATCCCGCGCATCGTTTCCTTCGTACCATAGGTGCAATACGTCGGTATATACGAAGTGACAAATACCCCAGCATTGTCCAGACTGGACTGAGGCAAAAACAAACGTCAGATACGCCCACTAAAACAAAAGATTAGAAAAATAGCTGTCATTTGTATAGTCCATAGAGTTTTACCCTTTACCGGTTATTATCCCGTATATACTTTATAGTCGTCAGAAAATTTCTCACCCCTTTTACTCTACCCGACAAGCCGCGCGCGGTAACCCTTTCGTTAAAACTTACCACCGCCTTTTTGTTTCGTTTTTTTTTTTTTTCTTCTTTCGGTTTCCTTTTTTCTTTTTTCTTTTTTTTGTTTCATGCAAATCAGCCGGAGCCGAAGGGTTAAAGGTGCACGTAGGTATACTTGTCCGGACGATTTCACGCCGACTTTCACTGTCCCTGGTACAGTTTTAATAATCGTTATTCTTTATTAAAACTTAATGGGTATCACGCCCATGATTTATTGAAACCAGCTCTTTTTCATTCGTGAGAATCTTTGGAAAATCAAATAGCTGGGAGAAGGAAGTAAAAAATTTGAAAAATTAAACCATTACGCGTTCGAAAATCAGCGAGAAAACGATTATTGTCTCGAATGGGTCGTTTTCTTTTAATCAGTGGCGAAAAATTGACTGAATTATAAAATCTAAGCGGGATTATTCTTTTCGGTAAACATAGTGCGCAGTGTGGTATATTACGTACACGATTCCTGAGGAATATACGTCACGCTTCGTCGAATTGTAAAAACGCTGAATAATGTATAACTAGGTATATATTATTGAATATGTCTTATTCCCACTTTTCTATTTTCGTATATTGAATATAATATGAACGAGCCTGCAATCATCAATATTCCATTGTCATATCGCGACGTGGATTGCGCGATCTTATCGCAACGCCTTTAGACTGTAGCTAATTGTTTGTTTATGCTAAATCGATGTGCGGAATAATTTTCTAGTTGCAGTATTCGGAGTTAGTAGCCATATGCAACGAAGAATACGGTGATTCACTCGCTCTGGGAAAGCCCCGAAACTATTCATCGCACCTTCGCCTGTTTGGCGAATCGTGGAAAAGAGTAAACATTATTCATTCTAGAGGCTACTAGTCGATCAACAATCTTCCGATATATATCTGTAGATTGTTTTTTAACGTTAGTAAATCATTTTTCTCTTTGTTTTTGACAACGGGCCTTTTTGTCGCCCGTTGGTGTATAGAGTGACCCTCAGCTCTCGTCTGCAAGTGCAGCGCTGGGCATTTAGTTTTCTACAAATGGCCCTATTTCCGGTGAATGGTCAAAGCGAGTGTAAGTTTGAAAATTGGCCGAAGAACGGTCAATTCGAAAGTGGCCTTCGCGGGTTCGGACCTTCCCAAAAACGCCTCCGTGACAATAGCCATTTAGAAAACGAGCTGGCAGGACATGCAATAGGTCATAACGTCCAGAGGAAATGGAAACGGGATAAGAGTAGAGGAGAGGATGGTGTAGAGGTGTGTTGTACGTCGTTGAAAATAATTGTCACGGTTTGTAAAGCCGCCGTTAATATACAGCTGCGCCGTTCTCATTTCTAAAGTATAAAACTAGCAATTCAACAAAGAAATCCCTCGGCAGTAGTCGATTTTAGATAATAATTGAACGCGCCAGGGTTGCGAGCCGCCGAAAAACTGCGTCAGAGTTTAGAACCGAATCCCGTAGGGGAGGCGGTCCTCGGACTTGTAGAATCGGAATTAAACTGTTCACCTTTTTTGCAACCCTTTCGACTATTCGACGCCGGATGCCTTTGTGCCACTGTCACCACCCGCGGCGATGACTTTGCTCTTATAATTCTATTTATCCAAACGTAGTTGGAACGACGCCTTGGGGCTGAATTGAAATTCGAAATAAAAAAAAAGGAAGAAAACCTACCCTGCCCCGTGCCTAATGATTCGAATCATCTTTTTATCGAATAGAATTTCGGCCTTTTCACTTTCGATTAAAGCATGACACAGAGGCAAGGGATGAAAGGCGAGAATATCTCGAATTTAAAACTGGCGAGAAGTTATTTCCGAAGAAAAGGAATTATTTTTCGCTTATTTTCATTCCCTGTGAAGATAGAAGCATTATAGACTCCGCATGGATCTCGAGTTTAAATTTGATCCCCGTCCTTCGTCTTCCTGCATCCAACGCAGTTTGCGAAACTCGTTTTACCTTGTATAGTATATACATATCTATGTATATTATACGTATATATATTACTCCTGGAAAGCTATTACGAAAATTGTTAGGCGCGGTAGGTACTTCTTATACTTCTTCACTCAGTCCCGGAGGCTAACAATATAAGCGAATAAAGCAACGAGATTGCACGTTGACCGATGCCGCGGAGTCTCTGAAATCGTGCCGCAACCCAATTCGACAAAATTGAATTCCGAATATCCACAAGTTTTCCGGGTTTGCGGGATAGTTGCTCATGTCTGACGAGGAGGTCAACACCTAACGAAATCTGGATTCCTTTTAAAATCGAGTCGATTCAATCAACGAGAAGAAGAATCCTCTTCTTTCATCCCCTAATCGATTCTATTCGGTCTATTTCCAGGTTCACATTCGGTCCAGTTTGATAATGAACGGTGTCTGCGTGAGATGGCGAGGATGGATTGACCTGGAACGTCTGGACGGTGTCGGCTGCCTCGAATTGGACGAAGAGCGGGCTGCCCAGGAGGACGCACTTCTTTGTGACCAAGTCGAACGTTATAAGCAAAAGCTGCGTGATTTTGAAGAGAAACAACGAGCTTATCGTTCCGGGGCGGCTCAGGCTGCGCATTTGCATCATCATCATCACCACGGACATCACGGACATCATGTGTCCAGTGGTGGAGCACCCAGCGTCGAAACTCACCTCTCGCATCGGCAGGATCCTGAGATGGAGGTTAGGCTTCGGGCCTACTGAGCCCAATGCGTGATCCTTTCGTTAATTCGTCTTCTATGATTATCATTGATAATATAATTCATAACGTCCGGGTGGTTTTCTCTCCTTTTAACGTATCCTTTTATTTCATAGTTTATGCTTCTCTTTTTTAACGCTCGCATTCATCAACTACGCATATATCATTCAACATCAGAGACTTACCGAGAATATAATAGATACAGAAAGCATTAATGATCAATTTTACGCAATCGAATAAGTGGAATATCGGATCTTGTTGTATTAATAAACAGCTTTCACGCGTGCAGCGCTCTCGGTATTATGAATCATTCGATAGTTGTCATCTTTGTATAAAAAAAAAAAAAGAAAACAGAAGAAAAAAGAGAAGAGAAAAATTACCGAGAGAAGAGAAATATGAATAATTAAAATTTATATATATATATGAAGAAAAATTCAGGGAATCGTTTAGCCAATAACTCAGCACGACCTGCAGTGAGATATACCTTATGTTGTATGTATGCATACGTACGTGTCGGGTCGAGCTCTCGTCTCACTAGATATGCGTCATAGTACGAATTTCTAGGCATTCGATGAAGTGAGTCATTGAATTTATACTCACTTATTTAATACTTACTTACGACTCGCGTCGGCTTCATTTGAGCGAGATGCTTCGGCGTATGTATGTTTTTAGTTTTAGTCATTTATTTGTTATGTATGTAAATATTTGTAAAGAGTTTATTAACTAAATATAATTTTTACCACATTTATTTCACATCTTTTTGTCTTCTCATTTAACAAACGATATAATATACATTATATCAACGATTTTTTTTCTTTTTTTTTTTCTCAATCGAATAACCAATCATTAACCTCTTAATATAATGACTAACTTTGTTTTTTTTTTTTTCACACATGCATAGGGACTAGAATTATCTTGCATGGCTTACGATCTTACGAAAACATTTTTTTTTTTTTTTCATTGTCATCATCAGCTCCATTTCTTGATGAAAATATTACTCAGATTTTTCATCCCGTAGATTCAAAATTCAACTTTTTTTTTCAGACTATTTATTCTTTCGGACTATTTATTCTTTCAAATAATACGATGGGATGAAATCAAATCCGCTAGATTTAAAACGATGTGCGAGGATGTGCAGTTTGGCTTAAAGCCCCGCAGGGTGAACCTGTTTATGCTGCAGCTCCCAGGAACGCCATGCAAGCAATTTTCTGAGCCTACGTATTCAATCTGATCAGAGAATTAGGAGTGCATTATGTCTATTCGGGTGTCCCAAGATTGGCCTTTTTTATGCTATATTTTTTCGAAGCCTAAAAGAATCAACGGATTATTCAATGACGACCGGAAGAGGAAATTGCGTAAAAATTAGACTAATTTTGAAAATTGAATTCGAGTAAATTTAAGGAGAAAAAGTTGAATTATTTGCAGCCGCTCTGATAGTGAAAGAAAAAAGGAGAAAAAGGAGAAGAAAGATCTTTTGAAAAGTGAGAAAAAAAATAATAATAACGTCTCAGTTTGGTGGGATTTAATTCCCCTCTTCGGAGTCGAGGAGCGCGTTGCTATTATTCGATAAATGACTATACGTAGCGTAGCGATGCCTCCCTCGCTTCTTTCACCTTAATAAAAATTGTAAGCCGATATTCAGGTAGTTTGGAATTCTTATAAGAAACCTTAGGTAGTCCCCGGAGTCTTCCTGCATCGGCAAGCCGCCGTTGGCTCCGCTTTCCCTCTTCCTCTCCCTTTCCCTGATCGACGACGTAATATCTTCCCACGACTCGCACGCCTCGCATAGGTATAACAAGTGAAACGAAGTATAAGATAATAGTGTAGAAAGTAAAAATATATAGGAGCTCTGAAAGCTCGATCGAATATTGGAATTAGTTTACGAAACGAATATCTAAGATTTCTTATGCTGAATTCGTTCGAATCAGGCATAGTGCTGCAATCGCGTTGCTAACACTTTCGAACTTCCGGTGGTCAGATATAATTATAGTATACTATCTCGACTTCCTATACCGGAAATCTTAACAGCTCTATAAGGTCAAGAAAATGAGCGATATTAGCTCAGATATGAACAAGGAAAAATAGAATTTCAATTGAATTTAATTATAAACGAAAAATTGTCGGTACGAATGTAGTCGAGATTCAATACTGAATGATGACAACTCTGAAGTAATATCAACAGACTTTGCAACCGGACCGTTACAAGATGCGGTAAATTTGAATTTTGGAAACTTTTCGAACTGAAGTACCGTTACAAATCCATTGTATGCAGTGTGAATGTGAGTTTAGTATAAATAAACAATCGAATTAACACGTTTTCGCAATATCCCCTAGCGAGGAGCACGAAGCACTTGAACTTATTGATATATAATTGCCTTTCAAATATTCGCGCCCTCCCCGGATCGCCGAGGTTCTAATAGAACACACGAGGCGCATAGCAGGGGGAACCCCCGTGTTCTTTCGCATACATACGTAGCTGTACCTACGCTACCTACGCTCCTCGCGTTGTATCGCTTTGTAGAAACAGTATTGTCGCTTGGTAGGGTGCAGAGCCGTGAGCGTGTGTCTGAATTGGCCACCCGCCGAGCCCTGTAGGCACTCGTCACATCTGCCTTCGATTTATTCTCAATAATAATTGATGACTTTTGCTCCCCTGCCGCTGCCGACTCGCGGACACATTCCATCAAAAACGGAAGAAAGAGGCGACTTTTTTCCCCGAAAATACCCAGTTTCAAGTGGGGACAACTTCACGGGACTCCCTATTATACCTACCTATATGCGTGGAGTTGCGTATTATGATTAAATAAAGGTCAAAATCCGATAGGTCAAGTTCTGTTTGTATACTACTTTGCACGTTCCTATTTAGGGAATAGTACATTACGCAACTAGTGCGCAAAATAGATGATTTACGCACGAGTCGAGTTTGTCGCCAAAGCTTAGCGACGGACGACCAAAAAGGCGATTGCGGGATACACGTATGAGCGCGTGTTGCGTATGCTATTTTTCCTGAATGAGTGCGGGAATGTACTATTTTCCGAACTCAGTTGGGAAAACGATTTTTCGACGGATTTAGTCATTAAGATCGTAGATATTAGGGCGATTAAAAAAAAAAATTCTTTTTCTCCAAACAGACTCAAAAGTTTCGTTTTGATCTCAAAATACGCCTGCCAAAATTTGAGCTCTTAATATTAATATTAAGAGTGTCCTCATCGCACTTTTCTATTTTCCATAAGAATTACATAGGAAAATTCATTTTTGCTTATTCTGATTTTTGTACGCTACAAAGGACGGCTGAAACAGTAAATTGCTATACATATTGTTGTAGAGAATTGAACGCTCTATAAAAAAGGTCTCTTGGTTTTTTTCGATAAATCTAACCGTTTTGAAGTTTCTTTAGCGATTTTGGTCATTTAATGGAAAGACTAACTTTGAAACGGTTAGATTTATCGAAAAAGACCAAGAGACCTTTTTTGTAGAGCGTTCAATTCTCTACAAGAATATGTATAGCGATTTACTGTTTCAGCAGTCCTTTGTAGCGTACAAAAATCAGAATAAGCAAAAATGAATTTTCCTCTATGTTATTCTTATGGAAAATAGAAAAGTGCGATGAGGACACTCTTAAAATTTTTTTTTTTTTTTTTTTGATCGCCCTAGTAGATATACACACGTATGGGGTAAGTATATCCTGTTAGATTATTGTGACAAGCGACTAGGAAGAGATATCGAATCTTTTCCTGTACATTTATTCAGATCGACTGACTCTCTTGATGATGATTGTAGCCTGTTACTAAACACTTGTAAAATTACGGTTGGATGTCTTATGCTACGATAGATTCAAGCCAGAATAGACTACAACGGCGTTAGATGTTCCAATTTTTAGTGAATGTTTTTTCAAGATATTCGGAATAATTATTAAAGAATTTCACTCGTGTTCAAATGTTCGCAAAATCTTGAAAAATTTGAGTGGGTGGTCACTATTTGCTCAAGAACGGAGAAATTCGTAAAGGGTTGGGAAATTTGTTCAACCTTTTTAATAACCGTTTCGATTTTTCAATCGTTGATATCAAAAACGTTGACTCTTCCTTTCTGATCTTTTCTAGTATCTGAAACTCTTCAAAAACGCAGGAGATGGTTATTTTGCCGAGGAGAGAAGAGAGCCGCGAAGTGTTGGAAAATTAATTCAGACTTTATGTTGACTGTTTCAATTATGGAAAAACTTTTAAAATATAGTTCACGCGTATATTGATGCCTGAAACTTAAAGACGCAGATTATCGCGACTAAATTCGCTTTTTCCACAGTTTCGCAGATCCCTGAAAAGTATATATCTTATCCTCCTGCGATTCAAATCTCAGAGATCTACTCCGGTATTATTAAAGCGATCTCTTCCATTCCCGGTGTAAACCGGTACTATAAAGTATAACGCGAGTCAAAAATCTAAAGCCCGTCAAGTCCGCACTTTGTATATTATAGCAACGGCGAAAAAAGATGCCGACAAAATTTCTATAGATAACGAAAAAGGAAAAAAAAAGAAAGAAGAAAAAAAAAAGACAATCGTTGAAGATCTTCGCTTAGAAATCGGCTATTCGCCTCCTCGAAAATTCTGAAGTATATAAGTCTTCGCCAAAGACACTCTACCGTAAAAAAAGTTACTCTTACAGGATTATCTTGCTTCGCTAGCTCTGCTTGCTTCCGTGGTGAAGATGGGGAGAAAAATGTATAAGAGATAGCGAGGGGGATGGCGAGATGGGTAAAGATGGGAACCTGTAAGCTGAAAAGAATCTTGTCACACGGCGCCTCTCTCCCTGTAAGCCGGTAATGATACCTCGCAGGTTGAGGATTAGGGACATATTTACCGTGTATTTGTTATTCCCTCGTGGGACAACTATCAGAAGGGAAGAGAAAAAAAATGAATAAAGAAGAGCTTGCCAGGATTGCGTCCTTTACTGTCGTATAATCTATTATCCACGAGACTCGGGCTCGAGGATCTTCCGGTCGTTGGGAAATTTTGGCAAAAATGGAGAAACCCTTAACAGCCGTTTTTCAGAATATATTTGTTGTATTAAAATTCAAGGCTAGTCTTAATTTTCGGGAAACCCATTTAGCCCGAAGTAATTTTTTCAAATGTACATAATTCTATGATTATTTATTTTGTTTATCTAAAGTATCAGATTTTGAGTAGAATTCTTTTTTCTTCTCACGATGATTGAAAGCAGCTCTTTAATTAATGTTTCAGTTAAGACTGGGCCTGCAACACCAACATCAACAACAACAACAACAGCAACAACAGCAGCAGCAACAACAGCAAGCAGCAGCAGCAAGATGCCACACGGGTCCATCCCAGCGTCATCCAGGTCTCCAGCCAAATCTGCAAGTACGAAGTTTCCAGTTTTACAGAAATTAAAGTATATACACAAAATAATGATAATAATAACGATATCATTTTATTTTTAATCAATTTCATAATTACCTGAAGAAAATTTTTTTTTTTATTGTTTGTTAATAAAAGTAAAAAAAAAAAAAGAAAAGAAATAATAATAATATAAATATAAATATATAATTAATATATATATATACGTGTATATATACATATATGTAATATATCTATATATACATTTGTTCCTGTTATATAATAAATTTTGGTTTTTCTTTTCTACTTTTCATCATCCCCGTATATATATACATATGACACTTTTATTTCCTTCCTATTTACTTCGATTTAGTTCTTGTCGCTGTTATAATACATGTTTTGTAAGTATTTTATCAGTATCTCAGTTATTTTTTCTGCAACGTCTATATATATCTGAATGATACTTTTTTTTTTTAATCAAATTTCACTCTATCGATCTAGAGTGGCGCAATTTTTATTTAAAAATATTTAGACCGATGTATACATGGCAAAAATCTCGCTCCCATTGCAGCGCCAATGGAAATACTGTCGATTGCTCACTTGATGGGCTTGTGAACAGCTAGTCTAGCATGGCGTAATATTTTACATATGTGATACGTCAGATGTATGTATACGTATATATATATGCGGGTCTCTGAGCTAACGCATTTCCGCACGTTTGACTGCACAGCAAATCAACTAGGACTTCTGAGTTCCCTGTGCATGGACTGAGGGTCGTATTCCACGATTATGTACCTACGTGCCTAGTGTGCTTCAGTGTGTGCCAACAACCTAAGTGCGTTTCACAGATGACCGCCTCGTGTCAATGCTCAAACTTCGCAATAATCGTTATGACGTACAAGCCTATACCGCCGCTGAGAAATATTTTCAAAATTATTTTACACATTTTTATCAAAACGTAATACAGACCGGGTCTCCATAACATGACAATATATGATATCAGCTGCAGCGCCCGCATTTTTCAATATTTTTTGAAACGAGTATACGTCAAATTACGAACTACGTCGTGTGGCTAAGAATCACCAACTTTTATCCGATACTTTCGAAGTTGTGATTTTTTAAAAAAACTAAGCCACTTGAAATGAAAGTGGCTCTAAAGTCTCTAATTATTTCTTCCCACTTCGAGTATGACTTGAATCGGGAACAAAACTGTGAAAGATGTTAGCCTGTGAACTAGATCAGAATAAAACAGATCAAGATCGGTTGAAAAATCGCAAAAACAATTTCAGATGAGATGGAGGAGAGGTAAAGATGGCTAAACGGGCTAAGATCACACGAAACGCGTTTAAGTCTTCTGTACATTTTTGAAAATCATCTGAAATCAGCTGAAATAATACACCATAGCACGTCAAATGACATCGACGACTTCCGGTGATTTAAACTAACCATGGTCCGCGCGTGATAATTTCCCCTTAGTCACGAATTAGCTTTAAATTATACTAATAGTCAGTATCATAGTCTAAAACAGACTGTCGGCGACTCATCGAATGACTTTATGTATGTATGATTCTTCGCTAAGTGCTTGACGGCAATAAATGACTTCTGGTTAATTCCGTACGACTCTGAGCCGTTTGAAACTAATTTTGATAAAATTCTAAGCCACAATAAGACTTTATTTTTGGAAAATTTCGAATAGCCCCCATCCGGTGAACTGTTTTCAGACTGCATTAGCTAGTTCAATTTATTTCTTATGACAATTTTTCACATTTTTGTATCGAAGAAAATTCTGGAAAATAATTTCCTGAGTTTACATTCGGATGACCGATTCCCATACGGCTAGACGTTCTCGATATACACAGCGAGGTATCGTCTGGTGTAAATTAGACCACCTGCTTCTCGCAATTAATAAACAAAATTATTGAAACGAATTGAAACCAATTAGGTAATAAATAGCCGACCACCCACTCTCTGCAGCTTCACCCCGTCGAGTCTAGGCCATGTTATGCCTGTGCGTATTGGTATACGTATACACATTTATACTATACGGTTCTACTTACAATTAGTTTGGAAATGAAACAGCCCCGACTATAGTTTAGGGCACGACAGGGGAGTGAATTAATAAAACAACCCCTGGCCTCTACCCTCGCTGGACGTTGGGTTTCGGTCGGTGCAGCCTCATATATAAGGCGATATATATACGCATACATGCAAAATATATATATATACATCTATATATTATGTAAAGAGCCGGTGCGCCAAGCCGCCACGCAGATGTGCAGCGAAGTGAACCTATATAGGTTCCTCCCTTTTATTTTATTGCCAAGGGTTTTTAATACCAAATTCAAGTTTGCATACCGTGAATAAATTACTAATTTAAGACGTACAAACTTTTCACTATTCTCTAATTTAATTGAAAATTATTTTCTTTACCCTTATTGCAAAAGCTTTAACCGAGTCTAGATATTCTATTTTCCCGAAACCTGGAGTTGAGATTTTTTTCGCAATTTTTTATTGCAGGAATTAGATGTCCGCGACTGGTAGAAATTCGGAATTCTTTTTTTTTTTATCAGAGCGAATGAACGAAAAAGAAGAAAAAAAAAATTAGGAAGCAATTTATTTGGTGCGTTAAGTAACGATCTATGCAACTGGGTAATATATTATCATTATTCGATACGCGCAAGCCGTTCTTGATATTTAAATTGAAATCTTGCGGTAAAATGAAAACTGAATCTATTTATTACACGAAATCGTAACACCTGACCTGAGTCTAATGGAGCATGATAAATTCGGGCATATGCAAAACTATTGTGAGTAGAATCGCACCCTTTAAATCTCCCTCCTTGATATATGGCCATCGTGTACGGGGTGATCTTGAATAATACGTGTATATATATAGTATACGATTTTTATTCTTTGGATGTTGATTCGAAAAATGATTCCCTGTTCTTTATTTTCGACGAAATGATTGAAACGAAGAAAAACCGAAGAAAAGAAAAAAAAATACGGTTTTTAAAAATCTAAATCTGTGACATACGCGACATATTTAACTAGACAGTTTTTCTTATATTCTTTGATAACTGCGCGGGGCCCTTCGCCATATAATACCTAGTCCCTAATTTTTGAACGGCAATGTGTTTATGAGGTTCCCTAACGGGAGCTTCGTGTCTGACAGTGTTAATAGTTTTCGCTTAGCTCGACACGAGAGAGAACATGTGCATGTTTATCTTGATTTATAGTCGTTGGAACTGTAGTCGAAATTGAACGCGTTGTTTTGCATTTAACGGGGGCGTAGCTGCTGCAGACAGGCAGCTAAATTGTTCGCCCTAGTTATATATATAACAAAATTAAAGGGACTCGGTATAGGGGTTCTTATTTTATTTTATTTTATTTTTTATTATCCTAATTTTTATTCATTTTACTACAGAGCTGGATTTCAAATTTGCAAAAAAAAAAGAAAGAAAAAAAGGTCCCCCGTTCTCTTCTGAGAGCGACAAGACGTCATATAATTTACATAATTCGTTGCTCTTATGTTCTAGTTTCTCACACCTTCGATTCCGACTAGTTTTTACTTCTTTTTTCCAACTCTTTCCTCTCTTCCTCGTCTATATAATTTATTATCCTTGGATCTCACCTGCTGCTGTTGCTGCCGCTTCTCCTGCAGGCTACTTAATAAAGATATGTCTGATATTCATCTCGTGTAGAATGAAAAGTTGTTAGATTTTTACACGCATACGTATATGTCGCATTTTTATGCTAATCATATATGCTCATTTATTTTCTCTGCTTTTCTTTTTACAGGCGAGAAAGAAGAATGAGTTGAGTCACGGTCATCACAACTAGGCTAATTTATTTTTCCCTTATTTATCTCATTCCTTTTTTCTTTCTTATATATATATATATATATTTTTTTTTTTCTACATCAGCTGGTTATATTTCTTCTTTATACGTTCCATTTTTTCTTTCCTATTTCCTTTCCAACGACGCATATATACCTACGTGTCCTGCGATCTCACCCATTAATTTTTTTCTCAAATGATAAAACTTTACCATAGATGTATGTATGTACGTGTTATCTACTGATTAATAATTGTAATATAGTCAAATTACCAAAATTTGTATCCTAATTATTCTATACAATTGTTGTATAAATTTGATAGTTAATAAACGTCTTAAAAAATCTGACCAATTCACTCTTACATCTTTTCAAAAACTTTGAATCTTTCATCCCCAATACCTCAAGCCGGACAATAATTTTACGTCCTGTATATCCAAAAGTTGATCTTTTCTCGTCTTTCTTTCATTTTTTATCCTCAATTATAAACTAAGATCGGCAAGACCGACGAAGAGATAGAATCAGCCTCGAGCAAGTAGTAGAATATGTGATTCGATTGTGTAATAAAAAATCTCCACCCCCAAACGCACGCATCTAACTGTTTCAACGATCTGCGTTCGACTATTTAGGCAATACGGTCTAAATAATTGAGATACTTTGCCCCCCCTGTCGGGTATATTGCAGGTGATGAAACGATGTCCCTGTTTTCAGGTCGCTGATTCTTTTGTCACTGTATAAAAAAAACATAAAAAATAAAAACTTCCGAATCACCGACGCGACCGACGTAACCCTTTCGTTTAGTCCTACAGGGCCTGGAAATGGGGCGGGATCACCCAGCTGGCAACGAAATAAACGTCACTAAGGTACGGATCAAGTTCTCAATTGATTTAACTGACAAACCGTGAAGCGAGACGACGCGTTACCTCGCCTATACTACCAAACCTTTTTACACTTTCCGAAAGAAGTTCAAGAACTGTATTTGGATTTCATTTTTTGTTTCATAAATTTAATTTCGGACATAGATCGAAGACTCCCAGGTTCAAATTCTGATCGTGGATCATCGAATTCTCCCCTTTTTTCTAGACTCTCTTCGACTGACATGAATGTGTCAATTTATCAAGGTACAGAGAACGAGCTACCTTGCTAATAATCTATCGCGATTAGCATGTCGTTTAACGTGGCGTGACTGCAGACCGAAGGGACGCAAGGGTGAGTGGAAAGACATTTATTAAAATTATACGCTCTTTTCGATGACTATGCAAACTGGGGAGAATTTTCGGGCATGAAGTTGAAAGAAAGAAAGACCATTATATAAATTCAGAGTCATTATTTCATTCCACTTTTCTCACGGAAGAAAAGAAACGAACAGGACAAAGTCGCGTTCGATAATTGGACGAAGACTCTTCGTCTTCTGTAGGCCAATAATTCGATTTCTTCCTACCATCCCCAGAGTTTTTTTGTTGATACCGAATGACGGGATGAGAGCCAAAGTATGTAATTTGGATTTGAATTCGGAGGGTCAAAGTCTGTACATCGTGGGAGGAAGGGGCTCTCTGACTGTGCGTGTATAGCCCGGAGTCTCCGAGCCCCGGGGTCCAGGCTCCGGGTTTTTCGATTGTATGCTCTTAGGATTCCAAACGCGTTACGCAGCTTCCCTTCGCCAGACAATCGCATACTCAGGTGTCCGCTCTCCCACAAAATTTCGTCGAGTGTTTGGTGTTCGCATTATAGAAGATAAAACCGGGGGAATCCCCGTTTTATAAAGTCCCCGACGATTCATGCCCCGGCTGCACCTGACCCGGAGGTTAAATCGAGCCAAGTTTCGTCGAGTTTGAAGAAACTTGTCTAAAAAATAGCGAACCATAATGCGAAACGAGGAAATTAAAGAAGCGCCGATTTTTTTATCGGCGAATAAAATTTCCCTATAAAGAACTCAGGCTGGTGTTAAATTGATATCAATAAAACAGGCTTACGAAGGGACGAAGGGCCCCTCCCTCCTGCCGGCTGAAAAGGCAGGCTTCGAAGTTCGCAGCCCCGGATCCTGGAGGTAGAAATTCGGGCCTCGAGCCTTCACCGTCGTAAATCCTCCCCTGGATCAACGCTCGGATGATCCGGGCTTATCCCAATCATTCCTGCCCCGTATCCAGCTCCTTCCTGGTGCCAATTACGTCAAATCAACGTCAAGGGACAAAGCCTGCCACATCACTAGGCGCGATTGATCGTCTAGCTCATGGGAGAAATTTAGAGAATTTTGGACTTTACAATGGGACATCAAACGCGCCAATTTCACTCTTTACGATCTCCAAACACGTTGCGTTTTATTCCTCGGCCAAATTAAGTCCCACTAAAAAATGGCGGACACTATTCCACAGAAAATGTAGCGAGGAGATGAATCGGTGACGATTTTGGAACTCGATTGCTTTGTTTTTCGAATTTGAAAAATCGAGAGTAGGCACTGAAACGTGCCTACCAAGCGGCGCCCATTTCTCTTATTTCCGAGACAAATTATGGCGAAAGAAAAACTTCTCGGTTCTCAGTTTCTCTCTGTAGTCGCAGGACCCACGTGAATCGGGGAGAGTGGTATGGGCTGTTTTGTAAACAAGCTGATTCTCCGAGCAAGAATAGACACCGAGACGATGTGTGATCCGTCACGGACAAAAGACTCCTCGACTTTTAACGGCCGTACCAGTCAAAGGTCCCGACTGGTAGCTCCCATTCCAACTTCTCAAAAAGTCTCAACAACTTTTGGAAACTGTTGCTGCACCGAGCCACCTTTCAACTGCTTCATACTTTGATGGATAGCGCGTAAAGGTCCGATGAATTCGGAGCAGAATCTTTCCTTCTCTTCACAGTGTGATAAAATTTCGGAAATTTATTCAGAAGTCCTGATCAGCCAGAGATTAGAGATTGCCACGTACAGATAGGACAGTGATAACATTCACGCGGCTCCAGGCGTAATCCGACTTATCAATCTGCATTGTATGAAAAGAGAAGTTAAAAAAAGAATATATACCTACTCAGTCTGGATTACCGTAATGGATCTCTCCTGTTATCCGAATCAATCTGCATACGACCGTCGTGCATAGATTACACCGAGTCCTGTCTGACGCTGCACCGTGCAACGAGTGTGAAATCGCACAACTTGCAGGTTCAGTTTTTAACGATAAGTAGCAGAGCAGGGAGAGAGAATCGAAGGCGATTTTTCGTGCTTCTCTGAATCAAATTTCTTCAAAGTTCTGATAAAAGCGAGTAAAACATTTCGTCGGTTATGAAGTGGGAAATGGGTGAAGAATTTTTTTATGTCTTTATTGTAACGCGTCATGAGCTGGCTCTCCCCATAGATTGGTATTGCGTTGGTAACACAGCCTCACATATGGCAGGTACATTATTTTTGCGTTATAGGTTTTAGTCGACATATGCCATGACTTGACCTTGTTTTATCCCATCAAAGAATAGAATGGATGAGAAAACTGTATCGACGACAGGTCGATGACTTTGTTAGATTTTTTTACACCATGACGTTCACACTTCTCCATATATATGTTCTTCGATAATGATATTCAACCCTTGCAGAGTTACGGTAATACAATGACGATCGGTCAAGTGAAACGTCTAACAAGTGTTACTATACGGCCATGTACATATCACCACTTTATAAATCTATCTATCATAAATTAACATCGTAATCTACACTTGCATGAATAATTTACAACTCAAGTCAATAAATATCCAACTCCTTGATAAAATAAATGAATTTGTGATATTCCCTATTTCCAAAAAAAAGAAAAAAAACCTTGCTGAAAGTCAATCTGTCGAAGGCAGTGATTAAAAGAGACTTCCCATCCCGTTTCCATTTCAGATTGGTGTATGCCTTCAGCTATAGGTACTTGGTTCTCAATTCTGACATAATGACTGGCTGTCAATGGCTCGTAGCAATACTAAATGCGGGGGAGTGCAGTATACAATAGTAATAGGTAATCGGTACATATTCTGTTCGCTTTATATTCGAGGGTCAATATAGCCTGATGGAGCAATTGAATGCCTGGTTAGGGGTAGTATAGACGGAATTTCAAGGTAGTTCTGATTTGTTTGTATTTCTCTTCAATGCGCTGACAGATTTCGAAAATTAGTGCCAATTAGTACAGCTGGATTTTCGACGTCGGACAATTTTGGGGAGAGCACTATTTATTATTTAGTCGTTTGACTTCGTACATCTCGCTACTCTAAGTCTAGTGCATCCTCGCTTCACTCAACTCACTCTTACTTTGACAACGAGCTCTGATCTTTACGAGACAATCATTCACAGGGTTATAAGATGAAAGCTCGAACTCGAACTCTTTGGCTAATAGGAAAAAAACGAAAATATCTAAACGACTATATACAGCCAGTCGAAAATAAAAAAGAGAAGAGAAGAGAAGGAGGGGCTAGTAGCAGATGAATTTTTAAATCTACCAACGCTCTTATCCATAGAACTGAATTTTTTTTGTCTTCAGATTTTAAGCCTTCGAAGTGGCTATTGGCTTTTGATTTCGTAACGTTTGTCTCGGAGGTACTATAGGTCGATAGTGTATGTTTGTAGCTTTAACTTCCTGACACCGAACACGTCCCTAAGGCACAACTTAACTGATCAGTTACAGCGTGTAGTTGTCAAGGAAGTTGAAGGGGATGAAGAGCGACAAACCTTTGTAGAGTAAGATGTTTATTTTTGGAAATATACACCCGTGTATAAACCCCATTCCAAAACTCGTTAAAGCTTAGGAAAAAGTCCCTAACGATTTACGGTAACTGAAAATCGATTTTCACTACCCATACAAGCACACTTTCATTTCTAGGATACATTTCGGAGTACGAAATTTGCCCTCGTCTCACCAAAAGCTCAGAATCAGTCTCAATACATAATTCGAAGATTCGAGTCCAAGTTCCGATATCAGGACTCGTCTCTTTCATCGGGACAAACTCGACTAGTGCGGGAATCACCTATTTTCCGCACTAGTCGCGTAACATACTCAAATTTTGCCTCTGCTTTCACGTATTCAAAACTTCTTTTTAGTCATTTTTGTCGAAAATTGAACGACGCAGCTATCTTTACACCTTGACGTTCACAACCTGATGTAAGCTGATATTTTCAGGGTTTCACGACAATTCCCAGCCATATTTTATATTCTCTTTGACCATGAAGTCTCGCGTTCGATATTAATCTCACTTTCGGGACTGCAGCTGAAATTTCTTTCCATTCGTTTATTAACGAACGATTATTTGGAATCAATTACGAAACGAGTTTCATGCATCTATCTCGTTGAAATTCCGTTTCTTTTTTCAACCAATTTAATGGTTCTTCATCTTTATGGATTTCTGCCCAATTTTATTCAATTTAATATCAATTTCGGAGGATCGAACGAGCGGAAGGAGTTTTTAGACCCGTTGAGTCTCTGGGCTGTGTTAACCGAGGATATTCATGAGGCAGAGCAGAGAAAGAGAACCAAGGGGAAGGCACGCTCCCTGTCAACGCTCGACTGTCAACTAAGCTCAGGATAATTGCCAGCATCAGTGGGGATCACGAGCCACGCGCCTGCGAAACTCCCTTTAATTACACGTCACGTTCGCCTTGAGATCTTTGTTATACACAAACGATCGGTAGAATGGCCGGAGCTTTTCACGTCTTTGAATAAACATTTCGGGAATTTTTCGCCCCTGTTTTATATGCGAAACTAAAATTCAAAGAAACTATGAATTTGGATGTAAGCTCGAATTATCCACGAAAAAATCACAGAATTGTCGATTACAGGGAGCTGCTTGTAACCGATTTTCAATTTTTCAGAAAACCAAAATTCTCAACTATTGGTATGAATTCAAAAATGAAAGAATCTTATGTTTCGTTTTTTATTTTTGATAGAAGGAAGAATTCTAAAAGGTCCAGTAATAGCGTTAATGACGAATATCTGACGTGAACGAATCCGAGGAAAATCGGAAGCCAGAAAAATTTCACCGGGAAGTATAAGAGGTGTCAAAAATCAGAATCGGACCGTCCGAACAGTCTATTATTTTGTTACCGTGATGTATGAGTGCCTAGAGGCAATATCGATAGCGATATAATCTTGAAATTTAATATAGAAATCGTGGAAAGTAGTTCACCGGTACTAACGAAGCCTTCTAACGATTTTTTAGAGTTTACTTTAAACGAGGAAAAAAATAAAAAAGAACCGCGCGTCCGTCGATCGTGGCTCTCATTTGGTAGGAGAACTCTGATCCTAGAGAACAAAGAGTTTGTCATGACACTGTACTCAGCTATGAATAATCGAAATGGAGATCATGAGATAACCGAACGGATGACGCGTGATACAATTTGAATAAAACGACAAGTGTAAAGTCACACGGTGTATAATCTCATTTGAATATAAACCAATCCTTCTCCTTTTCAATATCCGATACGATTGTATCTCGTAGTGACAGGAAAACGCTCCTTCGTCCACGGTACAAGAATAGCTGAGTTTACCAAACGAATAAAGTCGTTTCAGCCGTACCGATATTAGCTGGAATCAATTTTCCTCTCAGATGTGAGGATCTATTTATTTCCGTGAAAGTAAGGGAGGCTAAATAAATGGCTAATTCAATTTGGTAACTTGATTTCAATGGAATCGTAAGAACATATTTATACCATTTATGTATAGGAACGAAAGACACCGTCTCATATTTCGATCGCAAAGATGTCGACCATAGAATGGCTATATCGGAGCCAGTCTTTGATCCGGACTATTTTCGGGTGTAGAATTCTCACCTTTTAGATGTGACGGAAAAGCGAGGCATTTTTTTAATGTCCCTTGTGTATAGGTATCCTTCGTCCTGCCTACCCGAAGCCCTTCAATTCTCGGACTTGTAGGATAAGGTAGGTAGGTAGGTAGGTATATGGTACGGTATATTTTATGTATTATATACATCGTGTCATGTACGAGGGCGACCTGTGCAGCTCAATTCAAGGAGAACTTTTTTTTCTTTTTTCATTCATTCATCTCGAAATAAATCCGGTATAGCATTCATTGAAACGATACAGGAACATAATCCCGAGACTCTATGTGTTTGCAGATGTTTTACATTCACACCCCGTCTGTTTGCAGACACTAAATTACACGCACAATACCGTATACGTCCAGAGCCAACCCCTTCTACTCCAGTAGCGACGGATTATAAAATCGGAAAAAGTACCGAGGTGCCGATGGTCTTTTGTCAGCATGAGCGCGCGGACGGCAAGATGGCGGCTGAAATCGTTAACAGCTGATCCCTACCGTATTTAACATTAAACAATTTATCGTTCGACGACTATAACTACGAGAAGAATTTTCATGTTACAATTTTCTCCCCTGAGATAGCAGAACGAGTATTATTTTTAAAAAACGAATAAATAAGCATATTAACGGCTCTGATTCTCTCGATTATCCTAATTCCCGGATCTCTATTAGCGAAAGCGTTTCTTTAATCCACACCCTCGAGCTTTTACTCTGATCAATACGCTTTCCAGATCCGCCAAGTTCTCAGTGGTATCCATGACGACGCAGCGATGGCCGTCGACGTCGAGCCAGCGCCTGCGTCGCGACGCTTTAGACTCGCGTTGTCGCGGGCTTGAAGAATTGTACATACATCGACGTATTATTCTTCTCATCTTTTTCAGGAATTATCACCGAAATTTGAAACGTATATCTCGAGTCTGTTTTCATCATTGTCTTCAAATCGAAGTAACTAAAAGGTGCATCCTTCAGTCTCGTGATACAACTACCAACTATTAAAGAGAAAAATACCCTGCATATATGGTGTTTCTTATACGAAAGATAAAAGGCGTGATAAACTCTAAATAATATACAGACCGGAAGCGCATTGCTGATAGCCTAATAAAGACTCCTTTCCTACAGCTGATAACAGCGGAAGCCAGTGTATTCGAGTCTATGACCCTGTTCTACATACGAGCCATTCCTCGCCCAGAAATCAAGCGGTACTCTTTTCGTTCGGGACAATCTTTGCTTTTGAAAATCTGAGCTTGGTCCAGTCTTCAAATGAAGTGTCGAAACTCAATACCCCAAGGCTTGGTTTCGAGGGTTGGTCACTTAGTGTCTCTGGAAGCTGTTATACACATGCCCAGATCATAGTATGGGCCAAGTCCTTTTGCTCCATGGCTAACAAGTATAAATATAGTAGAGTAAGATTTCGGTTTCTGAAAGAAAGTCTTTTACCCTTCCGTTCAGCCGTGCATAAGAACGAACGGTAACTGAATGCGACACGTAGTGCAGCGCAGTCAATGCTCAGGAAACCGTGAACGTTATATTTCATTTTATTCGGAGGCACGACCCTGTGCGAGACGCTGAACACCAATGCGAGTTAATATCAAATAAATCAAAATAAAGGCTTGAGTCCCATAGACCAGGTCACCAGGCGGGCGGGCGATGATGTGGAAGAACCTAAAGGGTACAGGAGTACGGGACTGCATGAGTGGCTGATGCGAGAGGATGAAATACGAACACGTTGTTGCTGAGTATAATATATAATTTTCGCAATTTTTACGTCCTCTTTTTATTTTTACAGGGCTGAACCTGTGATAAGTGGTAATTGATTTCACGCCTTTTGATTTACGACCTCCAATCCGAAAGGTCGATTTGGGGTAAAACGGGGTAAAAACGGGGTAAAAATGGGGTGAATCAAGACCCCAAATCTTCTGACGAAACATGTGTCGTTCATACGATCGTACGTTGGTTGCAGATAGAAAAAAAAAAAAAAAACAGTAAGGGAAAAAATTTCCATTTTTATCACCAAAACGATAGAAAAATTTTCTATATTAACGGGACTGCGTGACTGATCGATCCATAAAGATATAGAATCTTTTTCTATTCACCTGCCGATGAAATCCAACTTGTTTTAGATACAGATTAAGTTTATATTATCGAAATTCAGTTCTTGCCTTTTTTCTCGATATTTAGCAGCACTAACGAAAATGTCTTTCTAATGTTGTCACTGCCTGAGCTATTTGTCCGTGTGTGAATAGCGGTAGAAATGTCAAAACGTCAATTTTCCGAAGTGAAGCCTCGGGCCAGATTGTGGAATGGGGGAAAGTCTAGTGTTAAGCCTTTGACAATAATCTGCCTTCAGTTCAGTATTTGGAAAGCCCCAAATAATACCAGATTATAGTGTTTCCGAAAACACGTCAATTTATATGGGAAACGCAAATAACATCAAATGAAACCAAACCAGAGGGTTCTCTACGCCAATAACAAGACCTGCTTTGAGAATAAAATCAAAATCTGATAAAAACTCTGACATTTCTGCTATCGATTTTTATCCGTTTCAAAATGAGAATACTTTTCACTAATAATTAGGTACGAGCAAATTTTCTCGTATTCGAAAATTATTCGAAAATTCTCTCGCTCTTCTCTCTTTCGACTATATTCTACGACCTGGGTTTGTTGCAACGACGATTTGCCTACGGCTGCTATCCCCACGGTATTATAGCACCACTTTTATAAATGGCTGTAAATCTACGAGTTGAAAAGATGAGCGCATCCCTTTGTGTACCTAAAGTATGCCAATGGATTGCAGATCTATCGGGATTAAGTATTCCAGGTTCTTCTGTTTTCATAGTTTTTCAACCCTGCAGGGCAAAGCAGCAGCCCACTTCCACTATACCGATAAGAATCGGTACAGATGAGAGATTGTTATTTCAAGAGGCAAGGTCGAACGCTCATCGACTATGGCGACCAGGCCAGGTCAGTATAGTCGTAGTATTCGGTATCCGTTACAAAGAAACGATGTAGATCTTCGATATCCACTAGTTCGTTACTCCGGACACGCCGGCATCCTTTGATCCATCTACTCCTGCCCTAGCTGCTCCGAAGTGCAAAACTAAACAGTTCATCTCACTGTGCAGTGATCTCTCGATGAAAAGTTTAACAGCCTGTATGGTGTTTTCGAGTAAAGATTGGGAAGCGCTGATTCGATTTAAAGAATAAATATCTGCAGAGTCCTGGTGCAATCGGGACCCAAAATTTCCAATGAACGTCAGGAAAAAGTCGTGAATGCATTAGGACGTCACAGTGGATCCGATCCCGGTGAAATAGGATCCCCGGTGGATAGGATATGTATGTGTGCATATGGGGTAAACACGGACCGCCCCGTATCGTAATTACATATAAGTAATAATAGCACGGGAATGCCCATATAATCCGAAGGTTTTATATGAAACATATACCAGGTATTCTCGCAGAGGCATGAACCGGCATCGGATTAACGTCAGGCCTAGTTTCCTAGCTCCGCTCTCATCTCTTTACTCTTCACTCTCCACTCTCCACTCTCCACCCTCTTCTTTATTCTTTCTTTTTCTCTTTCATTCTTCCTTTCCTCCCCTAGCTGCCATGGAAGCCTAGCTAATCCGCTAATTCCGTTCTCAAACTGGATTTTGGATCCAAAATTTCCCCACTTAATCGGTATGGAGCATCAAGACGCCATGGATCGTGTGCTGCACGTACGTGCTTGCACAGTCGGCTTTCATGGCTCATCGTCAACCTGCAG
The DNA here is from genome assembly GCA_944452935.1 of Rhogogaster chlorosoma. Lineage (NCBI taxonomy): Eukaryota > Metazoa > Arthropoda > Insecta > Hymenoptera > Tenthredinidae > Rhogogaster > Rhogogaster chlorosoma. The sequence continues at coordinate 13,532,833 of OX101805.1, read as the reverse complement.
TAAAATAATCAGCAGTTTTGTGACTTTTACTCATTTTTCGACAATTTCATCCAACTGCGGGACAGCCTGGATATCGGTTACTAAGTATCGGTATAAGGGAACTCTCGAGCCGAGTGATTGATGGGTATTGATGTGAGCTGACCCATGTGATTCCCTGATTTTTAGGCGCAAGAGGGTAGACATGGAAAAATACACTTCGTTTCAAAAGTTTTCAGAGCTGCATACGCAGTCTTTTGCCACGATATTTAGGCTGGAAGAATATTTAATTCGGCCCATCATATCCGCGATTGTAGTTCCGGACGATAACGGAGAAAACGTAAGGCCTGTTTGGGGAGGATTTGACTTTTGATGGAACACGTGGAACCAGGTGAAACCGGAATGGAACACCCTGTGCATTTGGGTATCGATGTAGGTATAAACAGTAGGCTTTAGTCCGTGGGCCAATGTGTCCATCAAAGCCCCTTGACTTTTGTACCGTTGTCAGTATTTCGTTTGAAATTTTGACGGATTCGAATCCGTATATAGACGGGCATGTATGAGAGCAGAAACTTCCGTGCGATTTTCTTCTTTACACTGCAGATCCGATGAGCATTTGCGCATTTTAGGAATTTCTTTTTTCCGTTGCATATAGCATCCCCTTTGTCAATGAGCCAACTCAACGGTCAATGGATTTATTCTTCGCCAAGCACTCGTAGAGATGATTGAAAAATCAGTTCCGGTTTTCGAACGAGCATAAAGAGGAATTTGAAAAAACCTAAGCTGTGAACTGTGAACGGTACAGCTCTCTGGAATTTACGAATAACGTTATTATTACGTTACGAATTAGTTGATTACGTTTTTGCAATCCGGTTATTACTAACGAACTAATAAATATCGGCGGGAATTTTTGTGAGAATAAATAAGCCGATGATCAAGTTTTGCATTTTTAAATCCAAATTCATTATACGGGTCGATACGGATAATCTACAAACAGACATTCGCTATTCTGCTTTCCGATCGTGAATGCAAGATAAATGTTCTCGCGCCCGATCCTTGAAGGCATACAACAAATGATGTTTCCCTCATTGTGTCAAGGTTGTAAAACTTGCGGAAGCTATACCTACGTGGAGTTTCTTTCCTCTTCAGAGTCCAGTACAACGGATAGTCATTAATCAACGAGACTTTATGACCAGCTTGGAATTTCTATTCAAATTTACTGTAAATATTTTCTATCGTCTATAGAAATACAGAAGAGTGGAAAAAAAAAATTGCAAGCTCATAATCGTGCGGCGTAAATACTTTTTCTATTCACCTATATATGTATAGCTTACATAGTGTTCGAGATAAAAAGACAATTTTCACCCAAGATTGTTCAAACTTTGGCACCATCCCCCATTGAGATAAAAATTGATTTCAGAGTGAATCAAGGCTGTCGAAACGAAGGCTTTAATTTTGTTGACAATTTGACAAAAAAAATAATCGTCAACTATTGACTTTTTTTGAATTTTTATAACGCGTTTGAGATTAGAGAGTGAAAAAGGAATTCAAGGACCTTCCCTGCATGTATAATGGACAGAGAAAAGCCCCAACCCAATTTACAATCGTCAAAATCTTCGAAATCGATTTTACTATCAAATATTCTAAGACTCGTAGTCGAGCGCGTGCGCGGAATACGTACTGAGGTATTAGACCAGGGATGAATCTATTTGCACAAGAAACACGTAGTACATACCTACTATAAAAATCCATTATACAAAGCCATGAAAAGAAAATGTATGTCGAAAGCTTTAACGAGACCAATTAGCGGAATAGTTTGATGCCGTTTCTATTGTTTCTCGAAGGACCCTCAAGGGGTACCCCTGGTCCTGATTCACAAAGCAAATATACAAATGCGAAGTATTCTCGCATGTAAGTAGGGATGAAAAATTGCTGGAAGAAAAATGGTGATGTCTTGTTTTAACTGAAGGATTTCCTGTTCATAGTTTTACTCGGCGAGACCAGGATTTAGGGTATATTTATACGAATCGGTATAGATGCTGTGCAAAGGACCGGAGGTCCTTTTTCCGCAACACCTAGAACCTGAGTTATTCCTAATAATAATAAACGAAGGAAGACGGACCCCCTGAAGAATCGGAAACCGTTTCTCCGTGAGTCTCTACCTGCTCGGTGCTGTCACCGAGGGTTTTCTCCACGTTGAATAACCAGCTCGAATTGAAACGTAACTTTTGACACATTGCATCGCCCCATTATACTCGACGATGGTGTCTAGGCGTTATGGGGGTGACTCAGAAGACTAGAAACCCAGGAATCGTTGGGTCTCTCCCAAATTCACACCAATGTTTCATCATTTTTCTGTCCATTTATCGAGTTCCAATTTTCTGGGACTAAACATACTAGGATAACATTTAGTGGAAGAAAATCAGCACAGGTGAATCCGAAAGAAAGTTCCAAAAAATTTGTGCGTAAATATAACAGGTATAATAATAGCTGTGTAATAAATCTGATTTGTGCATTGAAATAGAGATGTAAAAAGATTCCCTGTCCGAAAAGTCTTTTCTATATTGATATTGAAAAGTCGAAACGCCTACGTTTCGTCTCTGAATTGAATGGGGACAGAATTCGGAAAGGTGGAGTTGTGAAAGCCCAAGTTTCTTTGCGTCATACAAATCGTTGTAAACGAGCTTGGGAAAATGTTAAATGGGATTTGTTAGTTGAAAAAGTGGAGGAAGATTCTACCGGTTTTTAGGGTCAGGTGAGGACTCCATGGAGCGAAAATGGGGAACGAAATTTCTTGAAGGAAAAAAATAAAAGAAGCCACCGGCTCCAGGCTGTGTAGTTAGTCTATGGCTGTACTTAGGGTCAGATAAACTGATTAAAAATGTAAAAAGCCGGGACGAATCGTTTCGGCGTAATGCCCAACGCGAGTCACTGTAATTTTCGTCATTATATCCGAAATGTTTGGGACGGGAATTTGGTAACAAAAAAAGCAGGCATTCATCCGCCCCCTAAAATTGGGCGGAAAGGTTCAATCCCAAGGACTGACGCAGAGTTTAAAGAGAAGACGAAGAGTCCGAAACGAGCCTCGAAAAACAGACGTAAAAATCCGTACGGTTTTCTCTTTGTCAGAACTAGCTCCGTCGATTGTTTCAATCGAAGAAACAAAGGAACGGGAACTCAGCCCTTCCCTTCCCTTTCCGTTCCGTTCTCTCGTTCACTGAATACCGCTCGAACGAGCGATCCGTAAAATCTCGCAAAAAAAAGCGAGGAGGAAAAAGAAAACAGCCGTAACGCCCATCAAACGAGGGAATATACGCGAAGAAAAATAGCCTGTCAAAATTGCCACAACTGCAGTGCTGCCGCGGCATTGAGAAGAACTAACTCTGACTCGAACCGTTTTAATTTTTCAAAATTTCTGTATCAATCCTCAAGAAGAATGCACCGACTCCTAATATCTCGGGCGGAGAATTGAGCCAAGAAATGAGACTAGATCTCTGAGAAGATTTGAGGGTAGCTCAAGGACCGAGAGGCCGAAAATTTTGCGGCGAAATTTAGCACCTAGAAGACAGTTACGATGCCGTGCATCGGAGTAGCTCCGCGTTGCTAACCGCTAATTTCACGCCCGTTTTAGCGACTATAATTCAACGAGATTTACAACAACACGTTGGGTATAGCGAGTCGGGTGCGTCTACGTCTTTGTCTTTACGCACCTACACCTCGCTGCAACATCCTGACATCATATTCCATTAGGAATGAAATTTACTTTATGAGCTCTGCGAGCGTTTCAGCCGCGAGTGGGAAACAAAACACTGTGTCTCTCCTTTTTCTGTCTATCCACGTTCTCCCAGTGTTCGCTTCTTTTTTTTTTACGACAGAGAATCATCATTCTCTATTTTATATTTTATTTAAGAATAAAGGATACTAAACGATTTAGGTTCCTTCTTCTCTTTTCTGATCCCTCGTTCTCTGTCGAGAGTTTACGAAGGGCTCTCGACGAATTTTGAAGAGTTCTGACTGCGCCGCAGCAGCACCAGCTTCAAGTGTAAGTTCAGAAGTCCAAGGCACAGTCCGGTTCTAAGGTTCTAACACGCCTGACACCGCCGCGGTGATCATACCTCCGTTGAAATGTCACAGCTTGACGTCAAAATAACTAAATCTCCCATTATTATACCAGGCAAAGGGGTTTCTGATCGAATTATAGGGGAGGCTAAACTCCAAAGCTCTCCCGCTGCTCGTGTCTCCTTTTTATCAATTACGATACGTAGGTAGGTACCGTTGCGTGTATAGAACGGTGCGGAAGACAGCTGGACGACGAGACTAGAACCATGCTTTCAGAATATCAATCCTGATTCGAGATTCAATTTTCCCGAGAATGGCCGGCCCGCACGAGTCATCGTCGTATCTTTGATTCTGCAGATTGGCATCGAAGTGAGTGCAAGGATCCTCGCATTGAAAATGACGAGTAAAACCGACTTCTAAGACTCGACTCGCGACTGGTCTCTCTGCTATTTTAAACTTAACGCCCCGAAGCGAGCCGAGAAAGAAAGAATGAGAGACTCGGAGCAGTATACCGTCTCAATCTCAAAGAGGGAAGGAAGCGAGAGGTAGCGCGGTCGCTCCGAGTCAAAGGACCGGTCGCAGGGGGCGCCACAGTATGCGAGAGGCAGTGAATGGTCGTGGCCGTTTCGAATCCAAACAACTCATCGTAATAAAGCGAGACTTTGTTGATAATAAAAGTACGTATGCGCGGACGTGTTTGTTTTACTTCCCGTCGTCTCTGATGTCTGGCGGGTTACCCGTGTGCAGGCCATTAGGACTACTACACATTTACTCGGTCGTCGACGCCCGGGCTGAACGCTGGTCCCGCGACGAACTTACGAACTTAAAAACTTGCGTGCGTCCACCTAGGCGTATATGTGTATCCATACGGATCACGGAGTCCCGCAAGCTCCCGGCTCCTTTACCCTTATACGAGTTACGGGAAACGGGGTCTGTTTTCCACGATATTTGAACCGCGTACCAGGAACCCGTTAAGATAATAGAATCTCATCTATTTTAGGTCAGATTTCTCGAATAGCCTGGCTGGGGGATAACCGAAACTACAGCGTGGCGTACACGCACACATGCGCAGACTTTGATGAACAGTTTATAGGATGGCGAGACGAATTCGGTACAGGATTAAAATCCTAAGCACAAGTCATCCCGTTGAATAAAGAAGAAAAAAAAGGGAAATAAAATAAGAAAAAAAGAAATGAAGCATGGACAGCAAAAAGAGTCAGACTTCGGTCTCTAACGGGGGCGTAGAGGTATCACCTGGCCCGATCATCCATCACCGCGCAGGAACCCCCGAAAGGAAAGGACTTCGAGGGAGGTTGATAATTTGTTCGCGTCACGCGAAACGCAAGGGTTGTTATATTACAGCATAGCGCTGGCAACAGCGGTAACAAACTATCGTATGATACCTACGCCCTATAACACCCTTCGAATTCATGCCGCAACTATACACCGTGAAAAATAGACTTCGTTCGGATTATTACAGCCTTGTTACTGACAGACATATACGTATCTGGACATCCATTAACTCCTTGTTCGAAAATATTAACACTATATTCTCGAGAGGGTTGATCCTCGTTACTCACTCTCATCAGTAAAACGTTCCCCATACTACGGCAAGGGTTTGCGATTCAAGAAATCGAATTCTGCTGTTTGGTTTATGCGAGAAATCCGAGGAGAAATCTAGAAGAATTGTTCGCCTGAAATTTTGGGAAAGGTTTCTATACAGGGCTGTAAACTTTCTCCCAATAAAACTATCACGAATATTCAGCTTCGTTTCCGGGAGGGTAAATTCTGCAGTATTTTGTGTGCAAATATGTACATAACTGTAGCTGCAGGTTTACCCTGTTTTATTATCACTGGTCCAATTTTACTACCCTAAATACGAAAGTGAGGATTTTCAAGATTTTACTGCTTCCGTGCTGAGTGTCCTTCGGCGAAAAATTCGGGTCGATCCTTTCTTAATAAGGTACTAAAGTAATCATCCTGTGAAGAATACTGACCCGTTATTTGTCATTTGGAAATTTTCTTGACCAAAATTTTCGTCGATTTTATTGTACTAGATTATTCAAAATGGTAATAAAAATGTCCAACCAAGAAACCCTGCAGTCGTTTTATGATCGTGTATATAAATTGCACTCCTATAGCGATAAGAAAATCCGTTTGTTTTCTCCAAGCCGACGATTTCCCCAGTGATTTTAATTTTTATAGTGACGACAGAAGGCTGCTAACACGCAATTACGGCATGTTTTAATTCCCTAATTTTTCATTTTAATCAACGCCCCGTTGTCTCATTGTGCAATGGGACCCCATTGTCTTTGCCACACGCCGTGCTTTTGTCTATGGTGCCATTGAATGACCCTTTTATCGCTTATAATCAGCTGTTACGTTCCTTTCAATTAAAAACTTAAATGGCAAAACTGACGGGCGCCCCCGCTATTCTAATATACATATCCATTCCCTTCCTATTCCATTTCCATTTCCTATTTTCAAAAATATTATGTCGACATTTCAGCAACAGATACGATTTATCGATTCTCTTTTCCCATTCGTTTATTTGAAAAACGGAATCCCACGCATTTAATTGCCACCTTTCTCAAGAATTGCGCGTAAATCGGTGAGTGGGTGAAAAAGTGACAAGAAATACGGAAAGTTCAGATAAAACTAAAACTGTTGGTGATTAATGACTGCAGTAAGAACTCGAGGCTATGGGACCCCCGCGATTCCTTGGAACTCAAAAGTCGAGGGTCACTCTATGACCGCCCCGACGTCCCGACGCCCTGACGCCCTGACGCGCGCCACGCCGGAAGTTACCGCCCATTTATTAGCCCGATTGTTTGCTCAGGCTGACCCTCGAGGACCTGAACCTGAACCTTATCCCGCAGGCAAAGGCCGAGCCGAAGGACTGAGGAGGTCCTCCAGTGTCGAGGGCCAAACGATTTCCAGATGTTTATTTTTCGCTCCTGCTATTTAGATATTGGTTAAATAAACAATTTTCCACGGAGACATTGAACGTTCTTCAATATCCTTTTAGGAACCGTCGTAACGCTCAGGCTGGTACTTCTCTGCAATTTCGCCATGGTTTATTAGGATACGTTTACGGTTTCAATTTGCTGGTTTATACCACGTTGCAGTATAATGCCACCCGATATGACAATGGAGTTTTTGCCCTCGCAAAACTCGGATAAGAAAGGCCTGCGAGTCTTGTGTAATTGGAAAGCTTTGAATACGTTCACGATACTTTATTCTCGAATATTTATTTAAATCCTTGAGACAAACGCGTGAGAAGAAAGTGCAGGGGGCAGTTTCTCCTTCATTGTGAAAGCACTGGCGATGAGATAACAAGGATAGAAAAAACAATCACAATCACAGCATGAAAACGTGATGCAATATTGTAAGAAATGCATTGTTGGAGAGCCCCGTTATAGGATATATTATCCTTCTTCCTTTTCCTTTCACCAGTTCATATCTTAGTCTTGTTCCTTTGCCTGATCCTTAGCCGCTGAGATATGTTCGAATTACACGGTTACTTTACCGTCAGCAATAGCGACTCTTTCCTTCATGTTTAACTGACCGTTTCAAGTAAAAGGCGTACCTAAATGGCAGATTTAGTTTTCTGTATAGGACGACCTGGGCTTTCATTTGCTGAAAAATGCGCAGATCTCGTATAGTCCAAACATTGCGTTGTTAATGTCCTTCCGAAAATGTTCGACGGACGTTCTTTGGCACCAAGAAAGCGTCGTGTGTAGCTAGACCTGCCGTTCGCCGTCATGGCATATACCTTCTCAATTTTGACCAAATTCGATATCGATATCGCCACGGAGCTTCGGGGTGTAGAGTAGGTATAACAAACCGCATAATTTTTCAAAAAGTATCGATTCAAGACGCGTATAATTCGATATCAATGAAGTAACTCGAAACCCCGGGCACACGCAAGGTCTCTCGTATCTACCGGTTATATTATTACTCGTAGGTACATACACACGCGTGTTCTAAGTAAGATGAGGTCTGCAGGGTGCGAAACTGTTCTGTGTATTATTGAGCGAGTCAAAACCAGGTTTAAGTTCGGTTAAAAAACGATGGGATGTCACAGGTTTCCTAAAAGAAGGAACAAATAGCAAAGTGCGAACACTCTCGGGTATAAATGCGACTCCGAAGAGTATAGAAGTCGAAATAAGTTCAATTGTAAGATGGACAGCAGATGGATCGCGGGCAGTTTAAAAACGCTGTAGTCCAGAATTAAAGATACTTTGAACGTCATGTCAGTCCGAAGCCCATCTGGTGTTCGTTGGCGGTGTCAGTCAGCTATATACAGTGTAGTGGCTTCGGAGCGAGCGGCAAATGGGAAAAGCAATGAACCTCTGAAGCCGGCATGCTTCAGAGGTTAATTTCGCCCAAGGGTTGCGTGAGCTGGAGAATTATCCTGTTTCCTGTAATGTCTTTAATATTAAACCAGGAATCCAACGACGCGGTATTGCTCCTTTCCTTAAGTATGCGAACCTGCAGGGTGTATCTGAAAAATCACTTTCTCAAACTGCATTTGAGTAAGAAATCCCATCACACGTTTCCATAATCCTTTCAATGACGTCACATCGTTAAGCTCGCTAATCATCGCAACATCTGCTTCTCGGCGAAAAACGTCCGCCCATAATTCACGTGTATGCTAGTGATAAATCACGTGTTTGGAAATTTCGCAGTGCACTTTCAAGGTCTTGCATACATTCATTACTTTATCACGCCAGTGTACTTATCGCTTCAAGTACAATCAGATTAAAGCCAAAGCTTGTAGTTAGGACTGGGATCCTTTCTGGCTGTTAAGTCTTCGAAAGTAAACAGTAAGGACAACTTGATGAACTTATTTCCAACTTCGTATTATTACTCTTTCAATTTTCTGGTAGAAAAAACCCTGAGTTCGAGGATCGTTTAGTCAGTACAAGTTCAATATTAATGAACATATTACTAGCAGTACAGTTATTCGTAATTTCGTCGATTGTTTTCTGCCTTTTATATTTTCACTCTAAACGAAACGATCGCGTGTTTAGCGTGCAGGCCTCCTTGCCTGTAGCGATATACTAAGAACTAACGACAGTATCTGTATTCGTGACCGGAAGTAACCGAGCCACAAGCCACAGACGAAATGCTGGAAAATACTCAAGGCATTGTGAAAGAAAACCACGGTCTTATCTACCGTGTTAACCGCTCAAGCTGGTTGTTTCATTAAAAATAATCAACGATAACAATACATCACTGCTACAGTATCGCAGCGTATACGTATAAATTTCTTCATCAAATCGCTGTAAGAATCACTAGTAGGTGACACCGAGCAAGAAAATGAATGCAACGAGTCCTGACGAACTCCCAGAGTCTAGGGACTAGATAAACATTCGTCGCCATAAAAAGTTGTCTTCTATAATAATTCCGGCATTTTTCATTCTACATAATAAATTCGATCGATTTTCTAACTTTTTTAGCGAAGAGGAATTGTCCTATCGATCGAGCTCCCTTAAAGCATGAACTTTGACCCTCTACTTCTGCCGGATTTATAGTACATTGTAACACGATACGTGGGAGACGCTCGCATTCACACACGATCTGCAACAACCCTCGTTTCAAGTCCTGCGCGGTTCGTTTCCACCCTCCATTAGCCAATCAGGTATCGAGCACGCCCCGTGACGTCACGCAACCCTGGGTCCTGCGCGCACATCATAATTAGCCAATCCGGTTGCCGCTTGCGATTGCTACGACGAGGGTTAACGCTCTGCGCAAGTCCCTTTACCCTTAGAACTTACGATCCATGATCTAACTAGGGTCTAGCAAGGATTTTATTAGCCAATAGCGGACTGCCTCGCTTTCAACTATTATACTACTGAATTAGATATTGTTGTAGGTAACTGTAGGAAGGCGGTGACGTCATTTGATACGACTATATGTACCTAACATTATGACTACGTACGAGGGCATTACTATAATTGTATACCAGAACTGGGTATACATACTTATACCACATACGAACACAGTACATATTATATAGTATATTGTATATGATGCAGGTATATGTGCATACCAGGCTTTCATCTGCACTGGATTTACATCACAAGAGACAGAGTCTCGTTTCTTTGATCCTCTGCAAACGGTTTGACGATGTTTGTGTCAATTCTTCCGTTACGACGTGTACGAATGGTTTTATACCAGTTTTTTTAATTACTTTATCTTGGTTTCCCAGTAAAGTGGCCATTCTGGCTTCAGCCTATCTCCTCATACGTCGTAAATAGTTTGCAATTTCATATTCAGTTGCTAATTATTTTCCTAAACGTCTTAACTCATCTTATAACTGTAGAAATGAATGGGGAGAAATTTATTCGAATCTCTGACGTCCTTGATTAATACAAGTACCTGGAAGTACCTACTTGTAAAAGCTCCCACGGAGCACGTGTATCTGTACATAACAGTGCAGAGAGTCTGTATATACTGTACTTGTATAATAGACTGGGATGAAACTTCAAACTAGTATAAGGGATCTAAAAGAGGAAGTCTTAAGATGTCAAGATAGGCGATCTAGCAGTTGAATAGAGACAATAATAGAAGATGATATAGGATCAGGCGTTTTAAAATTCGCTTTACAAAAGGAAACTACAAAAGTGGGTGTTTGCAGAAAACGATGCTTGCTCGGGGAGTCGGCATGGGTATAGTGGGACGCAAATTGCCGATCTGTACATAGGCAGGACACGGAGCTATGCCGGAGTCGTGTTTATTCGTATGTAAAGGAATTATATTCGAGTAATCCGCTTAGAGAACCTGGAAGACGATGCCATGTCGTTGCCGGATTCATTGTACGAAAGTTTTGTCAGAAAACAACATTTTCGACGCTCGAGGTGACGACAAGAAGAGGCTTAACTTGTCTACGTCACAACACACTTTTTACACATTGAGTATACACACGAAAAAATCTGTTTATCTATCCAGGACTTCCGTAACTGCAGCGAACAGATTTTTAAATCAATTTAACCGACTTTCCCGCGCGAAATCATGAAACAAAAGATAAGAAGAGAGACATGCTGCCCCCTACGTATACGTTAACCTATTGCTGCAGGCTGCGGAGAAATAAAAGGCGGGAATATAAGTCCTGTACGCTATATGAATGCATAATCCTCCCGCAAACAACCGCCACGCGGCAACCTACTTAACCCATTTAAATCCGTCCCGATATATTTCACGGATTATAAGTAGGCAGAGGTTTGTGAATATTTGCTCAATATTTCACGCCTCTCAAAGGATTGAGATTGATGTCTCCATCCATCTGCATGCATAGCTATTCTCAAAGCTCTCTCTAAAAAATAGATCATAACCTCCAAAAGTCTTTATATGGAGCGTCCGTTCCCTAGATATACTTGTAATATTCCATTACTGATTTTAAAGTTAGAATAAAGTGATTGGGAGAAAGATAAATGGGATGTTTGATAATGTGATAAAACCGTTGCATCGTGTATTTCCAAAAGTCGTTTTCTGCGCGCGCAGTTATAACATGAGATGACAAGATATCCGATGATACTTATGTCTAAGGCAATATTATAATTACGTGTGCATTCATCAAGATAAAATTTCTGTCCCCTTTTTTTTTGTAAAAATATCGTCAGAAATCGCCCCTACTACAAAGCTGCTGACGATTGCAAGTATAAAAAATTCTTTCCATATGAAAGGCTTGGTGCACGCGTCGTTTGATGTCAACAACGATATACAGATACGCCCTATTTTTTATCGTATGAGTCACTTGCTTATTGTACGTGTAAACTAAGCACGTCAATGATCGATGATGAATGATTGGAAAGAACGGATATAATAATATCTTGATATATTAAGATCAGAGTAACTTTAGGTTTAGGTTCGAAATGAAAAAAAAAAATGAAAAAAATGAATACTTCATTCGAAAACGAATATTTGTGATGAAAATTAGAATTAATGATCATGTGAAATCTTGACGGTGTTATTTTTGTTGTCTGAACGGTAAAACGATTTTAAATTGCGCGACGCGACGTGAATTTCAATTGTAAAATATTTTACGCGATAAAATAATATAACGTTGCGGTAACCGCAACACGTTTTATACAAGCGGCAACGGAAGAGAAACCGCAGTGAGGTTTGGTCCGACATTCGGAACACGAGTTGTAATATATTTTCTATAGAAGAATACGAAGAAGAAGAAGAAGAAGAAGCCGGTGCAGGCGAACGATGTGGCGGTACAAGAAAAATATAATAAGTTTCGTCCACGAGAAAACAAAAACGAAAAAGAAAGAAAGAAGAAAAAAAGAATACCGATCGAACGAGATTAACCCGAGATGAATCATTTCTCACGAAATATTCGACACGATTTTTATACACAGTGTTATATACATATACAGTCAATATAACTTATTTAACTATCTGTGTAAATCGTGTACAAAATAAAAATCATGTTATTAGTTTTAATAGTATATTAGTATATATGTATAAGAGGAAAGTTGCAGAACTTGAAACTATACACTGATAACAACGAGCACTTCCTTGTGGATTTTTTCCTTCTCAGTTTTCTTTCTTCCAGAAAAAAGAGCGAGTTGGAAAGTTGAAAGGGAAAAAAAAAAATTCTTACTGATTACGGATAAGATAATCTCTGTGTCGGTTTTATTACTGAAATCATTATCCTGGATAAAAGATCGGCCGTATCTCAGTCGATGATCCTTGAATCATTTGAAAGTACAAATAATGTGTATCAATACCTTTTTCAATTAAAAAAATTGTTTTTTTTTTCTTTTATTTTCAATTTGTTTTTTAGTCTAGAAAAAAATTCACCAAAATTATAGACAGGAAGCCCGGTAATTTGGCCGCGGTATCGTCACCGATTATCGATGCTCGATCACAATGCACAGATGCTACTATATACGATCATAGAAAATCGTGTTAGTGTCGAAGAGCCGCGTAGAACGTGATCAACACGGGTCACGCACGGAATTACGTTTGTCCGTCAAACCGTGACTAAAAGAAATAAGAAAAAGTAAACATTCTATAAAAGCTCCCTTATTTTCTTCCGTCTATATATTATATACCCATACGTACCTATACAAGTTAGAATGAAAAAATTACGTATGTAGGTAAGTAATTATAATTCTTCTTTCACCACGAATTGACCCTGTGCTGCGCAGTTTAATCTTCAAACAGAACTGCAAATCCTATGTATACATGGGTACACAGATTAAATTGAATAAATTTTTTTATTTATTTATTTTTTTTATTCCTTTGGGGTCTTTTTTTTTCATCTAATTTTCTTTTCTTTTCTCGTACAATAAAATTGTAGATTATAGGTGAAATAATGAAAAAAATGTATCGATTAAAAAATCTTCGTTATATTGTTTTTCTTTTTTCATTCTTTTCTGTAGTATACAAAGAAAATAAAAAATAGAAAAAAAAAACGTGAAAATAGAAAAGAAATACATACATACGCGCATATACATGTTTCAGGTTCAACATAACGATATATATTGTTACTATTATATTGATATAAAGTGTTTTGTTTCACATACACATCGTGCCATGTCATATTATGTTATATTATAACTATATTATTAAAAAAAAAAAAAAAACCAAGAAAAGAAAAAGAAAAAAATTCTTCACATTAATTGTATACAATATTATAATATAATATTTTACCCACGTGTGTATATAATATAGTGATAATATCAACGCAGTATGAAAATTAATGAAATACAAAAGGAATAGAGAACTTATCACATTAATTAGGAAAGGAGAACAATTATTATACATAATAATAATGATAATAATAATAACAATAGTTATTATTATATTAATTATACTAATTAAGAAACATTATTTGTTTCCATAATCGCATAATTAATACATCACCATTAATTATATCATAAGTATTATAGGTAATAGGTTTGTTTGTTTTTGTTTTTTTTTGTATTTATGACACAGTAAATCAGAATTAGCGTATAACAACAATTAAATCAATCCGTCACAACAACAATAATTATTAATCAATTAGTTAAATTACTATATTATATTATTAACAGTTTACAACATATCTGCAAAACAATAAAAAGAAATTATTAACGCGGGACTGTGTAATTAATAGCTTCAGGTTTTGTTATAAATTACTAGATAAAACTTATAATGAGAACTACATTCGTATAACTATAAATAAATTATAAATAAAAAAAATAAAAATAAAATAAAACAATATTAAGAATTCTATTTTAACCTAAATGGTTAACTGTTAAAACTGGCAAGCTTGTAAAAATTGTTGTTAAAAATAGTACGGAGTTAAATTTCACGAGAAAACGGTGGAAAAAAAAAGGCACGACGGTTTTCTTGAAATTTCTTTTTTTTTTTTTGTTTGTTTGTTAGTTTTGTCTTTTTCTCAATTATTTCTTATTCATCTACGTCACACTGTATACTTTAATGGTATCAAAAAACAGAGGCAGAAGCAAAAAAAGAAAAAATCGTCTCATTTTTGAATTATATCATTATTTGATTCTCTTTTATTTTCTACGTTGATTTCTTTCTCTTTTTTCACGTCATGTATATATAGACATACAGCTATAATAATTTATTTATTATTATAAATATCATATGTATTCCATGCCAACTCTACCAATGATTTTTCTCCATCATTTTCGAATTGATTCATAATTTTTTTGTAGGTTTATCCCAACTCTAACATCCACTCCAAATTTTTTTCTCTGATTTTTTCTCCGAACCGTTATTTATCTATGAATTTTTGAAACGTCAAACAGAACATTTTTTTGAATTTTTTTGAAGGAAAAAAAAAATCACCAAAATTCTGTTTCCGAAGACAATCATTTTCAGCCCTATTTTCAAAAGTGGAAACTATTTTCTTTATATTTATTTTGCTGATTAGAAAACATATTATTTCGTAAATGTATTTTCTCATACATAAACAATGACAAGCGCTAACAATTGAAAAAAGCTGCGAGCAATTATCCAACCACGTTAGGGAAATAATATTTTTTCATATCAGCAAAATAGGAAAATAGTTTTTTATTTTTTAATAGGGATTAAAATGATTATCTCTGGACACAAAATTTTCGTGATTTTTTTTTTTTTTAATAACAAAGGATTTTCTATTTGACGTATCAAAAATTCATAAATAAATAACGGTTCGGAGAAAAAAACTGAGAAAAATTACGATTGAATATTAGAATTGGGATAATCCTGCGAAAAATTATGAGTCAAATAAAAAAATGGTGAGAGGAAAATAATTGGTCTAGTTGGCATGTATTAATATCTCATATCTATATATATGCGATGAAATAATGTAGATTACGAATTCGCAGTTCGAAAGAAATATACATATGTAGTATACAGAAGAGAGAAAAAGAGAAACCATAAAATATAATATAATATAATAAAATAATTTTATAATAATAGTATAATAATTAAATAACGTTGATGATAAAATGAATTGATAATTTATTTTCAAATTCAAAAATTTCACATTCACTTATATCCAATATATATATATATATAATATTGCATTTATTATGTATAATATTTATAGCTCATTACTCAGACGAATTTTTAATTTATCTCATTTACTTTATTTTATTGTTTTTACTTTTCTTCAAGTTGTTTCTTTTTCTATCAATTCAATCTATATAAATATAATCAATGAATAATTTACACGTGCAGCGGCAGGCATTGAGGTAATTATAAATCACAATATACATTCTACAACATCCCGCGGTATTTAAATATTATACATATACAGACATGATTATTACACAAGCTTTTCTAAAAGACATTTAATTTCTTACAAAAATACATTGGACGGATCCGAATAAATCTGTGTTGCAGCAGTAACGCAGTTTTTCTCTGTTCTCTGTTTTTCTCCTATTCGTTTTTAATTTCATTTTTTCGTTTTTTTGTTACAGTTGTTTTTTTTTTTTTTTAATTTATTTTTTACGTATAAAATGCAAATTATATCATATAGGTACATTTATAACGCCCAGGGCTTGCAAAAGACTCACTCTACGTATGTATAATGTACCAACTGCAGATCGTCGCGTTTATAGAATAATTTTTAGTCGCTTAAGAGAAAAAAAAAAAAACTGATGACCCTGATAACCGTCGAACTTACAAATGGATTCAAAAAAAGAAAAAAAAAAAAAGAACACACACACACAGAACACGATGCGAACGGGATTCAAAGTTAGGGTATTTATACTATACATAGGTTGATATCAATTTCATCGAACGCATGATTACTATTTCACTATTTCACTATTACAGCTTTACTTAATTAGATCTAAATCTACAATGTATTGGCTTGGGTTCAGGCTATAAAGAAACGTATAAGAGAATTGAGTGGGAAAAAAAAAGCTTCGATATAAAGAGAAGACATTTTTTTTCAAATAATTTACATTTAAGCGAAAAGCTTCTTATCGTCGTAAATTTTTTTGTTTTTTTTCAAATTATTCTTCGCATACAATTAATGAAACACTTATTTCGGGACAAACAAAATAACCAATAATACTTAGATTTCATCCAATTTACACGAAAGTTGTAAAAAAAATCACGTGATAATAAAATTCTCGATTCTCTTATATTGTTCTTAATTTTTGGTTGTTTTACCTATAACGTAGCAAATTTTACCTGAAGTTTTTTTTTTTTTTTTCTTGTTTTCTCGTCGGTTCTTTTTTTTTCCCAAATACTTCACGGTTATTAAACGGCATAGCGGACTTTTTTTTGTTGAAAAAATATAGTTTCTTAGTCACTAATTTACATAGAAAAACCGCGTGACCGCTTGATGTGAAAAACCCCCCAAAAAAAAGAAAGAACAACCCCCCCCCCCCCATATAAATCCAATATACAACTCATGCATTCATATGTATATATATAGATAGTCACATTGTATATATATGTTGTTTCAAAAATACAATAATCCGATGTGAAAATTAAGCGAAGAAGTTTTTCTCGATTTTTCCATTATTATTATTATTATTTTTTTTCTTTCTTCTTTTTACGTATACATATACATATATATATATATACTTTTTATATCCATAACTTTTCATTCATCTACTTTGTAGATTTTTTATTTAGTTTTTTTTTCTTCTTCCTTGTTTTCATGTACCGCAATGACATTTCTTACGAGGGCGATACTTATGGCATATGAATTAGTATACCTATACGCAACGTTGAACAAAGCAGCAACTATAGGGGGTGATTTTAACTTATTAGATTAGATCCTAAGTCGTGGTAAAATAGATATTCTTATTTCTTCCCTATCTAAAAACAAAAAAAGAAAAAAACAAGCAGAAAAAAGAAATAAAATAAAACAAATCTTAAAACGTTTTAAACCCGCGATATTCACCTAATAACGATACCCCAAAACCCTCCCAATTTTATTAACGAGAAATAATTTTCTTTTTTTTTGTTTCTTTCCTAAAGATTACTGGCAAATTTACTAAAAGAAACTCTCTCGTCTTTTGCTTGGCTATCGATTAAATATAGTACGATTAAAAAAAAAAAAACAAAAAAAAAAAAAGACAGAAAAAAAGCTTGAAAAATTTTCTTCGACAGCAAATAAGAAGCGTTGGATTTTTTTTATTTTTAAGACACAGATTCATATATTTATAAAATTGTATAAAAAATTTGATAAATTTTCTACCTACTCAGATTTTTTCCCCATAGTAAGGAAATAAGAATGAAACGAAATTAACTCTTCTTCTTCTTTTTTCTTTTTTTTTTACTGTCAAAAAAATTTTTTTTCAATCACAAGCTTCTGAATATATATAGATTAAATAAGCTCGGTTTTTAGATATAGAATCCTGGCTATGTTACGTTAAAACGAAAATCAATCTGGAACCCATCGAGTTTAAAATCCCTGTAACCATACATATATGGAAGAGAGAAAAAAAAAAAAAAACTGAGGAACGAAAAAAAAAAAGAAAAAAAAAAAAGAATTTTCTCCGCGTAGAACGAAAGCGATGATATCCGTTTGATATAATTTCGTTTTAACAATTTTTTTTCTTCTTCTAATTATTCCTAACTATTAATTGTACGCAATAGAAATTGGCCTGTAACCAAAGCGATGTCAGGAGTATTTTGAGGTCAGAAATTATTTTGCTTCATTATTCCTCATATTTTTAAGTAAACATTCCAAACTTCATGCACCATCGATTGTCACTTGATGATATTGTCGATTCAGTTATAATTTGTTCATTTATTTATTGTTCTTATTCCCATCATCCGAATCACCGCATATGCTGCAGCTTCCGGATATATATTAATAAAATACTGAAATTTCCTCGTATTTAATCATATCACAACACAAATGATTATCCGGATGTTTTTTTTTTTTTTTTAACCGCACTTTGTTACAAGATGAAAAAAAAAATTTCGTATTTAATTATTATGACTACATAGAGAAAGCTCATTCAAGGGCCTGCATCAGGGCTCCGAGCTCCCGAAATGTTGAGCCCATTTTTCCAGGCATATTTTGTTTCTTCATCAGACATGACCTCACAGACATTAATTTATCGTAACAAGATACGCACTTGTGGTACCTGCGAAATAAATTTATATACGTCTCGGCAATTCCATACTATAATCGTATAATCAAAAATTATACTCTTTTAAAGACGCGATTTTTTTTCTATCATTTTCTACACCTACCTTTCCTCGCGCGAAACGTCGACGCCAATCGTATGCAGCGGTGCTTGAACGTTTGATTTAATTACAGGTGAAAAATTGCGGAGAATTAACCTCAAGGCAGTGCAGCCCACTGATACGTACCTGCGAAACAAACAATGAAGGTGGATTTTACCCAGAAATTAATCGCGGTATAAAGGATTTTTTTTTAGTCCGGAACTTACGGTTCAATTATCTATAGATTTACGTACTTTATCGAAATACATTATAGAACATAAAATGCTCGTTTTATTTAGCACTACAACTTTTGTTGGAACAATTTCTCCATTTGATGCATAATTTGTGAGATATGACCGAAAAAGTAGCTCAAAGTACAACTATCAATCCCAAAGAAAACTTCAAGCCCATTTATTCCCGAATTGGCTAACTTTATCGAGAAAATTTATAAGGCATAAAATGCTCGTTTAATCAAGTACTACAACTTTTGTTTCGAACAGTTTTCGATCAGATGTTCAGTTGATGAGATATGGCTAAAAGTAGATCCGGAACGCGGCGAGCGCTGAAAAGTTTGCTCAAGAGCTCGGACCTTCGAAGGTTGTAATTTTTTTTCTGCTAGCCTGAAATCGCCCTCGACTAAAACCCTCGTCTCTAAAATAACGGGAAAAAGTGACGAAGCGCGTAAAAGATCGCGTGCGAATGGTCATAAAATAAAATCGTATCCAAAGCTGCAGACTAAACTAGTAGTTTAGCAGCGTAACGCCCCGTCGATATTCCGCATCAAAAATTTATAACCCTTTCGATTCGCCGCGGCGATTCCTCGGTACATTTAGTTCTTCTATTAAACCAGACACCCGCCCATTCTCTGCCCTCGTCCGCAAACGTCCGAAACTAGTTAACCCTTTCTTGTACCGTAAAGGCGTAACGAATTTTCGGGCGTGCACGAGCGCGCCCTATACGTTTAGAACTAAAGCGAGCGATTTTCTCCTCTGTAGAATTATGATCGTTATTTATTGGCCAGTTTGACAGAAAATTTCCCACTGCAACGCCATAAGAAATTTAATTTCTTTTTTTTTCTCAATTTGATAGACAAATACTAAATGAAAAATTCATTTCGACGCTGAATTGATCCCAGTGTCCGTGTCATTTTGTAATCTCGAGGTTGACGTGAACCCTTAGAGCCAAAAAATCGAGTTGTAAGACAATCCTGTTAGTTTAAACAGTGAATATATTCTATTCCGTATAAAGGGTGCAGAATAAGTAACGTGAAACACACGTCACATTTAGTACCAAAGTAGCGCCCCACGTGTGTGACATCTCTATGTACGCGGCATGCCAATGTGACACTGTGTAATTCAGGGTGTCGTAGCCCCTCGATGAATACATTAAATACGTAGGTGAGATGAGCATTGGTTTACATTATGATTTTACTTTTTTTCTCACACGTTTCAGAGCCGCTCCTGGCGTATCAAATTATACATGAATACCATGAAATTATTTGATCGGTACGTAACACTCCACGCTTTCGGCATTATACAAGTTCTATGCAATCATATTCTAGCTGTATATCCTCAAGTACTTTTTTACAGATAATTTTACTATCTTTTATTCCTTGAAATTTTCTCTCTTGAAATTGAATCATTTTATTTGTTTTCGCAAAAATAATTTGCCGAAATTTTAACACTATACGTATAAACCAACTCAGTGGACAGATCCGTATTTTCTCAAATTTATAATTACTTGACCGTCCATAAAATGTTTCCTTCTCGTAATTGCAGCTATATTTCAAATAAAGTGAAATAAAAAAGTGTCGAAAAGGAAACCGAAAAGAAAGTGCTTGCAGTCTGTTCATCCCTCCGTCAGTTTTAATGATTTAATTACTTTTTCATACGCAATTTATATACCGCGTCTGGAAGCTTTGGTATAGGTATTGTGTTTCCGGCGTGAAAGGGCCGTTGAAATTACCCAGCCTGAAAATTAGGCTTCGGTTAAACTGACCAGCTATATATACCAAAGCCGAAAGAGCGATTGCCGCGTGTAAACGCGGGACTCACGCACGTCAGTCTACCTTTCGTAGACTAAATCGTACAGGGTGTCAAATAATTCGACAATATTTGCTATCTGAGATAAATTCGATTCGTATTGATACATTGTCCCCCAAAAATTGCCTCGAAATAACCAAAAGTAACAAAGTACACGAAAAAAAAAAATTACTCCGTATGATGAAATTTTTTTTTTTTTTCCCCTATAGAAAATCGAACGTCATAGATCCTGCGATTCGAAATTATTATACAATTTACGTGAAATTTCATTTCCCTAATTTCTCAAATTTTTCAAATTTCACTTGATGTTTAATTTTTGTTCAACGAGGAAGTATAAGTTACTTTTCGTAACACCCTGTACATGGAAAGATCCTTAGGACCTTCGATGACTCGGGTCACGTTCCTGCAGTACCATAAAAGTGGATACAGCTAATTGTCGATTTGGGCAGCGCGGGGCGCCTGACAGCTGACCCTAATCTCCACCCCCGTATACGTCGGTAACATTATACAACCGGTTGTTAAGCTGTAGCCTTATCGTGCTCACGGCTGTGTTCATTCATCCGTTAAGGTAGCCTAATTGAAACTACATTTGATCCGGAAACGCGTCGCAGGTAGGTATAGTTAGCCACGGGTTTTCAGGTGTAAAAACTAAAATCAAATCAAGACCTCCCTATAGCTTCACCTGTTATTACGCGTTACGATCACCAAACTCGGACTGTGAAACGGAGAAAAAAGAAGTTTCGGCCTTGACGATTATTACCGAAGTCTTGAAACTCATTTATAGTTGACTATATATTTTTTTAAGCGTGTCATTTTCTGGACATTTTTTCTAGTAAATCAGATTTTAGATAGCATTCGTAATTTCATAATTTTCGGTGTAAAAATGCAAAAAATTATAACAAATCGTTGAAATTTGACTGTCTAAGATCCGTTGGGCGTATGTAGTTTTTAGAATGATATTTTCGAAAAGGGTACTTTGCCGGAGTATTACAATTGAAGATATAAAACGCGTGTCAGCGCATATGTCCGCGTCTCACGTGTCCTTCAAATTTCAATCCGCGATTACAAAAGCGAGCGGAATGATTCGGGTTTGAATTATGAACTCGAATTTGCATCTGCCACTTCGACTGTCACGTCTCATACATTGTCTCAGCTAATTATCCCCGGTACCTTTTATCGTCCTCGAATAATGCCCACGTATATTTCGTTGTTGTAAGTATATTCTCGTCGGATATTGACGCGCAACCCTTATCCTCGCCCTTTGCATTTCACTTCTCTTTACTTCTCTTCTCTTCTCTTACTCATCCCTTCTCTTTGCTCGACAAAATCCCCCAGTCCCATAGCTCCCATGGATATGAAGAGACCGTTTTTACGGACGATGAAAAGGAGGGAGAGAGGACCGGGAAACACGAATGGGAGAGGATTCATGAAGGGTGTATAAACGAGAAGGGAAGGGAAATCGGAATAGGAATGGGGATGAAGAGAAGGTTTGAGTTTCAAGGGGTGTCTATTCCCTCTCTCTCTCCCTATCTCTCTCTTTGCCTTCCCTTGGATGATCTCTATACACACGATGCGTATATGTATTTAGGTATACTAGAATCTATACTATCTGTATATGAGATCTGTATATGAAATGGGATAAGTGTTACATGGGCATCGGCACCCTCCTTCTGTAAGAGTTTAATGCTTAAAAAATCCCATAAAATCGTCGGAAAACAAGCCACCCTTGTTTCTACCTATAGAGAGCGATATGAGTAAGTATATCAGGCAAGAGACTCGCGCGTGTCTCAAAGCAGTTGAATATGTACAATGTACATAGCGTTTGAGAGAATTCGAAATTTACGAACTTTAGAATTTTTATAAAAGGATTAACCGTTCGAAATCGAAGAAAATCATATCCCGTACAATTTTTTCGCTCCTTGTGTCTGAAACGCGGATAAATTTTCTACATGATGTTGGAACAGCGTCGTTCTACCGATTATCTTGCGTATAGAGCGTCGAAACATCGGAATAATAAGTATCTAGCAATAAAAAAACGCATACGTATGTATATGAGAACGAAAGAAGAAAAAAAAAGACAAAAGTCTTGACCGCAACTCGCAAACGTCTCTCTGCAGTCTGCACGCTGCATAAGATTCGCGGTATACAATCTCGATTGTCCGCGGGCAAGTTTTAAGGTCATAGAACGTTACGATGCGGTTATACTATTTTCCAGCCTCGCTAAGTCGCGCGCAATACTTTACCAACGGTATATTTCTACCGATGTTAAGAAACAAGACGAAGATAACAAGAAAAAAAATTTTTAAACAAAAAGAGAGATAAAGATACTGAAAGGATTAAAACAAAACAATATCGTTATTGACTCAATTCATACGACATTATTATTTAAAAAAAATCTGTGTATTTAAATTTGCTAATTTACTATTTCGGCAGTTTTGGGGTGGTTTATCTGTATAGTTTGTCAAAAATCAACCTTTCCACCTGATCCTAAGATCAAAGTTGGAGGTAAGCGGTATTAAGGTGATTCCAACGCTTCTTTGGGTAATAATCTCTCATTGAATATTTGTCACGTTCATTTACACGTAAACTATTTATACTTTCCTTCAAATCCCCGTGAAAAAAAATATAAAAATTATAAACAAATGCTCAGATATGAATTTTCAAAATATTTCAAAATCAAGTAAAATCTATTAGATTCAGGCGATTTTATTTCACGACAGCTGATTTTGCTCAGAAGCCTATTATCTACAACTTTACCGGGGAAATATATATTCCTTTTCAATAGTCAGTAAAATATTGCTATTTGTAGGTCAAAATTTATATCGCTTCAATATTATAAAATTAAATACCCAATAACAAAATATAATAAAAATAAATGAATAAATATGTTACGGTGAAGTTGTAGATAATGAGTTTTCTTACAAAATTAACAACCGTAAAATAAAATCGACCGAATCTGATTGATTTTACTTGATTTTAAAGTACTTTAAAATGAAAAGTTCATATCTCAATGTTTGTTTGTAATTTTAATATTTCTTGCACGGGGGTTTGAAGGGAAGTATAAATAGTTTACGAATAGATAGGGATTATTACCTACAAGAATCAATTACACTACATGCACTGATTTTAACGCTAGAACCACCTTGTCGAACATCACAGTGAAAAAATCGCGACGTCGTATAATGTATTTGATCGAAAACGACCGTAAACTAGTGACACACGCAGCGCCATCTCTCGGTGTAAACCCGTACTGCGTGTTGCAGTCGGTGTGGGTAACTTTTCGCGGGAAATTTGAAACTTGTCGTAGTACATATTTGAAACCAGGGATAGACGCGGGAAATCGAATCTATAGAAGCACGGGATTCCAGTTCTGACCGAATTCTCGATTAATAAGAGAAATGAACGCAATTAAATAAAAATCACGCAGCTCTGGCTGATTTATTTGTCGTACGATATTTAAGTCACCCGAAATTGCTTGAATTTCATGGAAATTTCAACATTGGCAGAGAATGTTGAAAATATGGCTTAGGTATGTACGTATGAGACATTTTTTCTCATTTCGCTTAAAACTCAATATCTCATATATCAGGATGATTATTTTACTCACATTTCGTATTTACTTTGAAGTAGATCGCCTATGGACGTAAGCAGGGAATTGCAGAGGTCCAAGTTCCAGATTGTTCTGAAACGAAAAAGAAAGCCTGTCAGCTATCAACCGTCTTGAAAAAAGCAGATGAATGAATAAACAGATCAAACTATCGATAGATGAACACTTATATCACGCATATCACAACATAATTATAAAATACGTGAATAAATGGAAATCTTACTTACGGTTTAAGCGTAATAACTCCTAAAAGATCTACGATAACGGATAAATCGTTCATCGCTACCGCAGAGTCTACCGCCGCCTGTAAAATAGAAATAAAGAAATTTTTCAATTTTTTTTCAACTCAGAGTTGCTTCAGTTTTTAGTTCATCGATGTTTCTAGACTCGAATTCTTCATTGTTCGAAATTTATTCACCTTCAAATCTTTACTGTGCCATAAAGAGTAGACAATTTGCAAAGAGCGGTGGCGGCTGTTAAGTACCGTCATCATAGACTCGTACCCTCTCATCATACTGTTCAATACTTCAGCCTCAGACATCTCTGGGAGTACGCCTCGTTGAGCAAAACTAAGAGCTTGATCACGGTAACTGGTCTGCGAAACAAGAAGGATAAAAAAATATATAGAAAAAATAAGGAAAGAGTTCTTAAACAACGGATTTTCATGTCTAAATTTTCCTTGAAAATTTCTTCAAATTTCACATCATTATAAAATATACGATGAATCAACGCTTTTCAACTCTCCAGCCACTGGATGAAAATTTCGTCAATTATTTGTAGTTCGAAAGAGGCGTTAAATAAGTCTTATCTCAAAAATCTATCTATCCTAACTATAAGTCCGAAAATGCTCCTAGACTCACTGGTAAAAACTCATCCATATCAAGTCCGCTGGGTTTGTCAGCGATCATAGGAACGTATTCATCCTTTACTTTTTCTTCAGGCTGTGGCCTAAGCTGTGGAACCCTAATATCGACCTTAATGTTCGGTTGTATTTGGGCCTTGTTTTGTTTCTTGACCGAATTCCTAGCTGAGAGAGGTGTAGAACTTGCGAAATTTCTATGCAACGATGTAGACCTCGACTGCGCAGTGTTCGGTCGATTTAGAGCAGGATCTGAGGGGCTGTGTCTGATGTTGTTTATCCTATTTGAAGAACAAGAAATATATAAAATCCGAAAATAACAATCCTCGAAGGTTAAATCAGTTCGGAATTATCCCTCCAAGATTATTTCAAAAGAAACCTTTCGATAAATCGTAATAGTGAACTCACTGTATCGGATAATCACTCTCGTAGCCCTGTTCCCCTTCTTTGCAGCTGCTCTGCCTTTTAAGACAATGTTTAGGTGCATCTGGGCTGGGTGCTCTGTTCTTAATTTTGCCATCATCCATAACAGGGGATATAGCTGCCATAGGAGCGACCCTAGGAGTCAAAGTAGAATTGGATCTTTGAGGACCGAGGGGTTGATTGGTAAGATTTTTCTTCCCAAGAAGCGGGGTGATGCTCTGTCTTAGGGGTGGAATCGTGGATATATTCCGCGAGTTTTTGCTCGCATTATTCGCCTGGAGATTCGCCCGGATTTGGCTCGTCGAAGTTATCAGATTCCGCTGAACAGGGGGCGAGGATTTTATCGGATGAACACGTACAGGCACTGGCTTCATTATTGGCGGCGGTTCTTTGTCCATCTCATTAGTGCTCAGATTTGACATGGACGTTGATAGAGTCTGGAGTATTTGAGGCTGTGTTGGGTCTGAAACAACAAAGGCATTCATATCGTATTATGAAATAATAATAAAGTCGCGATTATTTGTTGAGAAAATTCCGTCGAACAATTGATTCTCCCTTAAAAACTAGCCATTTTATTGTCTGTATTTATATAATACATGAAAACACATTGAAGCAGAGTAAAAAAGACCGATTGTTAGATAGTTTGGTGCATATAAACGATTAGTAGTGTTTTATATTCACTCAAGACTCACCCATTTCTTCGGGTTCCAAAAAAGCCTCGAGTTCAGGAGGCGGTGTACGAGATACTGAAACATATCGTGCAAAGCATGCTCTTTCACAAGCTGTACAACGACTAATCTAATGATAACTTCTAATTATCGTATATCAAGTTACGTTTCCAGAAGATTTATAAAATGAAAATAAATCACAATTAGGATCGGCATGTGAAATGGGTACTTTCAGATTTGAATTGATCCAATAATTCCAGATGATCAAATTTTATAGAATGAAAAGTAAAGATCCATAATTTTTGAGTTAGATGTTAGGCTTTAGTCGCTAATAGTAATTGTGCATTTGTAACATAGTCATATCAAGTTTAAAATTATAAAGAGATAGGCGAGGCAGGAGATAAGAAGACAATTAAAATCCAGTCGATATTAACGATTACATTCGTACTATTTTCCCTGAATCATGTAGATTCACTGAGGTATTAACAAGTTGATAATTTTCTGGATTTTATAAGGTAAAGTCGATCAGTTTTGTGGCGAATATAAGTAAAGCGTTTAGTGTATTGC
Source organism: Rhogogaster chlorosoma (assembly GCA_944452935.1). Classification (NCBI taxonomy): domain Eukaryota; kingdom Metazoa; phylum Arthropoda; class Insecta; order Hymenoptera; family Tenthredinidae; genus Rhogogaster; species Rhogogaster chlorosoma. The sequence continues at coordinate 13,505,977 of OX101805.1, read as the reverse complement.
ACTGAAGATCAGGATTTCGGTGGACTTCTGATAAGAAGAGAGCTCAAACTGATCTAAACACGTAAAACACCGATTGCTAAAGTAAGATGAAATATATAAACAGAAATGAATAATCCCTCACAAGATCTGTTCGGTTGAAAGACATCTCTGTAGTCTGTGACGCTAGGTATCTCAGCTACCATAACATCATCTTCAGGATCTGTTCCAGACTTATCGGCTTCTTCTATCGTCTTAACGTCTAATCTGTTGAACGATGAAATAAAGAGAAAAGAAGATAAAACGTTGCGATGTATACGTGATCGAAAATTAGTATTCGAATCATGTTGTTGGGCTACAAACTTGTGTTTTCTCAATTCCGGAGGTCTTTCTTTGGAGAAACTCTTCCGCAGGGAGTTACCATGACTGAAGGGCGATCCTGGGGATGGAACGCCGCCGAAAGGTGCGACTTTTTTCAAATCACAAACGAACAAGACGACATTAGCGATGTGAAAAGAGGCTCCGATCTGTTGGTAATATTTGATACATGAAAATCATATCTCTAGCAATTTCAAACCCCAGGTAAACTCACCAGCTGATTTTGTGCAACGGCTATGTCCTGGACTTTGCCCCAACCGGTGGGAACCGTGTCAAGGGTTCGCGTCGGCTCCCAGCCGTAAATTTTCAACACATCTTGGCTGCCGGCAAAAAGACATTCCCCGCCCTGACTGAAGTAGAGACTTCTAAAGAAATTGGCGACAATACACAAGGATTATTAATTATGAATCAATCAATGACGAAGGAGAAGTAAAAGTCGGTTTCCTTCGCACGGAAAGAGAGAATAATTCTAATCCCAGCCGCCGCTAATTGGTCCAATAAGAGAGAAACGAACTCTAAAATAATCTAGCTTCTAGTAATTTGGTATCACCTGATGGCCGTCGACTGAGCTTGTTCCGTAGACGAGACTAATTGGAAAGATTCCAAGTCCCAGAAATGAACAGTGTGATCCGTGCTCCCACTAGCAAGTAGAAATTCATGTGGGTGAAATTCTACCGTTGTCACCGGGCCCCGGTGCTCAGAAAACTCTCTCAATTGCTTTCCTGCTCTCAAGTCCCATAGCTGATGGAGAAAAGGGGGAATTAGATTGACGAAGAAAATTATTATCTCATAAAATTGGTCATTCGTTTGAAAATTAGCGTCCATATATTCATAACTTGATTTACATCTGGCCTAATAATGAACAGCGGTCTCCGAGTTATGTAGTCAGTATCTTGGGCCGTTTACGCAAATATTGTCGAAGAATTTTTACGGAAGTATAATATAATTCAAATTTATGCGGATTATTCAATATTGTGTAACATTATTCGACCGTCCCAAGCGTTTCTGTTGGTATGCTGATAACTGAGATAAACTTCGGCCAAATTCCTCATGAATATTTTTTTTCTATTCATTTGCATAAATTATAGAGTGAATTAAGTTTACTCGTATCTTATCAATCGTCTAAAAACTCATCTCCTAGCTTTGAACTACTGAAAATACGATGAAGCAGGATGAATCAGTCAGTTCGAGATTCATTCAATAAATTTAAAAGGCAGTTCTTTCCTGTTTGTACAGCCACCCACACATCTTTACCTTCACTTTTCCTTCTGCACCGGCGCTCGCTATCCACTGACCATCAGGACTGAATTTTAAACTATTCACAGTGTCGGTATGTCCCTTGTATGTGAATATACATCCTTTTCTTCTCATATCCCAAAGCTTTATCGCCTTGTCCAGACTTCCCGAGGTCAATAATTCCCCGTAAGGATGAAAGTCCATGCATCTTATCCCGTTTCCATGTCCTGTTAAAGTTCTAGCCAGTTTTGCATGCTCCAAATCCCAGATCTTTAATACGCCCGTCTGTGAACCGGCGCAAACCAAGTCTTCAGTTTGACCAAAACGAACACATTCTATTGAAGTTGCGTGTCCACTCAGGCTCTGTGGGAGAAATTCGTTCATATTTTCAGTCATTTTGATCAAATTGCTTCGTAACTTTGTCGGCAGATATTTCAGGATTGGTAAATTAATTAGAAAGCGAAGATTTCTATCCCAACGACGCTTGAATCTCAGTCGTGTTTTTTTTTCCAAATCTCTTGGATCGTGTGGGTTTATTTCAATCAGTTTTTTCCAAATTTGCTAAATTCCTGGTCTCAATTATGTTTTCAAAATTAATCTCTGTCCCATTCAATACCCGAAATATCATTGCTTCTTTGGTTTTTCCATTATTCAAAACATCTCCTTGCCTTGTATATCGACTCACAAAAAACAGTGAAATTGGATACCAGTTTTTTGTTTCGTATCCTACGTTGGATCGAGTTTCAAACGCAGTTCGTTCGCTCGTTTCATACGCTATCGTACCCGGAGTATAATATCGATCAGTTTTCGGACCCGTATGTTATCCAAGACTGATAATTGACCAAGACAATCTTTCCAGATGTAGAAAACCTGTTTCTTTCATATTTCAAACACCAGAAATCCCCAACCCCAGAGTCTAAGGACTAGATTTCATCTGATTAAGTCGATTTCAGCTAATATTTCAACCCTTTTCAAAGAGAAGATCGTTTTCTGGAACCTAACATCGACTCTGAAACATCTTTCAGACCCGCAAAACCTCGTGGCTCATTAATTTCATCAGATAACGTACTTTAATACGTTGTGGCTTGATGACTAAGGTCCATTGAGGTAAAGGGATAGGGGCTACGCCGATTTCCTAAGTAAATAGACATTTTAAACAGGCGGAATTTAGAGCTGAAAGAAATACTCACCATTATACAATTGTGCTTTCCGACGGCCCATAGGTTTACCTTTCTATCATCGCCGCCGGTTACTAAGACTCGACCAGACTTATGCCCTAGCGCTAGGCAGTTCACGTTGGAAGTATGTGCGACAAATTCCTCTGAAAATGAAATAGAACGAATAGATCGATAATTTTGTGGATAAATTTTGAGGTTATTTTGAAAATGTGAATTTGAAAAAAAGAAAAAAACATCAAAATTATTAAAGAACTGTTTCATTATAGAGAATATCCTTTACAGAGATTGACGCAACAATTGAATGACAAATATATTAACGGATTTTCAAAAGACTCACGTAATTTCCAGGATCTTTTAGTCGACGAAGCCATGGTTCTTTTGTATTTTTATTTTTATTTTTTGTTCTTTTAAGAGAGTTTATAAAAAGATAAAATTTAATTATTTAGTAACGGGTTTGATAAACTGACGTTTTGGTTTTTGAATAGAGAATAATTTCTTCTTTGTAGATTTGCAGCAGATCATTTTTACGATTTGATATAATCTGCCTGTATTTAGTTTCTCTTATTTTTATTCTTTATGAAATATTCAAGACGTTAATTGACTTCGAAACATATTACGAAAATATATCTCGCGTATGTATTATTATTCTCGGTATTTAATTCCCGTCTTTTGAACAATTTTCTTGATTTACTGGTTTGTTGTATCTCATTTCTTGCCTCCTCAATCCTTGACATACAATTCCATCTCTGGATCACATGAAGTTAGCCTCATGTCGAAACCAGCTGAGATTCGGGTCGTAAAAGATTAATCGACGCTCGATATTTGATCTTCGGTAATCGGGTTTTGATCCGACGCAACGTTCACGGCAAACCTGTTGTACAGTTTCTCGTTGTCAGTTATCCTGTTACTCTCATTGTCACCTTGATTATTATTCGAAATATATTATTTATTTTTATCGTCAATTATTCGGCTGTTATGTACCGACATTGTCAACATTTTATAGCCGACCAATTCTCTTCAACATCGTTCCGAAAAACTTTATTATCTTATTGCCCGTTGCGTAGTTCGGAGAGATGTACAGTCGCCGAAAAAAATTTCGCCTCATACATCCAGGGACAATCTCCCGAACCTCGTATTCGAGAATATTTTTATTACATCGATCACCAAGGCATGGTGCGTTTTATCATTTCAAATTCAATATCATACAATCATATTTGCGCAATATTTACGTCCCAAGTTCTACATGAAGTCGGTTATTACGTAGTAAAGATGCGAAGCGGCAAGAGACCGTAAAAATAAGGACATTGAAGTTGCCAATAAACGGATTTAGAATTTCAAATTACCCAGAATTCCTCATGATTTTATGAATAAACAAACTGTAGGTTCTTTGGATTCTTTTTAAAGAATTCAGTTTCTGGTCACGTGCTAGACGATCATAATATCATCTTGTCCATGAATTTGTACTATCGCGTATATTCTTCTTGATAGATGATCAAATAGCCGAAGTAAATTAGATTCTTCCAAATATAGTCACAGATCTTTAGGAAATCACTTATCACACAACTTCAACTCGATTCACATGCACCAATATCATGTAGGATGAATCTCAAGCACAAGAATAACGTTTTATTGATCTTTACCAGATAATCAACTGGGGTCACTGTATATCATTTTCTCAAATCAGGCCACATGGATTAATATTAAGCTACAAGGAGACCTCCTTGAAACTTTCCCACAAGCAAATTTCTATTTTCTCTATAACAATCATATTGCTTTTGGATGAAAAATAAATTCCAAATTCGAAACTAATTCTACCTTTCCCTGACATCATTATTCCTATTGGTATATACATTAGGGTGACAACTTATTCTGACCTCGAATTCAAAATTTTCCAACTCACCCCAAAAGTCCGTAGTTTTCAGTATTTGATCGTTACTAATTAAGCCTCGCAAAATAATTCGGGTGCGATTGAACAATTCTGAAAGATCTTTCATGAATTTCGAAGACAATTTAATTTATGAAAAATCGATGTTCTTTTATTGTGCCATCCCAACTCTCATCCTCTATATTTCTTTATCGTCAATATTCATGCAAGTGCTTCAAATCCTGGGCGAAAATAATCATATTTAGGGGTTGCTCATGAATTTTTAACATTTGAATAACGGTCTTTTCGAATTTCGATCCAAAACTGACGAAATCTATGAGACTGAAAAAATGTAGAGGAGAATGAACGAAATCAGTATATCATCTCAGACGTTAAAAATCGTTTTTTAATCTCATTGAATAACATATTCTCATATTTTCAAATCAACAGTTATTTCTTGATGATTCTCGAATGAAGAACTTCACCTCTTGTTTCAAAGGTAGAATATATTACTTGGATTTTAAAAATATCCACAAAGTATTCAAAGCTCTGAATCTACTTGTGACCTTCAAAAAAGGCTGCCTGAATCAATTTGTAAATTTACAGACAAAAAATTTCTCGCATTCTTCTTCAAAAGACTCAGGCCTAACAAGACGGGTCGTTACTCGGACGATTTTCCCTACTTATCACTGTGTGGAAGGGAGAGAAATTTCGTGAGATGCGATGACTTGCCTATTGTATTCACGCAGATAATTGAAAAGAAAAATGTAGGAAGTTCTACCGTAGAAAATCTATTCAGTTACGCTCACGCCGGAGAATTACTAACGGTTCGTTGTCTTGCCTCAAGTTACGGAATTAAGGATCTCAAGATTCTGATTGTAAAGCGTTTCCGCTTAATTAATCTCCTCACAATTCAGAACAGAATTAACCGTTTTCTTTCGCAGGTTCCTTTTGAGCCATCGAAAATCTTCATGAGTATAAAAACTGGTAGAGTTTACCACCCGGCTCCAGAAATCACTGGGAGTATAGGATTGGTTCGATCCAAACTGGCGATAGAATTCAGTAAATTCTTTGAGTTTAAAAACGGCGAAGAAGAGAGCCCGACCCATTTTTCATGGGACGGTAAAAAATACGAGCTAGACGTAAATTGGTATAAACAATTGACTGGGACAGTCCTGTGACGATATTCGCTCAACTATAGTTTCTTATTTTCTAAGTTAAAAAATTGTACAGAATTTATTACATTGTTTTATATATTATTTTACTCTGAATATACATAATTGTTATTATCAATAACATAATAAAAACTTTTTCATTTATCTATGAGTAATATAGGTACATTTCATCATTTGAAATCAATTTATTTATCACTATTTTAACGAGTATAACAATAATTTATTATTAATATATATACTTTGTTAGGACGTTGTTTTTTTTCATTTATAACTAGTTCGGTAAACAAAATTCATTATTAGGAAAAGAAATTCGTTGAATCGTGAAATTTCTCGCGTTTGTATTGAAATATTAAAACGATTTTGTCCAGTAGAGTTACTCTCAGTTCGTTTATACGGTCGAGTATTTATAAATATAGAAAAATATTGAGTAGTATTGCTGTATTTGTTCATCTGTTCAAAAATGGCGAGTATAGCGAGTTAGATATACACGGATATTCTATTCTTCAAAATTTCAAACCTACTCAAAGAAAGTATAAACAACAAATCTAGCCGCTTATATCCGTTTTGTTATCTTGTTTCTGGCTTTGAAAAAGGCTGAAGAGAACCTGGCTGGACCCACGAAAATCCGAGTGCCTTAGTCTCTTCTTCTTCCTGAAAATTCTCATTATTTTCATTATTTTATACCAATAATACAGACATTTTTACACATCAATATCACGGACGAATAGACTCATGCAATACCTTTGGTTTCGATATCCCTTGCTTGATTCCGTCATGCAACGTACTGTCGTAAGGGGTAAATGTGATGTAATGCGGATCGTCTGTTAAAGGTGGATCATAAACCTGGCTTAAACTCTCTTTCACGCTGGCCTTAACTCGCTCTTGAAACTTTTCGGGATCGCTATCAAATCTGAAACAATGTATGGACATTAATGCGAGACGTTTTTTTTTTGCCAAAAATCGATTTCTATAATTTGAGAGGACCAGCATGTCGCGGTTGGAAAAATTGATCCGATTCGACTACTCTAGATTCAAAATTGTTCGAAAGCTGCACCGTCGTGAAATGAATGAGGGTAATTGAACGAAAAAATTTATCATAGAAGATATGGTCAATTTTCGAAAAATTTAACATTTCTTTTCCACTTATTGGCAAATTGCGCAGCCCAATGATGGAATTTTCAAATTTTCTTTATTCATTTCCTGCCAGCCCATGTTTTGAACAATTCTGAACCTAGAGAAGTCAAATTTGACCAACGGTTTGATTCAATTCATGCAATGAATTTCATGATGTGAAACGAACTTTGGCAAAGAAATAAACTGATTTTGGACTAAGTTCAATTTTCTGGTCCCCTTAACAATTTATTCATAAAAAATCGATTTTTCGAATATATGAAACGACGAATGAAAATCTAGATTCTAAAATAGACAGACAGAGCATGAAACGGCGGAATAACGATTCTCTTACAGTGTCAAGGCCTCTTGATTATTGGCCGTCATTTTGGAATCTATTTTGGCGAATACTTTGACGATGTATTGCACGAGTTGCCAAACTCTGTTGTTTCTCCTCCACTCGGGGAATCCCCAATTTGTGTCAAGCTCTCCGTTCTCGGGGTTCAACAGCGGGTGAAAGACGTTCGATTGGAAGACAACTTTCTGTTGAATTTTGGGAAAAAATCAGCGTTGAGAATGGCGAAGTTTGAATGAAAGAATAACAGTTCAAGTTCAAGTTCAATATTGTGATTATAACAAGTATCAAATCTCACCGGACAACCGCCGTCTGGAAAATTGTGAGGCAAAGTAATTGTAAACCTGAATACTCCGCCTTGGTAAATTCCTTGTCTAATGAACAAGACGCCGAACCATACTGGGGAGAAAAATGTAAACGAAAATTCTGAATACTGTATTTTGATGAAAAATAAAATGAAAATTTTACAATCATACTAACAAAATGAGTTCTGCGCTGATGGAATCACGTAAATTCCCTTGAGGTCTTGCTTCTGCATCATGTTACTGTAATTTGATATTATACATTTTTTTTCATTGATTCGTTTTCAATTGATTATTTAATTTTGGGGGAAAAAAAAAAAAATTAGGCATTTAAAATGCATGGATGATATAATGTATCGTTGTAACTCACTATTCGGAGAGAATTATGTACTCTTGTAAAAATACAGCGTATTCTTTGCTACTTTGAGCAGTCGCTGGTCTGTCAATCATTTTTGCAGACATGGCAAGCTGAGTTTCTCCATTAGTATTAGCGGGTAATAATTTTCTGAATGATCCTTGCCGCCTGAAATCTTCTCCCGTGTCGCCGTCACCCTTTTTGGATCGTTATTTAATATTTATTTATTTATTTTTTGTGTTCGATGGATAAAACATAACATGTATACAGAGAAATTGTTGCAAACAATCGTGAACCGTATATAATAAATATTTTATAGGTGAATATGAATAATTATCGATCGAATATTGTTGTTATGTATCCTACCTTGATTACTGTTGAAACGTTTTTCGATGACATCATACGTTTGTCATTGATATTTGTATCTCTTCCCGTTTCTTAACCCTCGATGTTACTTCCAAATATTTCCTTCTGTCAAGATTCTACTCAACTGAACTTGTCAGTTATCTCGCGACGCTTTCTCTTTCGAGTTTTGCGAGTCTTGATTCTTTTAACTTTCACGTGATCACGTGGTCGAAAACAGAAGGGCCGTAACCATGGATACCACATGATAATACTACACCTCGAACTTGCGATCGAAGATTATGGCTATATTGTATCGTTTCACGTTATGTTAGGATAATCAAACATCTTAAAAATTCAGCTTGGGTAAAATTAAGATAACGAAACATCGTTGTATACATAACATAAGTTATTTTAGATTTGTATTATTTAGGTTAGGGTTAAGTTAGGTCAAATGACCACGTGATGAACCAGCAGACGTAACATAACATAACCAAAAAATAAGTTGAAGCGTTAAGTCAGATTCGGTGTCAAGATTTCCTCTAAAAACGTATAAAATATAGAAAAATAATAGAAAATTTTTGGTTCGACGTGAACATTGGTTCAGCTTATTATTTATCGAATAAATTTCACGTCCCAGAACTAAAAGTAATCTAAAACCATGACGGCCAGGGAAGTAAACAAGACGAAATTATCCAAAGGGATATTAGACATGAAGGTGAGACTGAATAACCCTCGAATTCAACGCATTTTTTCAATTAAGAAAAATTCAATTATTCATATAAACGCAATTATTGTCACAGTTTATGAAACGGACAAAAGAAAAGGTGGAAAAACAGCTGTTCGAAGAAGAAGGGGAGGAGTATTTTGGAGCTCAGTTAACAAACCGCATGAAAAAAGGATCGTAAGTCGACGACTAATATTCCTCAATTATAATCTTTCATATTTCTCGCCAATTTCCCGTCAGATATTATCATTTATTCAATCCAATTCGATATCCCTCTTCTTATTTAGCGGGGCGTTCATCGTCGAGCCAAGCTTTGTATTTTGCGAGGGTTTGACGGACGGAAGATTTAGCTTTCGGGGCATGAATCCGGAAATAGAAAGGCTGATGGAGCTGGAGGAAGAAGCTAGGCGATCTGTGGCTCAGAAAAAAGGAGAAACTGATATATCCGATGAACAAATGGCCAGGCATTACAAATCCTCGACCGTGGATACAGTGGCTAAAAAATTCAGAACCAAATCTGAGAACAAAAAATTCATCAAAGACGTTGACGACGCCGAAGTAGTACAACCGGTACAGAAGAAGCCAAAGTTTCTGAAACCTTCTGATTGAATTTAATATTTAAAGACTATATTGTACAGAAAATAATTCCCTACACGCAACAGATGAGCCGATGACATTCGTTTTGTTGAAAAAAAAACTGACATAGAATCATAGAAGTTTATTTTGTTATATCGGAAAGAGGATAAAAAAAAAACCTTTTCTGACTTTTATTTCATGATATTCTGTAATATCTTAGCGGGTTTTAAGTCAATCAACAATTGACTTGTTAGATCTTTTCGAATTGTATGCGTTTTCTACTATTTTTTACTCACATACAGGCTTATACAAGTTCATGTTATTTGTGAATAAGAATTTGAATCCCATCCATCCACTGATTTTCTTCATGGAATTTTCTTCCTCGTTAAACTGACGATGAGCTATAATCGATTCATGTCTTTGCATGTATTCAAATTTCGGAGATCTGGCACGCAGGAATAATAATACACCGCCACTTTGTTTATTTACATTAATTCTTCCAAGCTCGGTCTCTACATTCACTTGGAATTGCCTAAATTTGATAAAAAATGGCACTGTCCTAAAGTGAGTATAATGATACCCCCTCCGGCTAGCGTCAGACACAAGTACCTGCCTGTGATTGGCACTCTAAATAATGTAGCGCACATTTTCAAGGATGAAGAATACAGCAGAATTGTGTCCAAATCTGAATCCGGAGTGTCTTGATACACGAATGGTCTGACTCTTATCTCGTGTCCAATTTCTTGAATCGATGAACACGCCGAAGTCAGTCTCGCTGCCTAAATTCAATAAATAATTAGATTATTCAACGGCGCGATATCCCCCGCCACAGATTCATCTTACTTGTATAAATGGAGCTAACGATATCAGAACCCACAGCAAAACGTTCATAATACTAATGTAGATAATCGGACTGGTCTGCACGTCGACGTTATCGTATTTCAACAGCCACATAATCCCCGCCGTAGCCCAGGCAAAGTTTACCACTGTGTATATGCAGACCGTAGGGCCGAAATCGTCGTTTAAATACTTCAACAATCTTTTGAATTCGCTAATCTCCTGTAATAGTGGTTCAATAGCGGAATTAGCAAAGGCAGCAAAGTATTTGTCGCGTAAATCCTTCCTACCTTCATCCAGTCCAACGGAGCCAACGTATGTTGGAGTAGTTTGGCTCGTAGAAAGTAGAGATGCGACGTTAGCAGCTGGCCTTGGAGGCAGTAGCTTGTAATGATTGTTCCCTGGACCATGTCGTGCCAGAGAGTGCAGATAATGAGCAGCAGTTTGAGAGCAGATTTCAGTTGGTCAGGACTGGAAGAAGAAGCGACGTTATGGAATTGGATCTTCGCTCCCAAAGAGAGACTGTTCCGCCTTTGTTTTCAGAACCCCTCACCTTTCACTCAGCCATTGAAACACGATGATTCCTTGCGCCATCATTATATTCACCGTAGTCAAAGCTATGATCATCCATACAATGCTCAGGCCGATGAAAAGCCACAGTATTCTTACCAGTCTCTTCTGACTTCCTCGATCGGAAGGATTCGAAGACATGAGGAAGGTCCTTTCCATTAGATTCTGCAGCTGTTCGTTCTCCCTTATTCTGAACAAATAAACGGCGTACAAATACGCAGCGAGATGGAGAACGCTGGGGATGATATAGCTGAAAGCTATACTTCCGTAGCATATTCGCTCGTACTGTCGCACCTTCGTGGCGTTCGATATCAGCTCGTATTCAACGGGCATAAGTTTATAGCAGAATCCACGATCCCTTCTATAGAGAGAAAAAGAAGAAAATATTGACATCGGGATGATGAAGATATAAAAACACGCAATGTGAAATTCAAAGATTCACCTAAAACACGCCATGTACTGCAGCACGTATCCAATGCACATGAAAATAATAACTTGGAAGGTGTGGAAATTGACGATTATTGAGTAGCAAGAACAACGCTCGACGTCGTCTCCGCTCATCGGTTTCAGACCCATTACTCCGAGGAGTCTCAAATATGGTCTTAATATTTTGCATTTGCAGTAATGTAGGACTGCGGATATGCTCAGATTTTCGTAGTCAGGTGTTTCGGTGATTTCTCCGATCTAGAAGGAGTTAAGGGAAGAATAAGTCCTAAATGGCATTAGACAGTGATGCAAGAATCATGACGCAATGTCAGTTGAAGTTTGGACTAAATTATTGTCTCAGGTATTTCTATCACCGGACAATCTTACTTCGGTACTTTCAAACTCTGATAGAATCGACGGTGTCGACGTACGCAATGGGTTTCCATTGTTTCCGTTCGGACCGGGTTCTGGATCCTTTGCGATTGTCGCCACGTTTGAGTTCTGGTCAGGCTGCAGCCAGCAGAACATCATATCCTCTTTGTTAATGAATTCTAAAAACACGATAAGAGGCGTTGTGATGCCAAACTCGTATCGCCCAGCACCATATCGCTCGGAATAAAAATGCGAAGAAAATAAATTAAAATAGCGGAAAAATGACTGAATTCACTCGATATTCACCGAATAGATGATTAATAATTGCTATTTCATATGATAGCTGGAATCTATAGGCTTCATCGATGAATTTCGAGAGACTCGAGGGAGAAACTGATGTAAATAAAGGTTTGAAAGTGTAAATAAACAAGCCAATGACTTACCAAAGACATCTCTGTGGTAGCCAAGTAAACTTTAGAGTCTCCAGACTTGAAGACATTAGCATACATGAGCATTTTCTCGTATCAATTCCCTCCCCCCTCATTGAGATAACAATTCATATATTCATAAGGATATTTTGCCTGATGACTTTTCACCTCCAGACGGTGATATAAGACAATCAGACTTTGATAGAGGCCTGTTTGTGAGTAGTTTGTAGCCATACAGTTCATTATTTTCATATTTAAAGCTCATCGAAACAATAAGAGAGAATATGGTAAATGAAATCACGTTACTCGTGCTCAGCGACGATCAGTTATCTTTTATTTATTTACAAGTGAGTAAAAATTTATTTAATATACTATATTACTCTTTTGCCGTTCCAAAACTTCGGCTTTAATTTATTGCCGATTTTACCCGCAGGACGTGACAGTCTCTTACGTTCTTCTCTGTGCTTCTTCATCTGCTCGTCTGAACGAGCGTACTTTTTTACCTGAAAAAATGTTCATTATGATTGTAGAGGATTATTTATCGAAGAAACTATGAGAATCTTACTTTCGAATTGTCTTTTTATACCCGGTTTTTCATTCTCGTGGATATTTCGTCGGAATAGAATTTTTTTAATCTCATTATCAAACTACAAGCCTACCTTTTTAGTGCTGAATGTCATCTCCCTGTTACCTAAGGAGCCAAGCATTCTCACGCTGTTTACTTCTTCCTCTCGTAATCGTTGACCAAGACTAGCTCTGTAATAATTGAGTATAAAAATTGATACATGAATTATATTGTTGTATGTGAATAACAGATTGTTAGTCTTTTATGGAATGCCATGGAGACGAACACAGTTTACAGTTCGAATATCATTCTAATTTAAGTTTACGACTTGACTGATTATTATCTAGGAAAAGAATTTCTAAGAAATAATGATCAGGATGTAATCAATCTGGGATATATTCTGTTCTTTTCGATCGACATTTCATAAGATATCGTGACTCGATGTGTGAGGGCTAAGGCTCGAGTTCCATCCGGAAAATAGAAGTGAATTTGCTGTTTTCAATTTTGAAAGCTTGAAAGATGCAAGGATATAAAACGTCTGTCCAATACGAGTGTAAATAAGTTCAAAGATACGAACGATAAATAAGTTTGATGAAAATAACAAGCTTTACTTGTTCATTCATCCAAGATAAAGAAGAATAGAGAGTATATCAAATCTTCTGAAGTCATAACAATTATATTGAGGAATTATAGTTCATTAATAATAATAATGTTGATTATTTGTATTTTCAAGGTTCTGTAGCTTGCTAATAGACTCCGATACTTTCTCAACTCATTAAGACTAACGAGAGTATCTCTTTCTTGATATTGACCGTCAATTTTTCACATTAACTATTTTAAACATTAGGAAAACCCGGTTCTTGTCTCTCTCATCGTTTAGACGCCGATTCTACCTCCTCAAAGTCGATTATTTTACTGACGAAGCTCACGAAACTTGCCTATTTTGTTTTTTCTTCACCGCTCTGATGCCCTTGTACTCAACGCCCTGTTTGAGTTCGAAAAATTTAGCTCTGCCGTTTTCAGATCGCTCCTTAGTCTCAGTTCCAGTATTTTCTACCCGTTGTGCCCTTTCTTCTTCCCACTCCTTTTGTCTAGTTTCTCTTTTGATCAATTTGTGTTGTTTCTGCACTTCCTTGGCCCACTTTTGTTCGTCGTCGGAACTTCCCTCGTCGGAAGAACTCTCCTCAGAGCTCGGTTTACCTGAAATTATCAGACTGTTGTAAATATTGCGTTCATTTCTAATGTTTCGAATCGTTCCGATTCCAATCACCTTCCATATCGTCTTCTTCTTTTTTTCTAGCCGCCTCTATCTCGGCCTGTGCTTCGAGCTTCTTCTCCATCTTTATTCTCCTCGATTTATCGAGCTGTGAAATGACGGGATTCAACAAGCGGAACTCTTCGGCATTTCTGTCCACTTCAAAGTCAGGATTATCGAACAGAGCCTTGAATCGATTGTCTTTGAGCAGGTTCGGCGTCGTCTTCTTCTTTTTCTTCTTCGAATTCACGTCTAATTCATTGTCCATCAGTTCTTGAGCGAGACTCCGATTGACCGCCGGTAATTTTTGAACCTGAGAACAAAAACGGTAGTCAGAAGTCTCATAAGATTATTAATTCGTCATCGACTCACTTGTACTCTGTTTACTCTCTCCTCTTCTATCTTTTGCCTTATCTTCTTCTTCTTATAATCGGCAAAAGCGAACGGCTGCGCGACGTCCTTAGCTTTTCTATAGAGCCTAGCATCCATGAAATATCCATGCATGTAAGCTCGGAGTAAATTCGTTCCTTTCAGATGCCCAAGTCCAAATTCTTCGAGTTCCTTATCTGTCACAAATTTGTAGTCGTCGTAAACGGTGTCGAAGTTGGATTCTTCCAATTCCTCAGTCAAATTATCAAGGAAACTGCACCATCTCGGGGCCGGGCCTAAGCTCGGTATGTAATAAGTCTGCATCTTTGCATTCTCATTTGCAATGAACAGCATCCCTGTGTCAGGAACGACGCAGAGATTGTTGAAGTCGGACTGTGCCTCTATAGAAGTGTACAGTTTCCCCTGAAAAGAAAATCATCCGATATATCCAACTGCTTCTGACTTTAAAATTCTCATTAGTTTCCTACTTTATTTCTGGATCCCTTGGACTACAAACTTACGCTTTGTTTCTCCCAAATTTTAACGACCGAACTATCCATAGAATAAACCAGATCCATCTGGTTGTGGAATTCTATATCTCTTATCGGCAATCCGTACATATGATCCTTAACCAGGAACGGCTTACTGGATCTAATATCGTAGAGTAATATTTGTCCGGTTGCGGTACCCACGCCCAAAGTGAGCGCGCCTTGAAACTTGAGAGCTGTGATGGATGGAAATCCTTCGAGCCTAAAAGTGGTTTGATCAGTAATTTCAAGTTGTTGAAGACCCTCGATTAAAATTCAGGATTCTAATCTGCTCGGAGTTTCTTACTGAGTATTTTCGGTCACACAGTGAAATGCGCAGTCTAATGTCCCCACTTTGTTTCTCGTACGAGGATCCCAAGCTTCTACTCTTCCCTCCTGAGTTCCGACAACTAGCGAATGATGGACAGGATTTACTGTACATCTGTTTATCCCGGAAGCCTCGGTGACCAATGATTGTAAAAATTGTCCCCTTTCGAGGTTTAGGCGGTAAATTTCGTTACTGAAAATTGTAGAGTACGTTTTTTGTTAATTGATAATAACAGGTTCGTTCGTATTACTTTTGAAAATAACTCAGATAGTTTGTTTCATTTCGCTGTACAAACATCGCTCCTAGTTTAACTCAGGCTTGTTTTTGAGTCAGCAATTCTATCTTATTAGTTCTCAAATTGTATTTGATGGAAGATACTTTCAAGATGAAATTCTATTACGTTTGAATCCATTTTCTCGATCAATGCAATACTTTGGATAAAGAATATATAGCGCAGCTCACCTAGCTCCAACGATAAACAAATCACAGGACGGATAGTGGTACTGCATGTCTCTTCCGAACCGGGGTATTCTAAGTCTGTAGTACTTGCCTTGCGCAGAATGGAATTCGACGTATCGATCGCAGTGCAGGAATACTAACTACAAGAAATTTCATTAGCTATTAAACCCTATAGTTATTAAGAAATAAAATCTACAAGAATAAAGATAACTTTCACAATTCAACAGTAAGAACAAGAAGAAATCTTCTGAAATATTTAATAATTGCTCAAAAAATTTCAAAGTCATTTTAAATCTCTGAAAGTCCTTTTCTTTTCTTGTAGATCAGACGGTAAGTTTTTTTGGGAGTTCGATGAGATTGTATTAAGTTATTTTCAATTCCTTAGGAACTTTTGAAATTCAGTGAAAAATGCAATCAACTGTTAAAAATTGTTGTATATCTTTGAAGATCTATCATCTCTGGATTGATATGAAATCTTTGAATTTGATGTTGAAGATACAGCGAACCTTTGTATATCTGTGCAATGAGAATAAAACTATGTAATTAAACTGTACAGTGATGTGTATATACTTGCCTTGCTGTAGTCATCGGACAGTATTTGAAACGTTACAACTTCTGAGTCGAAGCATCGTTCGAATTTGAGTGACAAATTGTTAACGTCGAAACACTTTACTCTTGGCTTGTATATTCCAGTGGCTAAAATGTACTGGCCGTCTCTGGAGACTTTAACTGATGTACTGACACCAGGCATATCAAAATCCTGAATGAGTTCGATGCGTCTTCTGATGTCTGTGAGGAATGAACGTTGAGTGATATTAAAATGGTGCATTATTGAATCGAAAAAATTATTTTCTTTTGAAATTTTGCTTCTGAATTGATTTCGGTAAACTTACCGACATTCTTCTTGAGCAAGCTTCGCCGTTTTCTCTCCGATAACCACTGGAATTGTATAAATTTTATGAAGTTAAGAGAGCTGAACCTAACCTCAAAGTTAAATTGAAAACTTCATTCTTACCTCAGGGAGTGATTTTCCCGCGCTGAGATTGTAGATTTTAATATTGTTAGGATCAGAGACAAGCATTTTGATCTATTCAATATCGCATGGAATTCAGAATCTGAAATTAACTGATTATACGGATCTGTTTTATATTATCTCTCGATGTTTACGGGCGACGCAACATAACGTGACATGACATGACATAACCTCGAATAAAACACATGTGCGTGCAATGTGCATGCTGCGTCGGATCGAGAAACAATCTCAAGAGGTGATTATCTTCCGAAGATATCGCGTTATCTAATCGCGACATTTTAAGTTAACAATGATAATAGTAATAATTATAATGGTTGTAAATTTGTGTGGGCGTATAGTTTGCTATAAATAATTTGCAACACCCATTATTTATCTAAAACAGGAAGATGCGACTCCCTGTTTTAAAGATAAAATTATCGAATTCCTCTTATCTTTTTCCGAGATAAAACCAAGGTCATGCTATCGACTACCGACAGGTTGTTTCGTTTGAAGATTTGCTCCTAAAAATCTCGCTGAACGGATAAACATGCGACTTTAGTCGCTGTTCTGTATAGAATAGAATAATTTGACATGCAATAACGTAAAGTAGCATCATTGATACGATTAAAGATACATCGTATTAAAAGAAGCAAAAATATTATGCGTGACGCCCCGTTCGTTAGATACCGTATTTGAGTAAACAGACCTTGGTCGTTCACGTCATGACGTCATAAAAGAAGAGAGAAGGGTAGGCGTGTCTTAAAATGCTCCTGTCACAATGACGGCGGTCCGGATAATAATTCAGGTGTAATGTATTTGTCCGTAGTAAAAGGCGTCCGCTCGAAGGATGATATTGAGTAAACCTAGTGCGACGAGGGGTGAAAAGTTATGTAAGCTTTCAAAAACCGGTTCTAAATCATCATGACAAAGATAACCAGCGATACAACCTTGCATTGCCACTATTACGTCATTTTGGAGGTTAGCTTTAACCCAGCTGACTAACTCCGAATTGAAACGAAAACAATAACAATGGAGAGATACATGTACCTGTGGCGAGGTCTCCAGAAAATATACTACAACTTCGGCGATCAGCCCAACGGTCTAATATGCAAATTGGCAACCGTCAAAGACCACGTATTTGTTTCAACAACGACAAACAATCTCTACCACGGTATCGTCTCTCAATTAGACGCGGACACGCCGCCGTCGTTGACGTTTAAAAGGGCCCAGTTTTACGCCGTAGATATCGCCGCCAATTCTGACCATTTATTCGTCGTCAACTGCGAAGGTCAAGTCCTGAAAATAAACCCGAACGATATGACCGTTTTCGACACCATCACCCTCAGAGAAGAGCCTAAATCATGTAGTCACGGTTATAAAACCGACAACGAAACCGTCAAAGTAAAAGCTTTAGCCGTTAGCGATAACGCGACACTTTTTGTCGCCGAAAATGGGCAGCTTTGGGCGAGCGGTGACCAGCCGCAAATTGACATTAAAACCTCCGAGCCAAAGAAGGTGACGTTTTTTGACGGTCGGATTGTTTCCGGAGTGGCTTGCGGCACCAATTTCAATGTCGCTTTGGTTAGGAAGATGGTGAAAGCGATGAAGGATGATACTGACAGTGAAAATGACATGGAGGAAGAAGTCTTCGTCAGTTCTTGCCCGCATTGCGTTAGCGATGTTATGCTGAGTCCCGTCAGCCAGCCGTCAACTGACACTTGTCCGCTGGGTCTTCACGTTAGACAGTCTAGCGAAGATCGTTCGACCAATTCGACCAGCGCCTTGTCAACAGCGAGCAAAGATCACGAGGATGACGAGAAGCGGTTTGACCAACCGCCAATGACTTTGACTAACGGTGATGACGGTTTGGCCGTTGAAATTGAGAGGGAAGAGAAGAAGAACGTCATTTTTATAAACACTGAAGCTGCTCGCCAATTTTTAACCAGGCAATTGTCCTGGGTATCATCGTACGGTAATGCGGGTGAAGAACTGCTCGCTGAATGCACCGACAGACCGACCAGAATATTGAAACAAAACGTGTCAAATATGGCGAGCCTTGTTTACGAGGGAGTAAAAACCGTCGGTGATAAGGTCGTCACTTTGTCTAGGCACATGAGTGGCAGCTCGGATAATAACGAAGCGCAAGATAACGGGCAGGAGGGCTTAGAGGAGCTGGGTACTGGTGAGACTAAACCGACGGCTACTAGTCTGGCTAACAGTCTTAGATGCGAAGAATTCCCTTGGTCGTCAAGCGCTGGTACGTCTGAGAGGGAATTATCCGAGCAGGGATTGAACGATAGAATAAATTCGCTAGTTAGAAATGGGAACAGTTTGTTATCCACCGAGCTTTGGACTTGGGGGGATATTCAATACGGGCAATTAGGCACTGGCGATATCGTCAAGAGACCGAGGCCGGTTTTGGTACCCAAATTGAACAATTTGGGCATAAAGAAAATCGTCTCTGGCGGCTTTCATGTGCTCGCTTTGACCCTGGATGGCCGAGCTTTTGTCTGGGGGAGAAATAACTCGTCCCAAGTCACCCCGCAGTCACCATCTAACCAAAGCTCACCCATATTATTCAACGGACCAAGCTCCTCGCCGACCGACAGAGCCAGAGACATGGCTGCTGGGGAGAAGCATACGCTAATCATGACTCCTTTGGGATTGTATTGGATGGGGAAACAGAGGTTTGTCAAAAATTTTCGCCCCAGTTCGAGCCTAACTTCTGCTTAATATCAAGGCCCAAATTTGGTGAAAGTGATAAATATTAGAGATGAGATAATCTTCTCGGAATGAGTCTCTCCTCGGGGACAAAAAAAAGAAATGATCTTCATTCTTTTCAAAATTGAACCAAAACCCATTATTTCTTTATCCGAAAGCTTGTCAATCCGTGAAAAGTTAACGAGAATAACTATTTTTCATTGATTTCATTGCATTGCTGATCCAGATCATTTCAACGTTCAAAGTTAGGCCGATTGCTCAATTTTCATTCGCCTAGTTTAGAATTAGTATAATGCTTGAATGTTTCCAGTTTCGACCGGCCAGGAGAGCTAGTGAAGTTGGATATTCCTGAAGCAGTGGGCTACAGTGCGAAGCACATCCTGTGTTCGGGTTCCTACAGTTGTTGTACGACGATAAACCAGCCGATTTGTGATATCTCGTTTGACCTAACAAACGAGCAGATATTCCTCGAAGAAATGCTGCTGGTTTATCAAAACCTGATAAAACCGTTCCAAAAGAAGGGGGGCGCCACTCAGGAGTCAAACGTTTATGAAACTCTGTGTCAATGTTACACCGAGCTGATAAGCTTCACAGCTTTGAACGTCCTTAGCTTATGGGATTACTACGAGCATCGTGGGGAAGCGTACGAAGTTGTCGTTGTAGCAAGCATCGAGGAATACATAACGGTTTATAAACATTACCTGAATGCAATATGCGACGTTGTTTCTCTGGGCGGTTTCACGCATATAGCCAGAATTATAGACGTTCCAAATGTACTGAGCAACTTATTTACGGACAGGATAAAAGGGAGTAAGGGAAAAAAGGCTAACAACGAAGCTATCATTGCTCTAGCTTTACAACATCCGTTAAATAGACTGAACAGGTATACTGCGCATAGGTATTCAGGCTTTTGCTCAAACGTTAAAAATTTTTTCACTTATTTTTGTTTTTCTTTACGTAGAAAATGCTCCGCCTTTTATTTATTTTCTCACCCCATATTCCTTATTACTTCACAAGGCGAGAGTTGTCCTTGTACAAAATCTGAGATATTAGCCTTTTTTATTACGTTCAAAGCGTTTTTTACCTTTTAATCATCCATCCTACCAAACTGGGATCTAAACGTTTTTTACTTCGTGAATAACAGGTATAAATCAATGGTGCAAAGTTTGATAAGGATAAACGGTCCTAAATTGGGTATAGAACGTCTCCAAGAAGCTTTAGGAAAATGGGAACAAATTTGCGACGAACAAGAGAGGCGGCAGAAGGAAGCTGAGACGACAAAACAGTTTTGGGAAAGTTCTGGTAAACTGGTTGAGCTTCTAAGATCCCCGGACAGAAGACTGATCAGAGAATCCAGAACACATCCCATAGCGGTATTAAATTCTGGGAGATTTTCTACCCACTGGTTCGTACTGCTGACCGATATCTTGATACACGTCAACGGTACCTCACACACGGTACATCCTCTGCCTACTTTGTGGGTAGAACCTTTACAGGACACGGATACCCTCCAGGTATATTGAGTTTGTGAATTCAGTAGAATAGAGTTTGAAAGTAATTTTGGATCTGAACTTTTGTATAAATGTACAACAAACCAGTACTGATCACTTCTCTTTTTCTTTATTTACATTTTTGCATGATGCATTGTGTTTATGTGTGTCCATTGATTTAGTAATTTCTTTTCTTGTTTCGTTGGGAGGAGCATGTTGCATGGAGAAAATTGATCAAAAGAGGATTTGTGTCGGTAGGTATGCACTTCTCTGCTTCTTAATCATTCGCAGTATGTGTCAGAATTCACGGAAACAGCGCTAATTCTGCCAGGCAGAAAGTCTTGGCTTGTGGGTCTGGGAGCTTTTCCTTCGTCGTTCACACGTCTGCGTTATTTTACCGATGTAAAGAATAAATCTAAAGAGACTTCCCTCCCATTTTCAGAACGCCTTGTCTGTAACAACGCCGGAGGACAGTCTTGTCTTGTACACACCTACTCCTAGCGAACGTACCGAATGGCTGCAAGCTTTACAAACTGCAATAAAACGCAGCCTTCTAAGAGTTGTCGGACATGTACCGCCCTTAGTTAGGTCAAGTTCGTTCTCATTCACCAAGCACAGCGTTTACAAAGACGCCAAGTACACCGGTCCGTCTCAAACTATTTAATGGCCAACTAAAACCTGGTCGGAGATATTCTTGTACAATTCTCACTCTCAGATCGAACAACCAGAGTTAGGACTTGAAACAATTGTAGACCGCTTATACCCCCGACCAGGTCTCAGTGATTATAAATAGCTCAAGATTTACGAAGAATTTAAAACATTGCAGGTCGGTGGTTGAACGGCAAACCACACGGTCCTGGAAAGTTGGAATGGAATGACGGACGTATGTACGCGGGTCATTTTCACCGAGGAATAATCCATGGTACAGGAAAAATGGAGATACCGACACAGGGGATATACGAAGGGCAATGGAAAGACGGTCAACAGAATGGCTATGGCACAATGAAGTGCGTTTTTTGGCCACTGAATTTCACCCAATGATTTTTATCAGTCTCCAAATTAACGGACGTTGTATTTCTTTCGCAGATACATCACAGGGGATATATATGATGGATATTTTAAAGACGGTTTACCCCAAGGCCATGGTATCAAGAAAGAAGGACATTTCATGGCCTCTGTTGCTTCTATATACATCGGCGAATGGGTAGCTGGTTTGAAACAGGGCTACGGCGTTATGGACGACATCACGACTGGTAAGAGGTATTGCTTGAAATGATTTGTACCATTTTTCTGCTGTGTTATGTGTCAATTATTTTCGGAGGTATTGGGGGCGGAATCGACATAGATACAAGAGTGACGATAACTTGATTTGTTATTATTTCATGATAATATCGAGGAAATGATAATCTCGCAAGCTAAAGTTAAGGTATATACGGACTGATAATCGAGCGAGAGGATCTTGAAAATACTAACAATCATAAAAAATGATATAAAACTGGAAGCGTTAAAATGTTAGAAAAAATCCTGGAATGATTTCGAGATTGTCGAGGTTTAACAGATTTCGAGTTGGCGTGAAATCCCCCATATATACATATCTCAGTTCCCTAGGCGCAAAAAATGATTATTATAACACGTATTTCAGGTGAAAAGTATCTAGGTTCTTGGAGTAACAATATGAAACATGGATGTGGTCTGATTGTGACATTGGACGGGATTTACTACGAAGGAGTATTCATGCAAGATGTTTTAACAGTCGGTTAAATTCTTCTAAGATTGATTAATTTCTGACTAAGACTCAAAGGGTAATATTTTCTTTATTCCAACACTTTTAGGGCCATGGTGTGATGATATTTGAAGACGGCACTCATTACGAAGGAGAATTTAGATCCGCTGGTGTATTCAGCGGCAAAGGAACCCTGACCTTTAGCAGTGGAGATAGAATAGAGGGCAGTATGAATGGGGCCTGGAATGAAGGGGTCAAAATAACTGCAACTTTGCATATGAACGTTGCCAACGGCAGTTCGCATGTTAACGCTAAGCCAACGTGAGCAAGAATAATTAAGCTTTATGAGAAATAGTCACGCAAAAAGAAGCCACAGTCTATATATTTACTTCCAGATCATTTGGCAAACTCTGCGTTTCTCCTGATCAAAAGTGGAAGGCGATATTTCGCCAGTGTTATCAGCAGCTCGGAGTTCCTGAGCCCAATTCCAAGAGCAGTTCAACCCCGAGTAAAGTCGGAGAGACTCAAAGGGTCTGGCAGAATGTTGCTGTAGTTATAACTAACTCGCATCAAGATACAATACAACGAAAAAAGGACCTAGCCACAGATTTGAGCAGCAGTAAGGAGAAGGAAAAGGATCGACACACCGTGGACCACTTGGAAAAAATACCCCAGTTCGGATTGGACAGTCTAACTCTTGCCACATATGAAGAAGTTCATAATTATCTAATAAAAGCTTTCGAAAGTTCACATCATCCTCTTGGGACCTTGTTATCCGAAGTAGCGGCAGCCTACACTGCTACCTACGGAGGCGTTAGAGTTCATCCTTTGCTCCTGAGCCACGCTGTCTCTGAACTACATAGCATCACCTCCAGGGTTTATCACGTTGTTACTTTACTGTTTCCTGCTCTTCCACCTGGAGGACAAGAACTTGTTTTAGAAACTGAGGATGGAGAGGAAAGGTGGGAATTAATAGACGCATTTTACTCCGCCGTGGGATAATTCATTGATCTGTTATCAAAGATACTCCATATTTGTTTGGAGAAAATCCCTCGGTTCTTAGTAACCGCTTCTACTCAGAGATTCTTTCTACTATAATGGGTTTTAGAGTGGCAATTTTAAGTCATGTTTCAAATCTTACCACCCCAAATACTACAGCTTGGAGTTATATTCGCAAGATCAGGTTCAGTCTGAATAGTACACTGCCTGTAAAAAGATTTGGAATTCTTGAAAATCTCTTTAAATTAAAGTTTTAAATCTATCAAAATCGATCAATAATACTGTGAAATCTTTCGAAATTGAATGGCTATCTTCAGAAATCATTTTAAACGGTTTGAAGTCCCTTAAAATTCTGTAAAAATTATTCAAATTTATTTAAAATCCTTTCAAGTTTTTCTTCAAGACTTTTGTAAGTCATTAAAAATGATGTCAACTTGTTTAAAATTCTCTGAAATCAACCGATATTTCCGAAAGAAATTTGAATCGCTTCGAAATTCGATGGTTTTCGAAAATCGTTTCTTCAAATTTCCCGTCTAATCCAATGACTCTATGTTTTCAGTAAGGTGGTAAGTGCGGCGGCGATTCTTCACCCAGTACTTTTACCTCGCGTACATTCAGCCCTTTTCGTCTTATACGCCCTACATAACAAGAAGGAGGATGACGCCTATTGGAAGAGATTACTGAAGTGGAACAAGCAACCAGACATTACGCTGATGGCATTTCTGGGCATTGATCCGTTAGTAAAATCCCCAATTCCGATTATCTCAAACATTATGTAAAATAATTTCGCGGCTATAATAGAGAATCCTTGAATTACAGTAAATTCTGGAAGAGTGCTAACGCCAATCATATCGGTGAAAATCCGCTGGCTAGCGATTCTGAACAATTATTTGGGGATGCTGTAGAGACGCTGCAACAATTAAAAACTACCTTTTCTCCCCTCGAAAAGCTGCTGGTTATTAGAAATACTTTTGAGCAAATGACACAGGTGAGATTTTTCGACTCTGCACCAGTCAACTTTGAAATATCTCCAATCTAACGAATGGGTAACATTACAGGCAGTTCAAAGACAGCTGGGATCTACCTATCTCTGGACTATGGACGAATTGTTTCCAGTATTTCATTTCGTCGTTGTTAGAGCTCGCGTCTTACAACTTGGCAGTGAGATTAATTTTGTAGAAGACTTCATGGAGCCTTATCTACAAAATGGCGAACTCGGTATAATGTTTACCACGCTCAAGGTGAGATTGAATGTATTATTTCTGAGTTCTCTATGAATAATTTGTGTGTTTTATTCGTTCGCAGGCTTGCTACTACCAAATTCTACAAGAAAAAATGAGTATGAGTAATTGAGATTTAGTAATAAATTAATAGGAAAGGATTAACGAAACTAAACTATAGGTAATCACAAGCCTAACGCACACAACCGGATGCGTATTGGAAATAGTGAAAGCGACATAACATATATTTTATTTATTTGCATTCGATGTGATACCAAGTCGTGATATTCTCCAATTAAGCTTTGATTAATGTTAGGGTCCATTATAAATTGTAAATAGATACATAATGAAATGAAATGCAAGGAAAGAATTGACATATCAAAAAAAAAAAACAATGTTATTTATCATTTCTTCGATTTTAGAATGTAGAAAACTGTTTAACGATACGTCTTCCCGATAAATTAAAATTACTTATGTATGTACGTATGTAATTCCTCGTCGTTATTATATCAGATGTTAATAATTATTGCTCATTAAATTACCATTTACAAAAGTGAATCCACGCTAGTATCAACAAACATTGGAAGACGAATTAATATAGAAAATAAAATAAAGAAAAATTGACATTTACAATTATTTTTCATTCATATTAAACTTTCGATATTTCATCAATTAACTTCTCGTCAAAGTTAGATGGACTTTACTATGGGCGAAAAGAAAGTTTCATATTTGGACAATTATAATATTAGGAAATATTCATTAAAGCTGATCAATTCTGACGATAAACCAGTTCTTGTTTTCTAGAAGTTCGATATTCCGATGCAAAAATAGATAATGTGCAACTAATTACCTATATTCACTGCAATTCATTTTTCTTTCTTCAGTATTAATTAGCATTTATATTTTGCGCTGTGTTCTTTACAATATCAATATAAGACTCTAAGGAGTCGGACTAAAGCAAACAGTTTGCGGTTCTAGATAAATAATATGCTGCAAGAATCATAATATGTTCACATCTATTGTCGATAATACCAAAACATAGATATTATGCCAGATGTTTAAAGATTTATTTCAAATATCATCCCATTATAATTTGGTTGTATTATATTGTGTAGGAATAATGGTCTAAGAAGAATTGTTAGAAATGGAATTCAACTAGCTGTGATATATGTATTTTTTGTGACGGTGAACGATGAATCCGAAACATTGATGCAATCGATAGTTGCGCTTGACGGGTAGAGAAAATTTATGATATATTTTCCTTGACATCGTTGATCGCAGCTAACAATAGAACCCATCGACATTCAGCTCATTGAAACAGGATCGATAAATAATTTAGGAAGAACGTAGCTTCCTTTGGCCTAAGTCCAAGAAATCTAATTTTTGTTATCTTTAAAAAACTCGCATGTAAGACATTTTTTTTGTCTGACGATGTAATGTTAGTTATTGAGAATAGTTGCAAGAATCAAATAATCGAACACAATTTAACTGTGAGATATAAATTTCCAGTGTGCGTTGATGTTATTTAATTTGAAAAAAAAGAATAAGTAAAAAATTTACTTGCATGATAGTAGACATCTAGTCGTCGCGTTTAGTTGCCATTTCTTTTTTTTTCAAATCTTTTTGTTTTTTCGTCATCGAATAAATAAATAAATACATACTACGTACATCTAGGTATATCAAAGAAAGTTATAATATATTTATATTAGTATTAATATATAGAATACTGTACAGTGTTTAGTAATTGAAGTGCGTCCAGTAATAAAGTTGCATGATCATGAATATTACAGTTAGATAATATTGCTTATAGTTTAACAATCAGTTCTCAACTATAAGAAATAATGAAAAAGAAAAAAAAAAAAAAACTGAAGAATTTATCTTTATTTATTGTCAAGCATCAAAACTTATTGTCATTAATTAACATATCTAGATATATAGTAGATAAATAATCGCCGGAAGACGTTGAGTTATTAATTATTGTAAAACTAACGGTAATAATTAATAAGTACCGAGTAGGAAATTTATTTACAATCCCTCATTCATTGAATGTGTTTTGAACAGTTTTAGTTATTTATAAAAAGATCATAAATTTTTAGATAACGAATGAGCAATGAAACAATAACTGCATAGATGAATATAATACATGTCTGTTTGATCAATACAGTAGTATTTAGTGTTTAATATAATATAATATAATAAAATATAATATATCAATAACAACTTAGAAATAACTGAACAAACAAATAGAGGGGGGGATTAATTAATTAATTAATTCGTTGTCAATTTTCGAGACCCTAATTTCAAACTATCCTGTGATACCTTTGCTCTGGACACTCTATAATTATGAAATTTTTTTGGGGGGAAAGATATGACGATAAAACTTTATCATAGGTATTTATCTATACATGCTACTTTACCTTTGAATCAAGTCATTGCGGCTTACGTGCTCGTCGGTATGTGTTTTAAAGAAAAATAATACTATGTATAGAATATAGTAGATATATTGAGGTAAGGGATAAGTGTAACATAGTAAGAATTCAGTTTTCCTGATGATATAAACAAATAATAATAATAATAATAATGATAAAGCAATTTTATGTGCAGTTTGTAGCATGTACCTGAAAATATGCAAATTTGATGCTAAATATAAGTATACATATATATACATACATATACATACATTAATTAAGATAAGAGTTGATTTTAAGTCGTGAATTGTCTATTGGAAGATGACAATCAACAAACGTTAGAGTATCTGCGTTGTCGATTATGTATGTATTGTACTGCGTACTCTTTAATACAGCGAATGAATAACACTTTGTAATTGCAGTTAATGAATGTATGCGATCTGACGATAGAGAAAAAAAAAGAAGAAAGAAAAATAAATATCATAGTTTAAGCTGTAACGGAACATTGCTTGAAAAATAATCGCAATTAATATCATCTTTATTAGAAGACAATTATCAGTTACGATCTTGCGTTATTGTTAATAAAAGAAAATCTCTGTTGTTGTTGGATATGGGTATCTAGTCATTCCTCGACTCCGACCTCAGTCACCTCCTATTTTTCCCTCGATGTTATATTTTTTCATTCAAATAATAAATACACTAATTAAAGAATTTTCATGAATAATTATAGATGATTAGTTTCACATCTAATTTTGTTAGTCGAATATTTCAATGAAATAATATAATTATAACTTCAAGATTATCAAATATATATATTTTTTTTATTAAACACAGAATCACAGAGCAAACCGGACATATTGGAGGGGTGGGAAAGATTACATATGTTTCTCTACCGCTAATCGAACAGCGAGGTCCCTCCTATGTTGTAACGTTATGTGTTTAAAAAATTGATTATTCATTACTTAAGATGATTTGATTTTATCGTTAAATCAATACATATCGGGACCTTGCTCGCTCGAGTAACACACTAAGTTTTTAATAATAAATTCTTAGTAAGAATTATTTAGGTTTATTTACAAATCAAGGCAATTTGTTACTCGTCTATATATGTCCAACTCTCTCTAATCGTTTCGTTAAAAAACACTTTTTATGACAAAATTTTGTACAATATATATTATCTCAAATCCTTACACAGTCCATGGCTTTTATGTTTGTTTGTTTTTCTTTCTTTCTTTATTTTATTTTTTTCTTCCTTTCTTCATCTGATTATTATTTAGTTATTTCTTTTTATTTTTTCTTTCTTTTCTATAAATCTGTTTGTATATAAAAAAGGGACGACTCATTCAGCGTGCATCGTCATTCAGCTATTGGGTAGTACACATAATATCTATCGTATCTCGTCAAGATTCTAAATACATACGACTAATATGTATTCATACAGTATTACACAATGGGAATTATTATAATTATAAAACCAATCCAATCACTCTAATATAATCAACAACTATTGCACACTTTATTTATTTCTTTATTTTTATTTTTATTCATTTTTTTTAAGTTTTCTCCTTTTTCTCTTTCTTTTTCTTTTTCTCCCTTTCTCTCTTTCAATATGTATTATACCAACAAGCTACGCAAAGATTGAGCAATAAGCTTTATCCTATCAAACGTTCTCTAACAACGACAACAATAAATTATCGCGGAAGCACCAGCTTAGCTTTCAATTTTCTTCTATTTTTATCGTATTTTTCAAAACTTAAAGCAAAGAAAACGGTATGATCAAGATACATACCTATATAAATTCAGTATAACTCAACATAAAGTAAAGAAATAATCGACGCCGTTTAAACCGATGAAAATTTCTAATTAAAATCATTTCCCCCCGAGGTAGTATTAATTATTTAATGAAAATCAACGATAGCTAAAACTTCCAAATTATCTGACTGTTGCTTTATTTCTGCTCATTCCAAAGTCTT
Source organism: Rhogogaster chlorosoma (assembly GCA_944452935.1). Classification (NCBI taxonomy): domain Eukaryota; kingdom Metazoa; phylum Arthropoda; class Insecta; order Hymenoptera; family Tenthredinidae; genus Rhogogaster; species Rhogogaster chlorosoma. The sequence continues at coordinate 13,476,721 of OX101805.1, read as the reverse complement.
GATCTATATTGTTGATCAATATTCTGTGCAATATTGCACAGTTTAAATTTAATTGATAAACTGCTGCTGTTGCTGGTATATAATAATTGATCTATAATTTTACAGACGAATTGTTTTTATGAAAATGTGGCCATATCAGGGTTTTAATGACTGCAAATTACCCCGCTGAATGAAGTATGCATAGACCGGAGTCTTGTCCATTTATATTTAACATAGGTAATATTCATCTGTATAAAATGCGACCGTGATTTTCGGGGGGGGGGGTGTTTTTCCTATTTCTTTTCCTGATAATAGGATAATTATAAACGTTCTTTCGAAGGGCGTTCTTCGGACAGTTCAAAACACAATAATAATAATAATATTAATAATAATATTAGGGTATTATCATCTTGTAATTTCGGTAAGAGAAAAGGTGGAAATATAAGTCTTTACCTATTCTCTTATCGAGTGTTTAGTTTAAGTTAAAAATAAAAATAAAAATAAAAATAAAAATAAAAATAAACAGTTACAATCAATGGGAATTTATATGCCAATTTCTTAGATAGTGTAAATATATTAGGGAGCACAAGACAAACTGATACGTGATGATTTAATAATGGCTAAGAGTATGATAAAGAAAAGAGAAAGAAATATTGTCTCGACAAATGAAGATGTTGACAATTTTTACTGTTTGTATTAGAAAATTTCAAAAAAAAACAAAAAAAACACACATTTTTTCTTTTCTCCTTTTCATACTCTTGAGCAATTCCAACGATAAGCTACTAAACAAATATACGAATATAATGATAATTACTCGATATATAATAATAATAATATAATATAATATAATATAATATAATATAATATAATCTGTACACGGCACTACGCTGAGAATAAGATTTCTAACATAATATTATAATAATTAATTAATTAATTAGTAAGTATATAAGTTCTTCTTTTGCCTAGCCGTTAGAGGGTTGCATTTTCTTTATTATTTGTTTTATTATTAATCAATCATTTTTGAAATCTGTTAAGATGTAAAGATTAGGCTGTGAAATTGTCTAAAATAGAAAATAAAGATAGTAACAGTTGATTTTCATTTCATTTACTTTTCTTATTTCACTCAAATCACGGAAATCTTTACAGCTTTTAGTTTTCAACTTGTTAGCGTAATTATTATTATTATTATTGATGCAAGTATAAGATAATAATATCTGATTAGTATACCCTGGAGGGAGATAATGATATGCGTCGGTAGAATTGATTATTTCCGACGTTGATTAGAAAAATTTAGAAATTATTTTATTATTTTTATTATTTTTAATATTTTTTTTTTTTCTTTCTTTCTTTTTCTCGCCACAGCGTTATTATATTTCTCTTTTCGTCTTATCTTTCATGATCGTGTAGCCTAGTCACAACTTTGATATTAAATTTCAAATAACTGGAAGGTTCCAACCATGTATCAGCTATTTTAATACTTATACAGCAGAGATAAATTCACGCTCGTTATACATTGTTTGTTTTTCGTTTTTTTTTTCTCATCGTTATCCCCCGCTCTTTTCCAAGCAAATTTTTATCGACAGTAAGTTATCGTACAGATTTCTATTTTATATATAAAAAATTTCATATCTATTCCATTCGCTAAGTTCTTTGCCTAAGTCTACTCCACTTTTCTACTCATTCTTCCATTCGTTACGCTCTACCCAGGATAGGTGTTATAGGTATGCTCAATGAATTCCAGTTGGAAGTGGCAATTTTTTACATCAAAATTGAGTTTCATTCATTGTTCTGTAAAGAGGAGAATAATAAAAAAAAATTAAAAAAAAAAAAAAAAAATACAAAACATTCGAGTCTTCATATTATAATGTATATTAAAAATGCATTCGGTGAGAATAAAAACTTCCAAGTGTAGACGACTCGGTATTTAGAATTTAACGATATAAAATAATTTTTATGCGTGCAAGAATCGTTTTTCCCGAAATTTCGTATGGGCCTTTTTTTTTTGTAGATACGAAATTATAACAAAAAATATGTTACATGTATTAAAATCTGCATGATCTTAGAAAAAATTGGTATGAATTTAAATGAATTAAACTTCGAAAAAAAAACACAGTTTTATGGATAAAATAACAAGTAAATGTTCATACAGATGATTGACATACGTGAAGAAACTTAAGAGTTGTGATTGAAAAAATTATCGGACAGCGCAAAGATATATTTAAATATTTTCTATGGATTTAATTAACATGCTTTTCTATTTCAGAAATGTACAAATTCCTTTCATTCATAAATCCTAAAATATTTAACCATGTGAGAAACTAATCATTTGTTCTTCGACTGTAGATTAAATAACTTGGGAAGACTACTATTCAGTGTCAAAAAAGTGTATAAATTATTACAATCGTAGTACAGTTTTGCGTTAAAGAAAAAAAATTTCTTGTATTAGATAGTACGAAAAAATTTCGCCGTATTCAAACGGTCTGGGTTATTCGTTCTATTCAAATAACCGCGATCTGCTTAGTGCCTGAAAAAGAATTTCTCTACTAGCAGACTGCGTTATGGATGTAAAAAAAACAGTACCGTCGGAAGATCATTCTAAGATAATAAACTAGTCGGAAAATTGCTAAAATTTTTAGTACGTCTTACACAATTTTCAATATTAACCGGGGGGGGGGGGGGGGGGTCTGTTTCTTATACAGATTATAATAGTTTATGGAAAGTTTTTTTTCAGCTGAAATAATCAAGCTGACTAATGTAGCCGATATAAATGCATTCACGTGTTTATGTGGCTCAATATAAAAAGCGAAACGAAGACGTAAACTGGGTATAGAACTACTTCGATTATAAAAGTTAACAGATTGTTCCAGTTCATTGTTTCCTATTTGTTTTTCTTCGCATCTATTCCGAACGATTTTGAATCCGTAAATCTGCCTCGTCGGAAAGAATGAAAACAGTATCAAACAACCGTTTTAATTTGATTTTTAATTTTTCTTTCTCATCAGCAGAGAATTTCCATTAGTCGAATAGAAATGTGACGAATAATTAGAGAACAATAGGTCTTCCTGTGAAAGAAAAGAAAAGGAAAAAAAAAAGGAGAAAAAAATAAATGAAAAGAAAAAATAAAAGAAAGTAAAATAAAAAAACTTTCAAATAACTATCCTAAAATTATTAATACCTCTTTTTTTTGTTGTTGTTGTTGTTGTTGTTGTTATTTTCCCCATTTTCTTAAGTAGTATTGTTTTCCATTAGCCAATCTTCACAGCTTGCAGAATCTTTGTTCTTTCTTTCTTTCTTTCTTTCTTTCTTTCTTTCTTTCTTTTTTTTTTTTTTTTTTTTAACAGGATCATTCGTTTCAGAGTAAAAAAAAATGAAATATCTACGAAAATATTATGGATGTTTAATATATACATATATATATTCAACCCTTTCTGGACATAAATTAAACTGTGCATTCAAAAAAATCCATTCCAATGAGCCGGCCACAACTTATTAGAGAAACAGAATCGTTGGATTTATCTGAATATTTGAAATTTTCATTTCAGTTGAAGAAAAAAGAAAAAGTTGAATTCTTTTCGAAAAAGGACCAATAAATCGATAATTACGTGTCGCTTTTTGAAAGCTTATAATATTTGGATAGATATTTTGGTAATTGTTTTTCTTTTTTTTTTTTTTTATTTCTTTTATTTTTTTTTATTAGGAAACGTATGATCCTGGTGAAGGTTTACCGTGCCAATATTCTAATAAGCTTTAGAGATGGATTACAGTGAAAAAAATTCAAAATTTTTTTCAATCATAATAATTCCATCTTTGTTATGTACTCCGAGTAATAAATTGAATTCGTCGATAATGTAACAGTCAAGTTATAACATTGGTCTAACGAAACTGACCTCGTCAACAAACTTCCATTTTCTCTTCTTCTGTCACCCGTCGATTAAACAACACGATGTTATTGCACGTATTTAACAATGCGTTGTTGTCGTTGTTATTATTATAATGATTATTATTATTATTTTTCATTTTTCATTTTTTATTTTTTTTTTTTCGTTTTCTTTGATGCCCTGATTAATCCTTGAACTCTGATTGTTCTGTCGATGATAGAAAAAAAAATAAAAATAAAAATAAAAAAGTGCCAGAGGCTACAGAGCCGGCAAAGCTTTTAGAAAAGTTTTCTAGAAAAATTTCTAAGCTCGCTTAGCTATTTTGGTCAATTGCATTGCATTGGATTAAGAATGACTAGTAAACGACGGGTGCGTACTAGTCTATCTGTGACCTAGCTGGGCATAGTTGGCTGTCCGTAACACAACAAGTGAGCGATGTAGAGGGCACGGATAAGAGCCCTCCTTACGGAGTGCTGAGGGATGCTGCTGGCTGTTAAACCAGATGACCTACTTTGCTAGGAGTTTACAACGGGAGGCCCGGAGACCGGGCTTGGGCTATTTTGTCTGGTTTGCGGTGGCTGGTTGTAAGGATGATTGCTGTTGCAAAGTACTGTGTAAATGTTGTCCACTTTGGTCAGCTTTTCGAAGAAAGGTATCAAGTCCAGCAGTTCAGAATCCGTCATATCATCGAACCATGACGCTACCGGTACCTGAACGAAGGATTCATTTTTAGCAAAGAGAAAGAAAAAAGATTGATCATATCTTTTCCCAAAAACCGCTGATAGATACTTGTACACATTTCAACTTGATAAATCATTATGACAAGATAAGGTGAATGTAGTATAAGTGAAGTGATATTTTTCAAAGAAAGAACTCAAATACGTCGGAAAAAACGATTATGAGATAAAATTAGCAGAATTTTAGGAATATACTAGCAGGCAGGAAGCCGAAGATTATTATTACACATTGATAAGTGATGCAGAATTGAACAAGGTCGGGAAAGTAACGATTTTACACGTGATGATATAATTAAGTTACACACACCGGTCCGAATGAAATAAAAATAGATAGTCACCCACACAATATAATTCGTATTTAGGTGTATAGAACGGTTTTTTTGCTATTGTCAATGTCACAGAATTATTGTCACCTTGGAACAAGCAACAGAGTATTTAAAATGGATGGAATTATTTTCTTACCGCATTATCCGGGTGAAAAATGTAGCTAGCTGGACTATTGTCAACGATTAATATCTGTTGAAGATCTCTACCTAACTTGTTAAGGTCTTTAACATAATTCCCTCTGTGGAAGACACATGACTCTCTGAATAATCTTGCCCTGAAGACGCCCCATCTATCCAATAGATCTGCTACTGGGTCTGCGTACTGAAAATTTAGATGAAAAAAAATATAATATACGATAAAGAAATAATCGGTTTCACATCACATCGTGTTTTAATATTATCCTTGTAGATTATTAAACACGGATTATTATCACTAATTCAACTCCTTTGATACTTTTTTTTTTTCTTTTCTCAATTCAACTCACTGCCCCGAATATACGATAGATAATAGCAATTAAGAATTTGGGAATAATGGAATATCTTTTAGGAACTGGTGGACACAATCTTTCGCTTCTCATACCCATCTGAAGTCATGTAAGGTATAAATAGTACTACTTTTTGCCTAGCTCTGTCTGGCTGTAAATAACTCAGTGATTTTATTTATATATATATTTAAGGCCTAAGAGGCTAGAGGGGAGAAAAATCTGTCGATAAAAAAAATTCTAATTCACTTTAGTGATAGAATTTTGGCAGTTACATCAGTCGTCGTATAAAATTCTCTGCAATGTAGGCAAATTTACTGTTAACGACAAAAGACTTTCTCTGTTTAGCATAGAGACAATACACGGAGTAATACTGGGGGACGATACTGTTTAAAATTCAATAGGAAAACCAGCGCCATATGTATATATGAGTTGGGTATGATTTGAATGCTCAGTTGAGTTAATGGAAGATTTTCCATAATCGTTTTGCAGACCACAGTCATCGTAAAGAAAGAAAAAACTATGAATCATTGAACAATGTGGTATTTTTAATCTGTAATTCAAACCATCTTCGATTTCTGATATTTTTTGAGACTAGGAAGTATGTGGTTCGGAGGATGGTCAGTTTAGTTGGAAGACGAGTATATGTAATAAAAATTCCAGGATTATAACGAAGACTTGTAGGAGAGAACAGAACACTCACCTTGGCAAGACTGGCAGTGAACAAAACACACTCGTAGAGCTCGCCCATTCTTTGTAAAAATTCATCGACGTAAGGCCTCTTTAGTACATAGACCTGGTGAACGGTACCATCTATTTCGACCGGCACGACAAAATCTGCATTATTAATTGGCTTGAATGAGCTATGAACTAACGTTTCGTCCAAATCAATCACCATGCACTTTTTATGCATGTCCTGATGGCGGACAGGGGGGAGTAAAAACCGGGGTGAACCGCTGCCCAGTGATGGCGAAACTCTTCCGTCTCCCTGGAGAGAACTGGCTTTTGAACTTTTTGAACTACCGCCACGTCCTCGGCCCAGACAACATAGCAGTGATCTGAGGAGGCCTCGACCGCGTGGCTTCTTCCCGCTTCTCGGACCGTTCGCCACTTCATTTTCTCGCGGTATTTGAACTGCAATAACGTACCAAATGTTAGATATGCCAGGAGTATTAATTATTTTAAATTTAAGTAACGGAAAGCGATGATTTTACAAGAATTTTTCCCATATACAGGGAAGCGAAGAAGTAATTTTCCCCGACTTCCTTCGGTTGTGGTTTTAAATGTATCTCAACTCTCTTTCACTGAATCAGCACAATCTCAAACCAACTTTGCATTAATTTGATCTCTACACATTGATTAGAGCTTGGATATCGTCCAACGACCAGTTACGCAACCGTAATTGATAAGGACTAATTGAACGGTCAAAGTGAAATAGAATATGCCTAATCTTACTGTTATCTTATTATTATCGATGAAATTATTCTAATTCCTTGTAACAGGATACAAGGGGCATTCCGTGCCGATTTTGCTAATTAATTATTACTTTTAATGAGATTTCGCATTGAAATGAGACGTTTGTACAGGGTATTCCTTGTCAATTGGACCTTGGTTTTTTTTCTACTTTATATTTATATGGTGGATTCCACGCCAAATTGAGTCTAAATTTTTTTTCTTCGGATACTAAATAAAGATAATTTTGGGGATAATTATAAGGTTAATTCAGCGCCAATTTCAGGCTTGTATTTTTTTTTCCCTTTTCTCAAATTAAGACGGAATGCCTTGTGTATATTTGAATATTTGATACCGCCGTTAATTAAGAAACAAATGGATTAAAGATTCATTATAGCTGCGCAGTAACGTATTAAGGAAATTCTTTGACACTTTATATGTATTAGATAAGGCTGTGTGTTAGTAGGTAATCTGCAAAGATCAAACAAAACACGATCTGCCTCGGGGCACTCCTCGCCGTCTACAACACTCACCGGGCAAGTGTTTGGGCGAAAGTAGTAAACCTATATTGGCCGTATGTATGTATGAAAAATACATAAACATATAAACAAGAGGTAAGAGGTATTTTTCTTTTTTTAGTATCAGATCTGTTTACGTTTTATAATCAACGTTATATTGATACTATGAAATATACAACAAAGTTCAGTTTTGTCTGACAAAAATAAATGAATAAATGAGAAAAAAGAAAAAAAAAACATGTATTTGTTTATTTATTTTTACGCGATAAATATATTTCATAACTTTATATGAAACGTAAAATAATAAATGAATCTTTCACGAGGTGATCATTTGATTGATATATAACAATGTTAAATAACGAATGTTTCACGAGTGAAATTAAACTTAAATATAAGTTTGGAGAAAAAAGAACGTGAAAAAAATAATGATAATATTAATATAAGCTCGGGATTAAAATAATGATTATTTACTCGTGTGTAATGAGAGGTAGTACTTAGTAGTACACGCCTATATTTGATACGCGGAGAAACAAGTTTGTTGAAATAAATTGAATGATTTATACTTTATACCGTATACTTATGAGTTGAAATATTTGAAAAAAATGGTATCAATTATTATGCGGGGCTTCGACTTGTATTAAAAATAGTTAAAAGAAATTTAAACCAAGTATTATGGTATAGCAGATTTGTCTTAAAGATTATCCTCGTTATTTGATTATGTATAATGTGCATGAATAAGTTAACGTTAGGTAAGTAAATAAGGCTTGAAATGTAGCGACTATCGAGCATCTGGAATGATAAATGTGATGAATAGTAGCAGAGAGGGGTAAGAAGAAGAAAATCGCGATGAAAAAGATGATACTAGGCGAGTCTGTAGGTATATCGGTTAAATTCTTCTCACCTTTCTCGTTATTAAACTGGCCTAGTTCGTCATCCCGCGAAACTTGGGTTATGATGGACGATGCGTCCATTTAAACATTTGCTGTTTATCTTCGGCTCAATCGTGAAATCCCCTTTTTCTCCTATATTATATACAATATAATAATCACTTGAAAAACAAGTATGTACGACCCACACGCACGATTCTTTAGAGCGACGTGCGTAATTTCAAAATGGCCGACGCACGGCTACCGATGTTTTCAATCACTACAGTACAACTCATGTATTACGATACATGGCTGTACATACACTAATACCGATTAATATCCCACTGTCAACTGTGTAAAAGTTACTACGCGAACCGAACCCAACCCCCTCCCGCAGCCAGAGGAACATTAGACGATCGTAGAATGTAAACGAGCTCCGTAGTTCCTGCTTTTTTATTTTTATTTTTTTTTCTCTATGTTTTTTTCTTCCTCTTCTAAATTTCAATAATAATAATCTTTACTTTTATTCACACATGTGAAGTACATGCATCTCCTGAGAGCTCTTCACCTATCACTGTCTTATTTAATCATGTGAGACACTTGACGCGATTCAATTTTCAGATTAGTTACGATATTTATCAAAGGCGATGGTTATCTCGGGTGTCAAATATTCTGTTTTTAGTTGGGTATAACCATGTATGTAGATATCCTATCACCAACACCAACGCCGTAGATATAATGCTCTACTACTGAATACTACTACAATAGCATTTTTAGAACGCGGTTTTTACCTTCCTTAACGTGAACGTTCATGAATGGACAAAATTATAGCGATACTAGCGAAACGCGTCTTGTGTGCGTAAGTAATAAGTATACAAGGGAATTGGTAGAAATTTTTACAACCACAATTATACCTGTTCAAAAAAATCGAACAATTAAATAAAAAGACAATACGGTCTCAAACAATGCATTATATCTCTTATTTTTCATTACGGTTACGATGCTGTCTTGTCTGTGCGATTTTAGACTGACTGCTATCTGGAATTTGTGGGCTCAAAACCTGTTCGGAAAACATCGCACAGATACTTCGCAGATTAGGCAGTGGTTTTCAGGCGCAATATTTTTAGTTTTGACTTTATCATAGATTTAGGTATCAGCGTTTGTCGACTTAAACCGAATATGCAATGAACTGTAGATAATTGCGTAAAATGGTCAGACAGATTTTTCTTTATCAACTACATACTTCGTTGTCGCTCATCTACCTACGTTAACGGTTGGACAAAATCTGTCGACATCTGTCAGTTCTCTATCTACAATTATTTCTCGACAGACGATTTTTCGCCCTCACCGATTCTCTCCAAAACCGTAGTGTCCGCGTTTAAAGAACTAGCGATAAGGCGTATCGCGGTGTTACCTTTTCAAATTTTTAGGTTCGTAAGGCCAAGTGTCAATGAATACAGATACGGAAAACAGTTCGTCTTAATATAAATCCAGCTGCGATGGGTAGCGGACCGTTGGCCAAAGTCCTCTGCGTATATATCGTCAGTTTTATAACCTTAAGCGCAACATCTTCTCTAGAAGATGTGTCACCTGCCGAAATTCAACCCGTTCCACAACTTAGGTGGCATTTCACCGACAGTTCATCCCAAACGGGAAATTATCACTCTAATAACAGAGTGAAGCGATCACCCAATATCGAAAATATGCCGAATAAACCGAGCGGAAAACTAATCGACGAATCCGCTTGTACCGAAGAAATACGCCGCCTATGCGGTATTACTGACAAAAATAATGACGATTTAGTCGTGCTGGAATGCGTGCAGACTTTCAAGGTATGAATAAATACTTTTGATTGAACTTTAATCAACAGGGGCAGAGATTTAATTATATCATTAAATTTCGTTCAATCTTTCTTTAAATTGTTTACAGCTTATTCTATTTCGGACTGTCTCAGTTTACAGATAAAACGTATGAAAAAACAAAACGTAGCTTATCACTACTTATTCTGTTTTTAATAAACTATGATATAATGTTTCTAACGAAACATGACTCACTATTGATTACTGGGTCGAGTTACTTTTTCATTCCTAGAACTGAAAATTGGGAGTAATTTGCTCTGAAGATTTTCAAATACTATTTCTTTATAGTATTATCATAGGCCTATAAGATTGTACGAATTATGACACATTATTTCAGGCTAACGAAGTGGCAGGTATAAACGACGATTGCCAGCACGCGATTTGGGCCCATATAATGAAGCTGACTGACGACAATACCGTCAAATCTTTAACTTCAAAGATTTGCGGTTCCGACTTGGATCATCTGGGCTGTAAGATATCGCAGAACAGCAACAGCGGCACTTACTTGGGTTGTATAATCGACAAGCGAGAAGAGATCCAGAATCGTCCTTGCCTCGAGTATATTCAGCGTCTTGAATGGGTAGCTTTCAGCGACTTCAGACTGGTGACGCATTTCGACAACGATTGCCAGGCGGATATAGAGAAATTTAAATGCGGCAGGATACAGCCTTACAAGGATATTTCTCAGGGGCAAACCCTGGCCTGTCTTCAACAGGAGATAGACAAGCTGGGGCCGCAGTGTAAAAAGCGGATTTTACACGTGTCAGAGATCCAGGCTGACAATATAAAGCTCGATCGCCAGCTGTACATGGCTTGCACCCAGGATCACATCAAGTTTTGTCCCGACATAAGGCCGGGCAGTGGGCAAGTTTACAAATGCCTTATTCAGCATAAGACGGACAGATCTATGACCAAACAGTGCCAAGATCAGCTGACTAGGCGTGAGAAGTTGATAGCGTCTGACTACAGGGTCAGCAAAGGTTTGGTGAGGGCCTGCAAGGAAGATATAAAGACCTATCACTGCCGGAGATCAGTTTCGGAAGACAAAGACATAAGACTGGCACAGATATTGCTGTGTCTTGAATCTGTGGCTAAAAATCTGAGCAAAATAAACCCCGAGTGTCAAGTAGAGATGTTTGATCACAGGAAAATTCTCATGGAAGACTACAGGCTGTCGCCGGAAATTGTCAACGACTGCGGTAACGACATATCAACGTTTTGTAACAGATTGGAAGTTGGCGGTAAAACCATACACTGTTTGATGGAACACACAAGGGCAAGGAAAAAGAAACTGAGAGTAGCACCGGAGTGTCAGAGGGCTGTTAGTATTCCGAAAGAAAGAAAGATAAAAAAATAAAATAACACTTCGCTATCACGAATGTTCAATTGGGATTAGGAAAGAAGCTAACTCTTCTATTATTCAACTATTTCCAATCTTTTTCTCTTTCTATTCATACGAAAATTCATTTACAGCTCGAAGGACTAGTCAAAGAGGCTGACGCTGGTGAAGATTGGCGACTCGATCCCGTTCTACACGACGCTTGCCAACCGGTTGTTGACTCTGTTTGTAGAGATGTAAGTTCCGGTATTCGTGGCCTCGATTTATCAATCTAGTATCATTTTTTCTTTAAAGCTGCTGTTCGAAACGAATATTCAAATATTTTGGACGGCTAGTCTCGTTTGCAGATCGTGAAAATACAGGAACTAGTCTAATTGTTTCCTTTCATGTATTTTGACCAGCTTGAGGTGATTCCGAACTATTTATTTACCAACATTATTCATTCAACCATGTGAATCTATCAGACAAGCCGAACCAATTAAATGCACATAAATGCAAGTGTCTCCAACTGAAGTAAGATTCTTCCTCTATTCGAGCGTGCAAACCTCAGAGAGACCGAAAAAACCGAAAAGAACATTCTAAACGATTTTCAAGTAAAAATTCCCTCGGCCCGGGTTTGAACCGGGACCTTCGCATCTGTACTGCGACGCCTTATCCAATTAGACCACCGAGAGACCGAAGGAATCTTTACTTGAAATTTGTGTGATTCTATATGTTGACATATTTCATAGTCTCAATGCCAATGTGTCAATACATGTAGTGACTCTAACGTTCGTGTACTTATACATTCAACCATGTGAATCTATCAGACAAGCCGAACCAATTAAATGCACATAAATGCAAGTGTCTCCAACTGAAGTAAGATTCTTCCTCTATTCGAGCGTGCAAACCTCAGAGAGACCGAAAAAACCGAAAAGAACATTCTAAACGATTTTCAAGTAAAAATTCCCTCGGCCCGGGTTTGAACCGGGACCTTCGCATCTGTACTGCGACGCCTTATCCAATTAGACCACCGAGAGACCGAAGGAATCTTTACTTGAAATTTGTGTGATTCTATATGTTGACATATTTCATAGTCTCAATGCCAATGTGTCAATACATGTAGTGACTCTAACGTTCGTGTACTTATACATTCAACCATGTGAATCTATCAGACAAGCCGAACCAATTAAATGCACATAAATGCAAGTGTCTCCAACTGAAGTAAGATTCTTCCTCTATTCGAGCGTGCAAACCTCAGAGAGACCGAAAAAACCGAAAAGAACATTCTAAACGATTTTCAAGTAAAAATTCCCTCGGCCCGGGTTTGAACCGGGACCTTCGCATCTGTACTGCGACGCCTTATCCAATTAGACCACCGAGAGACCTAATTGGATAAGGCGTCGCAGTACAGATGCGAAGGTCCCGGTTCAAACCCGGGCCGAGGGAATTTTTACTTGAAAATCGTTTAGAATGTTCTTTTCGGTTTTTTCGGTCTCTCTGAGGTTTGCACGCTCGAATAGAGGAAGAATCTTACTTCAGTTGGAGACACTTGCATTTATGTGCATTTAATTGGTTCGGCTTGTCTGATAGATTCACATGGTTGAATGTATAAGTACACGAACGTTAGAGTCACTACATGTATTACCAACATTATTGTTAAATATTTCAAATTTTTTGTTTCTTCAGGTCCGCGCAGGTGACGCTCGCGTGATATCTTGTTTAATGGAGAAACTAGGCACTGACAAGATGACCGAACCGTGTGAAACTGCTTTGGTTCAAATACAGTATTTTGTGGCCAGGGATTTCAAGCTCGATCCCCAACTGTACAGAGCCTGTAATGCAGACGCGGGTCGTTTATGCCATGCTAAAAAGGTTTGGGCTAGCGACGGCTCGCAGATGGATCCTGAAAGGGGCCCTTTGGTACTTCCCTGTTTGTACAGATACGCTTATCATCCACAACCGAATATGACTGTAAGCAACAAAGACTGGGTCTTTATCGTCGATTATTTTCATCCAATTAACTCGATGGACTTGATCCTGCTGATCACAACGCTTTGGTTTTATAGTTAAAGCCGGTCTGTTTGGACGAAATTAGAAGAGTTATGAGACAGAGGGCTGTGAACGTTGATTTACAGCCTGAAATAGAAGAAGCTTGTCTCAACGACTTGGCTTTATATTGTTTTGACAAAACTGCTAAAGGGGAGGAGATATTCTGCCTACAAGATAACTTGGATAGGTATACTCACAGTTATTCGCTTAAGAAATTTGGCTCCGACCATCGAGTATCCGCGTACAGATGAATGAACGGTTTTGTCAATATCTTACAGTTTAGAACAGAAGTGTAAATTGGCAGTGGGAAATCTGACGGAGGAACAAGCCGAGCACGTCGAATTAAACCCGATAATAACATCAGCCTGTGAAAGTTTCATGGAAAAACACTGCGAGGTATATAAATTTCGTCGAAAACTAATTAACACACTGAAAAATCAGAGCAGCAAAGAAAGTTACCCGAGTGTTTGAATTCTCTTTTAAAATTAGGCGGAGTTGAAGGCTGGAAAGGACGAGGGTGATTTAATGGAGTGTCTGATAGAACACAAAAACGATCCGGACGTGAGAGCCGATTACAAATGCCGAGCGGCAGTGGAACACTTCCAGTTAATTTCCTTGAAGGATTATCACTTTACCTACAAGTTCAAAGAAGCTTGCAGGCCACATGTGACACGGAGATGTCCAGAGTGAGTGAAAAGATTCGTTTTTATTCGTATCAATTAGTTGGAAAAAAAAAGAAATTCTACCTGAAAGATACAAGATGATATAGAAGTGTGAAAAATTGATCAAATTATTGGTAAATAGGATTTTCGCTGTGCTCTTAGCTCGTGTTAATTATACATTCTACTATTTTTTATCCAGTTCTAAAACCAAGGCAGAAGTTATCCAGTGCCTGAGCAATATGGTCCAACAAGATATAATAAAAGAAACATCACATCGGATCCCTAAGGAGTGTAGACAGCAGCTGAGAGCCCAGTTGTATCAGAGGAGAGAGAATATTAAATTTGATCCAGTTTTACAAAAGGCTTGCGCTGCGGACATAAAGAAATTATGCTTTAAAATAGAACCAGGACATGCGCAGGTGAAAAATGTTCTGATATAATCGTCCATATTATCTAGAAGTACAACTCTGTGAAATTGAATAGAAATTAGTGTCACAAAATGATGGAAAAATTAGGATTCGAAACTAATTTTTCCTTCTTTTAGTATAGAATTGAATAATATATTGCGATAAGATAATATGCCGTATTTTAGACCTCTAGGCTTGACCGTTGAAAAAAAACACGTCCAAAATTTTCCTATCTGAAGTTGTTCTGGAAATATTTAATCTCTGAATTTTGTATCTTATCGGTAATTCTTGGAAAACGAATTACCCAAAATATTCTAAAATGTGAAAGTCTGATATTTCTGAACATAGTTTTGCTTTATGAAAAGCTAAAGAAGTACTGATAAGATAATCTGAAAATTCTTAAAAATAAGAAAAATGGTGAAATCCATGGGTTTGAAACTTGGTGAATTATTTCGCCGATATTTTCCCGCTTTGTCTATCATATAGTAATATCGTGTAACAAATTTGTTTTCAAAGATCATCGAATGCCTGGCATCGCACAAACAATCTTTGTCGGAGGATTGTCACAAAAAGTTGTTTAACGCTAGGCAACAAGACCTGCAAGATAGCTCGAGCGATTTTACTCTATTAAATACATGTCACGCGATGGTGCAACAGTTTTGTTACAAAGAGGACCAGTCCCAGGCTTTGGAGTGTCTGAAAAGGTGGAAGGACAAACCGTCGTTTGATGAGAAGTGTAAAAATATTGTAATCAAACGGATGATCGAACAGAATACAGATTACAGATTTAATCCAGCTTTGCAGGCTGCGTGCTCATTGGATATCAGCAGACACTGTAAACATGTGAGCCCATTGACGATACGTACCTATATCAGAAATCAGTTTTGAGGCGAGGTGAAATTTCTTGGAATAGAAATAAAAACTTGAAAATTTCATCTTGCAGAGTTTAAGTGAAGAGAAAATTGTTTTTGCTTGATTTTGAAGCATAATTATAAATCAATTAACATCTAATAGGTATTGAAGAATGAACCAACGGACAAAGAACTGCAAGGGAAAGTGATAAAGTGTTTGAAAGGTAAATTCCGTGAAGCAAAATTGCTGCCTAGATGCGAACAAGAGATGGTAAACATTTTGAAAGAAGCTGCGCTTAATTATCATCTCAATCCGTTGCTTGCGACTATGTGTGCCGAGGAGGTAAACATACCTAGCTTTGATTCGGCGTTGAAATTTCATTTCGAATAATTTATAATGAAACATTTTTTACCTTCACTTTAGATAGAAAAGATCTGCGGGGATACTGAGAAGACCCCGGGGTACGTCGAGGAGTGTTTGAAGACACAATTCAACAACGGAAACACCCACATGCAAGAACAATGTAGAATAGAAGTTGCCTATTTAATCGAACAGGCCAAAGCAGACATAAACGTAGATCCCCTATTGCAAAATGCGTGTGCCATAGACGTCAGTAAATATTGTAGCGAAGTTCCTCACGGAGCTGGTAGACGTAAGTATGAATATTAATGGCTATCAAAGTAAGTAAGAAAACAATGATCAATCTTTGATTTCGTATGACGAATTTCAGACATCAAGTGTCTACAGAACGTACAAATGGATGAAACTAAAGCCCTCCAACCAGACTGTTACAAAATGCTATCTACAAGGATAGAAATGTTCAGAAACGCTGTGGCGGTGAGTTGAGAATTTCTGTAATTTGAGAAAATTTTCGAAAAATGCAAATAATTCGAATGAATAATCTTTGTTCATTGTAATTAGCGAAACTTAGCTACCTAAATCGTTTGCAAATTTCTATAATTTCCATTGTCGTTCTTAGTTCACTGATAGTGTAGACAAAACGGTTGTAGAAAATTACTAATCAATTGAAATGTTGCAGTTAACAGGACCGATCAGTATGGGAGAGCTTTACTGGACTGTGAACAGATCTCCTGCTCGGCGATACTTTATGATTGTTGCATTGACGATGATCGGTTTAGTATTTATCACAGGTTTGTTCTGTGGCAGGGTGGCGAGAAGAACATTGACAATGAAGAACAAGTAATTCCGAGAGTAATTTAGTTGAATAACAACAACTGATGAACGATAAACTTACTTATGTGAAAGTATAAACTACTAAATCTAGCTGAAAGCATTTAATTCGTCTCTCTCACTCCAAGATGATGACATAAAGCTAGTTACGTTGTACGGATAAAAGAAAATCAACGATGGAATAAAAGGAGAGTTTCAATACGCCAATTGAATAAGTCTAGCTCAATAGTCTTGGTGAAGTTAAATTTTATAAGATAATTTTATATTATTTTTGAACAAAGAAAATTAAAAAATTATACAAAAAAAGAAAAAACAATTTTAAATAAATTAGAAAAAAAAAAACAAGAACTCATATGTTTGAAAAGTATGGAAGAATCTCTCATACAAAGAATAATTAAACGCCATGTTATAAACTTTCATCTTATTGTTTGGAACTTTTTCTTTTCTTTTTTTTTTTTTTTAAGAAATGAAAAACTCTAGAAGCTCGTTTATCGTGTGTGATATAAATAGGCCATCATTTTATGGAATCCCATTTATGGAATAGGCTGCAGTCTTTTAAATAATATTTGTACGACGTGAAATTAAATTTTTATTCCATTTATCAAACTGCAAAAAAAATATGCGGAAGTATATTACACATATTATATGTAGAAGTAAAAAAAAACGCGAAGGGGTAAGAGGGAACAATATTATTTCGCCGTCATTGTTGTGAGAGATAAAGGACAAAAAAGAAAAAAGGGAAACGTATGAAAGATAATATCATACGGAAATAATTACCTACTACATACATACATATACCTACTTGCAAAAGATCGTCAATACTCAATTTTTCAAAGTGATTTATTGGAATATTGTCCCCCCCCCCCCAACTCCTAACCCCCTTGTTTTTCTTGCCATTTCAACCAACGACGTTCGTAATCTTTAAGATTATTGGAAGAACCAGTATTAGTTTGTAAATTTATGATAGTTGTAAAAATAAATGAATAATTAAAGAAAGAAATATACAGAAGAAGAAATAGAAGTTTTACGGGATTAATGAATCCTTTTTTTATATACTATATAATAATTATTGTAACTTGTGAGAAAAAGAAAAGAAAAGGAAAGAAAACAAATATATATAATATGTATATATATATATATATATATATATATATATATATTGAACCATTAATCTGAAATCATTACAATATTCTACCCGATTTGTCATCGTTGACGGATAATTTTCGCGGCGAAACCGTTGACCTATGTTTTTTTAAAATAATACCGTGATGAGAGAAAGGCTGCTGGTTTTTCAGTGGCAAACATTAATCCGTCTTAGCAGTGTTTTAATCTGATATCTGAAGAGTATTTATGGCAATATCTTGTAGGTATAAGTATCTTGAAAAAAACGGAGTTTAGCCGCAACTTAAAACTAGTAAACATGCATAATAATATACTTTTTGACATTAGAAAGATTTTTTATTTCAACGAACTCTTTCTTGGGCAGCGAGAAAAAAAAAAATATTGCTGCTTTTGTAGATTTATGTTATAGGTATGTATAAAAAAAAAAAAAAACTTGTATATTACATTTCTACCATTATATATTATTAACAAATAAATAAATAAATAAATAATAATTTTATCGAAAGAAAAATATGTTGTGAATTTTTTTTTTTTTTTTTCGAAGCGGAGGGTATATACCTTTATTTTCAGCCAAGTGAAGCGAGAGTCGTACGGGGGTTGGCGAATTGATTTCTTGGGTAAGTTTTTGAACATAAAATCGAAGACAAAAATATTTTGAAATCGAGAATTCAAAATATTTATAAATCGAATATATATATATATAGGGTGATTCAAAAAAAATCGATATTTTTTAATTTCGAAAATCCCCTATTTAAAAGTTGTTGGAAGGTGAAAAAAGATCCCAGTTAAAATTTCAGCCCGAAAAAAAAATATTTAGAGGTCGCTCATTGAGGTTTTCTATTTCCCATTTAAATAACATGGGAAAAAACATTTTTTTTTTTTAGAATTTTCTAGCTCACAAGCCAATCGATGGATTTTTATGCGCGATGAAGATTTTTGTAGGGAATTGAACGCTCTACAAAAAATGTCTCTTATCATTTTTTGATTAAACGACGAGCTCAAAAGTTAACTTTTTACTTTTTACTTTAAACTTTTAAAAATTAACTTTTGAACTCGTCGTTTAATCAAAAAATGATAAGAGACATTTTTTGTAGAGCGTTCAATTCTTTTCCTTTTCTGTAAAAATGGAAATTCTGCAAAACCCATGCTATCGTTTGTTTGAAACATAATCTTATGTCTGTATACGAAAAAATCGGTAACTCAAAATATGGATTTTTTTTTTATTGATTTTTATTGATTTTTGATGTATTTTTTTCGAAAATGAATTCCGTAAGCTCTTCAGCTGATCAGCTTTCCTGACGATCAATTGATTTGATGCTTTTATTGATAACGCTTTCAAGTTTTACAAGTCTTCGAATTTGAAAAAATTTCCAACTTTTACTTGCTAATCTAATTGTAAGCGCGAACGCACATGGCATTTGATAAAAGCACACAGAATCGCCTATAGAATCGGATGTGCGTATAGCGTGTGCGTGCTTGTGTGCGTTGAGATCCTATAAGAAATAAGTGGAATTATATTTGCTCCATGGGATCTTGATAAAATTCGTATATTTTTTAATCAGTAACGACAAATATTTAGGTTCCTGATTGATCAAGCTAGAAATAGTTATTATAACTGTTTCCAGATTTGTATTATAACTATACATTAATTGGTTTGTTCGAGCTAGCTACACTTTCTACACTTTTCTTAAACTTTTTACACTCGCCCAATAGGAGGTGTAAATTTCTAGTGAAAAGTGTAAAATCTAGTAAAAGTGTAGAAAGCGTAGCTAGCTCGAACCAACCAAATGTTATGAAAGCTCCGAAAATAGTTGAAGCGTTATTTAACTGTCACTTTATAATGAACTTAACCAGCTTCTTCTCTGAGTGTTATTGGGATTATTTCGTTGTCTTCCTGTTCTCCATGGTCTTATGACTCTACTTATGAACTTCCTTAGTTCTTATAATTTATGCAGCTTCCATGCACTTCTAAGATGCATATGTCTGCTTTTGACACTCGTGCATGCGCTAATATGCCCGACTTGACGTTCTTCTCTAAGCTGTGGCCTTGACCTTCCCTATTCCATATTCATAATCCCAATAAGCCATGCTCGTGTTCTGTACGAATTCGAAAAACACGAGACCTGCTTCGATTAGCCTATAGACTGTCTCTATGCACCTCATTTTTTCTAGTTTTTCGTGTTGGATTGGTTTCATGATTGAATCCGCGAGCTTTATCGATTGAAACGTTTTCATAACTGATGATCAGAAATTCATTGAATTAATCATCAGCTACACGGTACCTAGGCTGACGTTATGGTGAATTAATATGGTGAATTCTAGCATCGCCTCAGTCTGCAGTCATACAAGAGACGCGTTTCCCCGTACTAAAAACTCTCGAATCTAATTAATGCTATTACCAGAATTACTATACACGCTCGACTGTGCCCGAAAGTATTTCGAGTCGAATTATAATTGCTGACCCGGCGTTGGGCTATCATAATATTTAATTGCCGATCTCCTGGGAATTGACATACGTATCTGATCAGTCTTCAGATAATTATGAAAATGCAGTTTATTAACCGAGCGAAAAAGTTCTTTCCGAACGTCAGGATTATTGTGTATTGCCTGAAGATTATAGGGCTAGCTCCATTTTCCGTTGGGACTTCCACGTCGATTACAAACTCTCGCTTGGTGCTCATCAGGACTTTTCGATTCTCAAAATTCGGCCTAGCTTATAATCTTCTGATTGCAGGTCTGTATCCAGTTCTTATTACGCTCTCACTTCAATTCCAGATCTCTTTGTTTAGTCCTGAGACATTTTTTCTGTATGATGCCATCGGTATAATTCGGGATGCTTCCAATACTCTCTTAGCTGCTCTTATCACAAGTTGGTGGGCATTCAGAATGAGAAATGCTGTTCGCATAATGAACGAAATTTGTGAAGTTGGTGTTGAAATTGCTCGTTTAAGAAAGCAGCCGTCTAACCAAAGATCGCTCATATTTCTGACTGTACACGTGATTATTAATGCTCTTATATGGATCACTTATTGGAGCATGTACTTTATGACTCCCGTTTCGCTTGACGTTTTACCAACACAGATCTTGAATATCCTAACGATACATGTTACATTTTGGTTCACTGTGGAATACTTTTTCGTTGTTGGACGATTAGCCCGAGATTTGGAAACTGTAAATGCAAATTTATTGAATTTGGCGGACCTCGGAAACGGTTATGTACCTCGCCCACCATTTATGAATGAATTTTTAGGGGCCAACAGTCTGCGAACTCAGATCAGTCAGTTGGTTGCCCTACAATCACTCAGTAGTATTCGGATGAAACTTTCCGAGTTAGCTCAAGACGTCGCAGACTTTTTTTCGTTTCCGATATTAATCTGCTGTACTTATACCTTACTGTCTTCGGTTTTCAAGACTCATTCCTTTGTCATGGAATTCATGGCATCAAGCAGCGACTTTTTCCTGTCTGAAGTTTCTGAATTCATTCTATTCACGTCCATCTCAATTTATCCCATCATATCACTTTCTGCCAACGTTACGAGAGCTGAGACACAGGTAACCAAATATTTCGTTGAATGATTCTGATCCGAGGGGCTATTCACTTGTGAAATCGCTTGTACACCCACTATCGAAATCGATTCCGAATCTATTCCATTCTTATGGAAATCACTTGTAATTATTGTTTTTTAATTCGAAATCGACTGCAGTCCTTCAGAATCGTAGGAGACTCCTCGAAATCAGGAAATCACATACGATCGTAGGAAATCATATGAAATCGCTTGAAATCGCATGCGGTTGCTTGAAATCTCTTGACATCGCTTGAAATCGCTTGAAATCGCTTGGAATCGCGGTGAAATCGCACAGACTCGCGTGACTGCAATAAAAAAAATTCTATGCAGTCACATGAAATCACATGAACTCGATTTGAAGCGATTGATGCTCGGATTGAAGTCAGTCCAAAATTGTCTTAGAATCACAAAAGTTCGTCTCCAGTTCTCATTTACGGACGTGCAGGCCGAGGTGCAGGCATACGTACGAGCTTCTGATAGTTTCAAAACTCGTGCTAGTAACATCGCATTATCCTCGGCAATATCAGTCACCTGCAGCCTGCTTTATTAGGACAATCTTTTACATTTAGTGAATTTAGAAATATTTGGTACAATTTTCACAAAACTTGATTAGGATTTCGAAAAATCTGGAGTACGCTTCAATTATAGCTGCAAATTATCTGGGAGTTTGCATACGGAAGAATTTTCAATTTTTACGTGTGTATAATAGGCTGATTCAAAAAAATCGACTATTTTTTTTTTGAAAGCCCGCATCGAAATATCTTCAAAGTACTGGAAAAAGACGCCTGTGAAAATTGGAGCTCTTAATTTTAATATTTAGAGGTCGTGCAGTTTAAAGTAAAAAGTAAAAGTTAACTTTTGAACTCGTCGTTTAATCAAAAAATGATGATACATTTTTTATGGAGCGTTCAATTTCCTACAAAAATCTTCATCGCGCATATAAATCCGTCGATTGGTTTGTGAGCTAGGAAATTCTAAAAAAAAAATGTTTCTTCCCATGTTATTTAAATGGAAAATAGAAATCCTCGATGCGCGACCTCTAAATATTAAAATTAAGAGCTCCGATTTTCACAGGCGTCTTTTTCCAGTACTCTGAAGATATTTCGATGCGGGCTTTCAAAGAAAAAAAAAATAGTCGATTTTTTTGAATCAGCCTAGTGTATATAAAGTGGAATAAGTCAAAATAATTAGAGCGTATTTATCTCGGTATTTATTTATTTTTTTTTCGTCAAGGAATTTTCTTTTTGTTTCGAAATTTATCTGTCGCTGTACGAAATCGGCACAAAATTGCTAGTAAACCTGTGAAATCACCTCAGACTTGTATGAAATCACATTCAACTTCGCGAGATGACTCGAAATCGCAACTAAAACCATATGCAACCATGTTAGATCCAATAAAAATTGCGTAACATAATCTGCAGTCACAAAAAATTTCCACAAAATCATATTCAATCATTGACTTCCCATGAAATCGAACATAATTGGACGAAATCACACGAAATTGCATAAAATCCTTTGAAATCGCTTGAAATCATGAAATCATATGTACACGTAAAAGGCAAGTGAATAGCCCCTCGTTCTGATCGCATTATCGACATTACTCAATAATAATTGATCAGCTCTTCTGACAATCGATTGATTTGATGCAGGCTAAACGGACCGCGCGAATAGTTCGCAAACTATTGCATAAACCGCTGGGAGTAGAAATTCGAGATAAAGTGAGTTACAGTCTTTTTTTCGCACTTGGTTGATCTTGATTCGATCTGACCAAAAGATTCTAATTGTAGGATTTGTTTCAGCTGGAAAAGTTCTCCCTTCAGCTGATAAATGAAGACTTCAGATTTACAGCCAATGGATTCTTTGCATTAGACTACACGTTGATACATTCAGTAAATAATACGTCATATATATTAGTCTGTTGAAATTAAGTATTATTTTTACTCGTTCGCGAATTTTAATGTAAGCTTCATCTAGATGGCCATATTGAAGAATTGTTTGAGCTGAGCCTACTCGAAGAAAAACTTAGTTAGTCGATTAATTCCATCAGTTCCATCGTGTTTCACGTATCGCTTTAAGATATGCATGCATTGGTATTGGAGATATCATTTCTAATCTACGATTATTAAATTGCAGATGATGGCTGCCACGACAACCTATGTTATCATTCTATTCCAGTTCTGGTCGCCAGAGTCATATCTGTGAATGTATCATAGCAAGATCTGCTTGTTTGGCAATGTGAATTTATGTATTTTCCCTCTGTATATTTATCTCTATGTCCACACATAAAAAAGTTTGGTATTGCAGAAATAGATTGTAATAACAGTAGGTATACTACCGCGTTAAGCACAGACGTGCATGGTAACTTGTATTCCGGCAATCCCGAGATATTAACAGTTTTCAATTTCCAAAGTCACTGAAAATCGTATTCGCAATCAAAAGATTTACAAATTTGATTTGAATCAGAAAGATAAAGGGTTATATTATTCGTTGAAGTTATATTAATATTAATTATGAACACGGTTAATTCTAGTAATTGACAACTTTAACGAAGATGCGGAAACTTTAATAGAGTAATTTTGTTATGAATAAATAAATTAGATCGTTTAATACTACGATAAAAATATTCATCGATTGTTATTATATCGCATCTTAGAGTCATAACTCGTTTTTGACGGAAAAGTAAGTCACTATCTCTGGGCTTAGCACGGCAGTATAGTGATTGATAAGTTGTGTTGCATGTCTACTATAAAAATACTTCATTAGCGAATTATACTCATA
Source organism: Rhogogaster chlorosoma (assembly GCA_944452935.1). NCBI lineage: Eukaryota > Metazoa > Arthropoda > Insecta > Hymenoptera > Tenthredinidae > Rhogogaster > Rhogogaster chlorosoma. The sequence goes on along the minus strand of OX101805.1, from coordinate 13,452,676 downwards.
AAAGTATGTTCATCTGCTGAAATTACCAGAATGGCATTCAGGTTGCACATATTATATGAAGACATACACCGATGATCTAATTGTTTGAGTGTCATTTACATATAATTCAAAATGAGAACTCGGCACTAAAGTGTCCATTGATCGAAATGACTAATTTTAGCTAATAAATTTCATTACAATCGGCAATCAAGTGCCAAAATGGAAGAAATGATGAAGTTTATGGCTGGACCATCCGGAAACTCATGTACCTATGCAAATTCTCTGCCCCTCGTATGTGCATCATTTTCTGTATTCTTGGGATTGAATAAACTACGGAATCAGATTACAGTTCTAATATTTCGATGGAAATAAAAATAATTCCTTTCGTCTTTTCGCCAATCAAATCCGCAATTTTCTGTTTTTTTTTTTTTTTTTTTTTTTTAATATGCATGCGTTTATACCTACGCCCGACTTAACGTTCTTTTCTAAGCTGTGGCCTTAGCCTTCACTATTCCATATTCATAATCCCAATAAGCCATGCTCGCGTTGTTCTGTACTGATTCAAAAAACATGAGATCTGCTTCGATTAGCCTATAGACTGTCTCGGTGCATCTAATTTTTTCTAGCTTTTCGTGTTGGGTTGGTTTCAGGACTAAATCCGCGAGCTTTATCGATTGAAACGTTTTCATAACTGATGATCAGAAATTCATTGAATTAATCATCAGCTACACGGTACCTAGGCTGACGTTATGGTGAATTAATATGGTGAATTCTAGCATCGCCTCAGTCTGCAGTCATACAAGAGACGCGTTTACCCGTACTAAAACTCTCGAATCTAATTAATGCTATTACCAGAATTACTATACACGCTCGACTGTGCCCGAAAGTATTCCGAGTCGAATTATAATTGCTGACCCGGCGTTGGGCTATCATAATATTTAATTGCCGATCTCCTTGGAATTGACATACGTATCTGATCAGTCTTCAGATAATTATGAAAGTGCAGCCTATACCCCGAGCCAAAAAGTTCTTTCCGAACGTCAGGATTATTGTGTATTGCCTGAAGATTATAGGGCTAGCTCCATTTTCCGTTGGGACTCCCACGTCGATTACAAACTCTGGCCTGGTGCCCATCGGGACTTTTCGATTCTCAAAATTCGGACTGGCTTATAATCTTTTGATTGCAGGTCTGTGTCCAGTTCTTGTTACGCTCTCACTTCAATTCCGGATCCCTTCGTCTGATCCTGAGACATCTACGTATGAGGCCTTCAATATAATTTCGGATGCTTCCAATACTTTCTTAGTTGCTGTTATCACAAGTTGGTGGGCATTCAGAATGAGAAATGCTGTTCGCATAATGAACGAAATTTGTGAAGTTGGTGTTGAAATTGCTCGTTTAAGAAAGCAGCCGTCTACCCAAAGATCGCTCATATTTCTGACTGTACACGTGATCATTAATGCTCTCATATGGATCACTTATTGGAGCACGTACACTTTGACTCCCGTTTCGCTTGACGTTTTACCAAGACAGATCTTGGGTATCCTAGTGGTGCATGTTATATTCTGGTTCACTGTGGAATACTTTTTCGTTGTTGGACGAATAGCCCGAGATTTGGAAACTGTAAATGCAAATTTATTGAATTTGGCGGAGCTCGGAAACGGTTATGTACCTCGTCCACCATTTATGAATGAATTTTTAGGGGCCTTCAGTCTGCGAACTCAGGTCAGTCAGTTGGTTGCCCTACAATCACTCAGTAGTATTCGGATGAAACTTTGCGAGTTAGCTCAAGACGTCGCAGACTTTTTTTCGGTCCCAATATTAATCTGCTGTACTTTTACCTTACTAACTTCGATTGTCAAGGCTTATTCCTTTGTCATGGATTTCGTGCCATCAGACAGCGAACTTTCCCTGTCCGAAGTTTTTCAATTCATTTCATGGACGTCCATCTCAATTTATCCCATCATATCACTTTCTGCCAACGTTACGAGAGCTGAGATACAGGTAACCAAATGTTTCGTTGAATGATTCTGATCATTATCGACATTACTCAATAATAATTGATCAGCTCTTCTGACAATCGATTGATTTGATGCAGGCTAAACGGACCGCGCGAATAGTTCGCAAACTATTGCATAAACCGCTGGGAGTAGAAATTCGAGATAAAGTGAGTTACAGTCTTTTTTTCGCACTTGGTTGATCTTGATTCGATCTGACCAAAAGATTCTAATTGTAGGATTTGTTTCAGCTGGAAAAGTTCTCCCTTCAGCTGATAAATGAAGACTTCAGATTTACAGCCAATGGATTCTTTGCATTAGACTACACGTTGATACATTCAGTAAATAATACGTCATATATATTAGTCTGTTGAAATTAAGTATTATTTTTACTCGTTCGCGAATTTTAATGTAAGCTTCATCTAGATGGCCATATTGAAGAATTGTTTGAGCTGAGCCTACTCGAAGAAAAACTTAGTTAGTCGATTAATTCCATCAGTTCCATCGTGTTTCACGTATCGCTTTAAGATATGCATGCATTGGTATTGGAGATATCATTTCTAATCTACGATTATTAAATTGCAGATGATGGCTGCCACGACAACCTATGTTATCATTCTATTCCAGTTCGGGTTGTCAAAGTCACATCTGTGAATGTATCATAGCAAGATCTGCTTGTTTGGCAACGTAAATTTATGTATTTTCCCTCAGTATATTTATCTCTATGTCCACACATAAAAAAGTTTGGTATTGCAGAAATAGATTGTAATAACAGTAGGTATACTACCGCGTTAAGCACAGACGTGCATGGTAACTTGTATTCTGGCAATCCTGAGATATTAACAGTTTTCAATTTCCAAAGTCACTGAAAATCGTATTCGCAATCAAAAGATTTTCAAATTTGATTTGAATCAGAAAGATAAAGGGTTATATTATTCGTTGAAGTTATATTAATATTAATTATGAACACGGTTAATTCTAGTAATTGACAACTTTAACGAAGATGCGGAAACTTTAATAGAGTAATTTTATTATGAATAAATAAATTAGATCGTTTAATAATAAGATAAAAATATTCATCGATTGTTATTATATCGCATCTTAGAGTCATAACTCGTTTTTGACGAAAAAGTAAGTCACTATCTCTGTGCTAAGCACGGCAGTATAGTGATTGATAAGTTGTGTTGCATGTCTACTATAAAAATACTTCACTAGCGAATTATACTCATAAAAGTATGTTCATCTGCTGAAATTACCAGAATGGCATTCAGGTTGCACATATTATATGAAGACATACACCGATGATATAATTGTTTGAGTGTTATTTACATATAATTTAAAAAGAGAACTCGGCACTAAAGTGTCCATTGATCGAAATGACTAATATTGGCTAATAAATTTCATTACAATCGGCGATCAAGTGCCAAAATGGAAGAAATGATGAAGTTTATGGCTGGACCATCCGGAAACTCATGTACCTATGCAAATTCTCTGCCCCTCGTATGTGCATCATTTTCTGTATTCTTGGGATTGAATAAACTACGGAATCAGATTACAGTTCTAATATTTCGATGGAAATAAAAATAATTCCTTTCGTCTTTTCGCCAATCAAATCCGCAATTTTCTGTTTTTTTTTTTTTTTTTTTTTTTTTTAAATATGCATGCGTTTATACCTACGCCCGACTTAACGTTCTTTTCTAAGCTGTGGCCTTAGCCTTCACTATTCCATATTCATAATCCCAATAAGCCATGCTCGCGTTGTTCTGTACTGATTCAAAAAACATGAGATCTGCTTCGATTAGCCTATAGACTGTCTCGGTGCATCTAATTTTTTCTAGCTTTTCGTGTTGGGTTGGTTTCAGGACTGAATCCGCGAGCTTCATCGATTGAAACGTTTTCATAACTGATAATCAGAAATTCATTGAATTAATCATCAGCTACACGGTACCTAGGCTGACGTTATGGTGAATTAATATGGTGAATTCTAGCATCGCCTCAGTCTGCAGTCATACAAGAGACGCGTTTACCCGTACTAAAACTCTCGAATCTAATTAATGCTATTACCAGAATTACTATACACGCTCGACTGTGCCCGAAAGTATTCCGAGTCGAATTATAATTGCTGACCCGGCGTTGGGCTATCATAATATTTAATTGCCGATCTCCTTGGAATTGACATACGTATCTGATCAGTCTTCAGATAATTATGAAAATGCAGTTTATTAACCGAGCGAAAAAGTTCTTTCCGAACGTCAGGATTATTGTGTATTGCCTGAAGATTATAGGGCTAGCGCCATTTTCCGTTGGGACTTCCACGTCGATTACAAACTCTCGCTTGGTGCTCATCAGGACTTTTCGATTCTCAAAATTCGGCCTAGCTTATAATCTTCTGATTGCAGGTCTGTATCCAGTTCTTATGACGCTCTCACTTCAATTCCGGATCTCTTTGTTGGGTCCTGAGACATCTTCTTCTCTGTATGATGCCACCGGTATAATTTGGGATGCTTCCGATACTTTCTTAGCTGCTCTTATCACAAGTTGGTGGGCATTCAGAATGAGAAATGCTGTTCGCATAATGAACGAAATTTGTGAAGTTGGTGTTGAAATTGCTCGTTTAAGAAAGCAGCCGTCTAACCAAAGATCGCTCATATTTCTGACTGTACACGTGATTATTAATGCTCTCATGTGGATCACTCATTTGAGTACGTAAGTTATGACTCCCGTTTCGCTTGACGATTTTTCAAGACGGATCTTGAGTATCCTAGTGGTGCATGCTATATTCTGGTTCACTATGGAATACTTTTTCGTTGTTGGACGAATAGCCCGAGATTTGGAAATTGTAAATGAAAATTTATTGAATTTGGTGGAGGTTGGGAACAGTAACGTACCTCGTCCGCCATTTATGAATGAATTTTTGGAAGCCTTCAGTCTGCAAACTCAGATCAGTCAGTTGGTTGCCCTACAATCACTCAGTAGTATTCGGATGAAACTTTCCGAGTTAGCTCAAGACGTTGCAGACTTTTTTTCGTTTCCAATATTAATCTGCTGTACTTTTACCTTACTGTCTTCGGTTTTCGAGAGTTATTCCTTTGTCGTGAAACTCATCTCATCAGGCAACGACTTCCCGCTGTCTGAAGTTTCTCAATTCATTCTATGGACGTCCATCTCAATTTATCCCATCATATCACTTTCTGCCAACGTCACGAGAGCTGAGATACAGGTAACCAAATGTTTCGTTGAATGATTCTGATCATTATCGACATTACTCAATAATAATTGATCAGCTCTTCTGACAATCGGTTGATTTGATGCAGGCTAAACGAACCGCGCGAATAGTTCGTAAACTGTTTCATAAACCGTTGGGAGTAGAGATTCGAGATAAGGTGAGTTAAAGTCATCTTTTCGCACGTGGTCGATCTTGATTCGATCTGACCAGAAGATTCTAATTGTAGGATTTGTTTCAGCTGGAAACGTTCTTCCTTCAACTGATACATGAAGACTTCAGATTTACAGCCAATGGATTTTTTGCATTAGACTACACGTTGCTACATTCAGTAAATAATACGTCATATATATCAGTCTGAAATTACGTATTATTTTCACTCGTTCGCGAATTTTAACGTAAGCTTCATCTAGATGGCCATATTGAAGAATTGTTTGAGCTGAGCCTACTCGAAGAAAAACTTATTTAGTCGATTAATTCCATCAGTTTCATCGTGTTTGACGTATCGCTTCAAGATATGCACGCATTGATTTTGGAGATATTATCTCTAATCAACGATTATTAAATTGCAGATGATGGCAGCCACGACGACCTATCTTATCGTTCTACTCCAGTTCCAGTCATCAGGTTCAAATCCGTCAGCGTCGGGTTAAGATCGCGTCAAAATATGTTAGTTTTCCATGTTTTAACAACCCTCTCCAGAAATGAACACGATTAAAAAATTTGTACACGTAATTCAAGAATCTAAAAAATCTGAAAAATAGTCAAATATCTTTTGCCTTTTCTTCACCCTTCACCTTTCACGTTTACAGCTCAGTTCAAGTTCGAAATTTTGATAGCTTAACATCTTCAAGATAAATTACCGCTCTTCAATGTCAGATATCTCTGCATCTGCACTGTATTCGCTGACCTACTATTTTGTCACAATGAATTGAAAGATCGAAATCTATACTATATGTATAGCTAGTTTTTTGCGTTAGTCGTAAGTCGTTGAAGATATTAATTATCTGATTGAAGGGGTCAAATGAGAGCTCGGCCGTAAGCTCATGTATAGTTCATTTTCGGCGATTTTCAAAATCGTTTATTTCACTTATTTTTCTGATAACTGACCACGCAACTTGGCGAAATAGGTGGCGATATAGGGACTTGGGAATGAAAAATTCGGCGAACGGAAGAAGATTTTCTTGCTTTCTGAGAATTTAAAATAGATCGAGGCTGTAGAGTTGTTTCGTACGCATAAAAAACGCTAATAACTTTCGGTGAAAATGACCTGTTTTCAAAACATTGAAGCCAAGAGGAAAATCATTAAAACATTTTATGAAGTCCTTTTTAAAAGCTCTTTACTTGAGAATGCTTTTTTGACTTTTTTCATTAGATGTTTCAGGAATAACCCTCAAAAATATTCATTATACATACAACACAAGCATTACATTAAGCCAAACATCATCATGGGCCGATTATTTATTGTGGGTATCCTCATTATTTACTTAAAATGGAATTTCGTCAATTTCGACTATAACAAAACCTTTTAATAACTTCTGAAGTGGGAAAGTCGTATAATAAGATTTGCAGATCATTGAGCTATTTAAAAAATCCTTTAAAAAAATATTTTAATGAATCGCAATGAAAAAATATACCTACACATTTTGGGAATTGTATGGAATGTCAGTTTTTTTTTCATAGTTAATGGTTCTACAAAATGTTTTTCAATTCTTGTATACTTTGATGCCTACACCAAGGGCTGGTCAAAAATGCGTTTCATTATTCAAAAATTATAATTTATATCGATTTAATTTAATTCATTTCGATCGCCTGCAGACTTTTTTGGAATTAAAATCTATATTCACGACTGCATACACATTGTATAGGTATCAGCGGCCGCGTAAGCTGCGGGTAACAATTAAGTTTGAGCGGGGCACGGCGAGGGAAGAAATGCAGCGACGAATATTGCGGCTGGGACACACGCGGCCCCGCGCAAATTTGGAATATTAGTGACGTCGATTGCTGGAAGTTCACTTTTGCGAACCAAAAACTGATTACGGAATCAAAAAGTGTATGTTCTCACGAAAATTTTTAGCTGGCTCAAGTTCGCCTGTACCAATCCGTTACCCCAATCACACCATTGGACCTTTTTGCACCTGGCGTACAGGCTCGTGAATATTTTTGAAATTTCAAATGCTATCATGTTCGTTAATGTTCAGGGAATATTCCCGAATTTTTCCAGATTTTTTACACTTATTTTAGGCATACGGTGACGAGTTGAAGTTGACGTACGGCAATGGTCTACGAAAAATTACGTTTTTTAACTTTTCGGAGATCATAATGCGCTTCACGATTTTTACACGAAAATTTGCGAATAACCATCAGACGCAGAAGACTTGGCGCTTTACGATCATTCTAGGCTCGATGCTCTATCAATTTTTCTGTAGATGTTATGATCACTCAAACAGAGGAGTCAGACCTTTTTGGAAGTAGTCAGAAATCACGGGAATAGGATACATGTTAGGCATGCGGGTTGCACGTAGTAAGGCGTACTTGACTAAATTTGTCACCAAGATTGAAATTTCATGGACGTCGGAAGAGTTTCATTATCGCAAATGAGATTTGGTAGACTATTATTAATAGAATACGGAAGAAGCCGAAACTTGCAACAACTTATTAATTGATTTATCATTACATTGGGAATCTAGGCATTTATTGCTAGAGCTCAGATACGGGAATTGTATAGGGTTTTCGTCGATGTGGGTCCCAATCGCAGCAAATGAAGGCCTGATTTTGAGCCAATTGTTATTTTCCGATAAATTTTTATCGAAATATTATCCGGCATCTCAATAAAGATTTAATGAGGTTCGATACCGATTTTCATATAATACCAAACTTTTGAAATTTTTATTATCGAAAGATAAACATATCAACTGTTCACCACCAAAATTTCAAATCGATTCACTACACGGTTTCTGAGTAATTAATTTTTGAAATTGCTTCTTATACACATGTCAAGGTATGGAGAGCCGATGAGGTTAGTATGAACTCTTTCGGAGTGCCCGCGCGGTAAGATAGAAATCTTTATCTTACTAACCTTATCGGTTCTCGATACTCCGACGTGTATAAGAAGCAATTTCAAAAATTAATTACTCAGCAACGGTGTAGTGAATCGATTTGAAATTTTGGTGGTGAACAGTTGATATGTTTATCTTCCGATAATAAAAATTTCAAATGTTTGGTATTATATGAAAATCGGTATCGAACCTCTTTGAATATGCTGAGATAATCGATAGAAACAGAAAAGCCAAGACATAAAAATAAGAATTTCGTATCATAGAATTCTGGTATTGTTTGGGTAATAAGAATGACGATAAATAAAACTATGATAACTATAATATGTCTAGCCTATGATAGACATTGTTCATATTTTTATTAGCAGCAGAGATATCACCTAAAAAATTGCTGACAACGCCCCGTATAAAATTTCATCTACATCAATATATCACGTCTCATTCAATGTATGATTATGTATTTATCCATGTATATTGTATATGTATAGTATGTTGTACTTAGTAGTGGGACAGATCAAACCGATTTGCCACCAAATTTTTACATTCGAACATGTATCAAAGCCTCCTTTGTTAGAACAAAATCTTTCTTTTCTACTTAAAATTAATACTTCGGTACACAGGTATACATATCATCAAGTTTTCAGCAATTGTATGCGCAAATGCGCGCAGTGCTTGATTCTTACCTAATACATGCATAATAATATTTCCATACAAACTTATTACATAGAATCATCTATCATTACTTATAACAATATCACGTCTACCGATAGGTAATCCATGACACAGCAGCTAAAGATTACACGTTACAATCATCGACGAATAATTGATAATAATAAACAGTCGATAGTGAGAATAAAGCTCCCTTTGCTCAATTCATGGTAGACTCCTAGATTCTCTCCAATATTTTAGTTCAGATTCGATGCATCCCAACCTGACCAATCGTTAAAATGATTACAATTGATCAGTTTATTTTTTCAGCAAGCGTTTCATGTCCTTGTTCTGTCTATCGATTGTGATATCTGCCTTTTCCGTCTTGTCTGTAACTCTCTCTATCAAGTCATTCTGGGAATCAATTTCCTCGGTTAATCCAACGGCTAGACCCTTCAGCCTTGCTAGAGACCCGCTCATTTCATCTAAATTCTTTTCTAATATAGCACTGACGTTGTTGACCGGCCCAGGTGCGGCTTCTTCTTCATCATCCAATAATCCTCTGATGCGTAGCGCCGGATGGTTCGCAGATAAATTGCTCTGCACTTGATCTAGGGAATCTGAAAGCTGAGGGGACGAGAGTGACCCGGAACTGGCAGATTCAGGAAGTTTCAAACCACTTCCAGGAGGCGGTGGCCCGTCCAGTGATTTACCACTGAGATAATTTTTCAGGCTACCAAAGACGCTTTTTATCCCTTGAATGTGCTTCTGGCTGAACCGCAAAGTACTATTAATATCGTCCAACCGTTTCTCCGTTTTTTCCAGCTGTTCTCTTTGTCTGATAAGTTCCTGGAATGAGATAATTTCAGATAAATTTATGATGATTCATCGTTGCCCAACTGAAACGAGAAAAATAACCAGTGTGTCGTGTTCTTTTATTTGTCTCGTTTTTTTTCGTCCTTTTTTTTTATTTTGCTTTACTTTTACCCATGTGTCATTCTCCTGAAAGGAAAGAACTTTGTCAATCTGTTATATACCTCGGCCGTTGCTGCACCGATCTGTTCCGAGTTTCTCAAAAGAGAAATAGACCGTTCGGAAGACTGGAGAGTCCGCTGTTCGATGGCCTTTTTACGTTCCAATATCTGCTCTCGTTGTTGCTCGAGGTCGTTGGCATAATTTGTGTAATTATTATAGGCTGAGTAGCTAGAAGACGGTATCTGCGATCGCGGAGGGGCACTTCGTAGAAAAGTCTCGTCGTCGACGTCATCTTCCAAAGCAAAGAAGGAGTTCTTCGGATCACTTAAATAATTGTTCCCTGCCATTCTCGGACTCCCTACACTATACGCTCTTGGCTTATCAAGGCCGCTGGCCAACTACACCTGATTAACTAGCTAACAAACACGATTAATTCACAACGGATAACCTCAAATAACGTCAACTGACACAACCGTCAACCATGACGTCAAGACGTGCTACTAACTAGTCGCGAGTCTGCGTGTAACGTAGAGTTCGCTAAGTCTATGGCGACGAGCTACTGCGCATATCATTTATTTGTCCGCAAACCGTGAGCTGTACGCAGGGTGTCTGGATTCAAGAAAACTATTCAACTATCTGGAATTAAAATTTGCAAAAAAGCTTTGAAATAAAAGTTGCACGGACATGATTTATTGGAAAGAATGCGGTGTAAGTTGTCGAATCTGATGAAGCTGACAAATAATATTGGTTTGTGTCGATCTGTGGCTCTAAATAGGTATAAGAGGGCGATCCTTCAGTTTGATTTTCAATATTGGACACCCCGTATAAAAGTAGTCCAGAACTTTAGTTTCCCGCCAACTTCACGCCTGCGCATTAGAGCCATTAGATTTTTGCATGGCGTCGCAGGCAGGAGGGCCGGGGGTTTGTTGATCTCGGGAATTCCGGTTTGTAGTTTAAGTTCCTAACAAGTAAGATTCGAGTATTGAACCGCGTACTTTTGCCTATATTAGTGAAAAGAATCACTGAAATACAAGCTCTCTTATAATATGAACCGTTTGGACGATCCTCCAGGTTTGACAAAGGGAAGGAAACCATCTTTCATCGGAATGAACGGTAGGTTGAATCTCGTATGAAAAATAAGCGAAAAAAAGAAACAATGTTTTTGTTTTCGCGATAAATATAGCGCTGGTTCTTCGGATCCCGATCTCATTTGTAGAACTCCGATTCTTACGACCTGTGACGGATATCGATGTAACAACTAAACCGTGGGAAAAATTCGAACGTGTGAAATCTAACCTAAGTCGCATGTTTTTGTTGATTTTTTTAAGGTGGACCAGAGACCGACGATCAACAGCGACTCCGCTTCCAAGTGGAACTGGAATTTGTCCAATGCCTGGCCAACCCAAACTACTTGAACTGTAAGCCTTGTATTCAAAGTTTCACTTCAGACCTTGCTAGCTATTCACTTTTCTCACTTCGAATCAGTTTTTTGATTAATTTTGTAATGCATCAACATTAAAACTTCCTAGAGGGATATTGTTATGCAATTTCAACTTGTTGTTAGTTCTGGGTCAGCGTGGGTATTTCAAAGATTCAACGTTCATCAATTACTTGAAGTATCTGCTGTACTGGAAGGAGCCTGAGTACGCAAAGTACTTGAAGTACCCGATGTGCCTGTATTTTTTGGATCTACTACAGTACGAGCATTTCCGTAGGGAAGTCGTCAACGCCCAATGCACAAAATTCATAGACGATCAACAGATATTGCTATGGCAACATTACACCAGGCGCAGAACAAGGCTCCTACAAACGGCTGCTGAACAAACACAGCCTAATAATACCCAAAACAATGGTATGGTGCAGCCAAAAGTGCCCTAGACTGTATACATACATGTGTTAAACTTTGTTACTTTAATTTTAGATCATAAGACACATTGTTAAAGAATATTTAACAACATCAACTGTACATTTTGTTCCTTTTCTTCGTATATAATCGTATTAATCTTATTCCTAAAGTAATGAATCTTTGGTAAAAATAGAAATAAAGACTTTTTTATATTATAATATCGTTTAATATACATATAGGGCATTCCACGTCAACTTAGCCGCCCATGTGCCTCACCTTCTTCGATTTTGACTATTTTTTAGTACGATGTTGCTACCGGCCCAAAAAGGGTCTATAAATTTTTTTGGGATTTTTTCGACCACCGGTGGAATTAAAAAAAAAATTAAAAAACTTTTAAAACGCAATTTTTTTTTTATTAATCAGAAAAAATTCACAAAAATTCTATGATTTAAAAGATGATTTTTAAGACCCAGGCGACGATGGGATCTCAACATTTACTATTTTTATCGCAATGTTTTAGTTTCGTCATGTCGGAATTAGAGTTTTCGTTTTGTATCAACTGTACTCAGGCTTCCAGTACTCCTTGAAATTTCAGAAATAACTTGATATCCATCAAGATTTGAGAAACTTATGCCCGATCCAAGAATAAAAAAAAACTCCAGTTCCGACATGAAAAAACTAAGTCGTTTTTTAAACTGTAGAATTATTCCGAACTTTTACAGATTTTGAAAAATGGCGTTTTCAAAACCGGGTCATTTTGTTACTAACTTCAAGGAAATACGTCTCTCGAAGTGATTGGCGAGAGATTGCCCTTCTGAAGAAAGAAAAAGTACTTCGAAGTTTATTTTTCTCATATTTTACTGATCACGAAATAAAAAAAGGCTGTTATAGTTCTTACAGTACATTGCCGATACATTTGCTAGAATGGCGGTTCATATAACTAAATATTCAACTACGTTACACGTTTCCAGTCTCATTATAGTCGAGCTACTTGATTGGTAGTACATGATAAGTAAAGTAATAATAAGTAAATCACAAAAGCTTGTTATACATATTTTGCAATATATTGCATTATAGCTATAAAGTTTGAGAAAATTATCCGTATTATGCTATAGATAAAATACGAGAAACTATCTACATTATTAAATAGTGCTAAATACTTTGGTATTTCTTATAGCCTCTACAATTACACGTCATTATCTATATGTACAAAAGTTCTTAACTCCAGTTACCTCAGCGATCGGGAGTCTAAAATATTCTTCTCAAACTTTTCACTGCGTTGTATTCTTTCCACAATTATCAGAAAAGTTCACAATAATCCCATTTCCAGCATCGACCCATGTCTTCCCGCCATTTTCGTCTGAGAATAATTTCTCCCTTAGTATATCTCGTTCGGTTTGTTCATCGAGTACAGTGTTATTCCGTTTATTGTTGTTCTTTTTCACGGATTGATCATCTTCAACAACTGATTTCTGGCGATATTTCTTAAACAAATCTTCGGATTGCTCGATCGTATCGGGCAATGGTTTGTTCAACGTTTCCGGAAGTGCCAGGCTCAAAACTCCCGACACAACGCACAGTGTTCCCATTATTGATATCGGAACTGCAACTGATGTCTTTGTACCCTGAAATAACGTGAATTCGTCCATGAAAATATTCAATTTATACCACGAGGCATATGATTATGATTATGATTATGATTATGATTATTATTATTATTATTATTATTATTATTATTATTATTATTATTATCATTATCATTATTATTATTATCATAATGGAAGGCAACCGCGAAAACTTCTGCATATAGACAACTCAAACATCAGCGATTAGGTTTTATTTCTCACACATAGCCAATGGCACGTGATATGCAAAATAAAACCTGATCAATGATTTTTGAATTGACTGTATGCAAGCGTTTCCGTGATTGCCTACCGTCAGGCGCATTATTGAGCCTAGATTTGCTGAGTGAATAGAATCGAAAATATGTGATTAGTGATAAAACGTACCAACATTAAAAGTTGCGACGCGATTATGCTGCCGATGTTTTTAGAAATTTCGCAGTATCCTAAGCCTGTTCCGCGCAAAACGGTTGGGAATATTTCGACCGTGTATAGATATATAACCGCGAAAGAACTTACTATTGCTCCTTTTCCAATCAGGGTCAGTGCCAATTTTGTTGGTCCTGGAAAATTTACAACAACCAGACCTTGAACATTTTGTGTCAAATGTGATAATGTTGTAGTTCCGAAGTCCAATCGAACGGTTTACTTACCGGTCCAAGTCCCATTTTCATGAATAGGCATGCTGACAGCACCGACTACGATGCAAATACTTCCGCTCAGTAGTAGATAAATACTGAAAGGAATTCGGCGTCCAAATTTCATTAGTATGAGATAGGTCAACACGTATGCCACGAGATCTAGAGATGCGCCTATTGCGAAGTTCACGTGTCTGTCACCGTTCAAATTAGGCAGATGAAACATCCAGCCGGAATAGCAGAGAGAGACGCTGAACCTATCAGACAAATTTTTCAATAGTTCAACCCAAAACAGATTTCGGCGGTTAAACAGTCTCCGTTATTACGTTTGTAAAATTAGTCAATCAGATTAACTCACCATGCAAATATCATGACTATAAAATTCCTTCGAAGTTTTGAATGTCTGAGGAGTTGTATCAAGCTCTGTTCGTTGGCCACATCAGTTGTTCTTTCGACATCTTGGCTCGGTTTTTCTACCGAGCCAATGCTATCCGTTTCCGCAGCTTCTTCCTTTGTTTCTGTTACCACCCCGGCTGTTCTAAGCTCGACTACTTCATCAATCACGTTCGGCAGGACCTCCTGATTGCCTTCGGAACCTTTACTCAATCTGTGGTTATTCTCATTCGGGGATGGGGGAATTGACGGTGGTGTCAAAGCTCGAATCTCCTTCTTTGGTTCATCCTCAATCGTATCGAGTTCCAACTGCAACTCTAAACTCGAAATTCTTCGCTCCAAGCTCTCGGACGGTGTAAGCAGATGATCATGATCTTCTGAGAAGAAAATTACCGTTTGGAAATACTGAGCCATTCAAGAATTCGGGATCACTTGCGATTGCCATTTGCACGAAAGAAATCAATGCGAGATTAATTATTAGTTCTGTTACTCACGTTCTATGATTTTCTCTTCGGAACTCTCCAGAGAAGTCAGCAGACTTGCTGCTTCCTCGGTAAGAATATCGCTGGTTTTCGTCTCGCTAGGATCCACATTAGACATCCTAGACTTCCGTTTAGGCTTTACCGGAGTCGCTGCACTCTCGGTCATCGTCGTGGCGTCTGCATCCTCAACTTTCGGCTCCACTACGGCCCGGTTCTTCCTGCAGCAGGTGTTGTATTTCGCGATTTTCTCCAACGCCATATGAGCCTCCGTCAGTTTTCCTTTGGCCAAAAGCCATCGCGGCGATTCCGGGATAATCCTGAAGAATATTTGAGGAAAATCGGATGATGTAGATGTAATGTAAAGCACGAATAGACGCATTATTCACACACACATCTTTACACACGATAATCCTGTACACATTTATAGTCCTTATAGTTGGAGAGAATATAATGAGATTTGCAATCCTATAGTGAGAGTTGTAAACCGAGTAATAAAATCAAGGCTGTACAGCCCGCCGATTATACGAACTTACCAGATGTAGAGGACAGTGACCGCCGTGGGAACTGATGTCGCTAACTGCAGGACCCTCCAATCTGCCACAGCGTAGCTGAGCCCTGCCAAAAGAGCGAGTCCTATGGCCCAAGAAAATTGCGTAGCCATGGCCACCAGGGTTCTCATTCTGACGGGGAAGAGCTCGAAGAGCAACGTGTATGTCGAGATTTGAAGCCCTTGGACAAAGACCCCTTGGAGACCGCGTACAACCAAAAATGCGCGATAGTCCTGCAAGTGATGGTCAAAAACAATCACGAGCTATACTCTGCACAACAGTAATCTTTTCTTCGGATTGAAAAAGGAGACTGGAATTGAGAGGAGATAAAGAAGAATGGAGTGCGTTCCCGAATGGTCCAGAAATTGGCTCCTAAGTCTGTACCCCTACACTCTCCGAATTTCTTCAAGCAAAAATGATGAAGAGAATAATTTGGAACCCGAGGATACTGACATTGCATCATCTCTGGTATGAAAGTGCAAGGATATCGCAGTTCTTGTGATAAGAAAAACGGTGGATTGGAGGAACTCATCGTGGGTATATATGCATTGACTCCTATTCTGCATTTCCTTTTCACCTTGCAGTGTGATGCTTTGGAATTCCTTGTAATATGTTCCATGTATTCACCTGAATGATGTAGAGAGCAACTGCCAATGTCCCCTGAGTGTAAAGGCATATTGCTAAGACCGGAAGTCGTCCAACGCGGTCAGCCAGGACACCGGCGATCCACGCGCCGATAACAACCCCACAGAAATATAGCATAGTGCTGAAAGGCAAGAGATATCTTCTCTCGCAGATCAGTCCCCATTCTGTGACTATCGTCGTCTCTCCTCTGACGGAATCAAACCGATAGCCCGTCTCGCATGAGGAATATTCTCCACCGTTTTCGGAATCGAATGACGTCGAATTGGTGGATGAGATTTCCGAAGGAGTCACACATGCGTTAGTCGAATTGACGGACCCTTTTACCTAGAAGACAATTAGACAGGGAATCTCTCGTCATTAGTCAGCGATCGCCATCTCCCCTGCTATATTAGGCCTGAATTACAGGATTCAAGATCGAAACAAATGAATGAATGCACATGTGCGGTTCATCTTGCTACACGGCGTGACTATTTTAGCTACTTTCAGCACGGTTCTACTTTTAGACATAGATATAAATCGGATAAAAAGTATCTCCATGCTACGCAGGAAACCCCAGTGAATACATCACGGTGAGGTCTAATTAAACCAGCTAAATTTTTGCCGTATATGCTTCGCTGGGGCAAAAAGTTGGAAAATAATAGTTTTTCAAAATCAGTTCACCTTGCAGTAGAATTTCGGTGTATAGCTGTGGAAGCCTGGAAGCGCGTGGTTCATCGATACTATGATGTAATTAACTCCTAAAAGAATGAGTAGAATGATTTGGAAGGATCCCACCTTCACCTCTTCAGCCTTCATTATGGGAGCCTTCAGAGTACACAGGCTTTCACGCAGTTCAATTGAACGACGATTTTTTTTCAACACAGTCTCAATTCCCGATTCACAACGTTTCAAAATCACTTTCTGCACTTCAGAATTCACCCTTCATGAGCGCGGTTGATATTTATCACAATTCGGAAAGTGGTCTATGGTATTCCGAATTGACAATGAATCTTTCAGGACCGAACACGAATATTGTTCTACGATGTATACGCAGTGGTTTAAAAGCCGAAGAAATTCTATTTATCCTCTCATCCGGTGCGAATTCCTAATGTTGGTTCGAATTTCAAACACGCACCGGAATGCGTTTGCCCGGTTTTCGGTACGACCCCAACACGTCGGCTCAGACTGTGTCCACCGCGAGAGCAACCAACGCACTGACAATAAGAGAGCTCGGAGGAACTCCGGAGGATAGAGTGACGAGGGCGGATGACAATTCGAGAGAGACGGTCCGGCTTGCATTGTTTAAACGTATCATGTGCAGTGATTGTTTCCAATACTGCATTTATTGATTATTATTCATACGTTTGATTTCAATAAGTATAATGCATTCGTTGTTATTCCCCAATGAATGACGTGGGTGGATATCTGCACCTCCTGACGCTCCTAAAACAGAAACAGAAGACCCGGAGAAGAATGATGAAGATGGTACATATATAGATGAAACACATTTTCGGGATTGTGGCGATTGGACTAAATCACAGACATCTTGTTCTAGGCTGTTATTCTATCTAATCTCACCTGCATGGATTGAACTGAGCTCTGTAAAAATGACATAGACCACCTGTTGACTTAATAACTAACCAACCATTAGTTCGACCAATCTACAATTTCGAAAAAGACAAAAAAATAAAAAATTCTGTCATCTTTAATATGCAGATTTGAAAAATCTGCAAACGTACGAAGAATTGAGTATTTTTTGGTAATTCTAGTGTGCCTTGGAATTACATCAGTTTTGAATAGGCTCGTAAGCCGGATCGAGTTTGGACTAAATTTGACCTAAAACCGGATATCTGTGTATTATTTACCAGAGTCGTTACAATCCCCGAAAATGTGAGTAACTTTTACAAGCCAGCATACGGAATTAATCGAAATGGAGAAAAGTTTTTATATGAATGAAAACTCTACCCAAACGAAATTCATTATTTTATTTTATTTTTTCACTTTTAGATGAAATTAACAATTTTAATTCCGGTTGGGAGACCAGAAACACTGCAGCGCTTCATGAAGTCTGTATAGAAATCCAATGAAACGTGGAGAGAAATTTAATGGAGTTTCAAGCTGACAAGTACTTTTGTTGGGTGTTACGTCAGTATAATAGCTAGATAGGAACGCGTCTGGGTCTACGAACTCCGTCGGAGGAAGTGCATTTGTTATATGCAACTGCAGAATATATCTAGAGAAATTCCGGTTCTCGCAATTGATTGTACATATAGGTGTGTACATACCTACATGCATGCGAAGCGGAGAGTCAGCGTTTGACGACATAAATAGATTATCATTGTTGATTCGTGTACTCAGGATTCGATCCATCAAATCTGCCATCGGAGAATGCACAGAGAATTTCCATCCCACCATATACAAAGATATGATTTTACCTATACTATGAAATAATTTCTACAATGAATCACAAGCCACTACAAATTATATCCACAAATAAGATGAAGCTAAATTTAAACCAAAGAACTTGAAATTTGCGACGTAAGTGGCTTTTTGGAATCTCAATATTTGAAATACATACATATTCGATTCAAACTTTTCTGCCGCATTTGTAGATGTAATTTAAAAAGATTCGAGTGGCTTTCAAATTCGGGAGCTTTATTCTCATAGTCGATTTTTTTGCAGTTATGGTCGTATTATAATATGCTGTTTCTATACATATAGCCAACTTCGAAGAAACTGAAAGTGGAGAAAGACTAATCAATTGAAATCTTGTCGGTTTCCTAATGAAGAAAGGCTTGTATTATGCTCAGCTAATTCGTATAATTTTCCATTGTCAAGACTTCTAACGCGTTCTGATGACGCGACGCAGGCGTCACTGGCAACCAATGAGTGGTCATTGGCAGAGGGGCATTTCCTCAGTTTCTAGAACTGATCAAATATGCACGGCGCGTTGCATCCGGTCCTTCGCATCCTGCCTTTCATATATTCCTTTAGGTTTAGACCGGTGGATAGCCAAAGTCCCATGCAGCTTCTGCCTTACAGCTGAAGGTGTATTTATGGCATTGTTGCCGATGTAAGCGACTATCTCATTGTGGAACCAACCTGCAAGTACACGATGCACAATACGATATTATCGCATCCTCATTGAATCGAGCAATCTCCCTTTTGTTCTTTTAGTTTCAAAAATTGAATGGAAAAAAATTAATGGGTAAACGCGGTTGGCTCGTTGTTCTTAATGAATTTCCATAAATGAATATTTAGCAGCTTTATGGCAGCGTTATTCCTCGCGTTGGTGAAGCGGTGTTATTTTTCATCACGTATACAGCGCGAGTTATGTATTATAATAATCGACTGTAACAGCGGGAGATAATAATGGATGCATAACGGGCTGCACTTAAATCGCATGCAATAAGTTGCGAGCACGAGTTGCGATGAAACTCGTTAAGGGTCGATGTTTTTCTTCAGTAGATTCCGCGGTCGGTTTATTATTCACCGATTAACTAATTGACTCGCACGCTTCGATTCGTTATACCATTCGTTGTAGCACCGAAATTAGCACGTTGCCCTCCTAGCATCATTTCGATAAAGAATTAGTCGCACTTCGAGTAACAAGTCGTGCATATGCGATGCGATCATGTAGGCATATGCATGGCTGAGTATGTACCGTACCACGTAGTACTTGAACACATGCAACTCATCGGTTAATATTATATGCAGGGTACAAACGCGAGCGGTTTATACCTAGATATCACATCGGGGCAATGACAGCGATTGAGGTTCGAAACCTTCACCGAAATTCACTCTTTTGTTATTCGAAAATCGACGGGTCCTCGGAAAACGGCATTCTTCTTATTCATATACGAAGAATAATAAAATTGTTCTGTTTCTGAATAATTTCTACCGATTTAATTTAAGAGCTCTCAATTTGCGATAAGGTTTATCATCGAGACGAGGAAAAACGTCCGATATGAAGTTACGCGGCAAGGAGAGACAGCCTCGTTTGAATTCTGAGAAATTATGAGAATTTATAGGAATTTATTCTTCGAAATGTGTATCCCATCTATGGAAATTCACATTGGGAATAATTTCATGGGTACAAAGTTTGACCATACATCAAATATACACAGGCTGCCTACTAGTAGGGCTGCTTTGAATTTTAACAAAATACGTAATACAAGGATTATTTATTCCTCAATCACGCAAGCTCTTCCTTTTCAAATCCATGAACGTGCGTTTACTCGTCCAGACACTTCCTGCTGCGTAGGATAATTTCGTATATCTTATATGCGTATCCTGCGAGGTGCATCGCTCGATGACGTTATGCTATAAAAATGATCGAATAATACTGGTTATCTTATACACATTTACCTACGAACAAAAATGCAACTATCTCAAGGCTCTTATATACCTCTAGATATATGGATTTTTAAAATTTAAAATTTTGATCGATCTTTGATTACACGACTATCCAGAATCCATAATACCTGGCACTATTACAGAGGACAGATGTGCCGACAGATTGGGCATGGTTAGTGCTGTTATTCCCATTGAATGAACTTTCATTCCGGTAGTGTAAAATATTCAACACTATACATACGTATGTATATATTCTTTTGAATATATGTATATTTTAGGCAATAGTCTTATCACACGCTCCGTGTTCTCTCTTTCCGTATTTATTCTATTATTTCTTCTTATTTTCGTGAAATTGATGCAGCCTGTACCGCTACAGTTTTCATCGAATAATATCTTTTCCGAAAAAGTGTTAGAAATTAGAATCTAGGCTGCGTATATCTTCGCGAGAACCGCTACAGGTCAAAGACAGGGTTAAAGTCTCCACATGTCTATATATGGGCAAATATGTGGTTATAGGTCCTCGAATATACTATATCCACGGTTCGAATAGATCATTCCGGCGATTCGAGGATAATGTAGGTCATAGGTAGGCATACAACAAGGATCTGAACAAACCGCACAGCTTTGACGTAATGTTAAATATGATTTATTTCTTCCCGGAACTCTCCTGCCACTAGTTGATAGGATTTCTATGAAAAACTGTCCAACAAACGGTCCGCAAATTGATAGTCAAGTAAAATTTGCACCACCGTGCCGCTAGAAAGCCAACTATTATTCAAATTCCCAGCTATAATACCTAAGAAGGTCTTTTCTCCGGTGGTATAAGTGCGTCTGCAGACCTGGAACAGTAATCATCATCTGCACCTATCTGCAGCAATGGCACCTCGGACGCCCCGCATTACCCACATCGACTATGACGCTACTCGACTCGGCCTGAATATCTTTTTTCGTGCGGGTACCGTTAGTGATGCTCAGTGTTGGCTTATGCGATCTTAGCAGTCAGTCAGTCGAGTCTCTCTCGAGTGTGCAGTTTAGTTCATCAGAATTTGCCAAATACTTACCGCCTTAGATCTGGTCACGATATAACGTGGCGGTTCGAAACTGGACTCAATTTTTATCGCCAATACTTCGCAGTTTGCAAAGAACGTCTGCGATTGTTTCCCGAAGAAGTTTTCGAGTTTCAAGACTGCCAAAAAGGCCGGAGATTCCTGTTCCCTCGAACCACCAGACATGAAGCTCTGCAGAGCGTCGCTATTCGTTCTTTTGCTCGTCTTGTTAATGGTGAGTTGATATAACGCGATATGCTGATGCGACGACGTCACTCAATCTCGCAGTAGGCTGGTAATCTTTTATAATTACTAGAATTTCTTTATAATCAGCTGCGTCCTTCCGCCGGGCGTTTTGCCGGCAAAAAAACCAACCTCGAAGCTAGTCTTGCAGTGAACGACGAATTCTGTGTCACACGAGAGACCTACGTTGTTCTTTACATGAATATTAATGACGCATAGCGTTAAATCAGAAAAATTCATTAATTTGTTAAAGGTAAACTCCGGAGAAGGTAAGACGAAGAAAAAGTCGAAACAGCTCGCTTTGCAGTCGAAGGAGACAAATGTGGTGAATTTTGTTCGCCTGATGGTGATGCGGCTCATCTTTGGAGTCGCCTCGGCGATGGGATTGGGAGAAAATCTCTCCGGAGTTTTGGGCGGTATGTTTGTACCCCCAGGTGTCGATGACTACGACGATTATGGAGGAGACGACGACTATACTGGCGGGTTATTGTAGGATTAAAAACAGAGATATACCGATCGAAAAGTCCAAGTGCAAATAGCGATAATCTTCGGTTCACAGTTTCGAGGAATAGCTTTATTCTCGGGACTAGGAGTGACGGAATTTTCATTCAAATGTTTATCAAAATCTGGGAACGAAGTGAACCTTAGATAGTCGTTCAATAATGTGCCAAAAATTAGTCGATTTCAATGTGAATCGGTTCGAATCTACGTTTTACGTTGAACTTTAATTTCATGTTCACCTTGCACATGATATATATTTGTATAGAAAATTGAAACTCATGGTTTGTAAATATTAAAAATAAGCAATCATAATCAAAATACGGTGAAAAGTCCAATGGGGATAGAGAATACCTTCTTCTTTATGTACATGGGCAGCTTCGGACGTAGGGGATTTTAGTTTCGAATGACTTAGCGTGTCTTGTAACGGATCCACTTCACGTGCTAATTACTAACTCCAAAACTGCCAAGGTACGACAAGCTATCTGGGTCGAATACGATCCAATAGGTGTGTCGTTCATACTTATTGAATACTTAACTACATACTGCATGTACACGTTCGTGCAATATGCCATTTACGTGTTATAAGCACATGAGATCGTACCGCACGCGAGTATCGACATTCGATTCGCTTGAAATCTGTATAACGGTCAAAAAGGTATTCAAATATAATTACTGCGTTCAGATTAAGTATTCAAATATTGAGGAAATATCGAACCAGGTTGCATGTGGACTTTACATGATGATTTTTAATTTCTTGTTTTCCTTATACTATTCATAAAAATTTCGTCAGGCGGGAAGTACTCCGTGGATTGCGTTACTCGACGAACTTAACTTCTTAACCCTTTACTGGTCGTTGTACTTGAATCTGATTTTAAAAAATTATAGACAAAAGACGAATACAGGTGTATTGTCCGTTTAGGGACAAGCATAAAGAATCGGCATTGATAAAGAGATGATAAAGAAATGATTGAAAGATAAAAAGAATTCATACGGAGAGAAAACGATTACTCAGATCAATAAAGGGTTGATTAATTATTCAACACGAAGCCCCCTATGTCCACAAAATCGTAGAGGGGCAGTAAGAACCTTAATATCTGTGCATTTATACTGATTGTGAGCTTGTAAATATGTTGGATTAGTTTAGCAATGTTTTACATGTTAATTTTTCATACAATATGGATTATTTATTTATTTATTTATTTACTTATTTATTATTAATTGATTAATTTATTTATTTATCCATAATAAATATCGTTTAATATAACAATACAGCACGCGAACGTGGGTCTTTCATTTTTACCTATAAACACCATAATATCAACAAGCAGCTTTGCGCCCTTGTTGCACAAACTACTATTTTCCTTAAAATTTTGTCTTTTGAAAAGCTCAAAAACACTGTGTCCATTAAATCGAAAATTTGATCAATTCTAAATTAGGAAGAATCGCATCGATTTATACAAGTCATTCTCGAGATGTCAGAGGTGATTCTCCGAACCACAAAACGTTAAGGTCTGATGACTGCTTGACCTTTCGTTTTCGGGGTGATTGTGGTAACTTCCGTCTTTTTTTTTGAACGGGAAGATAAAAATAGTTAAAAATTCGTATCCTCAAATGAGTAATAAACTATTCGCCTAGATCACTCATAGCTAATGTAATGCTTACACACTTATTAAGGTCGCATGTTATACATATAGTTCGAAGTGTAGACAAGTGATCCGCAACTGGGACCGCTCTTTCCCTACTAATCAAGATTCGCGGCAGCGAATCGCCGAGTTCCCCCCCCTCCGACAGTGAAAACTCGGCGCGCCAGCCACGAAACATTTACCCGAGCCAGCTCTTGTTCTTGTAAAAAATCTGTCATATCTTTTGAACCGCTGATTATTTCCTAATAAAATTTATATGGGCGTAAGGTCCTCGCCATTTGACCTTGCTCGCGAAATTTCGACAAAATCTACCGCGTGGTTCCGGAGATATTGACCGTCGAAGTTGATCGAAAAACGCAATCTTCTCCTTCTCCTTCTCCTTCTTCTTCGTTGCAGACCGTTCTTCTTGAGACCACGATATCTGTCGAACCGTTGCACTTATGAACTTGCCATTTGGAAGGAGTGTTCTCGTCACCGAAATCTCGCCCCCTATTGTTTTTGAGCAATAATTGACCACGCATAACTGAGTTATTGATAATATTAATTATTTTACAAAATGCGCATGCGCAGAATTATTGATCGATGCCTGATTTACAAAATGCGCATGCGCAGCAGCAAATCGCGGCCGCGTGCCAGTATGATTATAATATAATATTATTATATTATTATAGTATTATTTATAATCATATTTCATTTATCATTGTTATTATTATTGTCATTATTATTGATGCGTCACGTCTACTCGTGCTCCCCAAAAAAATTTGTACTCAGTAATGTGTCCGCACCGCAGTTTTCGGTGTCCAGGTCCTTCGCTCCGTAGTTTTCGGTATCCAGGTCCTTCGCACCGTAATTTTCGGTATCCAGGTCCTTCGCTCCGTAGTTTTCGGTATCCAGCTCCTTCGCTCCGTAGTTTTCGGTATCCAGGTCCTTCGCTCCGTAGTTTTCGGTATCCAGGTCCTTCGCTCCGTAGTTTTCGGTATCCAGGTCCTTCGCTCCGTAGTTTTCGGTATCCAGGTCCTTCGCTCCGTAGTTTTCGGTATCCAGGTCCTTCGCTCCGTAGTTTTCGGTATCCAGCTCGTTCGCTCCGTAGTTTTCGGTATCCAGGTCCTTCGCTCCGTAGTTTTCGGTATCCAGGTCCTTCGCTCCGTAGTTTTCGGTACCCAGGTCCTTCGCTCCGTAGTTTTCGGTATCCAGGTCCTTCGCTCCGTAGTTTCCGGTGTCTACGTCCACCGCTCCGTAGTTTTTTTTATAAAATGTATAGGGCGTAAGACTCTGCCCACTTGATCTTGTTCGTGAAATTCCGACAAAATCTGCTGCGTAGTTTCTGAGATATAGTAACATTTATCCGGCAATTTTTTTTTCTATATAATCATATATAATTACGTATAATTTGATATAATTTTCTATGATAAAATTATCGTGAAAAAAATTTTTTTTTCATATAATTGAAGAACCAATTTTGTAGAGAAATAAATTTCCTACAAGATTATGGAAACGAAAATCCGGAAAAAATTTTTTTACACCCATTTATTTTAGAAATAAGAAAAATGAATTTTTACATGTACGTTTTAAATGGGAAAGAGGACCCCTCCTTGCGCCAACTGAATTTTCGAGATATTGAGCTGAAATTTTGAGGGAATTTTTTTTCCCGCGACAAAGAAACTTTTGAGATACATTTATTCCAAAAAAATTATAGAATTTCTTTTCTGAAACAGTCTAATGTAGATATTTTTTAGATCAACTTGAAAAATATTATAGAATCTCATGATGGTCTGTTTCGATTGGACATGGCTATTTTACTTAAGAGTTTCACAATCGAACAATTGTAGAACATTTTCCGTATTCTATGTTCGTACGACATCTAAATATGTTGCTTTGTCTAAATAAAATGGGATCATGGGAAGCATAAACTATGATCGGAACAAGCTATTGTATAATTCTCAAGATGAAATTTCTTGGCCGAATAAAATAGCTCGTATCTTTTGCGCAAGTTCCAAAATACACTTGTTCATTGTAGCACATGCATTCCATCACGAATGATCGGAAGTTGATCTTTATATATGTGTAATATGTAGAATACATTAAAGTCAGCTTAACGCTGACCCGTTTGCACATACAAAAAGTAATGAAATAACGGCAAAAACATTGTAAATGTAAAAAATTAAAACCGAGTTCCAAAATGGTTTCCCCAGCCAAAAACTCGAGAACATCCATACTCTTTTTCAGCGTCAGATTACAAACATCATTTCCTTACAAAAATAGTACAAAATAATACGTGAAATCAGGCATCGAAGCCGAGCGTTCCCTTTGTAAATTTTCAGACTTCAAATTATGTTCTTCAAATGCTAATCAATGGAAATGAATGGAAAACCAATAGAATCATTGATAAAACCTGTGATAAAAGAGCATATTGGCGACGGAAAATATTGCTGAAGGAAGTTAGCTCGTATGATGATACGAACTCGGCGGGCATAGATTGTTCTGAAAATTATCAATTGCTGAAGTGTGAGGTAAGATCAGCAATTAGTGCGTCTTTCAATGCAGAATATGTGTACCTATACTGTAAGTCAAATAGAAAGAGCGACGTCGCAAGAGCATCGCCGAAGTGTACCGATAATGGGTACGTCCAGTATAAGTATGTATCGTTTTATGGATGTGACATGTTTCTAGCATGGCGTTATAACTTTAGTCGAAAATCGGTAAACGATAGATGCAGAATGAAATTGAACTCTTCTTCAAAACTTGCATTCGAATTCAAATTACTGAGATCACCGTGCCTGGACCATTAGTTCTTGTTATGAACACGCTATAGGTATTTTTTTAACTTCAATTTTCAACGGATTACTCATTCCTTCATTCATTTGTTTCAACACAACCTCTTGCGAAAACCACGAAGCACTAGTGCGTGGAAAATGTTTTCTGATTTTTAAATTTGAAGAAAAAAAGGATAGTATGTAGGGCTCGGGCACTGAAAAGGACTTTATGAGGAGTGTGAAAGTGTCACACGTTTCGAAGATGAGGTCTTTCTGCGCCATTGCCATATAAACTACTATTATATCGCAGTTTCAGTCTACAATAATAAATATATTATCAATGCCAAGAATATCCTAACAGTATTTGATCATGCTCCCGAAAATTTTGTGGGTGTGATCGTTACACATTGACTGGAAGAAATAATTAAAAAACAAAAGAGTGCAATTGATAATTTTCAGAACAATCTATGCCCGCCGAGTTCGTATCATCATACGAGCTAACTTCCTTCAGCAATATTTTCCGTCGCCAATATGCTCTTTTATCACAGGTTTTATCAATGATTCTATTGGTTTTCCATTCATTTCCATTGATTAGCATTTGAAGAACATAATTTGAAGTCTGAAAATTTACAAAGGGAACGCTCGGCTTCGATGCCTGATTTCACGTATTATTTTGTACTATTTTTGTAAGGAAATGATGTTTGTAATCTGACGCTGAAAAAGAGTATGGATGTTCTCGAGTTTTTGGCTGGTGAAACCATTTTGGAACTCGGTTTTAATTTTTTACATTTACAATGTTTTTGCCGTTATTATTAATTGCCCTAGTTATTCCTTGTCGCGAATATGAAGATTATCATCATTATGAACCGGTGTCATATTTGGCTATGTAATATTAGCGTGATATATCGTTGAGTTTGAAATCTTCCTCACGTCCCGCGATGTTTGCTTACGCAAATTTCTCTGTATACCGATAGGTATACCTTTACACACAGTGAGGCATCATGCACAGAAGATAATCGTTACAATATACAATCAGTCGAGGGGCTATTCACTTGTGAAATCGCTTGTACACCCACTATCGAAATCGATTCCGAATCTATTCCATTCTTATGGAAATCACTTGTAATTATTGTTTTTTAATTCGAAATCGGCTGCAGTCCTTCAGAATCGTAGAAGACTCCTCGAAATCGAAGGAAATCAGGAAATCACATACGATCGTAGGAAATCATATGAAATCGCTTGAAATCGCATGCGGTTGCTTGAAATCTCTTGACATCGCTTGAAATCGCTTGAAATCGCTTGGAATCGCGGTGAAATCGCACAGACTCGCGTGACTGCAATAAAAAAAATTCTATGCAGTCACATGAAATCACATGAACTCGATTTGAAGCGATTGATGCTCGGATTGAAGTCAGTCCAAAATTGTCTTAGAATCACAAAAGTTCGTCTCCAGTTCTCATTTACGGACGTGCAGGCCGAGGTGCAGGCATACGTACGAGCTTCTGATAGTTTCAAAACTCGTGCTAGTAACATCGCATTATCCTCGGCAATATCAGTCACCTGCAGCCTGCTTTATTAGGACAATCTTTTACATTTAGTGAATTCAGAAATATTTGGTACAATTTTCACAAAACTTGATTAGGATTTCGAAAAATCTGGAGTACGCTTCAATTATAGCTGCAAATTATCTGGGAGTTTGCATACGGAAGAATTTTCAATTTTTACGTGTGTATAATAGGCTGATTCAAAAAAATCGACTATTTTTTTTTTTGAAAGCCCGCATCGAAATATCTTCAAAGTACTGGAAAAAGACGCCTGTGAAAATTGGAGCTCTTAATTTTAATATTTGGAGGTCGTGCAGTTTAAAGTAAAAAGTAAAAAGTTAACTTTTGAACTCGTCGTTTAATCAAAAAATGATGATACATTTTTTATAGAGCGTTCAATTTCCTACAAAAATCTTCATCGCGCATATAAATCCGTCGATTGGTTTGTGAGCTAGGAAATTCTAAAAAAAAAATGTTTCTTCCCATGTTATTTAAATGGAAAATAGAAATCCTCGATGCGCGACCTCTAAATATTAAAATTAAGAGCTCCGATTTTCACAGGCGCCTTTTTCCAGTACTCTGAAGATATTTCGATGCGGGCTTTCAAAAAAAAAAAAAAAAATAGTCGATTTTTTTGAATCAGCCTAGTGTATATAAAGTGGAATAAGTCAAAATAATTAGAGCGTATTTATCTCGGTATTTATTTATTTTTTTTTCGTCAAGGAATTTTCTTTTTGTTTCGAAATTTATCTGTCGCTGTACGAAATCGACACAAAATTGCTAGTAAACCTGTGAAATCACCTCAGACTTGTATGAAATCACATTCAACTTCGCGAGATGACTGGAAATCGCAACTAAAACCATATGCAACCATGTTAGATCCAAAAAAAATTGCGTAACATAATCTGCAGTCACAAAAAATTTCCACAAAATCATATGCAATCATCGACTTCCCATGAAATCGAACATAATTGGACGAAATCACACGAAATTGCATGAAATCGCACGAAATCGTACAAAATTGCATGAAATCCTTTGATAAACCTCAAAGGAAACGAGATATTTGCAAAAAATGTATAAAAAATCAATTTTTGTGACCTTTGACCTTAATTTTTGACAGACGCGGACACCTTACAATATGTAGGTTTTGAGACAAGTTTTAGGATGTCAAAATAAAAGTTTATACAAGTATACAGCTGGGTATCTCGAATTCCGAGATTCTTACCTTATTTTGACTAAGATGACTGGACTAGCACGCGAACGTGGGTCTTTCATTTTTACCTATAAACACCATAATATCAACAAGCAGCTTTGCGCCCTTGTTGCACAAACTACATGAATAAATAAATAGTCGATTTTTTTGAATCAGCCTAGTGTATATTGTAACGTTTCAAGCCTAACGCCACTAGACTATAGCATAAAGCGCGACTCAACTATAGCATATTCCAAGTAACGAGACTATAGCACAGGCCATGTAACGAGTATAGCATATTTACAGCAGACGACAGGCGATAGCTGCGCACATTAGTAGGTGAAGTACAGGCGAGGGGACCCCGCGTCAACACATACTACGCCGTAACTAACTATAAAAAGGCGGTAACACCGAGCTCAGGTACCGCAGTTGAGCTAAAGCAGCCGTGCGAGTCACTGTTATATAGAGACGCTTATAGAGACGTTTGTAGAATTGCTTATAAAGTCGCTTATAAAAACGCTTATATTAAACGCTTATATAACTGGAGTATTGTGCTAAAGCAGCCGTGCTACCAGAGAAAAAAGAAAAGAATAAAATCAAGAGTATTTTATATCAAGCCACCATTTTGTTGATCAAATAAAATCAAGAGTATTTTATATTGAATTATATCAAATCACCAAATATCAAAGAATAAAATCAAGAGTATTTTATACCGTATTAATTAAGATAACTTTAACGATAAACTGTTAATTTCAACTAAAAACTTAGAAAAATTAGAAATAATCAAAACATAGAATTATAAAATTATCCTTTAATTATTTTTATGTTCAAAACCTTTATAACATCAAACGCAAAACATATTATTTTCAATAAATGACTTATGTATCAACATATGTCACTATCAATATAACCACTTCGTTAGAACTAATCTTTCCGAATCCATTCTCTGTTTAATTAAAATTTAGAAAACTTAGATAAAACAAAAATAGGTAGAATAACGAAGCTGAATTCGGACAACGCTGAAGGGATCTTTTCTCAGCGAGATTCCTTATTTGGTTGAGTTATTATTGTTAGGGAACGTTAGAAATAGCGAAATCAGACAAGAGACGACGCTGAAGGGATCTTTTCTCAGCGAGGTTCTCAGTCTGACGTAGTTATTTGATAGGAGCTAGGTAGAATAACGAAGCTGAATTCGGACAACGCTGAAGGGATCTTTTCTCAGCGAGATTCCTTATTTAGTCGAGTTATTATCGTTAGGGAATCGTTAGAAATAGCTAGCAAAGTCAGAGACAACGCTGAAGGGATCTTTTCTCAGCGAGATTCTCAGACCGAGCAAACTATTTAAGACAAACCAATCAGGTAGAGCGGTGAAACTGAACCGAGACGACGCTGAAGGGATCTTTTCTCAGCGAGGTTCTTAGTTCAGTGTAATTGCTAAAACGATTTAGATAAAATAGGGTACAGGGATATTCATAATTTTTATACCACAATCGAGTTCTAAATAAATCTTAGACAAGAACACACGCGGACTTAGGGTAACTCTCAATCGGAGAGCATATCCAGGGATTAAGTTAGCTCTGCACCTCACTAGGAGGTACGTTAGAAGATAACTTAATATAAAACCCCTAGAAAGTTGCAATATAAAGTGGAATAAGTCAAAATAATTAGAGCGTATTTATCTCGGTATTTATTTATTTTTTTTTCGTCAAGGAATTTTCTTTTTGTTTCGAAATTTATCTGTCGCTGTACGAGATCGGCACAAAATTGCTAGTAAACCTGTGAAATCACCTCAGACTTGTATGAAATCACATTCAACTTCGCGAGATGACTCGAAATCGCAACTAAAACCATATGCAACCATGTTAGATCCAATAAAAATTGCGTAACATAATCTGCAGTCACAAAAAATTTCCACAAAATCATATTCAATCATCGACTTCCCATGAAATCGAACATAATTGGACGAAATCACACGAAATTGCATGAAATCGCACGAAATCGTACAAAATTGCATGAAATCCTTTGAAATCGCTTGAAATCATGAAATCACTAGGGGCTCCACCCCTGCGCGCTTCGCGCGCCAACCCCCCTCGGCGCTCGCTGCGCTCGCCGCCGAAGACTCGGCGCTGCGCGCCTCAGGCACTCGGTGCTTCGCGCCTCACTCTGTGAATGGCTTGATATGTGTGCACGTGTGTATGTAGATCAGCGGGGCGACCTAACCTATTCTAACCTTTTGGGAGCCGCAGCTACCGGCTGGGTTTTTCGCATGTGTGTATGTGAAATCTAAGGGATAGAAGACCCTTCGTAGATCTTTTACGCCGAGTCCCATACTCTTTGGTCCGCGCGCCGAAAACTTCACTATTAACTGTTAATGATAAAATCACGATATAATTTTCATTAAGAAATACTTGCCCAAGAAGAATAATGGAAAGCAAAGGCTACTTTGGGTTTACATAGATGTCAGTTCCAATTTTCCATGGCGCGAACAGCGGCTTGTTCCAGTATAAATGAAACTATGGTCAATCTTAGCTCCCGATGCCTATCCTGATTTTTCGACAGGCAATACGACAGTGCCCGAAAAAGACAATTCCCATCTGGCTTCATCTGCACTATCTGTTTATCCATTTTTTTTTTTTTTTTTGTAAGTGAAATAATATTTCTATTTGACCTGTCAAGTATTCACGGTGAATATATAACTGTCATTAAACAATATTAATGTTAGAATACTGAATTCATCTGATTTTTTTAAAATGAAGTTTAGTTTTCCGTGAATTCTTTGCGGCTAGGTCATCCGTTTCGTACTCATCGGTGCCCAGATCTTCCTATACGTATTTCTCGGCGCGGAGGTCAACCGCTTCGTCGTTATCGTTGTCTAAGTCTTCCTCTCCATAGCTATCAGTGTCCAGATCATCCGCTTGAAAGCTTTTGATGTCAAGTCTTACAGTTCGCAGTTCTGTGAACCGACAACTACAAAGCAGATGACCAATCCACCAAAAACTATAAAGCAGGTGACCTGTGCGCCGATACCCAAGAATCGGACGACCTGTACGCCGTGACCTACGTGGTAGATGACTTGTGCGTCGAGAACTACGGCGAGGAAGACCTGGACGCCGAAAACTATGATGCGAATAACCTTCACACCACGAACTACAGTGACGAAGAGCTGGACACCGAAAACTATGAAGCGGATGACCTAGCTACCATGAACTACGAAGCGGATGACCTGGATACCGAGAACTACAACGTAGTTGATCTCCACGCCAAGAACTACGGTGACGAAGAGCTGGACACCGAAAACTATGAAGCGGATGACCTAGATATTACGAACTATGAAGCGGATGACCTGGACACCAAGAACTACGATATGGATGACCTGGGCTCCGAGAACTATGCAGCAGATGATATGGACATCATGAACTACTACCTGGCTGCTCTGTACGCCGTGAACTAAGAATTGGATGACCTGCAGACCCTGAACTACGAAGAGAAAGACCTGTACCTCGAAGACCACAGAGTGGAGTACCTGGACATTGTCAAACACGATCCATAGTTTATTTCTACAAAAACAGCACAAAACGACCGATGGCAGGCAACACACATGGCATTATGAGCTTCACCGCGCTCATCTTTTTTTCGCAGAAAACGCCCGATTGCAGGCAACCCAAATGGCATTATGCGACTCATCGCGCTCATCTGTTTTTCGTCAAGATTTTTTTATTAATATAGTGAGATATGTACACGTAAAAGGCAAGTGAATGCCCCTCGGAAAATTGTATTCGCAATCAAAAGATTTTCAAATTTGATTTGAATCAGAAAGATAAAGGGTTATATTATTCGTTGAAGTTATATTAATATTAATTATGAACACGGTTAATTCTAGTAATTGACAACTTTAACGAAGATGCGGAAACTTTAATAGAGTAATTTTATTATGAATAAATAAATTAGATCGTTTAATAATAAGATAAAAATATTCATCGATTGTTATTATATCGCATCTTAGAGTCATAACTCGTTTTTGACGAAAAAGTAAGTCACTATCTCTGTGCTAAGCACGGCAGTATAGTGATTGATAAGTTGTGTTGCATGTCTACTATAAAAATACTTCACTAGCGAATTATACTCATAAAAGTATGTTCATCTGCTGAAATTACCAGAATGGCATTCAGGTTGCACATATTATATGAAGACATACACCGATGATATAATTGTTTGAGTGTTATTTACATATAATTTAAAAAAAGAACTCGGCACTAAAGTGTCCATTGATCGAAATGACTAATATTAGCTAATAAATTTCATTACAATCGGCGATCAAGTGCCAAAATGGAAGAAATGATGAAGTTTATGGCTGGACCATCCGGAAACTCATGTACCTATGCAAATTCTCTGCCCCTCGTATGTGCATCATTTTCTGTATTCTTGGGATTGAATAAACTACGGAATCAGATTACAGTTCTAATATTCCGATGGAAATAAAAATAATTTCTTTCGTCTTTTCGCCAATCAAATCCGCAATTTTCTGTGTTTTTTTTTTTTTTTTTTTAATATGCATGCGTTTATACCTACGCCCGACTTAACGTTCTTTTCTAAGCTGTGGCCTTGACCTTCCCTATTCCATATTCATAATCCCAATAAGCCATGCTCGCGTTGTTCTGTACGAATTCAAAAAACACGAGACCTGCTTCGATTAGCCTATAGACTGTCTCTATGCACCTCATTTTTTCTAGTTTTTCGTGTTGGGTTGGTTTCATGATTGAATCCGCGAGCTTTATCGATTGAAACGTTTTCATAACTGATGATCAGAAATTCATTGAATTAATCATCAGCTACACGGTACCTAGGCTGACGTTATGGTGAATTCTAGCATCGCAGCTCAGTCTGCAGTCACAGAAGAGACGCGTTTACCCGTACTAAAACTCTCGAATCTAATTAATGCTATTACCAGAATTACTATACACGCTCGACTGTGCCCGAAAGTATTCCGAGTCGAATTATAAGTGCTGACCCGGCGTTGGGCTATCATAATATTTAATTGCCGATCTCCTTGGAATTGACATACGTATCTGATCAGTCTTCAGATAATTATGAAAATGCAGTTTATTAACCGAGCGAAAAAGTTCTTTCCGAACGTCAGGATTATTGTGTATTGCCTGAAGATTATAGGGCTAGCGCCATTTTCCGTTGGGACTTCCACGTCGATTACAAACTCTCGCTTGGTGCTCATCAGGACTTTTCGATTCTCAAAATTCGGCCTAGCTTATAATCTTCTGATTGCAGGTCTGTATCCAGTTCTTATGACGCTCTCACTTCAATTCCAGATCTCTTCGTTTACTCCTGACACACCTTATCTGTATCATGCCATCAGTATAATTTGGGATGCTTCCAATACTCTCTTAGCTGTTGTTATCACAAGTTGGTGGGCATTCAGAATGAGAAATGCTGTTCGCATAATGAACGAAATTTGTGAAGTTGGTGTTGAAATTGCTCGTTTAAGAAAGCAGCCGTCTAACCAAAGATCGCTCATATTTCTGACTGTACACGTGATTATTAATGCTCTTATATGGATCACTTATTGGAGCATGTACTTTATAACTCCCGATTCGCTTGACGTTTTACCAACACAGATCTTGATTATCCTAACGATACATGTTACATTTTGGTTCACTGTGGAATACTTTTTCGTTGTTGGACGATTAGCCCGAGATTTGGAAACTGTAAATGCAAATTTATTGAATTTGGCGGACCTCGGAAACGGTTATGTACCTCGTCCACCATTTATGAATGAATTTTTAGGGGCCAACAGTCTGCGAACTCAGATCAGTCAGTTGGTTGCCCTACAATCACTCAGTAGTATTCGGATGAAACTTTCCGAGTTAGCTCAAGACGTCGCAGACTTTTTTTCGTTCCCAATATTAATCTGCTGTACTTTTACCTTACTGTCTTCGGTTTTCGAGAGTTATTCCTTTGTCATGGTATTCATGGCATCAAGCAGCGACCTTGTCCTGTCTGAAGTTTCTGAATTCATTCTATTCACGTCCATCTCAATTTATCCCATCATATCACTTTCTGCCAACGTTACGAGAGCTGAGACACAGGTAACCAAATATTTCGTTGAATGATTCTGATCGCATTATCGACATTCCTCAATAATAATTGATCAGCTCTTCTGACAATCGATTGATTTGATGCAGGCTAAACGGACCGCGCGAATAGTTCGCAAACTATTACATAAACCGTTGGGAGTAGAAATTCGAGATAAAGTGAGTTACAGTCTTTTTTTCGCACTTGGTTGATCTTGATTCGATCCGACCAAAAGATTCTAATTGTAGGATTTGTTTCAGCTGGAAAAGTTCTCCCTTCAGCTGATAAATGAAGACTTCAGATTTACAGCCAATAGATTCTTTGCATTAGACTACACGTTGATACATTCAGTAAATAATACGTCATATATATTAGTCTGTTGAAATTAAGTATTATTTTTACTCGTTCGCGAATTTTAATGTAAGCTTCATCTAGATGGCCATATTGAAGAATTGTTTGAGCTGAGCCTACTCGAAGAAAAACTTAGTTAGTCGATTAATTCCATCAGTTCCATCGTGTTTCACGTATCGCTTTGAGATATGCATGCATTGGTATTGGAGATATCATTTCTAATCTACGATTATTAAATTGCAGATGATGGCTGCCACGACAACCTATGTTATCATTCTATTCCAGTTCGGGTCGTCAGAGTCACATCTGTGAATGTATCATAGCAAGATCTGCTTGTTTGGCAATGTGAATTTATGTATTTTCCCTCTGTATATTTATCTCTATGTCCACACATGAAAAAGTTTGGTATTGCAGAAATAGATTGTAATAACAGTAGGTATACTACCGCGTTAAGCACAGATGTGCATGGTAACTTGTATTCTGGCAATCCTGAGATATTAACAGTTTTCAATTTCCAAAGTCACTGAAAATCGTATTCGCAATCAAAAGATTTACAAATTTGATTTGAATCAGAAAGATAAAGGGTTATATTATTCGTTGAAGTTATATTAATATTAATTATGAACACGGTTAATTCTAGTAATTGACAACTTTAATGAAGATGCGGAAACTTTGATAGAGTAATTTTATTATGAATAAATAAATTAGATCGTTTAATACTACGATAAAAATATTCATCGATTGTTATTATATCGCATCTTAGAGTCATAACTCGTTTTTGACGAAAAAGTAAGTCACTATCTCTGTGCTATGCACGGCAGTATAGTGATTGATAAGTTGTGTTGCATGTCTACTATAAAAATACTTCACTAGCGAATTATACTCATAAAAGTATGTTCATCTGCTGAAATTACCAGAATGGCATTCAGCTTGCACATATTATATGAAGACATACACCGATGATCTAATTGTTTGAGTGTTATTTACATATAATTTAAAAAGAGAACTCGGCACTAAAGTGTCCATTGATCGAAATGACTAATATTAGCTAATAAATTTCATTACAATCGGCAATCAAGTGCCAAAATGGAAGAAATGATGAAGTTTATGGCTGGACCATCCGGAAACTCATGTACCTATGCAAATTCTCTGCCCCTCGTATGTGCATCATTTTCTGTATTCTTGGGATTGAATAAACTACGGAATCAGATTACAGTTCTAATATTTCGATGGAAATAAAAATAATTTCTTTCGTCTTTTCGCCAATCAAATCCGCAATTTTCTGTGTTTTTTTTTTTTTTTTTTTTAATATGCATGCGTTTATACCTACGCCCGACTTAACGTTCTTTTCTAAGCTGTGGCCTTGACCTTCCCTATTCCATATTCATAATCCCAATAAGCCATGCTCGCGTTGTTCTGTACGAATTCAAAAAACACGAGACCTGCTTCGATTAGCCTATAGACTGTCTCTATGCACCTCATTTTTTCTAGTTTTTCGTGTTGGGTTGGTTTCATGATTGAATCCGCGAGCTTTATCGATTGAAACGTTTTCATAACTGATGATCAGAAATTCATTAAATTAATCATCAGCTACACGGTACCTAGGCTGACGTTATGGTGAATTCTAGCATCGCAGCTCAGTCTGCAGTCACAGAAGAGACGCGTTTACCCGTACTAAAACTCTCGAATCTAATTAATGCTATTACCAGAATTACTATACACGCTCGACTGTGCCCGAAAGTATTCCGAGTCGAATTATAATTGCTGACCCGGCGTTGGGCTATCATAATATTTAATTGCCGATTTCCTTAGAATTGACATACGTATCTGATCAGTCTTCAGATGATTATGAAAATGCAGTTTATTAACCGAGCGAAAAAGTTCTTTCCGAACGTCAGGATTATTGTGTATTGCCTGAAGATTATAGGGCTAGCTCCATTTTCCGTTGGGACTTCCACGTCGATTACAAACTCTCGCCTGGTATTCATCAGGACTTTTCGATTCTCAAAATTCGGATTGGCTTATAATCTTCTGATTACATGTTTGTATCCAGTTCTTATTACGCTCTCACTTCAATTCCGGATCTCTTCGTTTATTCCTCAGACATCTCCTCTGTATCATGCCATCGGTATAATTTGGGATGCTTCCGATACTTTCTTAGCTGCTGTTATCACAAGTTGGTGGGCATTCAGAATGAGAAATGCTGTTCGCATAATGAACGAAATTTGTGAAGTGGGTGTTGAAATTGCTCGTTTAAGAAAGCAGCCGTCTAACCAAAGATCGCTCATATTTCTGACTGTACACGTGATCATTAATGCC
This sequence comes from Rhogogaster chlorosoma, assembly GCA_944452935.1. Lineage (NCBI taxonomy): Eukaryota > Metazoa > Arthropoda > Insecta > Hymenoptera > Tenthredinidae > Rhogogaster > Rhogogaster chlorosoma. Next base: position 13,414,615 of record OX101805.1, on the reverse strand, counting down.
CTCATATGGATCACTTATTGGAGCACGTACGCTATGACTCCCGTTTCGCTTAACGTTTTACCAAGACGGATCTGGAATATCCTAGTGGTGCATGCTATATTCTGGTTCACTATGGAATACTTTTTCGTTGTTGGACGAATAGCCCGAGATATGGAAATTGTAAATGCAAATTTATTGAATTTGGCGGAGCTCGGAAACGGTCATGTACTTCGTCCGCCATTTCTGAATGAATTTTCAGAGTCCTTCAGTCTGCGAACTCAGAGCAGTCAGTTGGTTGCCCTACAATCACTCAGTAGTATTCGGATGAAACTTTCCGAGTTAGCTCAAGACGTCGCAGACTTTTTTTCGTTTCCGATATTAACCTGCTGTACTTTTACTTTACTGTCTTCGATTTTCAAGACCTATTTCTTCGTCGTGAGACTCATGTCATTCCGCAGCGACTTTGCGCTGTCTGAAGTTTCTCAATTCATTCTATGGATGTCCATCTCAATTTATCCCATCATATCACTTTCTGCCAACGTTACGAGAGCTGAGACACAGGTAACCAAATATTTCGGTGAATAATTCTGATCATTATCGACATTGTTCGAGAATAATTATTGATCAGCTTTTCTGATGATCAATTGATTTGACGCAGGCTAAACGGACCGCGCGAATAGTTCGCAAACTGTTGCATAAACCGTTGGGAGTAGAAATTCGAGCTAAGGTAAGTTACAGTCTTCTTTTCGCACTTGGTTGATCTTGATTCGATCTGCCCAGAAGATTCTAACTGTAGGAATTGTTTCAGCTGGAAAAGTTCTCCCTTCAGCTGATACATGAAGACTTCAGATTTACAGCCAATGGATTCTTTGCATTAGACTACACATTGATACATTCAGTAAATAATACGTCATATATCAGTCTGTTGAAATTACGTATTATTTTCACTCGTTCGCGAATTGTAATGTAAGCTTCACCTTGATGGCCATATATTGAAGAATTGTTTGACCTGAGCCTACTCGAAGAAAAACTTATTTAGTTGATTAATTCCTAAATTCCATCAGCTCCATCGCGTTGCACATGTCGCTTTAAGATATGCACGCATTGGTATTCGAGATATCATTTCTAATCTACGATTATTAAATTGCAGATGATGGCAGCCATGACAACCTATCTTATCGTTCTATTCCAGTTCGGGTCGTCAGAGTCACATCTGTGAATGTATCATAGCAAGATCTGCTTGTTTGGCAATGTGAATTTATGTATTTTCCCTCTGTATATTTATCTCTATGTCCACACATGAAAAAGTTTGGTATTGCAGAAATAGATTGTAATAACAGTAGGTATACTACCGCGTTAAGCACAGACGTGCATGGTAACTTGTATTCTGGCAATCCTGAGATATTAACAGTTTTCAATTTCCAAAGTCACTGAAAATTGCGAGGGGCTATTCACTTGTGAAATCGCTTGTGCACCCACTATCGAAATCGATTCCGAATCTATTCCATTCTTATGGAAATCACTTGTAATTATTGTTTTTTAATTCGAAATCGGCTGCAGTCCTTCAGAATCGTAGGAGACTCCTCGAAATCAAAGGAAATCATGAAATCACATACGATCATAGGAAATCATATGAAATCGCTTGAAATCGCATGCAGTTGCTTGAAATCGCTTGACATCGCTTGAAATCGCTTGGAATCACGGTGAAATCGCACAGACTCGCGTGACTGCAATAAAAAAAATTCTATGCAGTCACATGAAATCACATGAACTCGATTTGAAGCGATTGATGCTCGGATTGAAGTCAGTCCAAAATTGTCTTAGAATAACAAAAGTTCGTCTCCAGTTCTCATTTACGGACGTGCAGGCCGAGGTGCAGGCATACGTACGAGCTTCTGATAGTTTCAAAACTCGTGCTAGTAACATCGCATTATCCTCGGCAATATCAGTCACCTGCAGCCTGCTTTATTAGGACAATCTTTTACATTTAGTGAATTCAGAAATATTTGGTACAATTTTCACAAAACTTGATTAGGATTTCGAAAAATCTGGAGTACGCTTCAATTATAGCTGCAAATTATCTGGGAGTTTGCATACGGAAGAATTTTCAATTTTTACGTGTGTATAATAGGCTGATTCAAAAAAATCGACTATTTTTTTTTTGAAAGCCCGCATCGAAATATCTTCAAAGTACTGGAAAAAGACGCCTGTGAAAATTGGAGCTCTTAATTTTAATATTTGGAGGTCGTGCAGTTTAAAGTAAAAAGTAAAAAGTTAACTTTTGAACTCGTCGTTTAATCAAAAAATGATGATACATTTTTTATAGAGCGTTCAATTTCCTACAAAAATCTTCATCGCGCATATAAATCCGTCGATTGGTTTGTGAGCTAGGAAATTCTAAAAAAAAAATGTTTCTTCCCATGTTATTTAAATGGAAAATAGAAATCCTCGATGCGCGACCTCTAAATATTAAAATTAAGAGCTCCGATTTTCACAGGCGCCTTTTTCCAGTACTCTGAAGATATTTCGATGCGGGCTTTCAATAAAAAAAAAAAAAATAGTCGATTTTTTTGAATCAGCCTAGTGTATATAAAGTGGAATAAGTCAAAATAATTAGAGCGTATTTATCTCGGTATTTATTTATTTTTTTTTCGTCAAGGAATTTTCTTTTTGTTTCGAAATTTATCTGTCGCTGTACGAAATCGACACAAAATTGCTAGTAAACCTGTGAAATCACCTCAGACTTGTATGAAATCACATTCAACTTCGCGAGATGACTGGAAATCGCAACTAAAACCATATGCAACCATGTTAGATCCAAAAAAAATTGCGTAACATAATCTGCAGTCACAAAAAATTTCCACAAAATCATATGCAATCATCGACTTCCCATGAAATCGAACATAATTGGACGAAATCACACGAAATTGCATGAAATCGCACGAAATCGTAGAAAATTGCATGAAATCCTTTGAAATCGCTTGAAATCATGAAATCATATGTACACGTGAAAGGCAAGTGAATAGCCCCTCGCAATCAGTAGTGTAACTATACAATGAACGAAAAGGAGAATAACGGAATATCATGAAAAATAAAACGAAAATTACAGTGAATTCATACAAATGTATTATCATTGTTAAAGAATCACCAATAGCTGGCCGATTAAATGGAATATTTATTTACAAATTACTATGCTAGAAATAATGCTAATTCCTTAATGTATAAGTAGATAAAAATTGGCTATGAAAATACAACATTTTATAGAATATCACACATAACTATACACAAGGGACATAATAAGTTTCCGTGATAATTGATGAAAAACGATATTTACAAGTATAATATTTGAAAATTCATCCAGTAGATTGATTAATCGTGGAAATCAAGATGGAAAGCTGAAGAGAAACCGTACAAATTACAATCAATCTCCGAAATCACTAAGGTCAAACTCGCTTTCGGCATATTCGACTTCGGCCAAGTCTTGGTAGCAGCCTTTCATCTTCCTTATCAAGTCTCCCCATAAAAGATTTATGTTGCATTCAGGGCACGTCCCTTCGATCGGTAGGATCATCCCGTCCTTCCTGAATATTTCAGCTAAACAAACGAAGTGACTGACCAACGAGCACGTCGGGCTAATACAAGACAGAGTTTCGTCTGGTTCTAAGAATTTTTTGCAGAGATAACAAAGCCGTGTATTTTCGAAATTATTCGCACTGTTGTCTTCATTGTTTCCTCTCTTCAAACCACCGTCTAATTTTTTCGAAATTACTTTTCCATATACCAAAGGCATGTGCAAAGGTGGGTAGCGACCGGCAGGGAAATCTTTAGCGAAAGATGGGGCCAGCCAACGGATTGTCAGAGGTAAACGTGTCCAAGGACCGACTCTGAGCATTTCCGAGAGAACCATAAGATGGTAATCGAAACTATTTTGACCACACTTCTTTCGAGGAACGTGTTTTAGTCTGCGACTTCTGTCCGGATGCTGCCAAGCCCATTCAAACTGAAAGTTTCAAAAATTTGGAGATTTATGATAAAATAATACTCTCTTTTTGGATTGTGGCATTAGGGTGGCCGTTACAAAAAAAAATTTCGCTGTCGCCCTCTAAAACGGTAGTAATCGACGAAAACTAAGAAAAAAAAATACTTGCAAAACCCAAAGTCTTTTAAGTGAATGGAGGAAATGTCTGTTCGAATTTGAAGTTTCAAAATCCGCTTTTTTCACTTTACTTTATCGATTAGCTGTATTAGCATTTTTTTTTGTTTTTTTTCGTTTTTTTTTTTGCAATATTTGTTCTATTTCGAAACGTATTTGATGATTTCACATTATCCTTTGCGGTGTTATTAGTACGTATTACTATATGAACAAGGATTTCAAATTACACAGAAAGACCAAAAAAAAAAAACGAATCTTAATGAAAAGAATATTATTTTACAGAATATTCTTCATTGAATGACATTTATCCTAATTATATGAATCAAATAGTCAGTAATTATAAATTATTACTCGTTTTTCAGAAACCTAACATTTGAAAAATTATTTATTTCATAAAGCTCAGTCGCCATTATTCTCAATGAAGCAAATTTTTTCTTGTACTTGTTGGGGAATTCAGTTTTAATATTCTTTAAATTGATTGTAAAGCATGAGAATGTTGATAGTTTTGAAATATCTTACCCGAAGGGCGGAACAGTTGTTAGGAAATCCGTGGATAATCATCACCATCGTCCTACAGGATAAGGTTATCAAAAAACCAAAATGAAAAGAGGTCATAGGTAGTTAACGATAATTATAACCGACGGTAATTAATGTTCTGAAAACTTCTCGATAAATAAACATCGGGAAAATTTTAGAATCGAAACGTTGTCATTTTTCAGATATTTCGTAGTTTGGAAACGAATCTAGAAACATGCGCGATGTATGCTTTGAAAGAAATGATTATAAACTAGATGAAAGCTTCCCAATGTTAGTAAAAATTCAAAAATTCGTCTTCGCGCCTGCAGTTCAAATATCGAATCTGCTCCCTGCTCCCGCCATTATGTACGCCTGCGCGTTGTAAAACGCGCACGTGGTTTACGCCGTCAAAAATAAGGTTATACTTCATTTACCAGGGACCCTTATTGCTGGTCCGCCAGGCTCCTCCGAACTTTCTCCCCGCGTTATGCTGTTTGATTCGGCGATTCGGGTCGACAGTGTAACCGATATAGATTCTACCCTTGAATCTAGGGTTTTTACAATAAAGGAGATAAACCCCGTAGAAATGTTCCACCACGTCACTAGAAGCCTCCATAATTATATTTCTAATTTTTCTTTCATACCTCTAATAAAATACCGGCGAATATCGATTTACTGTACGCGTTTTGCGCATTTCTAACGTTAATAATCATACTTGTTTCAAACTTGCACTATGACACTCATAAAACATTTTTACAATCAACAAACTACACTGTGCAGTGCAGGTCTACTTTCATCCCCGCCATATTTATTTGTGACTTGTGTATAGCTTGAACTTCGGAGTCTAGATGTGGATCCCATAGCTTGAACCCAAGACGGAGGGGATGCGGAAAAAGAGTGAATGAAGTAGCTCACTCCATTCACCCTGTTCGAAATGACCATTTTTAAAAACGGTACTAGCTTTTCTGCTCTTTCTTTTTTCGTTTATATTATAGAATCAAACAATCGCTTACCATATGGGCTATAAAGCTGATATTAGGTATGATTCAATTTCAATTTTCTACCTGCCTTATTCATGCTACTTTTTTTGATATCGAATTTAATTCTCTAATAATTTTTATGCTCGAATATTTCGCTGCGTCGATATTTCGATGAGGCTGCCACATAAAAAAATATTCTAATTGACTCGGGCTCTTCCATCAAAAAAACTACCAATCAAAACACAGGTAAAGATCTTCGAGAATTTCGAGATTTCAAGATATTGTTAACCCATCAACTTTTCAAGCGTTGAAAATTTGAATGAAATTTGATCTAGTTTTTCTCCCGCTATACATATATTATTTTGTGGATTATTGAAATTGTGATGGTAATTACTAGTGGTCCTAGTGACTGAAATATTTTCAATCGTGAATGAAAATAAAGTAAAATAAAGAATAAACCGAGTTTCACCATGCCATGTATACACTATACAGTGAATGGAATTAAACTGACGCTTTCGTAATTCATGAGCAGGAAGATGCAAGACGAAAGACACGCGAAATGAAAATTGAATATATACATAATCATAATAGATATAATTGGTTAATTAATTATACCTCGCGTTAATTATACTACAGATGGTATAATATAGAAGAAACAATAAGGCTGGGAAGAATGTAATGATCAAAGCAGTGTTGTTTAGTTCTTTTTTTTTTTTTGTTTCTTTTTTCAAACCCTCCACAGTGTATTTGGTGACCTAGATTACAATGATAATATCAGATAACATCGATATATATATATACGAGATATTTTTTTTTTTTACGAGATATATATTGATTATATAACCGTAAAATTTATATGTAGTGTTCACGTATAATATATAGTTATATAGATTACATATAATATATAGTATAATATATAATTCGTCGGCTAACAAACAACATTTATAAGATTTCATTAGGATTATTATTATTATAATAAGTATGGTGTTTTTTTTTTTTTTTTTGTGTTTTTGTTTTTCTTTTTACGTTTTTTGAATTATCATTTTCATTTTTCTTTTTTGTTTATACACGTAGAATACAGTAACGACATTGACAATATATATATTTATTTATTTTAATTTAATTAACGTTATACATCGATGAATTGAAATATTGTAATGTAATGGTATAATTATATAATTGATTTTTTACCTCATCTCATCATTATATAGGTATAAGTGTATAATATAAGCGGAGCTATCATACGCTTCAGTTTTATTATATATTATATTTTCGACGAACCCCTGAATTTTTTTCTGTTCTTTTTTTCTTTTCTTTCTTTTTTATCACACGACGGTATATATACTTACTGGGCAATCTCATCATTTTATATATATATATGATCTACATACGTCATCGTAAGCGCAGTGAAACTTTGGAATAATCTGTGCCCAATTATATCGATGAATAATGACCATATCAAGGAATTATGAAATTGAAATAATTCAACTCCCTCCGTTCCTTAGAATCTTTCTTTTTCTCCAAGCTCACCTCTTTCAGTGATTTATACTACGGGAGGAAGCGTTAATTTAGGGTCGTGTGTGTGTGTGCTGTTTTCGTTTCTCTTCTCATTCATTTCTCTTAATCTCTTGAAATTATGTTCCCGTCGTTTATACGCTTTGAATAAATTTTGCCATTCATAATATGCCTTACTGATTTCTCCGTAAGTCCCTTCCGCGGATGTTGTCATGATACTATATATATATATATATTTTTTATACATATTTTATATATATATAATCATATACATATATATACATATATGATTGCACGAGGAGATCTTCGCCGACTCTATATACTTTTCCTATATGATTCACTTTATTTAATACGCATGGTTTGCTACGAATAGAGTAGCTTCTCCTGCAGCACCGCTAATTCCACCGGCGTATATTCCTTGAGCTGCGTCGCTGTTCGCCTATTTAAGAATTGTTTTTTTGTTTATTCACAAATCGAATAATGGTATACATATATGATAACAATCTTATTTCTTTTAAATTGCACAAATAATAATAATAGGTATAAAATGTGAGAAAATTGCTTTGAAAGAGAAAATTACTCAGCAATGTTAGTTACTAGGAATAAAAATGGCTTTTTCAAACTAAAATATGTACAGCTAATTACTACTCACTACTTACTGTGTTTGTCAGTGTGATCTACGATTATATACAGTGCGGAACGGAAGATATGTGTAAAAATTAGTAGGCGTGGGATTTGACGAAGAGTGAGGCACCAGCAGCTGTGCTGGCAACACTGCCTGGTACATATTGGCCTTGGCAAGCAGCGCCGTTTGCCTATTTTTCAATAATACAGAAAAGTACAAATCATGCAACATGCTATGTATACAAACTACTTTTAATGTACTGAACAATGGATTATTAAGGGGATAGATAAGCCCTGATATGTTTTCTGAAAAATTCATCTATTGCGAACATTTTTTGCTCCTAATATATATTCTTAGAAATTTTGTGATAATTATAAAATTCACAAAACTCTGAAATACTCACTCTGTTAAAAATCTCATAAAATCCGTTTATCTCTGAAACTATGTTACACACAGATTCTCATAATTGGAACACTTCATGAATATTATTAGTTTTCAAAGAGTTTCAATAAAATTTTAGCCAAATAATATCAATTTTGGAGATCTTTCAGAGTTCATACGAAAGTGTTCAAAAATTTTGTCGGAAAAATAATGAATAAATTATTTCACATAAATCGAGACCAAAGTTGTTCCCATGTAACTGAAACCCTGGTAATTAGAATAGTTTTAACCAGATAAAAAAGATGTAGGAATAGCCAGAGTTCATGAGACTTTTCACAAAGTTCTTCAAGGTTAGTCAAAAAATATGATGAAAATATTTCCATCAGGCTTCAAAGCTTGTCTATACCCCTTCTCGATCGGTAAGGTCGGTAATTAGCTTGATTAAATTCAAATCAAACATCAATCAGAAAGTTTCGAAGATCACATTCTAATTAAAATGCAGAAATACTAGATTATGCACAACAGATCATTAGCTGAGAAACTAAAAATAGTTAACATATGTAGAATAATTTCTGAAACGGCTTCGAAGCGTAAGTTAAATAATTGCTCCAGCCTAATAGGTGAACTAGCGAGATATTTTTCAAAAACACAAGTAAGAAAAGTATGAAGAAATATAGATTGATGATAAAAAAAGCGAAATTTGAATTTCCTTCCATACCTTAGCTCGCTTGATGAGTTCTTGTTGTCCAGCACTGATCTGGTCTGCTTTGCCACCCCACGCACGGAGAACGGAAGCTTGAAGGGCACGTCCATAGCTGAAGGTAAGAGCCCATGGTTTCTTGCCAGGGAACTTGTTGATGGCATCAAGATTAACGGAAGCCTCTTCCTCGGATTGTCCACCGCTGAGGAAAGTTACACCAGTAACTGCTGGGGGTACGGTACGCTGGAGAGCCGTTACTGTCGCAGCCGCAATCTCCTGGGGTGAAGCTCTCTTCGGGCAACTTTGTCCAGGGGTTACCATGTTCGGCTTAAGAAGGGTTCCCTCCAGATAAACGTGGTGGTCAGCTAGAGCCTGGAAAAAGTTTGGATAAAATGGAATTAAATTTACAATTTATAGAATTAAACAGGTTTGTAGATTTCAAGGATCTTTCAAAGATGTTAGAGCAATATTTTTCACGTTATTTTTTTATATGTATAGGAACTCATGTAGGAACCGATATAATTATTGGAATTAGTTGAGTTCAAAGTATTGCGGAGAATGTAGGTTCCCTCGAAGAAACTTCTACTCCTATAAATTTTTAGAAAATTTTTCATACTTTACAGTTTTAAATTAAGAAATTCGAAACTTTTTTAGTTTTTGACAAAAATTCGTTATTTCTGTTGATGAAACTAGAAGAAACTAGAATTTCTTTTAATCAACTACAAATTCGCCTAATAATTCGTAGAAATTTGTAGAATTATTCTCAACGGGGTAATAATAATAATTGTCAGTGAAAAATTATTCGATATTTTTTATCGTTAAATAAGCAAATGTTCGAATGCGACGACATACTGGCAATTTTAAATACCGTTAAATCCTGTAAATTTCAGATTTACTTATAAAAAACAAAAATTAGCAAAAGTAATTTTTTGGCCGAAATTCCCCCATTTTTTATTCCGATACAACTTACCTTGTATACGGCAGCGAGTACTTCTTCGGTGACCTGTTGGCAGCGGGCAAGATCGTGATCGCCATCAGGAAGAATTTCAGGTTCGACAATAGGAACAATGCGAGCGCTCTGGCAGATGCTTGCATACCGTGCGAGGACGTTGGCGTTCTCAAGGATGGCTAGCTTGCTAGGAGTGTCCTTGGTGATTTTCAGGACGCATCGCCACTTAGCGAAGTCACACCCGTCCTTTTTGTACTGTATACAACGTGCCTGCAAGTTGTCCAGGCCTTGGGTGGTGCATTCGTCTTTGGTACCGAAAAGAGGCACGACACCGCTGTCCACCTTAATTCCAGGGATGATATCCCGCTGCTTTAGGAGGTCGACGAATTTAGTGCCGTCGTCGGCGCTCTGGTAAAGAGTCTCGTGGAAAAGAATCACCCCGGAAACATGCTTGCTGATCACGTCCTGCGATCAAAAATTAACATCGAGTATTAAAATCGGCGTTTCTGTATCGAACGCATGTGCATGGTATAACACGTATGCCTTTCGGAATTACATTTTTCCGCTTCGCGTGTATAAAATCGAACTTGACGCGCGAAATAGTCCGTGAGATCGGGCTTTTAAAACGTCAGTGACAAGAATGTATCTTCTTTTATTCCTATGGCTTCTAGTTTCTGTTCTACGATGTGTTTCCTTTTATTTTTCTCCATTTTTCTCCCCTTCCCATTGACATTTCTCTACCTTTTCTACTTTTTCTCTTTTATCTGTCAACCTTCTCCCCCATTTTACTCCCTTTCCGTCATCCCCTAGTATTGACGCCGCATCCTTCGCTCTATCTTCTCCATTTCCTCGCGTTTCTTCCTCTTTTATATGTGTAAAATGATATATATCTTTCTCCAATACCCGCGTCGAAAATGCGACTTCGACGGCTTGTTGAGAGACGATGAAGCGAAACCATTCCTCAATTGATGACGTATGCGTGGGAGAAACTTAATTTCTCACGCTAGTGGGAGAAGTGAATAGGAGAAGTGCCATCTATCGAGTATCTCAACTCGCTCTGAACCCGCATTCCCATCGCGGTAATTGGAAAAATTATATCGTATGCAACGTTGCACAGTATATTATTTTTAAGCCTCACCTTATCGGTGGTGAAAAGGAGCTGACGGTACGCCTTGCGATTCGCTTCGTTATTCTCGACGTTGATGCCCTCCAAGCGTTTACCGATCGTTCCAGTCGATTCGTCTGCGGCTAGGATGCCCTTACCTTTCGAAACGATTTTCTCAGCGATTGCTTTCAGCTCTTGCTTGAGCTCGGGCTCGGCACTGGCGTACTTTTCAGCGACCATTCTGAAATGAGACAAAAAACGCCAAATCGATTCATTACAAGCATATTTTTTTTGCCATAAAGAAGACACGCGAGTCTTCGATCGAATCGATAGAACAATTCCTGTGAGCTCTGAATATTTTTGAATCGGATTTTTTTCTAGTTCGAACTGTGAGCCAGCCTTTGAGCTTCCCGCTTTCGAACTCGTTTTTCAGCATATATTGAATACGCGAAAATGAAATTTTGAAAATCTGACTTGAGACTTGTGATCAGCGATCCGAAAAACCTCGTGGTACAAATTTTCATCCGAATCCGTCCATTCATTCTTAATATGTATACCATCATTTTCATTTTACTTTTAAGAATTTTGTTATCTAAATAATTCGAATAGTATTGAACCGATCATTGTTAAAATCTAATTGATTCTATGTTTAGAAAAGCCGCTTTGATTGAGACCAAAATCATTAAAATCCGCTAACTGATCGCTCTCGAGATTTCGTCGGACAAAAAAAAATTGATTGCATTCGTACAATACATACACACATACACACACGTACAGGCGTCCATTTGAATATGATTGGAAGTGGTTCTCTAGACGCAAAAACAGAGAAACGGGAAGTTAAAAAGAACGAATTTTTATGGAAAACTATGAAATACTTCAATTTGCATAAAAATTCGTAGAATCTGAAGGCTGCAGAGTTCACAGGGTAATTGTACGATTCACCTTTACATATTGACTTACGTGAGTCTGATTAAAATTACGTCGATGCGTAGGTGCGACGGAGTTTCAAATATCTTCTGTTTAAAGAGACTCAGAATTTGAAGCTTGACTTCGACGTAATGTGTAGTGTAAAAATGCCAGGAATTCGATGAAAATTATATAATACCATAGATATTCGTCGTAATTGTGGGAAAAATACAGGTAAACGAACTAGCCCAGATATATAAGTGGCGATTTTGTTTATAAAGGGCAATTAGAGAATACCAGACACTTAACGATAATAGCTGTATACGTATAGACAGAATAATATATAATAAATGAATACAACAATTCATTAATACATCGATATAATAAATACAAGTTTTAAGTGTCGTAACTGATTATTGTATGGTTTTATGTAAATATCTCGGTGCTGCTTCTGAAAGCAGAACCAAACGCGTTTAAGCTACATTTTCAGGCCTTCTATTGTGCGAATGCACCCCTAAACCGAGACCCGAATTCGAATCGACTAAAAGATGCTTTCTCGACGAGCGCACCCTTCGAACTGGTGCAGTGCCGTAGCAACCAACGTACAGCTACCACAGCGGTGGGGAGTCGCCGCAATGCAGTACGCGCAGACGTCCTGCGACCCCAGAAAATGACCTGACGGCCACCCTGGGGTACCCTAACTCAAAGCTACCCCTCCTACAGGTCTAGACTCCACTTTCTAGACCACGGGACTTAGACTCCCTTAGATTCTAAATGATGCCATAGATCATACGGTATTAAGAAATATGGACGTTCTTCTTCAACCGTTTTCCTGAAGAACAAAACGCTGGAACCGAAATTGAAATCTCTTTCAATTTTTAGTCACGACTTATCTAATCCCTCACGTTCTTATTAATCCTCCACGAACGTAAGATTTGATAATTATTGTCTACTATGTGGTAGAAATTTCTGCTCCTACGAATTTCTACGAATTTTTGAAGAATTTTGAATATTTTTGTGTTTTTATAACAAAGCGTAGACTTTCGTTGTTATTCAACATATATATGTAGAATTGTAGATATTTGTAGTTTTTCAGAAGAAAAATTGTTTTCGTCAATCAAACTGAAAATAAAAACTACAACTGCGAATTACTTATATGAAATGCAACGAAAAGATATTCGAATTTCTCCAACAATTCATGGAATCATTTTTACTAAGGTACAGTTAATAATGGAAACCGATCTGGAAGTTTACACAAATTTTCGTTTAGACAAGCTGAAGGTTTCAAATTTTTGAATTCGGTGATCGTTTTTGGTTTTCTTGCATGAAAAATTTATCATGATTTCTACTGCAGTTTAATTATCATCTAAAATATTTTTCTCTCGTTTCATTGATATTACGAGAGTCATGGGGAGTCCGAATAAAATATACTATCAGCGTAATAAAACTTTCCGTTGTTTATCTATATAAGCTCGATTTATTGCATCAATAATCAGTTTACGCTGATTATTTTCTTCCTCTTATCTGCTTGAACGATTAATATAGAATATAGCCTAACCATATGCTTACGTCAGGCTAGAGATACGTCTTCTGGATCTTTCGAGACAATCCATTTTGTCATTTTTCGATATACCTACGCGATTAATTGTCAATTGAATACCGATTCAGTTTGTAAACCCATTCGGAATCGGGAAAGAGAAGCGCGCTGAAACTTCGGCGATTCCTTTTTATTACAACTTCTAACTGTGTATTGCAGTCGTTGTTTAACTATAACTATTTTATTTATAGGTACCCCAAGGAAAATCGGAAAAGTGAGTGAATCAATATGAATTAACAATCATTCGACATATCCTGACGTAAAAATTCCGCTTTATGTTACACCCAAGCCAAGGTATTCCAACGATTCCATTATAACGAAAGTTGGTTGAATTATCCGCCAGCGAAATTGCGCGAAACTTGAGCCAAAGCTGGAAAGCTGGCCTGGAGTTGGCAGCGGCTGCTATTCTGTTTTAAATAATTTTTCGTGCCTTTATGTATATAGGTATAACACCGCATCTAAGTTTATATATCTCTGAACAATCGTAAAAAAAGTTCACTGCGGATTTTATACGCGACATTTCCCGCAACGCGGAATTATGGAATTGGCTGGGGAGGGAATTTCTGGTGAAACCCCTCCTCGCATACCCAATTTTAAATCGATACGGCGAATCGAACGGTAGGATTTTAAATGAAATTTGTGAAATTGTCTGGAATCGTATTTGGAATGTTCTGATCAGTTGACGAAGCGAGAGCGGGGAAAGTGGACTTTGATCTTCGACTTATTTGGTTTGAAAACACCGAATGTGGAAGATCCCCATTTTATATGACACGTAGGTACATGCTACGTACATTACACGGTTGATAGAAGCGGGAAAGGCGTTGCGACGTCAGTTTGTTGGAAAACTAATTAATTCCGTTACTCCGTAATTAAGTTTCGCTTCTGTTTTACTCTTTGAAGATCGATCCGAAAGGCCGGAAGCCCCGGGCGAGCTGGATGATCCCCTGCAGCGTTAACTCCGAGAAAAAAGACGGAAAAGAAGGAAAAAATAGGGACGATGGCGCCTAGAAGTGACGAGTGTTTCTCAATTAATTTTCATTCCCGCCGCAAAAAGGGAATACGACTTTAAAAAAACAAGGATCAAATAACGGCAAAGGGCTAATGGTCCAATGTAACAGCGTGGATGCATAAAACGTGATAAGAACTGAAACCTTTATCAAAAACCTTTTATCATAAATCATAAAATGCCTGCGGGGTTTTATCACAGTTTGACATACATACATCCGTAGTTTATGTGTCTATGTGTATAACTATTTAGGAAACATCTCGTCGCTCCATTCTTTCTGCTTTTATCCTGCGTATTTCGAAAACTTTTAAAGGTAGTACAGCGGTTTTACGTCACGATCATATATTCCCGCGAGTTAATGCGGGATGTATGTGGACCCAGACCAACTTTTGACGGTCAATACAGTACTACGGAAGAAGCGTTTTGCGCAGCCTTAAATGCGCGTGCGTCATATTTGACCCGTAGCATTCAAAGGGTCAGCTGGAACAACGACGCTCGGCTAAATTCAGTATGATTCGTGATTTACGTAGAGGAGTTACCGCTTTTCCATTTCCCTCCATCAGTGGTTATAATCGAAAATTACTGCACTGTTTGCATCCGTTCCGAAATTGATTGATCTTCGATCGCGTGGTTTGATTTTCACTCGTACATGGAGTTAACTCAATATTGACGCGTACGAACGTTGCTGCATTCAATGATTACACAATTGTATATTTTCTCATCGAGCTTGATTGTGGCATATTACAGTAACATTTCGGGTCACAGAGAAATCACGGCACTTACTCGAGGTCACACTTACGGTCGAACGATAAGCTTGCCTTTCTTCCATTTTTGTATGTAATGTGATCAAACGTTTTGGGTTAGGTGATGCATCGGCATGATCATCTATAACGCATAGTTATAAGTTCACCACGAAACCGTTTCCGTTGTATTTTTAATATGGTACAATAAATGCACTCGGATATAAGATAAATATGGTTAAATTTACTCTGTATACATAGTTTTATAGTTACATTATAGTTCACAATAAAAATAGTTATCCTACAAACATGGACTTATATAGCATTACACATTTATTCATCTGACAATATGCAATGTGTGAAGAACAGATTGAAAGCGATAATTAATGTTGTCGTTATTCTAATCCTGCACGACTGTCAGTCACATTTGCACCTAGAAGTGCAGGTTTCTGCTATTATCGCAGCTACCGCGAGTATAGTTATAGTTACACTGCTGTGAGGATTATTATTATACCGTATGCCTGATATACTTTGGGCCATCGAACCGCGTGTCATTTTCCGCACGGTCAGCGTTGGAAATTAATAAAACGATAGGAAGAATATAGTGAAAAATACCCTCAATTCTGATGTATAGAGTTGGGATAAGCCTCAGAATGTTATTTCGGCGAAAAAATGGTCGAAAACTATCATAAAATATTTGCCTCTGCCTGGCGTGAAAATGGAAAATTTTGAAGAAAAAAAAGTATAGATATAGTATCTTCATTATAAGATATTCAAACAGGGAAACGGTCTACGACTAAGGTTCGTTATCATTCCTACTATTCTCGTCAACGATACATTATACAAATACTTCTACGTCAGATCGAAACTGGTGTATATCCGAGTAATCGAAATCTGTGTATCTATAACACACTAAACGATCAGAAGTATAAATCCGAGGCATAGTCGACATGTATCGGTATACGACAATAGCAGTTTTCAGTGCGTTGAGATCAATATACCAGCTGATATTATGTAACACTCGTGACACATAATTTGTACGAAAATAAAACGAAAATGAATTTGTAATTCGGTACGGAACCGGTTTATTAGAACAAGAAACCGATTAACGAGTTCAAAGGCCGCTTATTGAGTGGCTAAAAATAACATCGTCTATCAGCGTGGGCGTGGAATCATAGATCTATCATTCAGTGTCAAAGTGTGTAGAGTATACGTAGTATAATCCGATCATCATCAATCGTCTAATAAATGCCGATAAGGCGATAATGCATCGAACGAGATGATACATGCAGGTAATTATTGCCCACGCCTGATCGTGCGAACCAATTTCAACTTTCGCGTGTCCTCTGCAGTTTTCACATGACACTAGTTAGAAGTCAGTCAAGGTCGAACGTCGCGCGCCAAGGAAGATCTTACAGCCTATCTGGCATCGTGTAACATTGGCTATTAAATTTCTCACAATTTCCACGTCAGTGTGATAATTGTATCGAATGCGGTTATTTAAGAGTGTGTAAAATATGCATTCACATGCATGTGTTTGCCTAATTTTGTCTCTTTTTTTTTTTGTCAATTTTAGTTTCATTTTTTCGCTTTTTGGATAAAAACAAACGTCTAGTTTTTGAAATTAATTGTTATTGCTGTCAGCGGTGGTTCGCCGATGCACTTACTTACGTGTACAGAGATTTCGGATGCTGTGACGCGAACGAAGCTGCAGAAAGTGGAGTGTGGAACCGCTGTGTGCGTACGAGGTAGCAGAGCGACTGGTAGACTCAAAACTCTGAACTAGACATCGGAGTCGGCGCGAGGAGCATATCTACAGCGGCTCTCAACCTCGTCACATACGTACCGTCGTGTTGTCGGAACCAGCAAAGTGCGAACACGTTCGGTCGCCCCGATCCAAACCCAAGCAAAAGTTCACCAAACTCGCCGAAGATCTTTGAAAATTTTTCACAAATTTCAGCCGTAACCTCAGAAGTAGATTTGATCCTGAGAATTTGTTGAGTCTCGTGTTAAATAAATCATATATATCAGAAATACTAAAACATTGTGTCCATTATTTTTGACGAATATTCAAATTGAAAATTCTAATTTTTTTTTTCGAACTTGCGATTCTTCCCTAAACATTTTTTCTTATCAAATGATATGGATACTGATTCCACTCTATTCTTCGTATCGATTTCAACAGAATTTTTTTTGTCCCGGGTCAAGCTGCTGGTCGTGACATCTCTGGCCGCTTCTGGTTACGGAGATATTCATTGGAGGGGACGGGCAGCTGATGACGAAATATCGACCAGTGAATGCGCAACTTCTAACGGAAACCTGGGCTGGCTTGTGACGTGTTGTACGCGCGCTTCCGAGACCCGCTAATTGAGAATCGTTTCTTAGAGGTCACACAAGGGCACCTTCTATGACATTCGGAAAAATCGTTGGACTCACCCCGAGAATATCAATGTTAAGGGCAACTCCTAATTCGCACACGCTCATATCAAGATAATTCGAATTCGCGTGCCCATTTTCGTACACGTTATCACTGACGTTCGAAAATATTTCAAAATTATTCCAATTTGAGCGTTTTCGCTGCGCCGCATACACGAAGCATGTGGCGCAAGCGGCAATTAGCTGTAGTCGCGTATAGGTACATATTATCCTCATCCCAAAGTCTTTTTGAAACCCAAGTTCAGTGGATTTATTTTGACTACAGATAGAGTAAAGTTGCAAAGATAACTTGTGACAATCGATCTGTAGATTGTTTGTATTTGTCTTTTTACGTGAACTAGAACCTGAAGTTAGTTCAGGCATCTCATCTGCTGCCTAACTTTAGAATATCACACTGACATGCATCTGTCTAGTTGGGAGCACTCCAAAATACATTAGAACTATTCGATCGTTATATCGATTGTACTATACATATAGTATACCTAGTTTTATCAACCATCGTTTAATCCAGATATCAAAACCTTTATGAATGAATTAATAAATGGGCATCGTTGAAATATCACGATGTAACGGTTTAGTTAGGAAAACAGATTATTTTTATTTATAAAAAAATGTAACCCTTTTTTTACAGCGACTTTAATTTCTTCGACGTCGTATGATCGAGTAATAACATATTCTATTGCATGACTATGCGTACTATTTATGCAGACAGAAAGTAAGACTATTCAAACATCATTTTTTTGGGGAATTAAATTATGTATCTTCGACTGGATTACATTCATAGATTATATCTATTTCGTGAAGTTGATAAAGTAAATATTTTTCAGGAGATTGTTTGCCACTACACTCATTAGAATAAAGCAATCAAGTCAGCGGTGAACGTATACACATCAAAGCAAATAAATGGATCGTAGTGGAAAAGAAAGATTTTTTTTCTTCTCTTCAGACATGGCGTAGATTCTTCTGGGTCTCGTTATTATTTGAATGTTTGAACTTTGAACTGTAAGAAATAATCTTAGAAATAATAAAAGACTTGACCTTTAGTCATATGTGTGTTATTTCATTAAACGAACTATAATGTCGAAACAAATAATCGGTAATGATATATTTATATATATATATATGGTATATATGTAATCAGGCGCAAAGGTGATGTATTCTGATTAAAATTATGAAGTTGACATAATATTATTTGCACAGTGGATTTAAACTTGTTGTGTATAACTTTACCTACCAAATTTCAAACGGATTTAAGATGTCACGTATACTTTCCAGCAACACATGTGCCTGTACCAACATATGTACGAGTGTTATCGGTCACTGGCACAGAATCTTCACTAAGTCAAATATATGGTTACATGTATATTTTAACTTTATATTACCTTAATTCGGGAGTTCTTATCTCCTAATTAGACCCCTGTGTATAATTACGTCGTCATATCATGACATGTATAATCAAGGCGGCGATTCACATGGAGGTCTTTCGTCACAGTCAATGTTCTCTTGGTATTCTCCTAGTGCAGCCTGCGAACACGCTTTTGCTCTCTCCAAAAATACATCTTGAGCTTCCGTAACCCGTGAAGCCTGTCCGTTCCATATTTTCATTGCTGACATCTTTATCAAAGGTGAGAAAGAAACAAAAACGATACAGGTTCATAGGCCTAATAGCATTCAACGTGTCTTTCACTAAAAAAAAGTGCAGACATGGTTCCAATAACTCTATAGTCATTTCAACCATGTCTAATTAATAACAGAACCGTGATTTGATCTATGAGGGGGCAGCCATGAACCATTAATTCAGGTACTTTTCTGCAATACATACTCCACATGCAATTTTTTGTATGTTTTGATGGGTATTGCACTAAAATAAGTTCCGATGTGTAAAGGGATTCTACGATGACCCTAAATCCGCACTATATTTTACAAGAGTGTCGTCATTATTTTGTAGCAATCCTTACTTGTCTTTTATTTCATGGCAAATACGAGTGTCCAATTTTATTTTAGAATTACAGAACCGTTTCTAAAAACTCCGAGACTCTCGTCTGTTCAGTAATGTAATTGAGAACTGTTGAATTCTTCCAAAAATATTTTCCTACCGAATGTAAGAATAATGTTCATTCTAATTTTTCCGAAATTTCTTAAAAGTTATTCAAGACCCTTACTGCAACGAGATTTTCAATAATATGAAAGTAACAAAATATGAAATAACTTTGTGTGACGACGATTAAAACTCGCACGCTGATCTCGAGATACGAGATCGCATATAGAACAAAGATATAAGATACCTACTCATGATAATGATGTCATACTCGAATGAGTGGTTTCGCGTTTTGCGAAAACTATCGTACATACCTATAGACGTATATAAATTGCCTGGTGAATACTTTTTCCTGAAACCTTACGGATAAATTATGTCAAAAATGACCTAATGATAAGCCGGATAAAAAAATTCCTGGATGGACTCTTCAGAGTAATAGAGAAAGGTAAAATCTAGAAATTTATGCCCAAACTAAAATCGCTTTTAAAGTTCTTCAGGCAAATTTTCGTGTCCCAAGTTCTACGGTACGAGAATACGAAGACGTACCTGAAGGGAGCGTCCGTAACAGAAAGTCAATGTCCAGGGCCTTTTGATCTTGAAAGAATTTATAGCATTGAGGTTAACCGTTGATGCATCATCGCTCTGACTGCCGCTTAGGAACGTGATAGCAGGCACGGCGCACGGTACGGTTCTCGTTAAGGCTGTCAACGTGGCTTCCGCAATCAGCTAGATATGTGTTCGATTAATCATGGAGAGTGAAAATCGTATGAATCGTGACGTTTTTCCCGAGGAAAGAGAACGCGATTGATTTTCCGTGATATTTAGAAAAGAAAGGACAGTTAAACAAACGCAAGAACAAAGAATTAAGTTCGAATTTTCCACAACGGTATATTACTTCCGAGTTGCACAAATCTCTGTTATCGGATCCTGGGATGATCATTGACGGCTTCAGAATAGTTCCTTCGATATAAACGCGGTGTAAAATCATCGAACGATAAAGTGCGGAGAAAATCTCTTCGTGGATTTCCTGATTCCTTGACAAACTGTGGTCTCCGTCACTGAGTACTTCCGGTTCTACTATCGGGACTAATCTCGCACTTTGACAGATGCTGGCGTACCTGTACAATCGTGGATCATTACCAGAATATAGTAAACGCTCCGGATGATTTTATTTCCAACCCGTTGTTACGGGAATCATTTGGAACGTTCACCTGGCCAAAACGTTCGAATTCTCCTCTATGGCTTGTCTACTGGGTAACGTATCCGTGACCCGATAGGTGCATCTCCACTTTGCAAAGTGACAACCTTTTCTCTTGTAGTCAATGCACCGTTCCAGCAGATCGTCCAGGCCTTGAGTCGTGGTTTCGCCATTTGATCCGAACATCTGAACAAGTCCTTTGTCGACTTTGATTCCTGGTATGATGTTCCTGAGGCGTAGAAATTCGGGGAACTCTTGCAAATCGTTCGGCGTCTTTTGATGCACCGTTTCGTGATGGAGAATAACGCCGCTGATATACTTGGACATTTCATTCTGTACCCATGCATAATGTTGCAATTTAGAACTAAAGGGCAGACTTTCGTGTATTGTATTCGGTTCAGGAGATTAAGAACCGAGATAGTCATTAGTCGTGTACATCGAATACTGAGAACAGCACGAGATTCGAGATACTGTCTTTATTCAAAAAAGCTCATCAAGGCCACCTTGTCCGATGAAAAAAGCATGAGCCTGTAATCTCTTCTGAGTACTTCTGTGTTCTCCAAATTCAATTCACCGAACCTCTTGGTCAAAGAATCTGGAGACTCGTCCGCAGCGAGGATCCCCTTTCCTGGAGCCGTTAAGGCCTCTGCAATCTTCCTCAGTTCTGCATGCAAAGCTGAATCCGGTTTTGTGTAGGAAGCCACCCGCGCCGTCTAGAATTTTCCCAATGAAAGACGTATATCATTCTTGCAAGAGAAGCATTGAGACGGAAAAGATGCGAAGAGAAACAGTTCGGGGAGAAGAATCGAAATCTGCATTACGATCGTGATCCCATTTTGGTATCTGACAGGAATAATAATTTGATGCATGAAGTCAGGAGGATTTTACGAAAGGATCCGTTCATTATTTCATTAAATTTCTCTCTAATTATACTTTAACTTGTGTTTTGCGGAATGGGATATCTGTGTATGTGCTGATTGCATATTTCCAATAAGTATAATTATACTTAGATTAACCAGTTTCGAAATGCATTTTCTTCTTTAATGCTGCCTATTACACAGTTGTCAGTTGTCACAGGTATATGGCTAATTGCCAGGGAATTATCGACAAACACGTACGCTACCCCGTAGTCAGTAATGGATCTTGGCTTTGAGAGCACTTGTGCATGCATATATCATGATGTCTGTGCGTTCACATTTTAATTGCTCAACCAATTGAAAATTAGTATTGGGAAGATAAGCATTTGTCTATATCTACGTATCAGGCGTGCGTCGCATGATTTTAGTCCAGGTGATTATAGGAGAGAGGTGATGAGCTTAATTACATTAATTATAGGGATATGCGGACCTCACATTTATAGACCTTAGATAGCCATTCGCTTTGATTAGCGATAGGTTCGATTATGAACATTACCGATCTGCAGACGATTGCATGACACATACAGAAACGTTTTCGAAGTGTACGAGCGACCAGAGTAGCTGGTGATTTGACAGCTGTCATATGATAATATTGTAAACTACAGGAACCTTGTTGTTACAGCAACATTTTCCACCCATACGAGCCATATTCGTTGATTAAGGTATACAGTGACCGTGACTCAGCGTATTTAATGCTATTTTTAGATGCTTGTAGTATTTCGAATACTTCTGGACGGATAATTAGGCGAGGAATTTTGAATTTTGCATCTTTTTTCTACCAAATTGATCAAAATGGTTAAAATAAAAGATGAATTGCGAACCGTTTTCATTTTTCCAAGCCCTGTATTCATTGGCAATCGAATACCTATAGGTGCATTTATTGTGATATGTGTATATTACAGCTCACTTATTTTGAACAAATCGTTATTTAAATAGATTATATACAACTAGTACAGTCGAATTAAAAAAAAAAAAATTACGCTCCATAATAGAATTTTTTTTTCCATGCCGCGATTTGTAATTAAGGCTCTGGAAATTATTCAAAAATTATAATATCTCGACAACTGTTGAATCGGCCTTAACCGTGTTTCGCACACTTGTTTATATTCACATTAACATTCATTCTCAGGATGATTGAGATTATCTAACAAGATTTTAACTCATTTCAAAGGATTAAAAAAACAGCCCAATTTTTCCAAATTCACGCTCGCTGTGGATTCAATTTTTAATTTTCGACTATCCAACGAGTTTCAATTTGTAGGAAATTTTATCCCGATTAAGAAAGATGACTATCGTCTTTCTCGAAATTCACGTTGAAACGGAGATATTCATAAAAATGTAACGCAAAGCGCCTCAATTTTCTTTAATTCGTTATTTAACAAATGTTGCGCAACTTTTCAAGACTGTGAATAGTTCTTTCGTTTATCTATATGTTACGAAGAAGTGATTAAAAAACAAAGAAGTAGCCTATATGTCCAATTTCCATTTTCAGGCACTTTTTAAACTAATCCAACTGGACTAAACGAATGATCATAGAATGTGAATAAATTTCTTCATGTTTATTGAATATAGATTATCATCTATATTATTCAAAAGTTTCATTTTTTCTTGCAGTGTGTAATATATCTGTCCACAAGCTAATTATAGTCGATGCGCATTATTACTGTACGTAATGATTTTAGATAAGGCATGAATTCAGTGTTTGAATAATTGAAAATCGTAAATGTGGTTTTTGAAATAATTAGTTCAGCGCGCGGCCGCGCCGGTTTTAATTCAAATACTTGATTGCAATTACCCACAAACCGGATCTGTGGATGAAAAGTAATTTAAATATGCTATTCCTGAGAGAGAAAAGTAGCATTGCAGTCTACAGATTCAATCGGCACTTTTCAACCAATGATAATTACAGAGCTCCTAGTATCCTATAATTTAGAAACTGCTTACAATCAGAGAAGATTCATTCCAGCCCGTAGTTCGCGCCTCTCGGTCACGCCGCGCCACCATTCAGGAAATCGTGGCCGGCACTGTAAAGTGTAAACAAAAGTATTTCGTTCGTATTGAATTAAACTCCTATACACGAATTATACGTTACATACATATACGTTAACAAATTCCTCATAAAATTATTTAGACAAGATTATCCTTTGTCAGAATTGAAGAAACCATACATTTGCATCAAAGAATCAAACCGCATTTACGATTTTGTCGAAAATGTTAGGTTAAGGTCAACCGACGACCATAAGACAACCTTGACACTGCTTTCGGGATAAGAATATAAAAGGATAGTAATAAACGAGGCAATATAACCGAACTAAAAGATTATTGATCGCGTCGAATACGATGGCCGATTCAGTACGACATAAATCGCGCTCTGAAGAACGCTCGCGATATCGAAATGCAAACACTCAGAAAAAGCCAAAACGAGACTGCAGTATCTGGTCAAACGAGTCTAACGATAGCGGGTCGAATGTTTCCGTGAAACGAAAGACCACCTCGTGCTCTAAGGACAAGAGAAGAAAGTCCAGACGCTATAGCCGAAGTTCTTCAAGTAGTGGTTCAAGCTCATCTACCAGCTCAAGTTCCAATCCTCGCAAAGACAATTCTAAAAAAAACTTGAAGAGTTTAAAAAAGAATTCCGACCACGAGGTCGATAAGTTTGCGGAAAGAAGAGGCAGCGAACGGTCTAGACATGAGCCTAGAAAAATTACCGAGGAGAAAAAATCGTCCAGAAGCAGGAGCAGATCTGCTAAGAAAAATGACGAGGAAGTAAAGTCAAGCAGCCATCGTCATAAGACAGAAACCTACCATAGAGAGGAACGACACGATATATCGGCCAGCAAAGACCAGCGTTCAGAAAGAGAGAAAGTTACGATTCACACCAGAGATTATTACCGCGAGCCGCATCACAGTGTGGGACTTAAATTGTCCGAAGAGTTTGCAGAGCATGAGAAATCTAATCGAGTAACGATTTCAAAAGTCAGGAATGAGAGGGACCAGGAAGTGTTGAAGAGTAACGAAGACCGTAATTCTGCTGGCTCTGCTAATTTCGAAGGAATCAAAGGTGCGAAGAAGAGCGAAGATTTGTCCGGTAGGAGCAGATCCCAAGGGTCAAGAGACCACAGCGTCTCGTCGATCAGAAACACAGGGAAGAAATCAAAGAAGAAGAGGTCTACGAGCAGTTCTTCAAGCAGTAGCACTAGTAGCAGTAGCAGCGATGATTCTAAGGCTGAAAAGGCGCGTAAAAAGCGCCAAAAGATCGCAGCTCGAAAGCTTAAGAAAGCCGAGAAGAAACAGAGGAAGAAGGAAAAGAAATTGAAGAAGAAATTGAAGAAGATTAAGCCAAAGCCTGCGATTAAGGAAGAAAAGATCATACGTGTTGATCAATCCCCGTCTAACGATAGACTGCTCAATGATATACCTGTGGAAGTTATAGAGAGGGCTAAGGCTATGGCACCAATGACCAAGGAGCAGTGGGAAAAGAAGCAAAGCATTATCAGAAGAGTTTATGACGAAGAAACTGGACGCCATAGGTTACTATCATGAAACAAATCTAGTATTGGTGGAATCGGTTCTGCTTTGGGTGGCTGTTCGAATTGGGGATTGTCCAGGGTTATTTGAAGGGTTTAAAATTCTGGAATAACTCGAATTTCATGAATATATTTATTACTTATACTGCTTGGGGGTTCATTCGGCTCAGAGAGAATCTAGCTGATTGCTAATATCATGAGTCTGTTTGCATTATTCACACTTTTGATAAAAAAAGGAAGATTAGTAAAGGATTTCATAGTATATCCAAGGATAGTAGGTGAATTGATGATGAATCTATATTGTAAAAAGTACAAGAAATTTTTAACAGCTATGAGTGTTCTTTGAAATTGAATCCATGAATACATAGCTGTGGGGCATTCTACGCCAACTTGACCAGTGTTAGACCCCTGACCATCTCGAAATCATTCCAGCCTTTTTTCTAAAATCTTACTCGGCGGAAAACAGTTCCAGATTTTTTTAAAAAGTTTTTTTGTTATATATACTATATAAAACATAAACGGCTTAATAAATCAGTCTGAAAAAAAAATCCAGAAGTGATTTCACTGACTAGAATGTTAGGAAAAAACCTGGAATGATTTCGACATGGTCAGGGTTGAACACTGGTCGAGTTGGCATGGAATGCCCCATATGCATAAAGAACTCAAAAGTCTAGTCTGTAAATATCGAAGAATATTTGGATTCTTGTTCTGACCTGAAATCAGAAGTAGCGGACCTTCTTTTTTCATATAATTTACATACAATAAAAGAAACAAGGATTGGTCATCATACGCATAATATTTTTCATATTTTTATGTTTGTATCGATCAACAGGTAGGGATTAATTCTTGCATAGATCATTGCTTCTATTTATTTTTGCACCCTGAAGAGCACACCCTAGTCAGGGTTGCAGCATAGGATAAAAAACGATATTTCTTTCCTGACCCAATGCAAAGTCAAGAGTTGATCCATCCAGGGTATAAAGATATGAAAGTGAAATTATCATATACCAGAAAAGAAATTAATTTTTATTTCTCTTGACTGCATAGATTGATCAAGGGAGGGGGTGAAGTACTGGAAGAAATAGTCAGCCGTGAGCGGCACAGGGAGATAAACAGGCAGGCTACACGTGGTGATGGAGAATTCTTCCAGTCTCAATTAAGACTTGCCAAGTGATTATGCTCAATAAGTAAATAGATATTTATTTTAATATAAAAAAGATAAAGGTATAAAATAAAAAGAAATCATCACTCCCAAGAAATTGACTATTATTGTCGGAATTGGTTTCAGTTTATTATACACAAGATTAAAATTAATAATGACATTGCTGCAGTATCCTGGTTAAGAGGTAACGTTATATCTCTAAAACGTGATTGTTCGTGGTGTAAGTTTAAGAAAAAAAAAAACAAAAATTCGTTACTAATTATTCCAAAGCACCAAATCATATAGAAATTAAACAAATTCAAAGGTTCGTCAATTTCTCAGATTATGCAATGACTTTCTTCGATTAGTTAGGTAGGTAACTAATTATCGTAAAAGTAACGCTTGTCAGTAACTCGTGATCAACTTACACCGAACAATCATGCAATATGACTATATGAATTTTAATATAAAAAGGTCTAGTTTCATAAAAATGATAAAAGCATACGAAGAAACTATTCGTGCCTAATTCCTAATATTAATCCATTAAAGGAGATTTTGAGGGTACATAAACGTTGGAAATAATCTCTTTAAAACGACTGCTAATCTTTGAAGAAATATTCTACTGTCTCAAATTTTTTCATAACTAATCACCTGTATTTTCAAAAATGATTAGAAATTATTCGAGATTTCATGTGTTTTTTCCTAAATAGATTAAGTTTTCCGAAGGAGCGGTAGTCACAGGATACAGGCCGCATCGTTTGTTGAAATTTTTTGAAATTCAGTGAAAATATTTTAGAATGATGAAATTTCATGGAATCAATAAAATATCGAGATGAGGTGATTCTTCTATCGTTGCGAGCATGTAAGAGATTTTTTTCTCTGAACGTTTCCAAGGAAAATGGCTTGATATCCAAAATTCAAAATCATCGATTGATTTGCCCCGAAATTACATTGATGTAGGATATTGCCTCAAAATTTGAACAAGTCTTAATCTATGCAAGGCAGGGTCCATAAAATCTCAAATAATTCTCAATTACCTCTCGATAAAAGCTGTTGAAAAGCTGACTCATTAGAATAGTTTTTCACAGCGTATCGACATCCCACACGAATAACGGCACATCTAAAATTGTTCTCGCAGAAAGTCAATTCTCAGCCTTTCCGGCGAAGAAGGTGACAATTCAAAATTTCTAGTCGAAGAAAAATATGATTATAATCTTTAATATGTTATCAATATGATATTTATAAGTTTGTTAATTTCGTACTAAATAATAAGTTGCAAAGAATATCTAATATGATTCATATGAATATTCTAGCTGAATCTAGGATCGGCGTCGAACCACCTATCCATCAATAATGTCTTATCATTTTATAATTACACAATTTAAACAAAAATTATAAATATTTGACTTTTTTCGCCAGAAAGTTTGAAATGTGTTTTTTTCGACTGAACAATCTTGGGTGTGCCCTTATTCGTATGGGAGGTCGTTATATATCCCCTTAAATTATTGTATAATTCGACCATTTTTCATGAATAAGACTCTTAATATTTTTATTTACAATATATTTTACAAGATCGTAATCTACCGCGTTAAACCTCAAAGCCACGTTCATCCACAGATCGAAGTACATTTCTAAAGTCTAAATACAAATGTGTTCCGGGAATTTTTAGTTCTGTGAATGACCATTGCCTTGGAATCTGGATTTGTATCGTCTATGCAGATGTTAATTTCCGAATGGTACAGATGCCCTGAATCGAGTACCTGACTTTCGTTGATTAGTTTGAACAGTTTAACGCTGCTTATAAGTATATTATCTAGGTCTTTTTAGCGTCGAGAAGACTTGTAAAATAGAGGAATAAGGAATAAAAACTACCAACAATCATACTCTTCCTAAAAACTATTCATCGAGAAATCAATACAACTGAATGAAAGACGTCGTGTGTCCGTCTCGATAAACTGGATCATCCGTTATCGGCGCACGACATAAAGGACAGGTAGATTCTCTGTCCAACCAAGTTGAGACACACGTTTCGCAGAAGATATGTTTGCAACGTAATCTCACAGGAGTTGCATACTCCTCGTGACAAATTGCGCATATACCACCCGCTGCAGTAAGTTGGTCTTTTGACGGAGAGGCACCGATGTTCTGGAGGGTAAAAAGAATTTTATGAAGCGAAAACTTATCAGTATCATTCGGTGTTTACATAAAGCCCATAATGCGTTATCGCACGTACCACATTCTGCAGTAATTTCCACGTAGCTGTTCTGAACAGTTTTCCACGAGATACGAGGTCGCTACCTTTGCTGACCATGTAGGCGGCGGATAAAAATACTCCCAGAACTTTTTCCGGGCCTTGATATGCTTCGAGCAAATAATACAGCCATGGTTGAATAGTCGCGATCGATCTATACAGCTGCGAAGTAGCTTCTATCATCAGATAGTATTTACCCTGAAAAATGTTTATCAATTATGTATTTCATTTGGCTAAAAACACGACGTAATTTCATACTTTTAACATCGAAAGCTTCAAGAGTCTGAAACCATCGAAGTTTTTTTTTTTTTTTATCCATTATGTGAAATTATACTAACCCGTTTTTGAAATGCGAGTATTCTGACGGGCAGACAAGTCAAAATAACTTTAAATACAATAGTAATCAATTTTAGAATGTAGTCCGTGATCGCGACGGACCACAAAAGTTCCCAAAGTGTAATAGGCTGCGTATAAGAGGGTATCAGAACCAGGCTAAGGTACAACTTGTGTTCCTCGAACATATAGTCGATGAAAACTATACAGCCAATGATGTAAAATAGGACGACTAACAAAACGACACGACTTCTATTTTGTTGTTTTGCTATTTCGAGTTTTAGATTATTATTCGTATAAACAAAAGTGACTAATAACGCTACGAAATGCAGTATCCCAGCTCGATGATCGTAAATGCATTTGGCAAGCAGTATCATAATAAAAGGAACATATTTCTGTAATATATCTAACAAAGCTCTAGTTTCAGGACTGATATGTCGTCCGTCAGTCGCCCCTTCCTCAGTGTTGTTATTGTTATTCTGACTTTCTGCATTCGCGGCTTCTCTAATATTGTTCAAAAAATTGTCTGTCGCCGTTCTATGATGGTGGTGATGATGATCGTGCGACGACGACTGCTGGTGCTGCGACCCCACGCTACTCGTCGACGGCTGATCGTTCAGGTTTATAACATAGCTGTCCCCTGGCGACGGGGCTGGTTCTTGTTGGGTTTGACGATTGAGCCATGATGTCAAGACGATTCCGTGCGGCTGTAACGAAGAGATTTAGCCATAATATAATCTGACTAGGCTCAAATACACTAGTAGATAAGATTGTTTAACAATTGCATAAGGCATGAAGGAAGTGATACACATTACAGTTGGAAATATGAATAAGAGGCAAAGTTTAGTAGGTCACTTCCACAAACCATTCTCAAGTAACTCAGTTCTGAATGGTTGGGAAATCATTGGTTACTGGGAAATCCCTTGACTTCCAGGTTTTCCAGCTAAATATTTCAACATTTCCACATCCATGAACTTATAGGAAAGAAAGTATTCACGAAATAAAAACGATGCACGTTACTTTCGAAAAACTTCGTATTTCACATATTCTTCGAAATTGGATTCACAGGTTTGCACAAAGGGCAAACTGACTGGCAAGTTCTCGATAAATTTGCAAAACTCTTTGAGAATTCCCTGATAATTCTAGACTGGATAAATTCCCGGAATTTTCCCGGTATTCCCAATGAGTGGCAACGATGTTTTGACGAAAACTTATTGAAATTTTGAGGGAATACTTTAAAAAGATGTTAAAAACCAATAAATACATAGAGACAAGGTCTTTTCACAGCTGTGAGTAAGCAGTACACTCTTTTCTCTCTACATTCATAAAGAAAATTGGCTCCAGAAAAACTTCTGTATCTAAGCCTCTAACGAGATTGTAAATTTGAATAAAAATATTCATGTGTTCTACCGCTCTAGCTTGTTCAAGGAGTGGTCGTATCTCTTGAAAGGCAGTCGAGATGTTGTCAGCGAATATTCTCGACTGTTCTGCAGTTCTGCTTCCAAAATTAAGACCGGCTATGCTCATTGATCCGGATGTGGTAGAAGGTTCCGTGTGTCCAGCGACCGTATGGGTCATTAGTAAACCCGAGGGCTGTCTCAGTCCATTCATACTTATTCTATGAGGCATCGCTGCGGTCTGTGAAGGATCTGTTGCCTCCTGGTTTATCGGAGCATCTGCCATCGCCAATCTGTTTTTAAAATTCTTTAACTATAGGGAGGTGGATGTTCTGTCTGAAGCGAGTTTGACATGACTTATAATTTACCTCAGAGACGTCGAATTGTTTCGAGTTTAACCCCGGTATAATAATACGACGAAACTCTCGAGTCTGTCATTTGTTTACTTGTTCACATGTATGCACGCGTAAGTATAAACAACGCCGCGATTAGCGACAGTCTTTTGTCATTAGTGTTTTTTTTTTTTTTTTCTTTCACGTAGTACGATAGCTTGTAAGTAGGTAGATGGCGGAGGTAACGTCCGTGTGGTTTTTATGCATGATACCGAGAGCTAATTGCGTAGTATAATGTAATGGGTAAATAAGAGTTGTTTCTTACGTGGTCCAATTGGATCTAACCTGTCCGAGGACGAGCCTACATTCCGTAGCCCAAATCGGAGGTTTTCGTTTGGTATTTAAGCGGCGAATAGTAGCTTAAAGTAGTAGTTTTGATAGGTGAGAAATAGTTGTCAGTTGTTAGAAGGTAGCGATAGCTTTTGATATACATTGACAGGTTATCTTCGTACGAAATGGTGTTATTCTAGGTTTTTTCTTTAACTCTTTTCCTTCTGCTTTTTATCACTGTTTTGACGGGTGATTTATACGATCGATGGATATCATCGGTACTAATACACATAAAAGGTTCGCGACGTCACGCCATTTCTATTCCGTACGAACAACTGATCCTATTGGTCGCTTGACAATGTATTTTGGCAGTGCGCCTGCGCGACTAATTTTGCAACTATATTTAAACACTCAGGGAAAACGTTACAAATTACTTCCAATCATACTTGACTAACGATACGGAATATAGTCTACGCAAGCAGTATTTAATTTGCATAAATCTATGTATATATCCAGTAACAATACTTGCTGACTAAAAATTATGATGAGATATTATACAATAAGATGGAGATGAGACATGACTACTTCTATCTCATTCCATCGGGCTTCTGCTTCTTATTTTATAATATTCTATTGACATTCGATGGGGAATTATACTCTATCAATTCAATAATCCATACATCTCTCTTATAATGCAAAATAGAATAAAAATGAGAGAGAGATAAGACTCGTCTCATTTTTCATTCAGAATCCACGGTATAAATTTATATTTGACATGTTTAGCAGTGCGCCTTAGTACGCGCAACCCATCCAACATTCACGTAGTTTTTAGGTGATGTTGCAGGTGGCGGTACCAATCAATGAAATAGGTTACGCCACTCGATATCTTTGCGGTGCGTCGACGAAGTACTTTTGCCGCAAACAGCAGTATGAATTCTCTGCGTTGTGTTCATTTGTACCCTCATTTATTGCTGTACTATAATGATCAATAAACAATAATTTTCCTGTTGCCTATTATATTGCAGTGTGCACTAGAATATTTAGCTTAAAGATATGAAAGCCTGTAGTTTCTCATCTCCCGTTATATGCTCGATAAATCATTCGGGCATATTTCTTAATCATTTTAATTACATTATGCAAAAACGTGAATGATGATTCTTTTTTTATACATCCTACAGAAGCTCTCAGAAATGTAAGACACTTTTCTAATCACAATATGACATAATTCTATTCCTTCAACCATCTAAATTATATCTTCAACTCTCCTGAAACTCACATATAGTCATAACAGATTGATTTCGATGACAACCTGGAGGTGGGTAGCAATGTAGCAATATTCGTTAGATCAGTAATAAAACGAGACAGTGATTGCCATGCACATTCTAACAGGTGGATAAAAATACATTTTTTCATCACGCACGCAGATCAATTTACGAATATTATGCAGTCAGGTGCTTCTGCAACTATAACCATAAGTCATCACGTAATGTATAATAGTACATGCTTACATATATATTAGGCTGTTATTTGCTACCGTATCGTCATAATACTCATTAAATATAATAGCTGGGCGGAACAGAAATCAGATTTTTGTAATACACAAATTATAACATAATATGTGCATACTGCATATTATATATCCACGTATTACATATATGTATGCATGAAGCGTGACAGCTGATGCAAGGCAATAAAACCGTGCAGGGCGACTAACGGGTAATGAATAGAACGATTAATATTCCATTTTTTATTCCACATTATGACATCTGAAAATGTGCTTGAGTACTATTCGTTATACATAACACTGTACATGGGTCATCGTGAAGATTTTCGCTGTTGTGAATTCGTGACATGAAACAGTGAGTTTTATTTTGAGATTCGTTTCACATACGGTAACGGATATTTTTTGGATTTCTGCTGCATTTTGTAAACACCATCCATGTATGTATACGTTGAACTAGACTTGGGACGTTCAACGGGTGCATTCATTGCTTTGGCCCAAATTATTGAAGCGATCGCCCCCAGGGCTCGGGACATGCATAACAGCACTTGATTGAATTCCATGTCCCGGAGGCCATAGAACTGCTCAAAAATGAAAATATTTTTCTGTTTATATACAGTAACAATTTTTCAGCGATATTTTAACTCGACATTTTCCATCTGGGGTTTTCATGTCTTATGGAAGACTTAAGGTGTCAGACTGTATTGTTAAATCAGATTATAAAAAAAGAAACATAAAATTACAATTATGTAAAATATACGTCTACACCTTGTTTCACTTTTACTCTAAAAATGAACAAATGCTGATCTGGTGGTTTTGAAACCGCACAAATCTGATACCTATTCGATCATGCAGAGAAAACAGATACCATGAAAGATGAATACTTTTCTACCTACTCTAGTGAAATTTTATTCATTAGTCTTTTCTTTTCTTCTCATTTTGAAACTTAGGTTTCCGTTATACTTTACCGCTACTTTCAAACGGAAATGATTTCTCTTGAATTGAACAACATAATTGAATGATATCACTGTACGAACGCGTAATTAGGAAATATTTCTAGGGGGGATCAACAAGATTTCGCACACCTACTCGGAGGTTAAATAAAATTAACATGGATACATGATGTAATTAGTGGCTTGTGTTAAATTGCGAATAATCCACTGGTACGTATTACATACTTTTCTGTTTAATTGTCCGAAAATCTTACCTGAAAGATAGGAGCAGCTATCGCGGTTTGTTCGGGCCAAGAATTGGTGGCTTTCGCTTGCCTGAGCATAGGAATGAAAACTTTTGAAATCGTCCGAGAGAGCTGCAACCGTTACAAAACTTCCGTAAGAAACTTCGCTTTTCCAAGGCGTCACGTATAATCAGAACGGTTTATTAAACTTTGTGCATAAATTAGAAAATTCTGAAATTTATACAGAACCACCGAGCACTCCCCTTATTAATATACACAACCAAACAGACACGCTTACACCCTAGCTTAAAAGGGTTTTGAAATAGTTTTTAACAAACCCACTGCACAGGTATTTCGGAAAAAAATTGTTCCCAAACTACCGGATAGATTAATTCCAAAATCCAACCAAATTTAACCCTAAACTTCCCAGTTTCGAAACGGAAGTGTAAAATTCGCGAGTTATCTTCGAATCTTTCTCACCTCACACACTGCAGCAAACTTGAATAAATTTTTTAACACGTACGCTGCGAGCGAATCAAGCTAACACTATCAACAGGTGTGCTGTTTCGGACAAGTGCTTTTTACTACGTGATATCAGACAGGTGTCTAACAGTTGGGAGTATTACCTTGACCTCGGGTGCCTCCGGTAAATTTTCCCTCGCATAATTCCTGAGCAATATGTATCTAGGGTCGCAGAATTCGGACTCCCTGTATCCGGTTGTGCCATCTTCCTGATCAATCAGGGTTCCGAGGTATGTTTGTATCGCGGTTTTCGTCGGTCTACAGCCTACCGCGTTGTACAGTTTTCTTTGAAACTCCATGTACTGAGGTGAACAGAATTATTTCGCATGTAAAATACAATAACTAAGGTCGTACAATAATTGGGGCAAAATCAAAGTTTTGAAAAGAACAGGGCTTGGCTTTCAACTACCTGAATAATCAATGCCGTCTTTAAAAAATATGGGGCTCAGGGCCGGGATTCTTGTGGGGCCTTTTTGAACTTTTCTCTTAAGAAAAGTAGAAGAAAATTGTAGAATTAGAACGTGTGTGATAATTTTGATCAAAACCTCTCGACTTATTGAAACAATTCTGAATTTTCTTTCGATTCAAATTTTCCCAACTGATTAAATCCTTTTAATTCTATCTGGATTGTCAAACTCCAAGATTGCATTTATTCTTGAACTCGGGGCGCATGTCTCATTCCAGGAGCTCGGGGCCCTGGGCCCTTGGCTAAAGACGGCACTGCCTGAATTTCCAATATTTTTTTATAAAAATTACTACAATCAGTCCGAATGAACCGGAGCCATTTTCCGAAATTATGATCAATCGCTGAATCCGAAAGGCGATTTCGATTTGTATAACGTATTTAATTGCTTGTTTGACGTCCCGTGTACCGACCTGGACCATTGATCCACCTTTCGGTTCGTCTCCGTACGCCAACACACCAGCTGCCAAAGCTTGACTCGGATCTAAGGCTGCATCCCCTAGGATTTGAGTCGTGTGAGCACCGGGAGAACTGCCGTCTTCGTCTCTGGACGATTATATAGGTTGAATTGTAAATTTATGATTTGGAATAGAAGTGAAGCTTTGACTCTTGTTTCTCATTTTGTTCCAGGCCGAAATTGCGTCTGTTATCATGTTTGATCTCTGTACGAAATGAACGGCGTAAATGAAGTTACTTACGCATTTACGGTGATGTAAAGTCGTAAGAATTCACCCAGTGATGATCTCTTTCCTTTGTCATCAGCTGATATGTTTCCCAGACAGTCCAGCAATATATCTACCCAGTCTCCTTCAGCGGCAATGTTATTCAAGTCCTGAGTCTTACTAACTAATCCAACGATGGCCGGAAGGACGGCTAAGACTTCCATGCAGTCTTCGTAGGCGTACTTTTTTTAACGTGAGAGAAGAAAATTAAAAAATTTGATTCTCGGTCGTTATGAATAAATAAAAGAAATCGAAAAGTTATTCTCAACCGACTTTGATGACGATTTTATTTAATGTGTTAGAGTTTTCGAAAAATCGTGAATAAAAAAGAATAACTGTAGCTTTCGATCGTTGCTGAAAAATTGAATGATGATTTTTAAAAGTACGAAAAAGGATAGGAAGAGAGTATTCTAAAAATTGAGGACCAAAAAAACAGAATTATTGTGGGTATCGATCGTTGCTGAAAAATTTGATGACTTTTAAGCAATGTTTTTGCAGGGTTTTGGGAGGAGAGACTTTTGGCATTCTTTCCAACAGACGTAAAGCACTGTTGGAAACTCCTGGTGAGCATTTTACCTAAAAAATAAAATTGTGCCCTCGGGCTGATCCGGAACAACTTTTCACCCTTACATATACAGAGAGAATTCGTCATACCGATAAGTTGGCGAGTTGAAAATATTATGTTAAAAAGTGGCTGTTTCGTATTGGATAAAGAAAGAAATGAAAATATAAATTCGCAAAATAATACTCGAATTTGCTGCAAATGAAAGAATATAAAATTTCATAATTTGAAAATCAAGATTTTGTTCACAATCCGGCAGCAAAAATCAAGCTTTTTGGACGCGGTGGCAGAAATTGTCAGACGTGAATTTATATCACTTTTTTGCGTAAAGCTGCACTGACCTGATTTTGGGATAATTATACAAAACTGTGATTCTGAACACTTGCTGTAAAAGACGAAAAAATGACGTGTACTATACGCATAAAGTTTCTGAATTTAAAAAAGCTCCGCGAATCTCTTCAAATGAGTGAAAAAACCTAATATCAACACGAATTTTGAGTCTGGGTTCTAGATGTCAAATTTTCATTTCTTCCTCGTAACTATAATAAAAGACAAAATAGTTTTACTAGATAAAGTTTGCTTATGCAGCCATAGGGGAATCCTATTAGAAATTTTAAGAAAATTTATGATTTAAGATCTTCAGCTGACAATAAAATGAAACAAATCTTTCTGTAAATTTTGTCGATTCACCCGAATCATTAAATTAGTTTACAAAACAAAAAAAAGTTCTAAAATGATGCCTTTTACTCTTCGTTATCATTTCTCC
This sequence comes from Rhogogaster chlorosoma, assembly GCA_944452935.1. Classification (NCBI taxonomy): domain Eukaryota; kingdom Metazoa; phylum Arthropoda; class Insecta; order Hymenoptera; family Tenthredinidae; genus Rhogogaster; species Rhogogaster chlorosoma. Next base: position 13,377,850 of record OX101805.1, on the reverse strand, counting down.
CGAGAATATGAAAGCAGACTTTGGAAATCATGGAGTAAACCAATCAGGCACGAAATTTCTTTTTTTTTTTTTGTTGACTGATGATATATCATTTTGAATGATAATATAAATGCGAATATTAAGCTTTCAAAACGCTTATCGGGTCATCATAAATTTCGAATCCTTTAGTTCAAACTTGTCTAGTTGATCTGTGGATATGATTTGAAGAGATTGATGTAGGTTTTCTAGAAATTAGTTGAGTTGAGAATTAGATGAGATGATAATTCAAATTTTGAACATTAAAATCGTTTCATCGTAAATGGTGAAGATTTCCCTTACTTCCCAGTGTGTGTGCTTTACCGCCCCATCTTTCAGAGCTTTCCGGATGTGTTTGTCCGCGCCAAGGGCTGTTAAAGCAACACACAGTCTTCCGAGAGGAGAGACTGTCTTGGGCAAAGCTTGTAGAAGAATCCCAATAATTCCGCCGCCTCTTTCGGACCACCATTCCCGTCGCCTCTGGCGTCGCGACGTCCAATCGGCTGCCAACGACGCGGTTTGTTCGTGCGTGGGAATATCCCCGGTTAACAAGAGCCAGAATGCCGCCTCAGGACAGGGTGATTTTCCACGTCGTGGAAGAAGCGCGACTACCTCGGGGATGGTTAACCCTCGATACTTAACCTGGTTGTTATTTCGATGTAAAAGAAAATGCGATAAATTCATACCAAAGACTGTAATGGGGAATTCCAGATATTATTTTTCCCTCCAAACGGGGCTTGCGCTCTCATTGAAAAGCACTCTCAACGTTCAAAGCGATTCTGCCTACGACCCCCCAGTACTTCACAGTGTATAAAAATTCCACCATCCCTCCAGCTTGTTACAAAGTCAATTTTTAAATTGGTTCCGGTCTGTATATCTATTAGGGTGGTCCAAATTTTTTTCGAAATTCTGGGTTTAGGCTCAAATGATAGTTTTCGATGAGTTAAGACTCCACCTAAGAAATTAGCTCAATCGATCAAGTTTTAGAGGTCGCGGAAGGCCGTTTTATTTTTACATTTAAATAACACGGGGAAATTGTCATTTTTTGTTCAATATAAAGTTTCGCAAAAATTTGGGGGAATTCGGATTCGCTTATATCATTGTCTTGTAGTCACTAGATTACTTGAGAATGTAACGCATGTATAATCCCAACTAAAAATATTTTGGTGAAAATTTCAAGTACTTCTTGTTGAGTCAATATCTGCAAAAAATCACCGATTTTTTCACTAAAATCACGGATTTATCACCTTCTTGTAGTTTTTGATTACTTATCTACCTATCTATCTACTGACTATAAGGAAGATAATACTTTCTATGAATATCGTGCAGTTTCCGTAGTTTCGTTAATTATGCACAAAATAATTAATTACCCATTCGCCTATGAAGGGTGTGAAAGTTCACCTCGTTGGAGTCTTTCAAGATGTCGAAATGGCATTTTAGCGACGAATAATTAACGAAGAACATAACTCAAAGCCAAATCTATGCGAGTTTTAATCATTGAATAATTTATCGGAAAGCATCGGCGTAAAAATGTGATGTCAAGCGTAATTGTATGTACATCACGCAGGCATGTTGTACCTTTTAAAAAATTTGTCTTACCAAAGCATCAGCTTTCATACCCTTGAGCGATAAATATTTCTTTACAATATTCTCCACCCGAGGTTAAAAAGAGCGAATTCATATTTGAGTGATCCTGCTTGAATACCTGGCCCTTGTGCACGTACTTACATACACAGACATACATACACTGAACCTGCAATATGAATAATTTTATCATACGCGAAGTAAAGTTGGCCGAGTAATAAAAGCCTTTTGTAAATTTGGACCGCGATCCCAAGTCATAGCTACTCCGTACATGAATTGAATTTTTATTTAACTCTGGAAATATTTCGTTACACTCGTGTATATATGTACTGGAAATAATTCATCCTCTCATCGGCTGGTAACTACCAGGCATAAATATATTTTTGCCCAGTTATATCCGCTTAATTAGCAACCCGTACGATGGATTGGAGTACTCTCATCTCTGGCTCTCTCTCTCCAACGCGTTAATGTGTATTAATTAGCAGACAGCCCCAGGGCTATTTAAATTCTATCTAAAGCAAGGATAGAAGGGCGGAAGGAAGGAAGGAAGTGAAGGTTTCCGCGGTTTTGGAAGCTTATGAGTTACTTTGACCTCCTCCTTCCATTGCGACAATTATACGTATACGCTGTGTAGGCATATGTGATGTTTCTCTAACGGGGTATACTTTGACCCTTGGATATACCAATAAACGCTCTTATAATATGTACCTTGTATTTTTGTCCCGCTCTTTCCACCCCCCGAAACTCGACTCTATATAATATCACATGGTCAAAAATTCATACCCCAAGTTTTGGATCTATCTCAGAAGTCTCCCTGACCGTTGCGCTGACACCCTTCAACCCCTGATACAGGTCCCCAACGGTAATGTGACTGACGACGGATGTGCCGTGACGGAGACGAAACTTTCTCAGCAGGTCATGATGAAGGGGTATTTTTTCGCACAATGCTTCCTTCAGGTTTAGACTTGTGCTCGGTGTCCCCCGGGTCCTGCTAACCTTTACAGTATTTTTTCTTCTTTATACTTTTGCCAAATTTTAACCAAAGAATTTCAATTCGATGGAGAAAAGTAAACCCAGTCTTCTTTCTCGCGGGTATATTTGCAAACGATACTTTTTCTGATGTAAAATCAAATTCTAGTTCAATATACGATCGTTATTAATAGGAAATTGACTAGAACCCTTAGAATTTGAGGTTGTCCAAACCCGATGATTGATCCAGCATAATTTCTACATTTCAAGTTTACTGGATAAATTTCACTCTGTATTCTCGTATATAGTTGGATCATTATCGCCTCAGACTTGCCTGTCTCGTGCACTGTGTAAATTTTTTTACCAAAATATCTAACATCACAAAGATTTTGAATTTTATTATTTCCAGGACAGAGCTAGGCCAGACGCAGCTGTTTATTTTTCGTCTTCAAAAAAATTGGACAAGGATCTACGGAGGGAAGAATAGTTGGCGTTAATTTCATCAGTCGATTGTTTTGTTCGATGAGCAAGTTTTTTTCTTTTTTTTTTTTTTTTTTATTAATCAACAACAGAGTATAGCTTTTCCATTACAAACTTTTTCTTTTCTTTCTTTTTTTTTTCTCTCTAATTTTTCGCCACTGTGCAGGTAAAAGTTTTCATGAATTTTTATATAAGTATGTAGATACGCGATATTATGATATCGTCCTGAAAAGTTCGCGTGAAGCAAAAAAAAAAAAAAAAAAACGGTATAATTTCATGAACAGCCCGATACTAATTATAATTGGTTAAATAATTCGCATACGTGCGGGAAGGCATTTCTATAAATTTATTCCTGCATTGTGGCGAGTCAACGGTATAGAGGTATATAAAGTTACATAAACATTATTTATGTAAACAACAACAATAACACATATTATTATTATTATTATTATTATTATTAACGACTAATCACTTACAGCTAATGATTAATTTTTTCTTTCTTTTTTTTTTTTTTGTCTTTCTTAAAAATTAAGAAAAATATATATAGGTACTATTGCTTGAGCGGATGCTACCCCTAATGGCGTATAATGATGAGGATCGTAGCTGGTGTATATATATGATACATATATTATATATATATGCTCGTATTTACGCTAAAAAACGTAGATAATTTTGATCTTCGACAAATATGATCAGCATAACTCGCCACTCTCTGTCTTTCTCTTTCTCAAATCTGGTCTCGGGTTTCTACGCGTTGTTAACCTGACAGTTAAGCAGGGGGTTGCCCCAATATCAAAGGATACCAGACCCGTAATAGGACGCTTAATTGTACCGCAGGAGAACTTGAGTCAGGGTTGACAAGTCATGTCTAATCTGTCGTCGAGGATGAGTAAGTAAATCGCGAGAATTATATTCTAACGACACCTGTGAGAAAATCTCTTTGAGATAATAATACACGTATATTGTATATTGTACAAGGTATGGGGGTTGGGATTTTTTCAAGCGAGCCGATCCTCGCGATTCGCTTTAAAATATGTTTTTAACTAAGAAATTCTATACGACATAAGGGGATCTGAAAATTTTTGAGCTGATTGGATTGGTTGATTAATACTGCTCCGGGATTTTGAGCTTTTCACAACGGAATTATACCACCGGGATTATTTGCCTCAAGCCGTTTAAACTAATGTCAAAGAAAAATACACTTCTCGCTAGAATTATGGGGATGAGCTCTCAAAGGCTGCGATGGGGTCGGCGACGGTGACGGAGGTCTTCCTTCCACTGCCTGGATACCTTTCATTAGTTCTCTGAACACCTGGAAGAAAATTCAATTCTATAAATCGACGTGAAAGCATTTCATACGATTCTATATCTCAGCCAGTTATTCGTCCGGCGTTTAATCCAGTTTCGCGACAAAGAAAGAGAATCAATGTTACGGTCTAGACCTATGATACAGCTAAAAAGAACAGAAATGATCGCCGGAGAATTTTTTTAAAACGATATTCTTGCTCGGAAAAATCTTGAAAAGTATTATTCAAACTGGAGAAACTCGTCGGATAAGAGTCTCGCGGAGTTATTTACGAACAGATCAATCAATCTGAATAAAAATCTGGAGTACTCGTATCCGAGGTGAAATCCTAAAGCCAATTAAAGAAGGAAAAGGAGGAGAAAAAGAAAAGCCTGGTTCTATGCGCCGAATCGCAGGATCCTTATCACATTCGTTTCGTGTGCTTTGCGTGATGCGGGTAGACATATACACTCAACCGTAATACAAATGTCAAGATCGATTTTTTTTCTTTTTTTTTTTTACATATGAAAAAACTGAGACGGATTTCGAATTATTTTTCACCGAATCTAGAGTGAACTGCGTAGTATAGATTTATTCCTAAATTCAACTGGGTTTAAGTCGGAGCGAAGCCTTGAAGCAAAAATCGTAGAACTTATTTAATCAGTTCTCGACACATCATCAGTCGCCATATTTTTATTCGAGATTTCATTCTTTGGATAATTCGTATACTACTTGGCCGACAAAATCCAAAATCTAATCAGTTTTAGGCTAGAAAGAATTTAGAAATTTTTTTACCCAATCTATATTCTATCTAATAACTTCTTCAAAAATTAACTAATCGGGACGTTTTTTTTTTTTCTTCAAAATTTTCGTTTTCAAATGTCCTTGACAAAAAAAAAAAATACAAATAAATGTTCAGATGTCAAGTTCTATGAAATTTTTCACTTTTTTGAGAAAAATCGTCAGTTTTTTCAAAACTTTGATTCATTCTGTGAATAATGCCCCTAGCTATCCAGAGTGGGCCGACTTTTCCTTCTATTTTTTTTTTGTTTTTTGGAAGGAAAAAAAATATTAGGTTAAATTATAAATTAATTATAAAACATCGTAAAATCATTCTCTTGGACTTATATTTGATGATAAAAACAAATCTTGTAAAATCGACAAGTTAGACAATTGAGGAAAAATGAAAATTTTTTACTTTAAAAAAAAAAAAAAACTTGGGTTAAAGTTTCCAATCCGTTGTATCAATTTCAATATATTTGTTCGGTTGAAAAATGAAAAACACGAATGAATTATTATTTTTTTTTTAAACTACTGAAATATAGAGAAGAAATAATAGATATAATAATAAAAAAATAATCAATTGTCGGAGTCTCGACAAAATGTAACAGTTTTAGCTGGGCTCAGGAAGGAGAGACTTTGGAAATATTTCCAACAGACGTGGAGCACTGTCGGAAACTTTTGGTAAGCATTTTACTTAAAAAGTAAAATTGTGCCCTGGGGCTGATCCGGAACAACTTTTCATTCTTGCATAATATACAGAGAGAATTCGTCACGTCGATAAGCTGTCAAGTTGAAAATATTTGTATACCAAAAAGCGTCTGTTTCATATTGAAAAAAAAACAATGAAAATATAAATTATAAAATAACACTAGACAAAAGACCGCATTTTTTTGAATATGATACCTAATTTGCTGAAAATAAGAAAATACAAGACTTTGTAATTTGAAAACCCCGATTTTGTTCACAATTCCCCCCAAAAAAGATCAATTTTTTTTGGACTGGATGGCAGAGATTGTCGGAAATGATTTTATATCACTGTTTTCGATGAAGACTCGACTTGATGACGGGTGCATTTCGGTCTAAATCAATTTATACATGATTATTATCGTCCGGAGTATTTTATAGCTCGATAATCGTCAGAGTTTCAACAAAATACCTTCCACTTTTCCCAAGCAATTGTCGCCAACTGTTCATTCGACAAACTTTGGCTCGTTTAGCTCAAGAACAAAGCTCCAGGAATTGTACAATGCCTTTTCTTCTTTCGAAAATAAATTACGAATAGACGATCAAATGAGCGCCTAAATCTTATTCGAGGAATTATCCCACTCGATAACTCGTTTTCGAGGCAAGATATTTAGACTTTGAAAAAAAAATCAATCCCCTGAGTAAAACTGGTCCATTCATTTCTCCTGGCTCGTTTGGATCTCGTTATTCCCTTAAGGATGCTCCGGTGGTACACTCGGCGTCAAAACAATAAGACAGACAAAAACCGAATTTGATAATTTTGGAAGATATGAATGCAAAAAATGATTGAATAATGTCGAAGAGCGGATATTCCCACGTCAGAAAATATAAAAAAACTCTCAATTCAGTGACAGGATTTCGAAAATACCAACAATCATGAAAAGTTGTAAAAACATTTTACAAATATGTGCTGAAAATGGTTAAAATTCTTCATTTTTGATCCGATTTCAAAATTTCAGGTTTTTTTTTTTTATACTCAGTGATAAAATCTCTACGAACTCACTGTATAAATTTTTCGCATAAAACACTCATATTTGAGTAAGAATTCAGAACTTTTTTTTAATAAGTTCGTAGAGATTTTATCACTGAGTATAAAAAAACCCTGAAATTTTGAAATCGGATCGAAGATGAAAAATTTGAACCATTTTCATCACATACTTGTAAAATGTTTTTACAATTTTTTATGATAGTTGGTATTTTCGAAATTCTGTCACTAAATTGAGAGTTTTTTTTTTTCTTCATTTTCATATGTCTGTCTTATTGTTTTTTTGAACGATGCACCGTGCCCCAAAACTTGACCCCGGTTAAATAGCGCGTACCAGAAACGGACACAATTTTCCTTTTATAAAAGCATTAATAATTCCTGTCCGGTCGATAGAGGGTCGTGCTAAAATCCCCCGATGCGTTATATATCCTGGACCCAAAAAGAAGGAAAGAAAGAAAAGAAGAAGAAAAAACCCAGAAAAACAGCTTCCAGTTTTTCTAATTACCTGAACAACACGGCAGTTGAATTTGGCACTGCACTCGACGTAGCCACATCTCCAGTGTTTTCGTACCAAATTCACGATGTCTCTATATCTGGTGCCCGCAGCTACACTGGCCGAAAGTTTGTCCTGTTTATTTCCGACGACGAGTAGAGGAACCCCTCTCATATCTCTAGCTTCGTATATCTGTTCTCGAAGTGTCCTGATGTACTGTAACAGAAAGGATAGTTCGGTCTGAAATATGTCCAATTTTCAAACCCTTCACGATCCACTTTTTAATTTTTTTCAAAATTAAGTCAATACCTAAATATAGGAAAAAAAAAGTCGACGAAGACGCGAGAAAGTTAATTTCCCGAAGACAGATGCTCACTCATTGTCGTGGTGGTCGTCTATAAAATTCCTGAAGGTGGCCTCAAGGAATTTCATCGGATCCCCTTTTGTACACGATTATATTCCGGCGACGAAGTCTCCTCGCCTTTTTCTTTTTTTTTTTTTTTTCTTATTTCCATCTTATTTTATCTTATTTTATCTTTTTCAGTTTCTTTTTTCTTCTATCATTTCAATTACGGTGTAGGTACAGCAATGCTGCTTTATATCCTTGCACTTAATTAAGACCGTTACAGACACGCGGAGCTTATGCTATATTCTAATCTAGAGCAGAACCTCGCGCTTACTCGTATAATTATAACTATTCAGGGCTGTTTTATAGTTTAGAATTTCTCAGTGGGGCAGGGGGGGTTAAGAAAGGGTGGCAAAAATCTCCTCGAGCGGTTCAATTTTCGCAATATCATCAATCTCTCCTCTCTCTCTTTCTATCTTTCCCCTGTTTTCAAGACTTTCCACTTTATCCTCGTGATGCTTGAGGCGCATTACGCGATTTGTTGGAAACTTTTTATTTTTTCTTCTGTAACCACAGAAAACTCGTTACCGCTATATATACATATATATTATTTCGTTTTTTTTTTTTTTTTTTTTTCTCTCTCTCTTACCCAAAGCAAAGAGTTTCACATTCACCGAATTAAAAATAAAACTCAACCTCAACTCCAGTAATTCGATTTGTACCAGTGGTAAAACCTGGTAATTGGATCCTGCAGGAGAATCTTTTTTGACTACGATTCATCCGAAGAAGGAAGGAAAGGGAATAGGAGAAGGTATCTCTTGAATGAGGAAAAACTCATGAACGAGGATAAATTGTTCTGCTCTTTATTATATATAGTTAGTCGAATTTATCCTCCTATACCGAATTGCGGAAAGGTGAATACTGAATTGTCAATTGACTCGATCCGATTTTAGTCAAGGATTTATGTGTAAATTGACGTAGGTACGCGTGTCAGATCTTCGCTAGGATCAACGAACACGTGAACACCGAGTCACCTTTACAGAGTTAATTTTGGTAAGGTAGATACAAAAGAAAGCTCTTAGGGAGGTTCGGTGTAGGTATAAGGACTCGCGAAGGATCGTGGGACAGTTGGTGGGTGACATGGATTTCGAAAGTAGAAAAAAAGGTCACGTCCGACACGGATCAGCAAGACTACTACAAGAAGAAGAAAAAGAATAAGAAGAAGAAGAAGAAGAAGAAGAAGATAAAGTAAAGTAAAGTAAAATAAGGTAAGGTGAGGTAAGGTGAGGAAAAAGGAGGAAAGCTTCGGGTCTACTCCGGCAAACTTGGTCGCAAATCAAATTTACCACTTTATAGAAGAGGCATCAGGTATGCAGGTGTATGTAAAGGTACGCTGCTATTGCAGTGCGAGTTATTTAATTTTGGCAAAGTAAAAAGTTCGTCGGGAGGTCCATGAGCTTAATGTATGCTAACGATAAGCTTGAAAAAAGGCAAATAAATTCAAAGTACAAAGTCGACCTCGCGCATTTTGCCCGGTAACAGACAATACGGAGTAAACGAAGCTTGCGGCAGCGCGTTTTATAATTAGGCAACGAGTAATACCGTGAACTAGGGGATGTTTAAGTTTTTGTACGCTAGGCCCGAGCCTGTAACGTAATATAGTGTGTATACGGCATTTTATAATTGGGGAAAAATAAGAATGATAAAATAAAAAAAATTCGAAACAAAAAAAAAGAAGAAAAAGTTATAAAATGACGGTATCACACCAACAGACATGTCCAACTTTGTCAGTTCGTAATTACTTGCTGCCTGCAAAGAATATTTAAATATTAAAACAACGATGTAACTTTATATCTCGTGATCCTGCGTATTTTTCTTTAAACAACGTCCAGCCAGATGGAAAATTTTCCGATCGTCTAGACCGCGTATAATATCATATATTGCGCATCTACTATAGAGAGTGTAATGCATCATCACATAATTACAGGCGAACAGGTAATTAAAACCGGCATTCGATACCATACGCTATAACAGATTACCCATTGATATATTTAATTAGATATGTGGCTCAGAGGATTTGTCCAAATCTCTCATTTCATATGGCGTTGCTATCGGGATTCGTTAAACTGTTAATGGAAGAATTTCATGCAACAAGGGCACATTGATCAGGTATCTCCTAATTGCAATAATGTGAAGAATCAAGAACGGGAAAGTCAGCTACTCGAGACCGAAGAAGACTCTGAAATGAGCTTCGACTGCGATCTTACAATTAGTTAGCGTTGAAAAGTACGGAAAGACATTTATTGTGGAATGAGAATTGTCTCATCGATTTTTGCACCGCGTGATACAGTGATACATGTGTACATGAGGCTGGAATAATCTTGGCGAGAGAGTCTGCCAGGGGTATTACCGAGGCAAAGTTATTATTGTGTAGCACAGAACCATAGGATCCTTTGGGATGCATTATTATACCAGAATGATTACACAACCGCCCTCACCTGGAAAGTGTCCTGATTGCTAAGGTCAAAGACGAGAACGTAGGCGGTGGCGCTCCTCAAACCGTAGTACCGGAAGTCGGTCCATTCGAGGTGAGAACTGACTGGAAAATACGGGATCGCTGGTAGATCCGAGATCTTCAATTCGTAGAGTCTCTCTGCCAGCACGACACTCGGATAGAATGTCTCTCTTCGCTCCGTCGGTTTATATTCCTCAGAAAATTCACTCCAGACGAATTGCTGAAAGGAATCAACCAAGCGAGGTTAATATCAGTGGCAGATCCTACCTATACATATTTACCTACAAATACAATATGCATATTATTTATCCCGAGTAATGAATGATACGATAGAGCTGTCAGTGTCTCTTTATATTTCGTTAGAATGATTCATTGTAAAAATAGTTAGACAATAAAATAGGCTAGGGACTTTTTTTTCTTGCTCTGTAAGTTCCAGTCTAATAGTAACTAGTCACCGGAAAAACTAGTTTCCTGTCTTCAACTTCCTCCTTCTTCTTGTGTCTCCCTATTAAACCGCGCAGACGTGTTTCTTTTTTCCTCTGACTATCGTTTAAGAAATTACGCATAATAAAGAAATAATATCACAATCTACAATAAACTGGCTTTTCTTTTAAAACCTTCACATTAATGAAATAAACATCCATTTTTCACACAGCGTGTGTAAAAGTACTAATATTACGAACACAGTTGACACTACGAAAATATTACCCGTTTAACATGTTTGTTTTTTTTTTTTTTTCCTTACCCGCATCAAATATACGTGCGGCTACAATTTTGCTCAATTTATAAACCTTTGCCAAAAGGCTTAAGGGGTGCAGACGATGCTTTGGATTAAATACACCGAGGGTTTGCGGCCCACCCTTCAGGGACGGAAAGAGGTACACGAGCGAAGAGCAAAGTTGAGGAGAGTAGAAAGCGAGAGGAGTAAAGTGCTCGAATGATTTGATTTAACCGTTTGGAATTGAGGATTTAATCTGGGAGACGATACCAATTACCAAAAAAATACGACCAAAAATTACTGTATAACTTTAGCCTGCGGGAGTCTCAGCGGGCTTGAGGCTCGCTAGGGTCCTTTTCGTGATTCGTTTCAGAACTCATTTCGTTCGAAAGCTACGCTCGTTACATGCCTAATTCAATGCCATACTCAACGATTCCAGGATCGTGTCATTTTCATTTTCAAAATTTTCAAAATTTAAGGCCTAAAATTCCTAATATTTGAAAAAATAATTTTGGGTTTTTTTTCAAACTAAGCGAAGTGGCTTCTAGTTGTCGGAAAAATTTTCATTACTAATTAGTCACGATATCTACGGCCACTGTTTCCACAACCATACTCTGAGATTGAGTGCCGAAGCTACTCAGAGGACTCGACTGAGACATCAAGAGGTCTTGATTCGCTAATTAAACCGTGTGCCGGGAATTGCAAATAAAGAATTCTAGTAGCGTAGAATCGCGGTAATAGCGGGCAAATGAGCGAGTGGCCTTAGAGCCCAGGATTACCTGATAAGCCAGTTTTGATTAAAAAGGGACATAAATCAGAGCCAGTTTTTATTCCAGTAGGATAACCACGTCTGGATTTATCTATGGGTCAAGCTCCATCCCAACGTAACGTCCGAAAATTTTCTCGAAATTGACAAGATTTGGGCCTCAATTGCGAATGAGGTGTGTTTCATTAACTGTAAAAATTGCGAATAACCACGCCAACAATAACACGAATAAAAAATGCATACGTACTGAATTAAAACTTCTTTTTATTCCAACGAAATGTTTTATAGTATACGGAAATAAGGTTGTGATAAGGTGTGCACGCAACAGACTGTTTTTTTAATATTTTTTTTATTTTTTTTTATCGCAACTTCATCGGCTATCGTGGGTTTGCCCTGAAATAAAAATCAACGTTGAATATAACCTCTAAATTTGGAGAATTTGGTGAAATTTGAAGACCTAGAGTCCATAAAATCCGAAATGATTTTAAATTGTGTTTCAAACGGCAAGTAATCAGCTGTGAACAAACTGAGTAGAAAGAATATTTCTTTTCATGACGTAGCAATCTTTGAGCGAAATTTATTTCCAAGGTGTATAATACGTACATACATTCCCTTAATATAAACCAGCTGATCAAGTATTATTTATTGATTCATTACTTCTCTTTTTCACGACTCCTAGAATTTTTTCACATGAAATTTTTTCAACCGCCCGCAAGCACTAAACATCCATATTGTTGCTGTAACTCTTGGTTAACCTTGCGGGAATTGCCTGAGGATATAAGAAAAAGAAGAAGGGAGAGAAAGAAAGAAGGAGAGAAAAAAGAAGAAAAAGAAAATTCTTCCAACAAGTTATAGCTCTCTCTCTCTCTCTCTCTCTGTGAAAGCTCAATTGTCGTACGTCACGCCCAGTTCGAACACTATAATTATAACTGCAGATCTTTTGCGCAATTTTAAATCACCCGAATATATGCTATGTATAGATTGATTCTGAAGAATTTAAAAATTCAATTAACGCCTAGCTTTGTAATTAAGACTGTCACTGAGAAACGACTTCTCTTTTATCCTAATTTCACTTTGAACCTATACCGAATATTTCTATCGGAGATTTTCAGTGCTTTTATAATATTCAGAAGTTACAAAGTTTTATCAACGGTACGAAATTCATCCAATTCCGACGCTCTATCTCAGGGATTTTCGTCCTACCACGATCCAACCTATGGCATAGTCGTTCAGAGACCGGAAACGGCCTAGGAAATTAACGGAAGTCAATCACGTGCCAGGAAATGAGTTCCTTTGCGTCGGTGACGCATAGGCAATATAAAGACGAAGAACGCGGTAAAGATAAGGGATGATTTTCTGCCTTTTTCGCAGCCCCGCAAACGCGTTTCTCATCCATATCGAAAACCTGAAGCTATGAATAACACAGTAACGAGAAGTCCCGGCGAAAAAGAAAAACAGAAAAAAAGAAAAGAAAATGATTTAGGAAAATTAAAGCCCAAAAATTTCCTTGACGTAACGGAATTCTGCCTACTATGCTAGATCAGCTTCACCTTCAAACTATAGGTCTAATGATAAGAGCCAGGTTCTTCGGTGAGTATAGAGAGAACCCGGAAGGTCGTTCGTAGAAGGGTCAATCCACGCCACGCCTGTCCCTTATATTGGTCTAAAAGTCTAGTCTCGAAGCTCTACACACGGTGAAGTACGAACAGACTCAATACACCCTCTAAACTCATCGAACCTCGTCCAATCAGGATGTTGGGTGAGCCCAGGCAGCCCAAACGCGACCCCGGGGCCTCGAAAAAGTTCACAATCAGCAGCATCGCTCGAGGTTATAACTTTGCACCGTGAAAGGAGCCAGTCTTTGATATTTACTTTGTTCTTACACCAAAGGCGAACTTGTTACTTCCCTAATCGGCAATGGACAGAATTCTATTTGTTGGTCAATTTCGATTCAAATCTTTCGAGATAATCCCGAAGAATTGGAGACGTGTCTTCATTTTTCTTCCAGATGTACGTTTCACTGAAATCTTGTCACGATTTTGCAAACGTAACAGTTACCTATGCAAACGTATCGGATAAGTAAAAATGCCCGCCTTCGTGATACAAAATTCAGTAGTCTGTAGTATAAATCTGAAACGTATCGTACATCTCATTGTCAAGGTCTGACGATGCTTGTTTAATCTGTAATTGTCCATATTTTACTCATTATCTAACTTATAGCATATAAGTGATTCGAAGTCATTGAACACTCATAAATGACAATTGTACGAATATCTAGTTTCATTGTAATATCGTTGAGGCTGGGCGCATGTTATACCCAGGCGACATATTTTCATTAGCGAGAGACCCTCGCGCCAAACTTGCGCCTAGCGACGAGTGCGGAACTATTCCGTGAGTAAGGCGATTCTTTCGAAACGCTTCCTCGATGTTGTGTCGCGTCTCTTGAAGTATAATTTCGGCAGATTACTGTTCGCGACGTTTTGTAGTAGCAGCAAGCGCGATGTAACTGAAACGTAACTTTACGAGCATCAAGAAACGTAGTTGTGTAAATGAAAGCTGGTAACGATGAAACTTTCTGTACTGCGTGTGGCGTTCGGTTAGCTACTGTCAGAAAAAGACATGTAACAGTAATGAAATTTAGTTCTGTTGAGGATGGCAAGAAAGTGAGGGATGAGATTAGGGAGGGCTTAGAACCGCGTGAACCGAAACAATTTTTTCCCTGTTTCAGGAGGAGTAAAGGTACCGGGAGATGGACCAGCCGGTGGGTTCGAAGTGACAGTCAAGATCGAGTAATACAATTTTCCGAGTAGCCGTGAGAGCTCGATAAGCCCGAAAATTCTCACCCTCCTAATTCTCTCCCGGTGTAGGTAGATCACGATTTTATCCAGCATTAAATTGAAAATTAACGGCGCCGGTTTAAAAGATGGGAGATTTTTTCATCGGGCTACTCTTGCCTTTAATTTACGGAGACTTTGTCTATGTAGAGCTACGTATACCGAGAGGTAAACTTGATACTATACAGTCGACTGCGCATGGGCGAGTTTTGTCGTCTGCTAAAGCAGGCTGACCACCTTGTGTTTGAGCTGTCAAATTTTGTTTTTCGCGGTGATGCAATAAGAATTTCTAAGGCTAGAATCTCAATTACTTGCGGTAATGATTCGGAGATGCTTGGAAAGCTCTTAATCGTTGAAAATGAAATTTCATGTGCAACTGAAAGAAGCGTTGAAATTTATCCCGAACAGCTAATTGCTTGCTTCGACTCGATAACAACATAACCTCGATTGACTACTTTAGGCGCGAGAGGCTGACAGCTCGAGGTTAATTTCTTGCAAGTTGGCAACCGTGCCTTGCAGGTTAAAATATCATCGCGGGACGATCTGACCGACCAATAAAATCAAATTATTCCGCGCATGCGCGGTCGACTGCATAGTATCAAGTTTTTCTCTCGGTATAAAATCGGCACGGAAGTTTTACTTCCGATTTGTTAGACAGTGTGAATTGGCAAAAACGTCCGCAGAGTTTTCTCGCACAAGAGTATTCTTCGAAAACAGGGATGGAAATCGATAACTTTCCTCGACTTACTCCATCCCCCGTGGTGGTATCTTGCCCTAGGGAATTCCACATCCCCCTACAAACTTGCCTCGCACCACGTGCGAGCAATGTATACCGCCAGGCTGAGCAAACTACAGTCTCTAATTGCAGTAGCCAGTTACCAGAATGCCAACATGTTCGTTTAATGTAAGTCCCGACTCCTGCAGCCTAGCCGCAGAGACTTGTGATCCTTTTTACTTTGTTTGACCCTCGCTTTGTCCAACTTTCTTCATTAGGTGTAAAGGAGTTTAGAATAATAACGACCCGTCAAGCTTTCTGAGGAAGACTATTCCCAGGGCTTCAAATTCATCTGAGGTCATTTTCCAATGAATATTGTATCCTTTTTCGCGAATCAAGTTTTCTGACATTTTCTGCAGAATTATACGAAATATATTGCATCTATATATAAGGCTTAGGCTCAACATTCTTATTCAATACACATTTCCGCGCTAAGCGAACTATATGGGTATCGAAATTGGTCGATAAATTTTTGTCATACATACTAAAATGCGATTGGTAATTTTAAATATGTAAAAATAAGTAAATTTCGAATAAAAAACTATTTTTGACGAATATCATGCGATTTATCTGATCCACACGATACACGTATCTGTCTAGAACATTCATGCAAAATTAAGTTCATCATTTAATTATCAGTGCCGGAGTAGTCGACGCATCAATTAATTATGGGTTCGCCTATGGAAGCAGTGAAAGCTTGCTGGTTAAATTATTTCAATTTGTTGAAAGAGCCATTTTATCAAATTCAGGTCTGAAAGTTTGATGTGAATGAGAATGTAAGTCCGTGGCGAAGTGTGAATCGTCGGAAGTGATATAAGTTTGATGAAAACTGAAAAGAATTGAATACGAAAGTATAAATTCGTAAGAATTGTATCACAGTCGATAAATTTCTCATCGCTACCATCTCCCGTTGTCCGTTCTCCGTTACCACTGCCATTCTTCTATAGCGAAATCAATTTCGCGAATAAATCGAACCAATCTATCGAGCCATGAAATGACCGCAGTGGTTTTACTGACCCATGCAGGTTTTCGGGTATCCAAGTTGGGTGTATAAAATCCAATAAATTGTTTTCAGATTTATCAGTGAGTGGAAATAAGAGAGCCAAAAACTATCTCAGAGAATTCTTCCCAGCGTTCTATTATATACTCACACATGGAAACGCGGCTCTTTCTATCCCACACAATGCATTTGTAACTTAAATCCGTCTATTTTGAAAACAGACGCTTCTCTGACAACGAGTCTAAGTTAATTATACAATGCTCGAGGAATATGAGCGGACGATTCGCGCTCGAGTCACCATGAGGATGTTCTAGGCGCTGCTTTGTGCCCATAATTATTAACAATTTAACTCCTAAGTTTCAACCTCCGGAAGCTGGGTAAAAGCACCACGGTATGGTATATAATAATTGTGATTTATATTCATCGAAGTCTCAGGCTGGAATCTCTGTCTTTACACTTTTGATTGAGAGTCGTAGTGCAATGGTATGTATCCGATAATTTTCTTCAAATTTTTGAAACAATTAAAGTCTAAAAAGTTTTGGAAAAAATTTTCGATATTTCCGAAATTGGAATACTTTATAAGTCGTATTAGAGGTTCTGCAGAAACATATTTCAGACACTTTCATTCACAGAGAGTTTCATTAAAATTTTAGAAAAAAACAAAAAGAATAAGATAAACAATTCTATAGATTTTTCAGTTCGTCCGAAAATGTTGAACATTTTTTCTCACAAAAAAGTCAATACGGTTAAACTTGCACGAGGGATTTATAGTTATATTGAAACAACTTTAATCTCGATTCATTAATTGAAATCATTTCCATTATTTCTCTACATATTTCTAAAAAAAATTTTTTTTCATGAATTCTGAAAAATCTGCAAGATTATTATTGGTATTTTTTGTATTGGTGCTGCAGGCATCGCTGATTGACTTTAGGTAAGACTTTTTCCTCAAAAAAAAAACTTTAAACGCGTTTTTCTCAAAACTTTATTTTTTCGGTCGACGGTGATTATTTCTCCGTAACCACGGAACCGATTTTCATGAGATTTTAACTATATATTCCACACAGTAACAGCTTTATCGCATTCTACGACCAAATCAAAATGTTGATTCTTACTATTTTTTTTGGGCCAAAAACAGTGAAAAGAAAACTCATTTTTTGTTGTTTTCTATAAATGTCTGCCATTTTGTTATTCTTCAATAAATATTAATTTCCATAGAATGCGCTAGAGCCATTGATATGCTGAACCTAAACATTTTTGGTTTTTCTGTTTTAGATGAGAATTGGGATATATAGATTCGCTGTGCCATAAGCGTTTCGAGTTTCGAGATTTTTCACGTGCATAAAACGGAGTTTCATTCACAATGTAGAAGTTTGTTAATTCCTTGTGATTGCTTCTCTTGTTAGGGCAGGAGTTTGTTAATTTCTCGTGATTAGTTGAGTTTTCTAAGGGAGCGCAGATTCCACTATAAATCGCGTTGATTAGTCCTGCCTTAGAACGGTCTAGACTTTTTATTCTCAAACATTAGGATTTTCCGACATAAAAATTACAAGATTTCGAGTTTATAACTTCGTCCAGGAGTTCGATGAAAAAATAAGAACCGAACAATGCTTGAATCATCTTTTCATTTCTCATCGAACTCGTTTCAATCTGATCAATTAATTCACGGGTATAATTCGCGCCGTCAGTTCATACAACTTCGGAATTTCCCTAGACCAGGAAAAGCTGGGATATTGACCGAGTGTGATTTGAGTGTGAAAAGAAGAGTTCGAAAATGAATTCGCGGAGTCGAGTGTGTTTGGGGCAGTATAGGTTCCGCGACGGACCCTAAACTGTATTTGAGTTGCGTATAGTTGGATGTGCAACTGGACGAACTGGTGAGCAGAACTGCAAATAAATTCGCCGTTCGAGTCTGCGAATATTCGAAATTGACGTTCGTTTGAATTGACTGAGCGAAATTAGTCCGATAAATATAAGAGGGAGGATAAAATATACTCGTAAAATCTTGATGTCCTGAAATTTCTGAATGGAATTTCAATTCCTTTTACTTATACTTGACTGGTAAAATTCTCGAGTTCCGAACTCCTCCTGTAAGTTCTAAACTCCTCGAATACCGCTTTCGCCCACGTTATACGGAATTATTTGCTTACCCTAACGATGCTGGATTTTCCAACCCCAGGCGCACCAAGGAACACCACCTTAACACGGTCAAGACTGTCCGCTGGGCTATCCTCCTCCTTCGAACCGCTGTCTGCATTCTCGCACGGTATACCCTCCCCGCCTCTTCGCTCCAAATAATCGAGGTCCAATTCTGGAATTTGAAAATGAAGAAAGGAAATTAAAAAGAGAAAAAAAAAAAATGAAGCAAATAGCACACAGAATAATAATGTTAATTTTGTAATTAGTTACGACTTGTAATTGCATACTATGGCTCGTATACATCCGCGTTTACCCCAATCGTATTATAAGTCGTGAGTAAATTTTTTCATTTCATTTCATTTCTTTTCTTTGTTTCGGAAAATTGAAACAATTTCGTTCTCTAAATTAACCCTCGAATTAACGAGGCGCGTTGTCAAGCCGGTCCATGCAGCGGTTTAACGACGTGTCTGCATTCGTAGTTTAATAGCCGTGAAAACGAAGAGAGATTCCCCCAACCGTCCGACTGACACGTACTCGATTCAACCCTGCTAAATACTGAACTTCAATCATGAGGGTAAATTTGCGTCCGTCCCACGCGACCGAGCGAGAAAAAAAAAGCACAGACAAAAAAAAGAGAAAGAAATTTTCGAAATAAATCAAATTTTATTTTCACCCAATAGATTTTTGTTCATAAAAGACGCGGACGTTGGTAGCCCCGCGTTTCCTCCTGGAGATGTCCCTGTCCCGTCCATCCAAAGATGTGAAACGTTTGGTTGTTCGAAAAAAAAAAAAAAAACAGAAAAAAAAGCGAACGAAGACAAAAAACTAGAAAAAAAAGAAAAAGAAAAAAAAAAACTCCACCGTTACGTAGAACAAATCTTAGTCAGCCGTCTTTCATTAGCAGACATAATCTTTGCATCCGATACGAAAAAAAAAAAATGAAAGAAATTTTTGTTCTTTGGTTCTGATTTTTCAGGTATCTTCCCCGACGCGGTTACCTCCTGCAGGAGCAGAATACCGGAGGGGTCGAAGTGCGCCCTTCTCGGTAGAGGGTTGCGCGCCGACTGCCACTGAATACGAGATTCCCTTGTCTTTGCTTCGGCCGAAAGGGGGCCGGAAAGGCGGGGGGTGAACCCCTCTTCCGGTAGCCAACCCCTATGCTCACGACGACCACCCTACGGCTATACCCATCCAGTTTCGTATCCAAAATATCGTGTACTAAATTTAAGTGTATGTAGGTATGTATGTGACATACGTGAATGTAGGTACTCTACCTACACCTATCACATACGTACCATAGGTATGTACACTGATGGGCGCCCTTGAATTTGATACCATCGACAACCAATTCCCAGTTTACGGTTATTGGCCACCGAGGGATAGACGGACACGGTTAAAATGGAAGCCGTAGGGTCAATTTATTCGAAATTGCAGTTTTTATTTTTTATTTTATTTTTTTTATTTTTTTTTCTCTTCACATATATACGTTATATACTTACGAAAAGGGTATATACATATATCTAGGTTGACATTTTGCCATGACAATAATTCTGAAAGATTCTAAAACCGGAATTCACAAATTATTATTTTTGACGAGCGTTCTTCGATTTCTATATTGTTCATTTTTCCCAAAAAACTTAAAAATTATCTTCGTTCTCTCTCTCTCTCTCTCTATATATAAAAAAAGTTATTTCTAAAATTTTCACCAAGAATCTAAAATTCCTTCAAATCCGCAGAGAAGCTTTTCGACAAATTTCGAAAACGAAGTCCAGATTCTGTGGACAATCAGAAATAATCGTAAGACCGAAAGATGGGAAATATATGGAAGTTTATCGTTCTGCAAGATTAAAAGATAAATTCTAACGTATAATAGAAAAAGATCTGACCTTTTCACAAAGTTGGGTTTCTCTTCCTCCTAAAGTCTCTCTCTCAAAAAAAAAAAAAAGAAAAAACTCCGCAGATTTGAAAGTTTGCCTAGTAAATCAGAATATCTATTGAAATTTGTTTAAAACGGGTTGAATCTTCGCCTCATTGTTTATGGGGTGAATTTCTTTTTTATAGAGCGCAAGGAAAATTTCCTGCAGGTTAGACTTTGCCATAAAATATATAGACTGTCTATATAATCTGCGTATATATCTAGGCGGACGAGGTGGTTGATGAACGAGGGGGCAAGCCTCGAGAGATACCTAGGTGCCGATAGAGAAGAGGCTATATTAGCGTCAGTCCAGCTATAACCTGCAGTGCCGAGAGATATCGGCTTATCTATATGGATATTACTGCAGACTAATACACCGCAAGCTTTAGATAACGTGGATTTCCTACCCTTTAGCTTTCCCGAGAGACATACTATGTCCCGATATTGAAGGATGTTACTCGCGGATCGTTTATCAAGTATCGTATAGGAGAAAGAGAGAGAGAGAATTTTTCTATTTTTCATTAACTTTATCACGGTAATTCGCAATTGTGGTAAGAGAAGTAATACAAAGCTCGAGAACACATAGATGGATATGGGAAATATCTTCCGACCCATATTGCGGGCAGCTTTAGTCGAGTGGAGTAGGAAACCACGTACGTGACTCGAATTTATATTGCATATATAGGTATACACCTACTCCAGTTTCTGCAGAGTTTTTACCATTTCACTCTGTGAGAGTTAAACTTACGAAGGAATTCGCGAAACGTGAAACCAAGCCGGGATATATAAAACAAAACGAAAAGAAACGGAAAGTAATTGCACTGAAATGGATATCGCTATCGGGGAAACAAAAGTAGAACTCGTAATTATTCCTCAAAAACAAACAACAAAAAAAAAAGAAACGTATCCAAAAATAATGAATTCAGGAATTGGACCCAACATAACGCCACGTTATCGCATTACTGCGATATTCGCAAGAATCGAACTCATCGTTCTATTTTCTATGAATTAATTTTTGGAATTAAACGATAACTTCATAGCTAGTGTAAAAGTGCTTTTACGAAACTAGTGCGCAAAATATGTGATTCCCGCACGCGTCGAGTTTCTCTAACCAAAGACACGAGTGCGGGAGACACCTTTGGGCGTACTATTTTTCCTAACTGAGCGCGCAAAATCGATTTTACGCAAGCAAATGAGTGCGGGAATGTACTATTTTGCGCACTCAGTTGGGAAATACATATTCCCGCACGCTTTGCGTGCCCAAACTCCAACTTAACGGATGTTCTGTTGAAAAAGTTCGACACAAGTGCGGAAACTTTCACACTCGTATCGAAGAGTACTAAATCTGGACCTAATTCGCTTCGAAATACTCCTGTATAATACTTACGGCATTGTTTTTGCGGCGGAAGGCTTCGGCGCCTTCGGCCACTTGCAGTTTTCGTACCAATGATGAGAAAATTCTATTTATAAAGGCGAACCTCGATCACTGAACTTTGCGCGATTGAGATTGTTTTTATCTTCAGAATATAACGGCCCTCTAAACGTTCGAGGAGTTGGTTATTGATTATTGATTATTAGGTGCATTACTCCGTGCAGCGAACTCAATAAAGTCACTTTCAGATAGCTACCTTTAATATAATATGTATATACGTATTTGAGCGAGTTGTTTATAGATTATTTAACGGATTTGTCTTCACGCTTTATTGCCGCCTGCACCTGTCCCAACGTTTCTTTTAATGTTATCTCGCAACTTTATGGCGTGCTATTTATTGTCATTAAAGCTCGATGTAATAGAGCTGTAGGTATTATCCACCAGTCTTTTTCTTCCCCTTATCTTTTCTCTTTTTCTTCTCTCTATATTAATGTACCTTATTAATTATATTATTATCCGCCGTGATTGCCGAGCTTTTATATTATAAAAAACAAAAAAAACAAATCTTGGAATCGAATCTTAGTTCCTATATTTATCGCTAATTACTCGTTTAAGTTACGTAACTTTACGCGCCATTCTCGTAGCTTTTTACCGACATATTTTTCGTCCCCACGTTTTGATTATTGGTTATTGATAATTTCCTCCCGTTTCATCAAGCGCGAGTCAATTTATTCCCGTTCTCTTATTGCTTCGGTTCTTATTGCTTGATTTCCTTTTTTCATTCCTGACCTCGTTTTTCTCTATATCTTGGATACATGTGTGCAGATATTTCTTCAAGTCGCTCTGCAGTCACTCAGCTAACAATTAGCTGCTAATTTATGGCTCCAGCAGATTATTCACTCAGGTCTTTGGCACGATTTCAACACTCGATGAACTCGCATCGTTATATTTTAATATCTATGAATTATAATGTCGTCTCTTATCCAAGCTCGATCCTCTGCCCAAGTCTTCACTCTGTGTGAGCTTCGCGGCTATTATCCGTCGGAGTCTTATTCGCGTACCTCTCACTGCCCCGAGGAAACCCAAGGAAACCAAACGACACCTTAGAGACTCAGTTTTCAGTCATAAACTAGAAATATTTTCGAGAAAAAGCTCCTTGCGCATCCAGCATCGCCTGACACGAGGAGTCAGAACCCTGCTGACTGCCTCCCTCGGGCCGATCGAAGCGACCCTCTCCGTGAGAATAGCGAGGAGGAACGAGGGGAGCTGCGGCCGGCGCATGCGGGCTATTTAGCGCGCCAAAATTCGCCTCAGAATTGGCAAAAAAAATTTTCAACATTTTTTAAACCGCGAAAGATACGAGAGCCTGCTGAATTATTGTGGGAAATTGTTTCCAAAGACTGTGCAATGCTCTGTAGAAATCGAAATCCGGAAGTATTTGATTTTTTTTTTAGGTACGACCGAAGCAGCGAAACTTTTCAAATTGTCAGAACTCGACGGGTTGAAAAATAATAATCGAGGTGATTATTGTTGAAAATTGTTTCTAAAGGCTTGACTACAATGGTCTGCCGGAATTCAAAACTTCAAAAGCTCTGGAGTTTTAATGTCATACTGAGGCAAGAGAACTTTTTTCATTTTTCATAACTTTAGTTGAATGAGGAAAGTCGCGATAATTATTGTTGGAAATTAGTTGAGAGACGACCGGTCGACCGTCCACAGAAAATGCCAAACCTTTGGGCACTCTCATTTCTCAATTTTCAATCCAACTGGAACAGCGAAAGTTTTCCAAATTTTTGGGACGGTGTTAATAAATAACGTAATTTGAGGTAATTATTGTTAGAAATTACTTCAAGAGAATGTACAACGGTCTGTCGAAAGTCAGAACTGTGAAAGCTTTCATCTTTCGATCAAACTGAAGCTGCGAAGCTTTCGGAAGATCTTTATACCTCTGGTTATAGAACGAGGTAATTATTGTTGTTAAAAATGACTTCAAGAGGCTGTGCTACGGTCCGTAGAAAGTCGAAGCTGTAAAGGCTTTTATTCTTTGATCAAACTGGATTAGAAAGACTTTCGAAAATCCTGAGATCTCTATGGTTATATTAGAACGAAAATCGGGGTAATTATTCGTTGTCGAAAATTACTTGAAAAGACAACACGGCGCTCTAAAGGAAGTCAAACCTCCGAAAGCTTTTATTTATTTTTTATCCGGCTGAAGCAGTGAAGCTTTTGATGATTCTGATACCTTTGATTACAGAGCATAAATCGAGGTAATTACAATTGGCAAAGAGGCTATGCGACGAGTTGTAGAAATTCAAACCAACAGAATCTCTGTTTCTTCGAAAATTTTGAAAATCGTGTTTAACCAAAAATTAAAAATTGTGCGTGTAGGCTGCACAATCAATCTCGAGGAATTTGGTCCTGTAAAATTTGTTATTTTTTCAAAATATGTGGATAAAAAGAATCTGCTTTAGGTTGATAAATGAAGTTCACTTTATCATACTCTAAACCAAAGCAGACCCCTTAGATTCTGAGTCTCTGATCTCAGCTGTTGCCTGTTATGGATTTAACGACCAGCCTACATGGAGAAGGAATTCTTTGTAACAAACAAAACTTCGTCAATGCATAGGTTATCGCGGATTATTTATAGAATGAAAAATCTCTTGGCGGCTATATACAGGGTGAGTTTTATCCGGGGTCTCATCTGGGAGGAGTCTTAGAGCGTCGAAACTCCTCCCAGATGAGACCCCGGATAAAACTCACCCTGTATAGCGACCCTTAAAAGAATATCTGATTTTTTTTATCACCGTCTGAATCGAGATTTTTGAAATCAAATCAGCAATAAAATATCGTATTGCTGCTAATCAAACTTCAATCATACCGTTATTCATATCTCACTGGAATAAATTTCATTTGATCAAAATAAAAAAATAAAAATAAAAAATCTCCACCACCTTTCTCGTCGTGTGACAGCACACGGTTCAATAGCTGGATGAGTTAGGGGTTTGTATAATATATACCTCGCCATACTCGGTGCGTAGACGGGGTTTTGGGTTGTTTTCATTTATTCCACATCGTCTCTCTCTTTTTTCCCCCCCAAACTTTATAGTCGCCCGTGAGTTTCGCCCCGGCCTGTATGATTTCATTTCAGTCACGTAGCTTTACGCGTTCATTTTATATTTTCATAAATTCCTGCCCAAGCAAGCCGATATCGGGGGTAGCGTACCACTTTTTTTTTTTTTTTTTGTTTCCTCTCTTGTTTTTTTTGTGCTGTTTTCGGGGTTCTTTATTTTTCAAGCGAGTTATGCCGCAGAGATGCCTTTCAGATCCATACCGAAAATTTGAGCGCTATCGAACAATTTTGAAAGGTGCTCAAGAATTTCTAAGATAATTTAATTTATCAAAAATAGTTTTGATTCTATTTTCTTTTCCATCCCTTAACTCTCACCCTCCACATTTCTTTATCGTCAATATTTATGCAAGTCCTCAAAATTTTCGGCCAAAATATGAGTATTAATATTCATGGGTCGTTTACAGGTCGAAATTCGAAAAAATCATTATTCAAATGTTGAAAATTCTTAAACGACTCTTAAATATTTTTGCCGAGAATTTTTAGCACTTCCATGAATATTTCCACGAATATGAATAAAACAAGAACGATTTTCGACAAATTAAATTATCCTTAAAATTCTTTGGCAGCCTTTCAAAATCGTTCGATCACGCCCGAATTTCGGGAGGCTCGCTCAAATACTAAAAACTACGAAGTTTCGGGGGGAGACCGAAGATGGAAAATTTCGGGTCAAAAAGTTGTCAGTCTAACCGTATGGCTGTATAATATGCGAGCCTAAAACGGTATCAAGCTTGTCTGGAATTTCGTATATGTGCCAACAGTAGCCTTCATTTACCCTACAGGCTCGACGAAATCCTGCCTCGAGTTTCAAGTACCCCTATAAACAGGGGTGAGCCCATATATTGTCAGATACTAGCGAAGTATACCGACTATTCCAGCCGTGGAAATTGTTTTAAAGGATTTCGCGCAGATCAACCTTTGTTGGTCCAGCGTCAGATCTGTCTGAAAGATCGCTATTGTTCTGCGGCAACGACCCTTATCCAGCTCTTATTCCTTCCCCGTTATAAGGGATGGATTTCCGGTATGACAAGGGAGAATGGAAGTGAGAGAAACGCGGGGGCGTTGGACGATGAAAATAAAATGATCTGTAATGGATGTATTATTCATTCATGTATGTATAACGCAAGTAATGAATCGCATCGGATAGTTGTAACTTAGAGAAATAGGGGGAATCGATATCGCCAAGTATTTCCGAGGTGTATATAGGAATATGCGCAGGCTTCTGGTCCAGGGATGAAGAAGGATAAAGAAGCTGGGAGGCGAGGGAAAAACGTAGTTTGCGACCCCAAATATTTGTCCGAACAATTTCTCAAGCACAAACACACTACACTCGATACTTGTCAATGTTTGAATATTTTATCACATAAATATATTAGTAGTCAAGATTTACACGGAATAAACAGAGTACTGTGATATTGAATAATAAATTAAATAAATATTTTCAACCCCACTTCACTGCACGTCTTTAAATCGGATAATAATTCTCAACAGTGGGGGTTGGTGTTTCGGGAGTACTACACCTTGCATTGGGAACATTTCCTTTTTTTTTTTTTTTTCTAATAAAGAAATATCCTTTCACACAGTTTTTTGCAGCCCATTTCACGCGCCTTTGGAACATAATTAGAAATCACATGCAGGGTTTTATCGTTTATCGAAACTTTTTGTCGTAAAAATGTAGTATTTCCGATTTGAATTGTTATTGCAGCCGAACAAGGCACTAAATTTATGAATACTTGCTGTATTTTCTAATCTAAATCGTATACATATATAACTTCGAATGGTTTTTACTTTTTATTTTTCATTGTGTATTTTGGATTGATTTTATTTTCACTTCGTTCGCCCCAGATACATCGGGCTTTATACCAACTTGCTAATGACATGCCAGCACGTATAACCCTCCGTCACGATAATCATTGTATATCATTAAAGTCTAAATTACATAGTCAATTATTTTAGTTACATGTATAACGTAGGTATGTATGTATGTAGTACCTATCCTAAAATCTAATTCTACTAATAAGGATAAAACTAGTTTTGACACAGATATATATGTATTATGTATATAATATAATCCACGAGATGATTTCGACTATAACGAGGATTACAACGAACAGTACCAGCTGTGTTTCTTTTTTTACTGTATAATAAAAAATTCTACAATTTTAATAATCCATACGAATTAAAGAACATCCCTATTTCATAATGAAAATAGTTATTACAAACGTACACGTATCTATACATACATACATACATAGTTTACAATCATGTATACATAATTAATTTTAGTATATAGTGAACGATTTTGTGACGAAAAAAGGAAGAATGTACATACCTACTCTAATGAGTAATGAATAGATTGACATATTGTTTCTTTTAACATTTGGTTTGATGGATTCTTTTTTTTTTTCGATAAAATTTTTTTGTTTCTGTATTTGTTTTTTTTTTTTTGTTTGTCATTTGTGCATCTATTTACATGAGTTTGAAAAGCAGATATGGATATACACGCTTAACGTATGACCTGTATAGTCCGAAAATTGGCGAAATCGTAGATAGTCTAAAAATCACTGTAAATATACATATAGGTATATATGGGTACGTGATAAACCCTGAAAGTTTAAATCGATAATTGGAAATGAAGGAGAAACGAAAACACTCTTGAACTACGATAACATTAATTAGCATGTATAAATATAAGCTTAGCGTAAGGTTTTCCCCGTTGAATCCGTATAGCCTCCAAACTTTTCCCATAATTTAACGGGTCGTTCGTTCGTACAGAAAAAAAAAATTAAAAAAATAAAAATAAATAAATTAAAAAAAAAAAAAAAACAGGGACCCAGATAAACGATTAAAACTTTTTACTCGTTTTTCAAATTCGATATAATTCAGGAGATCTACGGTTAAGGAACAATAAAATTTCCAAACTCCTCTTATCGCCAAGGCTTTAGAAAACTCTTCACCGCATAATCTGATGTTGTAAAAATACCAGTTTTTCAAAACTTAAAACTCTAACCGTATGATTTATTCCTATAAATTAAACCCTGTAATATCAATTAACATCTAATAATCTTAACTCTGGAACTTACGTTACGATTGCATACATTAGGGTGATTGAAAAAACACGATTCTGAGATAACTAATAATTGCGTCCATCCATAGTGTCGATTTTTTGAAATAGAAAAAAAAAAAGAAAAAAAAGAAACGATAATTCTCGTGAACGCTGTGGCCTATGCGATAATTTTTATTACTGATTCATCGATGATGAAATTGGTCCTTAATGGCTACATTCGATTAATTTTATGTTCAAGGATCCTACTGCTCACCGAGATACTCATTTCTTCTCCTACGAGATTATAGCTTTTACGAAATCGATGTTTAATGGGATGATATTCTCAGTACTCATCTTCATCAATGTCGAAATTTTCAAGAGGGTGAAATTGAAATTTTCAAAAATTCAGAGACATACGATCACTCGTTAAGAAGCACCTCTCTTCTTTTTTACGTGAGATGTATATATCTATATGCCAGAGAATTCGTGAGCACTAACATACCTATCTCGAAACTTTCTAACCGTTTTTCGAACTTTAAAATAGTTGAGATTTCTCAGGCAGTGTTAAAAATTATCTCACAGAGTTCGAATTCCGTAGTAAGTAATATTGCTACGTGAAAAGAAAGAGAGTGCTTATACATCGCGTCCCTAATGCTAAAAGGGCGTATCTCAATTTACCCAAAAAAATTTTTTTAATCCTTGCGTTTTGAACAATTTAAAGTCGAATGGCACAAGAAATTTTTTTGTACAAATTGAAATACACCCTTCTAGCATTAGGGACGCGATATGATGGGTAGCAGCATATTTCAATTAAAAAAAATACGAATCTCGCACTATTTCGAATTTCAACATTCATGACAGAAATCTTTTAACATAAAAATAGCCGAAAGTTGTCGTTCAGTACTAATTCATCATCGATGAATAATATAATAAGTGCTAAAAATTATCGCGCAGGCTCCAGCCTCGGCAAGGACTGTCTTTTTTTTCTCTTCAAAACACGACGCATTTTACCACCCTAGAATGTGAATACAGCTGGGTAATTCTCACGAAATCTCGAAATTCCTGTTCTTTCAGTTTTAGCAAAAATGTGAGCAACTTTCATCGGTAATCATTATTTTCTTGCAAGCTCCATTACTGTGGCTAATGATCTCATATTGCAGTTATAATTTCTAAATCATATGCGAAAGAAAAATAAATAAATAAATAATAACGTGCCGAAAATTATTCCCTCGCTATGTCCCAAGCCACAGATTAAAATGCTTTTTGATTTTTGAATCAACAATATCTAAAAAAAAAAACTAATCACAAGTTTGACTAATCGATTAGAAGTGCAATGTTTTTTTTTTCTCGAAATTATTGTTATTTCGGAACAAAATATAAGGAAGAAGTTCTTTTTCTTTTTTTTTTTCACATCTATATCCCAATAACAAAAAATCATTCCATCACATCTTCACTGACAGCCGATTTTTGAACGCAATTTTAATCACGCGTGAATGCTCTCATTAGTTTTTGACAGTTGGCAGCACTTTTAATTTCTAAATATTGCCGAATCCAACTTGGGTGTATTGAAAGTTTCTGTTAGGAATGGTTTTATTAATATATTTTAAAGATTACATTTTTGACCGTGGTTACCATTCAATATTAATTATTCATTAAAATGGGTTTTTGGGAGCAATAAGCTCACACAAAAATTCAAGTTTTTGTCGCGAGTTTATATGTTGATTATATTCTATTTTGTCATTCCCTCATTTATTCAATTTGTAGTGAGGGAATGATATTTTGGCTGGACCTCCGTTGACTTTATCGTTTCTTTGCTTATTAGTAACCTTTTAATTCGCCATTGCTCCCTTGTTTTAGGGTCTAATTAACCAAATTATGGAAAAAAGAAAGAAATTAATCAATTAATTAATGAATCAATTAAACCCTCACCTAAGCCGTCATTCCTTCACTCTCATATTTTTTAACTACCCTCTTAATGATTTTTTCTGGTGACCACCATACCATCAAAGTCTAGTAACACATAAGTACTACGAAATTCATAGAAAATAATTCATAAATTCATTTCAATATTTATTTATCCATTTCCTACGATGAAATTTCCGAATTCCCTGAGAACTACCCACGTGTGTGTCTACCAAACACATAGTTAAATATTTCATTGATATTGATTTAATACTGTTACTTATTATTATTATTTTTCTCTTTAATTTATTTATTACACTTCATTTCTTCTTACTAAAGTTATACAAGCTTTTTTTTTCATAACCAGACCCTGAGAGAACACAGCAGGGAAATAGTAGAAATCGAGATGGCATTACCTTCATGGTTATAAAGCACAAAACGCGACTAAAAATGCCGATTTTTGGACGGATGTGAAATTTCGATAACAATTGGGTTTGCGAATGGATTTTTTTTTTGTTCGTTAAAAATTATAATTGTAATCGAATATTTCAGTTTTCGTAATATATAAATATATCTTAACATGGGTGACGTCGCAATGTTATTCGCATTCAATCCGTTGTATCAACTTCAATATTTGTTCGATTGAAAAACGAAAAAATACGGCCTAATCATTTTTTCCTAAACTACTCAAACATGGAAAAAAAATCCATTCCAATACCCAATTTAACGGCTCTCGACTAAGGCCAGTGAGGGGTACATTTGGCTGTACGCAGCGCGGAGATTACGGATTTAGTTGAGCTGCACCAGCACCATGAAGTAGGTAACCACCGCTCCCAGGACCTGCGAATAATCAATTTAATTAATTAAACGATCACCGCTGTCCCTGTAATTATACTAGACATTCGCCCCGGGGTCCATATGGCTTTGGCTTTTCGTTGCCCGTTGGCGTTTAATTTCAAGTTTATCTACTGGCTGATGTAACCCCCGAATGTCAGACTGACGACCGAAACGCGGAGGAAAATCATCTCGGAACTTTATGATTTCCCTGTAGAGTCAGTGGAATTTTCACTTATGTGAAAATGGACTGTCTGTTCCACGCGTTGACCCCTTGACTGATAGCTCGCCTATGTCCTTATCATTTTCGTCCTTATGAATGAAAAAAGAAGTTTTGAAAGGGAAACGCGAAATTTTTCTTTTTTAAATAAGTCGAAAACTACTGGACCGATCAAAGTCAAAATCCGACCGGTTCTAAGCTAGAAGGAACCGCATCGATTGATACTAGAAAGGATTAGATCCGTTCATTAATTGGCGAGATATCATCGAACAAAAAATTGGGTCTTAGGTGATTCTGTGGATCCCGAAACGTGGAGATCTGATTGAAAATCGACTTTCATTTCTGCAGAGTGATTATCATAACTTGCAGTTGACTTACAGATGCGAATAGATCTAGAGAGACGGTGAAAAACTTAGCGCCGGAAATGGTCATGGCTTTTTGACACTGTTGGCAAACAATTTGAACGAATGTCTTCGCCTCCTCGGAGCCATCGTACCAGTGACAGGAGTAGGCAGCTTCCATAACTGATGAGCTCTGCGACATGAGGAAAGATTTGTTTTTTGTTTAAATCGGTAACCGTTTGTATTAATTAATGACAGTCATCGTCCGACGATGTTTAATTACCTCTTCGATCAGCCGGTTTCCAAAAACGCAAAAGAGGAAAACTTGCCCTAGCGTATAGAGAAGATAGCCGATCACCGACGCCGAATAGACGTCAACCCCATGGACCTGTTTTTACCAAAATGACATTCGGTTAATTTTTTTTCACTTTTTTTTTCTACGTACAAAGCGATGCACGGATTGAGTGCTCACCTTTGTTGCCTGGTAGGCGAGCAGAGTAAGTGTTATCGTCGATATCAACATGTGCAAAAGTAGAGCAACCCCATAAGCGTCCCCAATAGCCGTCACGAGTCTGCATAAACGAATACGTAGGTACATACATTACACACAATTATATAATTAATTATTTACCGTTCATCAATTAACTTGGTATTATCGGATTTCTTCCTACGTCCTTCTTCTTATTATGTTAGCCTCGAAATTATGGGAAGCCTGATTATATTATTCATGTAATGATACTACCTATTGCTAGTGCCCCTTGTCTCGGTTTTGGAACCGTCTTCGAGTTCGGATTATTCAAACCTTATCAAAGTTACACCTTTTTATTAAATTTACAAAAATTTCTCAATTCGTTTATTTTTTTCGATCATTTTAGAATTTTTTTCTTCGTCGTCATCGAAGATTCATTTTTCGCGAAAATTTCAAAATAGTTCCAAAGTTTTCCACTTTGTGGAACAGATTTTCAAGTCATGTAGAACGTGAGATAAATTGTTTCGGAATTTCCGGCAAATACGATAATGAGTGGCATAAAAATTGATCCAACGTTCTACATAATCTGAACACGTTTGTCACGGAGTCGAAAATATTGGTGAACGTTCAACCATTCATATTGTTATCGATAAAAAATTTCCAAATTGCTCAAAAGAAAGAAGAAAAAAAAGGGTTTCGTAATGAGAAAAATGTTTACATGGTTTTCAGAATTTGTTTAGAATTTTAAAAAAGGTGGAAGCATGATGAGGTTCCAATACTCCTAACCAAAGCTCGTTTATAATCTGGACTTACTTCCTAAAATAACGTATTTTCAATAAAAATATTGCGTCTTTTATATCCCTACAACTACAAACTCGAGTAATTGATCGGTAAGAAAATCGTTCGAGAATTGAAATCATGAATCTATAGCGAAAGCAGTTCCGTCATAGTTTCTACTTTTACCGCGAAGTTTTAGGAAATGAATTATTGAGTAGCCGATGAAACGCGGATGAAAAGTTTTCATAGCTATAGCTGCGCTTTGCGTTTTACTGTCGTTCCTGTCTGTATAGGTGTATCCTGTACGTAGACACCGATCAGTTTACTGAATTTCCATAGTTTTTATCACATCATTTGAAAATTCTTAGGGGATATCCAAGTTTAAAGCAGAATAATATGTATACTGTCTTTGAAATACAATAACTTTGGAACTAATAAAGGAAAATAAAATCTGACGGCGGGATTTGAAAGTATTCAACTTCAGCTTTATTTAAAAAAAAAATTCATTTATCTTGAAAACTGTGCTCTCCGTAGGCCGCGAAAGTAAAAGCTGCGTCGAGTGCCGAAAAAAATGGTGACCGCGATTGCAGCCAAACGCACTGTTTGAAACCCAGATACCAAAATGCATTTTATGAGGAATTGAACCTTCTAAACTCTTACACAACCGATTTTTCATAAATAGTAATTTGGTAAAAATATTAATTTTTACAATGACGAGGAATCTATTTCATGATTTTTATCCATGTTTTCGAGTGTTTTTAAAAAACGGAGAGTCGAATAAAAAATCAATTCTCTGATAGGTTAGAGGGTTCAATTACTCATAAAATGCATTTTAGTATTTGGGTTTCAGACACTGTGTTTGGCTGCAATCGTGGTCACGGTTTTTTTCAGCGCTCCACGCAGCTTTTACGGAGAGCACAGTTTTTGAGATAAATGAATTTGTTTTTGTTGGAAATTGAATGCTCTACAAAAAAGGTTTCTTGGTCTTGTTCGATAAATTTAACCGTTTCAAAGTTAGCTTTGCCATTAAATGACCAGAATCGCCAGAGAAGCTTCGAAACGGTTAGACTCATCGAAAAAGACCAAGAGACCTTTTTTGTAGCGCGTTTAATTTTGAACAGAAGCAACCTCGCAGAATTTTTCTAACTAGATCAATTCTTGAGATATAAAAATCGAAAAGCGCTGCAACAAGAACATCTCCCATGTTACTCAAATGGCTAATGAAAAATGGTAATGAGCCACCTCTAAATGTTAATATTTAGAGCTAATTTTTTTTTGGAGGCAAATTTTCGGAGTTGCATTTTGAAAAAAAGAATAGTCGGTTCATTCGGCCCACCCTAATACAAATCGTTCTGTTTTAAACTTGGATATCCCCTTAAACCGCAATCGAAGCTTGCAATTTTTATACAATTTTTCTTCACGTTTATTCAAAACGACAAGTCTCGATCCAGAATGGATATCAAAGGGTGATGAATAGTTCATGATGACGCTGCCTAACCACCCCTGAAAGAATAACCGGGGAACGATGGTTATTCGTTTAAATATTTCAGCCTCATCTTGCGTGTCCTTTCCATTCTGTGTGTACTAGGGTAGTCCTTATATCGAGACTGAAGAAAATGTGATTTTGGAGCCCGTCGAATCGGCTTCAAATGACGAAAAAACAATTCCCTAATTTTTTCAGATTTTTATTTCATTTCCTTCGTCTCTCTGTTTGAGCGGGAAATTAACAAATGGTTCAAAAACCTGCTTGTTAACTATATTTCGTACTGGATTTTATTTCAGGGTTAATTGTAGGCAAGAAAATCCGCAATCCCAAAAATTCAGTGAAATCTTCGTCTCCTTTTCGGTAAAAATAAAAAAATCAAATGGCGTATTCCATACGGAAAGCGTAAATTAATTTATTCGTTCATCGGATACAATTGCAATCTTTCAACGAAAATTGTTTTAAAAAAATATTTGTGTGTCAGTAAATATCGTGAAATTATTTCTGATTCGAAAAACGAGAAACTTCTGCA
Organism: Rhogogaster chlorosoma; assembly: GCA_944452935.1. Lineage (NCBI taxonomy): Eukaryota > Metazoa > Arthropoda > Insecta > Hymenoptera > Tenthredinidae > Rhogogaster > Rhogogaster chlorosoma. The sequence goes on along the minus strand of OX101805.1, from coordinate 13,343,401 downwards.
AAAATATAAACTTGTTGGACCTTCTGGATTTCATTTTGTACTTCGAATAAAAACAGGAAAACGAGGGAAATGAAATAAAAATCTGAAAAAATGAGGGAATTTGTTTTTCACAATTTCGAACTGACTTGACGGGCTTCAGCACTGAAATTTTTTTCAGACCCCATATACAGTTTGAGCGAGTTTTATTGGCGAGATTTTATGAAGAAACAAAAGAAAATCAGCTCAGAGTCAGAGTGTAAATTGTACCATGAATTGCCTATAATCGGGGGTCCCTATGGGGCATTTCCACGGAAAGAACCGGTATAATAGTACTTACCAGAAAACGGCGCAGCCTGAGGGTCACATTGGCTAAATTTATAAAATTTATTAACTTTCGATGTAACGGTATACCCACGCAAGACGCCCGCGGGGTAAAAGATTGTATATACATATAGCAACAAAAGGTTTTCGTGATTAAATAAACGAACGCTATTACCTTACGCACGAGTGCTTGAAATTCTCTGAAGGGTGAACGTCTCGGTATAGATATGGGCTATTCTCGGTAAAGCGGTCGAGTCAACTCTCGGATATTTTTTTTAATTTTTCGCGTCAATTTTCCTCAAGAAGTTTAAATTTTTATACCAAAGCATTTTTTAATTGATGCAAACCCACGAATTTGGGGGCAAAGGTTATTTTTGAAAAGTTCGTAACTTCGTCAAAAATAATGCTAGACCGATCATTTTTTTTATCATTTACGCGGAAAGTCTCATAGAATGCGTAAAAAAATATATACTTTGAAAAAAGTTTGGTTAACAATTTTTTATTCAACGATAAAGTTTAAAAAATTCTTTTTCAAAATACTGCCGCATACTTTGAACTATACTACAGCCTGTGAATTAATTTCAAAGACGTATTATACTTCGTTTTCGAGTAAAAAATCACCAAAGTTTGCAGCGCGGGCCAAATTCGAGTCGACGCCCTGTGGAACATCATGGAATTAATTCACAAGTTCAAAATATACGGCAGTATTAAGAAAAAAAATTCTATTCTACCGCCGATTGTTTTAAAAATCTTTGAAAACTTAATTCTTGAATAAACAATTGATAAGCGTACTTTTTTCAAGGCATATATTTTTTCATATCTTCTTTGACATTTTCCACGTAATGGGGAAAAAAAATAATTGAATCTAGCATTATTTTTGGTGAAGTCATGAATTTTTGAAAAGAACCTTGCCCGAATTTGTTTATGCAAATAACTCAACGAATTTTGCGCTAATGAAAAAAATCCATCTCCCTGAAGATAGATGACATTAAATTGTTTTTAAATATCCGAGAGTTTACTGATTCGCTTCACCCAGAATAGCCCATATACAGAGGAGCTGTTCGAGGAACGTCTCGAAGAACTATACCTGTACACCCTTCGCGCAATGGCCTCAGGATAATTCGGGATTTTTATCTCGTTGACGGAAACCGTCGACATCAAACAGTCGAAAATCAAATTCATCCGTTTTCCGGCAAAAAAAGCAGCACTTTGTTTCATCTCCGTAAGCCCAGCCTACGGTTTCTCGGAAACAAAGCCGCGAGTAGAAATTCATTCCAAGATTTCCCGATCTTCTGACCTGGATTTGACACGTTAATTCGATTCGAAGATTCGATGGAAATGACCAACGGTCTTTTCTCCAACTTTCATGACGTAAGGACTGGGCTACTTCGGAAATATTTTCGGGCACGTATCGGTGCTCGAAAAGTACCCCTTTTCGTTGCTCGTGTGGAACGGAATTCCTATCTAGACATCCATTACCGGATTCCTATCTACTCCAGCAAATTGGAAAGCCGGAATCAGGAATCAAGATCTTTGAACCCCGAAACAAATTGGGCTGTCAAAACCGCGTTTCCGCCAGCGCCCTGACCCACGGATAGGCGTGGACGAGAAAGGGAAAGGCTTTCACACAGTCAGAAGTGAATATTTCATCGCACCGCAGTCGCCCGCTCTTTGTCTGCCCCCGACGTTCTTCCTTTATACCTACATACACGTTCTGTCATCGGGCAGAACCCCTGTCTTACTCCCTCCTCATCGCCCCATAGTTTCCGCCGTGTTTTCCACACCCTGTGAATTGAACGATTGCACAAAGTCCGGCGATACAGTACCGGTCAATATCTCTTTCGATTAATACTTCACTACTGTGGGAATAGTGACAGACCTCTGGCTCTCCCTAGTATATAGTTTAACGCGAGTAGAGGTGATGTAGGGTCAAAAGAAAAGGAATGAGAGAGTAAGAAAGCGGAGTGGGAAGATAAGGGGGGACGTCATATGATGAACTTTTTGCGAGAAAATGGGAAGCTCTGGTCTCGAACGATCCTCGAATATACGCTCATGAAATTCATGACAATATTTGGCGGCTTTTTTGTCCGGAATTTATGTTTCCAGAATTTATCATCCCTCGATTCTCACGCTGCCCTTGCTTTTCGAATTTCAAGACTGTCGAGGCGCTTTCAAGTGCTTCAAATTCAACTCGTTTATTAAATATACGAACTCGACTTGGATGCCGATCAAATATGAATCAACCTACTCGGCTATTCAAGGCATTCACATTTTAGATTATGGAAACTCTACGACCCACTTTGGCCTCGACGAGTGATTAGTACTCCGCGTATTCCTTCAATCAATTAATTATTCATTCACTTTTCAGAATCTTTACTTCGCGAGGGGATCCTTCCCCTCATACCGTGCCTAGGGGATATGAGTATAATCGCTGACCAGAATTTGGAACGAAATTCATAAGCCATTTTACATTTTATCAAGTGGAAAATTGTGCAACTTTTCAATTCAGGCATCGAACCCATATACCTCCACTTTCATCCCTCTAAATTCAGGGCCAGAAATCAGCTAAGAGAACTGTCCTTCATCGAGTGATTTTTACAGGTATAATAACTCCTTTTCGATGTTTAGTCCCTTAAGTTGAAGCTTTTTCTGAAAAAGGTCTATAGCGTCGTCAGTTTGCCCCGCGTTGTCTCGTGAGCCTTTTTATAATGCATGAGGTTACGTACTGCCCCTATAAAATTGAACTGACTCCTCCTTGGCAGTTTGCTGTATCGATGTGTTTGTCATGAATGATGTACCTGCCCTCCGTAGCACAGCTACATATCATAACGAAATCATAACTTTTCATAGTGCATTCTACCATTAAAAATTTTAAGCATGTAAAACTTGGGAAATGTGCGATTCTATCTATTTCCTACTCGGAAGGTCACGCGAATTGCTTCGAAATGGGATGAAAATTTTTGAATTTACAGCTCGTCTTTTTTTGCCATAAATTGATCCGTTCCAGGACTTCCCGCCCTCTGAGAATCGTCCCTTAAATTTCAAATATTGGGCAATCGAGATCTCCCTGTTATCGAAAACTTGGTAAGTAAACTCGACAAGCTCACCTCACAATGTGCTTGTGCCTTTCGACCCAGTACTTTATCGCGCTTCTAACCAGCATCTCCTGTTTCTTTGTCAGGCCATTCGGTCCCACGCCACCGTTGAACGTTACGCCTGCGGTGGCCCTGAACGTGGCATTAAAGTCTTGCCTGTTGCTGTAGATTCCTCGCAAGTCCATGTCCAACATATCGTTCGGAGGCGGTGGAGGTGGGGGTTGATTGTCTCTCAAATGCTCGGTGCTTCCGGCCTGCAAATAGCGGAATAGGTTCACACAAGGGTGTAAAGTATCCCGAACCCATGTGCCGAATTTAAATCTATTACCTTGAACAAGTCGTTGCTGTGGGGCACAACGGTGTCTAATGTCGCACTCAGCTCCATCAGTGGTTTCATGATTTGTTTGAGATGCTGGAGCTGTTCGCAGGCGAATAAGAGCCAAGAACAGAAGAGAACGTCCAGCATATTCGAGTCGAACATTGTGAACAGCAGAAAATAGAACTGGTATATCAGTATTAGAATGTGGAGCATGCCGTGGCTGGGGTCGAAAGGATACCAAGAGCGCAGCATCAGTCTTGGAATCTGAAAAAAACGCGGATTATTTACCCCGAGAGTTTTGCTGCGTACATTTTAGGGTGGGTTGAAGAAATTGATTATTTATTTTTCGAAGTTTCGACACAGAAGAATTGGTCGCTAGGCACATCTAGAGATTACTTACCAAGTATGAGCTCTTAATGTTAATAGGAAGATCCTCCTCATCGTGGTTTTCCATTTTTACTTCAGTCTCGTATAAAAAAAACCGTATCTCATTATTAGTCGGTTTTTTGGCAAATCTCTGTACATATTTCCATAGGAAATTGAACGATCTACAAAAAAGGTCTCTTATACTTTTTTCATAAATCTAACCATTTAAAAGATATTCAAGGTCAAAGTTTGAAAAATTGATTAAAAAAATTTTTTTTTCTTCTCAATTTTGTAACTTTCCGAAAAGTAATCATCGTCAAATGAGAAAGGCATATTTTTCTAGAAAATTGAACGTTATACAAACAAGGACTCTCGTGTTTTTTTGTGTGTTCGAAAAATTTTGAATAAATTTTTTCAAACTTTGACCTTGAATATCTTTCGAATGGTAAGATTTATGAAAAAAGTCTACGACACCTTTTTTGTAGATCGTTCAATTTCCTATGGAAATATGTACAGAGATTTGCTAAACAATCGACCAATAATGAGATATGGTTTTTTTTATATCAGACTGAAGTAAAGATGGAAAATTATTATGAGGATCGATCTTCCTATTAATATCAAGAGCTCGTACTTGGTTAGTAAAAAACATAATCAATTTTTTTGACCCACCCTAACCTACATATATGTTTGTCTATCGGAAAGAGAGCATCCTTAGGCCCAGCAGGAGCCAAGGATCAATCTACTAAATATTGTGAACCTTCGTTCTTGAACCCTCACCTCCACAGTCATGGTCTCGTTCGTCTCTTTATCGACGATGTTCTTGACGGAATCACCGATGAAAGTTAGTCCTGTCCAAGCAAATACGGAGAGGATAGTTGCGCCGCCTACGGCCATGAGAAGACGTCTCATTTTCGTAATGGCCAGAGCATGATAGCGAGCATTACTCTCAGCGAACAATGGATGGCTGTTTGGATTGTTCCAAATTCCGAGTGTCCGATAGAACATTTTACTTCTCACGGCAAAGTAGGCGAGCTTTGTTATAGGATGTGCAAAGAATAGGATTGTGATTGTGTTCGCAGTGAGGTCCTCGACGTCGCCGCTCTCTTGGATCAAATTTACGGCACATAGAGCAAACTGTACCAGGAGCAGGACGAGATGAACCTGAAAAATGTCGGCGTGTAAGAGTCCGGAAAGGCAGGGAGGAGATCGGCTACAGAAAGAAGATTTTTGCACGCGATGATTTGATCGGGAAATAAAAATGAATGCAGATATTGTTACGTCTGAAAATTGAGCAAAGTCACTTACGATGCAGTAGATTTGATGAATCATCTTAGTCGCGCCACTCTCATTGTAATATTGAAACATGAAGTGGCCGCTTATCTGCATAATTCGAATATTTGGCATCAGATCTGCGACGAGACCTTGCTGCTTGTATTTCATCATCTGCACAGAAAACGTCGGATGAAAACGACCTGTTACGTGATCTACGTTCTAAGTTCAGATATGTGGTCATTTCGATGCTAAAAATTGCAGAACGATCGAAATATTCAGCTCTTCGATTCCAAAATCCGTTAAAATCGAAATGTTTTATCGGGTGTCTCTTGCGGTACCTTGAAAAGCTGACTGATTCGTTTTTTTGATCCATTACAAATCCCGGGAATTTGGTAAAACTTGGTCAATGAAAAATTCGTTCAACAGTCGAATTTTCACTACAAACATCATCGAGCTTTGCAAAAACGTTCGACCTGTGTTTATAGACTAATAAACAAACTAGTTTCAAATACTTTTCAAAATTAGATTTCTGCCTAGTCGCGATATGGGAGACAAGACAAAATCGGCATTTTTTTTCTTCTCAAAATCGACATCTCAGGAGTAGCGTAACTGTAAATCGTTTCGCTCCGCATTGAGGCGGGAAGTGAAATTCGAATTCAAAACCCAGACGTATCAAAAAAAGAGAAAAGGCTCTTACCTTGAGGCTTGCGGCTAGTTGCACTAATCCAAAATATAGAATACGAGTAAACGAAGGAGTCCGAGTTGACGAGGAGGCTTTATAAGTACTCGGTGAAAAATGCCAACGAATAAGAAGGTCACAAGGTGTTGACGGCGAGGTGGACTCGGATGATCGTGCGCACACGATGCCCGCCTATGTTACGACGGCTATGTCCAGAGGGTCGAGTACATCCAACGTCCCTTGGAAACGTCAAACGTGGTCCAATAGCAGTGTCAACTTTCCGCGCAATCGCCCTTGCAACTCGATGTTACAATCGTTTTCAGCCCGCCATGTTTTCTTCGTATTTCCGCTACTTTTGCTCGCACTTAGGCATGTTATATGCCAGGTCATTGCAAGCCACGTTCTCCGAACCTGCGAGGGAGTTAATCATTCATTAGAACCGCCCCGAGTTCAGGGTTGAACTTTTTTTCCATTCTTTTTGGATTATGAATTCGATTTTAGAAGAGAAATTCGATTTCGGTTATCGGAATTAGAAGACAGTAGTTCGAGGGTTGAGAGTCTGTTGGGTCCAAGTGCCAAATGGCAAAAAAGATAATTCTTTTCCAATTCTTTTCCAATTCTCAATTTTTGGTATATTTAAAGGTTCTCAGACCAAATGTACTTTCAAGCCTTCGATCACCGGACGAGATATACACTTGGTTTGTCTTTTAATGCGTATATATGCTAAATAATTTATCAAGGGTCGTACTACTTGACCTAGTGACTGAGATACTTGGAAACTAAGACACGAGAGGAAGAATGAATGTACAGATACTGAACTGAACTTAATTTAATATTTACTTCAGTCTGTAAAATTATTGACGATTGAGATGACCAAGAATCGGTTATCCAAAGAAAACGACCAATATCTAACTTTGATATTTGTTTATCGTTTTCAATATCGATTTTGATTTTGAGAAAAAAATTTATCACTTTTTACAGCAGATTCATAAAAGAAGAAAAGATATTCTAACAATTCTTCTACTTCTCCATCGTTTTTTGTACTTTCGTCTGGACATGGCTTAGAAACTTGGAATCAGTCTATGAATCGGCATTAAAAGCAGTGTTCTACAAATATATGAAGTCACAAGAACCGTAAAGTACGTTACAGTAAATTCATTATATTAGAATTGATTCTGAGGCGAACTGAATTACTTTTCGTTCATTAGGATGCAAAAACTTGATGAAAAATGAACCGGACTCATGCTTTTAATTGAAACGTTCGAAGACTTGATTCCGTCTGTCCGATCTTGATACTGGCATTGCCATATCTACGGCGGTATCGCAATATAGCGTAAACTACTTGGAGACTTGAATTGCTGTAAGTAAACGATTCAGTACCATAACGTTTGTGTTATCGATTTCGAACCCCTCTCTCTGACATAGTTACCTTTTTATTTGCTATTCTACACGGTACCCTAGCGGCGTTAGGACGTCCTAGAATGGCGTAGTTTGCCCTACAAGCACCCCTAGACAAATCTATTTGATTATTTAGAGCGGTAATCCTTACTTTGACATTGAGGCCGACGTCAACCCAATTAATTGCCGTGCCAAGTATGTACGTTGTACATAGACTGTCCCGGTTTCACGATGTTCGTCGCTGCCTGTGGCCCATTTATTGGACCAGCCTGAAATTTTTTTTACGGACTTGATTCGATTATTAAAATTCAAAACGCATATCATACCATAGGGATGATAAGAGGAATTTGAAAATAGAGCAAGTAGAGAAGTTCCAGGCATAAATGGCAGCGGAAAATAGATATTGAAAATGACTGAACAAGACTTAATCTTACCTAGAGTCAATAGAAATTAACGAAGACCTCGCTGGTCATGTTGAATTTCGAAGATCTAACCTATTAGTCGAATGAAATGAATTTCGTACAGAAAGTTCAAGGCCACTCAGAGAAGGCTGGGGTGATATTTAGTTAGCCGAGAAGGCTTTGAAACGAAAGAGAAATTAATTTGAAAAAAATAAGCAAGGACTGCTCGCGTATATTGTTGCATTTGTTCGTCGTCAAGGGAACAAGCTTGTTGTTTAATTTTCAGCTATTATTCAATAGCGATTTGACGGTGCCTTGATACGGACGTGTGAATACATAGCGTATTTCTGAACGTATTGGTATACAAATCAGGAAGGGAAGAAAACTAGGACGAAAACCAGGAGCAAATAACTGCTGAAATCTATCAAAGGTTGGTGATCCGACTCCGGATAATTATCATTCATTATTCATCGAATTCACGATCATCTATCGGTCTTCAATCATCGAATCATCATTCATCGCGAATATTTTTTCGTCGAGGCTGTGGAAAATCGATATTTCAGTTATTCAGAAAGTCAATTATCCGATTCGTAAGCTCATCAAATAGATAAGAATTTTTTATTCACGGTGCAGATCACAAAATGGATCAAAAACAGAAGTTTTATACAAGAAATTTCGGACACCCTGTATATTAATCCGACCATCGATATTTTTTGTTGAAAAAAAAAGAGGAAAAAAAAAAAAAATGAAAAGCGATTAGTTGCTATGTCAAACGGAACTCGATTGTTTTAACAAGGAATTTTATTATTTCTCTCTCAACAGTTTCCGCGATGTTTAAAGCATGGATGTTCGTTGGATTGATGGCAGCGATTGCTGCGAACTGTGGTCTCGCCTTTGTCGTGGATAGATCAGGTAAGAAATTCGAAAAAAAAAAATAAAAAATAAAAAATAAAACGACTCGAAAAAAGGTTGAGATGAAATTAATCCTTGTTAAATAATTGATCGGATTTATATTCCCCGTTTTACAGCAGCCGCAGCATGGGACGGCGAGGCAGCGAATTTGAACAACGAGCAAAGGACGTCGATGGACCGTGTACTGAATGGAAAAATGCAGGTGACCGGAATGGACAAGGTCCTGCAGTCCTCGGACGCGAAAAAGTCCGTAAAACACGCCGAAGAGCCTGCCCTCGAGGATCCTGCCAGGGAAAAGCGGTCCGAGGTTGTGATAATCACTTCAAAGTCCCTCAAGGACTCGAAAGACACCCCGAACATCCTCTTCGAGGAGAACTCTGCGAAGGACGCCAGTCTCCCGAGGAATGTGGTTCTACTTTTGATAGACGAAACCAGCCAGGACAAAGAGGCCTTGTGGAACGATTTCAGAAGCAAGCATGACTTCCCCGTTCAAGGATGGCTGCAGGTAATCATTTTCAACAGCCACACTTCTCGCCAGAAAATTCCGGCCGATTTTAGAGCAGGAATATTCCCTGTTACCTTACCAATCGCTAAAATATAACACGAAAAATTTTCAGAGCTGCCGCAGCAACGACCCTATGGCGTTAATGAAGAAGGACTGCGAGTGCGAACACTTCCTGCGCGCCAACGTCGGCTCCTTACTCTCTTGGGCTCGCCATGCCAAGGTGATGACTACCGGCGCCGTTTCAGCTACGAACTTCTCGATCCCAGCAGCCATCGGGTATGAGGGTGCCGCCGGCGTCCAGGCCAAGGACTTCAACGAAGCTGATGAAAATAATGTGAAACGTGAAATTCGTCGGGCCAAACCCGAGTTCCACGACGCCTGGCGACTCATCGATCTGGACAGACAACCCGGGGGCTTTTCGGGCTCATCTTCATCTAAGCCGGAAGGTAAATTCGACGGATTTTTTATCTGCAGAATAGAATTGGGTAGACTAGAATACGAAGGATGTATAAATGCCGGAATTGGTTGGAGCAGTGATGAATAGCTTTAGGGAATATCGGTTACAGGAACAGCAAACTACGACGGAATGTGGGACGTCTTCGACATGTTCTCTCGAATCCGAGTCGCCTTCTTCAGGACCCTCCTCGATTCACTTGGTGGAAACCTCGGCGCTCCAGAGGACGAGTTCCCACCTCGTAGACCGTCGCCTCTGCAGTCAAACCTCGCCGACCTAGTCGGTGACACAATTAAGGAGCTGAAATCCGCCTCAAACGAAAAGGGCTTCATGCTGGTTGCCGCTGCCCCCGGAAACGATCTCTCATCAACCGTGGATCTGCTCACTCGCGAGGTACCATTCCCGCCTTTTTCTAAACCCGGATAGATTCTCACACTCTTCTCATTTCCAGACATCATCAAAGGACACTTTGCTGGTAGTCGCTGGGATCTGCGCAGCGGACAGTAAGCCGGTTCCTTTCTACGCCAGTGGACCCGGTGCCAAATCTCTTCTCGAGGCACGCTCCGTCTGGGATCTTCCAGGGGCCATCAAAAGCGCTGTGACCAGCGGCTGCCGAGGTACCGGATGCAGAGTACGACGCCATGACCAGACCTTGCCTACCCTGACACGCGCAGCTTCATTGATACCCGTTGCTGAGGACGCGGATCTCACTAATCTCCGAAGAGTAGGACGACAGGATGAAGCAGCAGCAGAAGGGGTACGTGTCTTGTTCCATACTTCCATTTTTCATCAGACGAAAAGAGTGTTTGGTTACGGCCTAGAAACTGCTTTTACAAATGTCTCTTCTTCATAACACGACGAAAAAATTACCTCGATGCAATATTACATTATCCCTAATCCTAATCACCTGATACTTTTCCAGGCTGGTTCAGCAATCTCGGCTGACGGAGTGACACTGATGCTTGGCCTCGCTACTTCCGCCGTCGCGACACTTGCGGTGAAATTTTAAGGACGTCTTGAGCTGTGATCAACTTACGACGACTCATTTTTTGCGTGGATTTGAAATTTCTGTTAATTTGCCTGCGACGTTTTTTTCTGTATTTATTCGGTCATCGATTTGACTAGTTGATAATGTTTGTGTTTCGAGTGCCTTGCGTGGGTTATTTAACTTGTATTTCTGTTTGATGCACGATTTAAATTTTGTGTACCACCTCGTTTATGTGTATCGTTGAAAGTCTTCGAATAAATCGTTTGAATTCGATTCCTTGTGATTCTGTGTCGCCTTTCGTCCGTCCCTCTCGTCCTCAGGTACTCCTTTCATCTCTGCAGCTCAGGTACGGAGGATATCCTCGAATCATTAGCGAGAATTTTTTTAATCAAATTCACATTCTATTCAATTTTTTAATTAGCTAGAGTTTTAGAAAGCGTGAAGACCGTTAATTAGTCGTATTCGCAATCGCATGGCGTGCTTTGCAGATTGCATTTCGAGAACACTCCCAATAAAAAGGTAATAAAATTCAAAATTAACTCAAATTCATGGAATAAATTAATACATCGTGACTACTTCCTTCGCGCTGCTCCAGTTCCACGGAATTTCACACATACATCCGTTTCAGGAGAATAGGATATTCCTATTTAGAAAATATCTTCTATTCGTTTATTTATTTATTCATTAGGTAATCTCGAAACGCTGTCTTGTGCCGTCGACATTGATAGGAAGTAAATGAAATTAGCCTGTCATTTAAACCTATACGAATCAGCCAAGGATCGGCGAACTTTGATTACTTGAGCATTGCCTCAAGTTCGTATAAGAATTCTATTCCAATGAGGGTATAATTTTACGGCAAACTATATCAGCAAGACTAACAGGTTTGGCTGATATAATCTGAAACATAATGGAAACATTGACTCTCCCGGATTCAAACGACGAGATTTAATTTTCGTGCAAATATTTGAAATAAATCGAAAAACTATAAGAGCGATGAATAAATGGTTGACTAAATATGTTGGCCAGTCGTATCGACCATTGACTTGAGATATTAGTCAGCGGCACTCTACGCTAGTCGAATAGCGGAGAAAGTTATTTCTTGCCATGTGTATAATATAGATACTCACACACGAATAATACATACGTCTTAAAATATCTGATCTTTGTAATTTCGTCCGCAGATCCGATCAGCTTTGACAATTTCAAAGATATTTGATACCAGCCGCAGAAGAAGGCACCGAGAGGTTTGCAATCGAATTGCAATTCGGTTCCATCCATAATTTCCGTGTATTTAAGTATTAAAGATTCCGGCTTGTCTTTCAAATATCTAGAGTCAGTTTTAGTCTATCGTTTCTGGGCACGATTCGTCGGCATGATTAAGTAAATAAATGATTCCATGATATGTAATAGATGGGAAGATATTTATTTATAGATAAACCGGCTCGTGAATAATTTCTTCGATATCTCTTGTAATTAGTGAAAAGAAAGAATAAAAGTATGCACACAGCAGCATGCGAGGCAAGTGTAGAAACAAGCCTTTCACCAAAGACAGTTGTTGCACCCTCCTACTCCTATCCTAACCAATTGTATCTAGATAATGTAAAAATGCATGGAAACGAGTGAATATTATATAATGAAAAAAATTGAGGCAATGCATGCCAGCGGATTTCAAAATTGCACATTTATAACTCGCGATTACTTTCAATATTAGCTTTCATATAAAGGATTTAGTAATTAGGCGGATCATTGCTCTCGCGATCGAAAGGACCTGCAGACGTCCTGTAGCTCAATAAAGCAATCTAACATTATAGACGTGTTTAGTCCCAAACAAAACCCCGTTTACCCTAGCCTACATCACATGGCACAAAGATCATGTAAAAGGGGCCCGTTACGCGGTGGTGGGGCCCCGTGATATAAGGAGAACCGGTCCCAGACGCGAGAGTCCCACTCTCCGGATCTTGCGCATACTGCACCATCCTCTTCCCGCGTTTCTCCGCGAGTTTCGAACCGTCCGTTCCTCTGTCGATGACTAACTTTTAGTAAAACCGGTGCTGTGTCTAGTTCGTTTGATTCCCGGCTGATACTTACGAGAAACAATAACTTCGGTTCAAGGTAAGAGAAGAGGTAGCTGTATTTCATTTATCAAACATATTCAGAGAAATCCGCATCCCGATTATTCGCCAATTTAGTGGAAACTGACCCGTCGTTTAATTTCCGGAAGACATTTACCCCTGGATTTCATCTAATTCCTTTCATAATCTTTCAATCTCATCTATTTCGCGGTACCCCTGTCATTTTCGATATTATCACGCTGCGAAAAATTCACGCGCCTTTCATAATGAGTCTGTCTTTGCTCTCGGCAATTTTGAGCTTCGCTTTCATTCTCGCTTGTTGAGTATTGCTCAATTTTGTAGTTATCACTGGTCCCTGGTGGGAATTTCTACTCTTACGATTTTTTTACGAGATTTCAAAGATTTTTAAATATTTCGTAGTTTGTTTTTTTTTTTTGCATAAAAACTTCTTTATTTCTGTCGAGAAATTTCTCACGAAAAGTTCCGAGGAGTTAATTTGTACAATTATTTTCATCGAAGTATCAAGTCTTGTTTTTCGCTACGATATGTTTCGTGATAAATTATAAACGTAGGTGTGTAAGTGCGGATACGGACAATCCAATTCACTTTTAACCAGACTGAAAATTGTAGCAAAATCTGTACGTATAGTACGTAGTTTTTTGTGACTTCGCCTCGTAGCGAATCTTTCACCTCGTTGGTTCTAACACGATCAAAGAGAGAAAGTTGTGACGAAGCCATGAGCGGCGTTCAACCTTCATTTCTCTGATTGTGCTGAAAAAAGAAAAAGAAAAAGAAAACGATGAATTGTGTTGTTGTACCGTCTTGTTGAATAGTGTATCGCGTATCGTCAATTTTCTGGAGAAATTGCTGAACCGTATTTACACTAATCACAATTTGAATCGACTATTTCCTGTCCATTTTTTCTTAGACCACAAGTTCCAGCTCATTTCTTGCCTCTTCATTCCGGTACTCTGAAACAGCTTTCACTATCGTTGGCATCAGACTATCCCCATTTTTCACTGACTGGAAGAAACGGCTAGCTGAAATAATCGTGTTAACATGGAAGAAAAAAAAAAAAAACAACATAATTATAATAATGATGAATAAATAAATGATAAATGTAGGAAATTTCGTCTGAAGAAATAATGGCAACCGCAGAAGTCGTCCACATGTTAAACGAAATCGAGAAATATTACTTACACATGGCACAAAAGCAAGACAACTAATTTCATTATAAATGCAAACCGGCTAGTCCACATAATTAAAAACTAGATGACTGTAGACACTGAGACATTGATATGCATTGTATACATACTTACGACAGGTTTTAGAGCAGTTAACGTTTTACGAAACTTATTCTCGTTCAGGGTAACAATGAAATATTTCCCGAGTTTTTATTGCATATATAATAATAGGAGAGGGATAGGATTTTTTCATCCATCAATTTCAATTTGAATTGCGCATTTAAGCTGAGTTATTCGGCGTCGAAAATCATGGATAAAAACAATTTCGAAATTAAATTGATTTATCATTCGAAACTATACGCTTCGAAAATTGAAAAATAATATTCTTATGAAGAGAGAGAGAGAGACTTGTGAGAGAATATGTTGACTGAACAAAAATCAAGTTATCAAAAAAAAAAATAAAATGGAAACAATACAGCTCTAGAATATACCTACTCTAAAGTTTTTCAGTACTTGTTTTTGTTGTTGAATCATTATTCAAGGTTCATACGTACATGTAATAATTGGATCCTTGAAAAGTAGGCTTTTTCTTTTCAACAATATCATAAATACGACGTAAGTGAATCGGTATATCTTGTATAAACAATTTTTTGTCGTCTTATTCTGTCGATACAGATTTTTCCCCACTTCCCAATATACTTGGATGATTTTTGCAAACGGTTACAAGCTTTCCGCTAACGATCCTGCTAAGTATTGCTGTATTTTCTTTCTAATTTGGTCATTATTCATTATCTTCAAAATCAATGTTCGGGTTATATTTTACATCCCAATTTCCTCGGACGTTTTTTTCGCAAACGGTCAAACTATCTGATCTTCTTTGAAAATTGGCTCAAACATTTTGAGAAAAGTCCGGTTTCACGAAACAAATCATCCAAAAATCAATGACGAGTATTCAAAATCATTTAGAGTTTGTATATATTTCGATACGAGCAATCCGGCCTGGAGTTTACCTGTCCAACAATTTATGGATATTCTTTCGGTGAATAGTACCTAAATTCTGCGACAACGATCCGATGGTTGCTTTACTTTCATAAATTAGCACATAAATTTGAAAAATTGCTAAACCACGAAATAAATTGCGCAAAATTGATGAGTAGATTTCGAATTTATGTCAATTTTGTAAAGCTCGTGGGTTCAGCTGCTTACATACTTGTCGAAGAATTTTTGCGTAATTTTACGCATGAATTTCAATTTTATTTACATACACATATACCTAGTGTCGTTTCACAACTGAAACTCATAATACGAGAATTTTCTGAAACTGCCACGATGCTGCGTTATTCTCGCGTAAAAACCGTGACGTAACACACAAACCTGCGGCACCTGTGTCTCGTCGTGGAACGTAATATATGTGTAATAATTATGCAACGATCGCCTCTGGCCTTTCGTCACAGCTTAGTTAAGGGTCAAGAATTGTGGTATATGAATATTCAGGAGTCAGCTGACTTCAATAAAAGCGATGAAAACGCGTTCCGTGAACAATTATGATATGAAATAAGACGATTAATACATTAATAACGATGAATCCACACGGTTTTTTTTTTTTTTGTTTTTCTTTTTAGCAAAAGCAGTGCGTGATTTGATAATTACTCACACGTTAATTATTTTAATTATATATTCCGTAGCCAAGATTAATCGCCTATATTGTTTTGATACGATATCGAATATTGTAGTTCGCAGAAATCACAGTAGGCATAAAAACCTTGAAGAAAATAAGAATTCAATTTTCTCTTGGGAGAGATTTCGACCAGAAGAGAAATCGCAGCTCAGATCTGGCTTTTTTCTCCTCCATTTCTTCTTCTTATTCTTCTTTTCTTCTATTACTCTCTGGTTTTCGGTATCCGGTTTTTATTTTCCGTTCTGTAGTATCCGGCTATTACGTAACGCCAATTGAACCGGTTTCAATTATTTTTCTGGATGAAGATAATATGTGTACCGTTAAATATAATATCACTGTCCGGGCGATTTTACGTGAATTTATAATTTTGGAAATGGAATTATCATAGCGGAAAATTAATGCTTAAACTTCCCCAGATTGTATGTTGTTCAATCTTTTTATTTGTCACATTTTTTTATGCTATTGATTGTCAATCAATTGCTTCTGAAAATAAAGAAAAATCGAAATTCACTCAATTTTTCAGATGTTGTTGGTGCAGCCGACAGAAGAGATGTCGAAGCAGATCCGGGTCGAACTAAACGAAGACCCGTCGACCCGTCAAGGAGATTTAGCGATCATCAAAGAGTGGCTAGCAAAGCAGCCTCACTTACCACCTTTCGATGGTAATTACGTTTTTTTTTTTTTTTCTGCATGTATTCGTTCCTGGGAATTTTTTGCTGGAAATAATAAGACAGAATGAAGACAAGATAGATATTAAGCTGTGTTTTTCCCTCTTTTTCAAATACCTTTCCGCTATACATATCCCGATATAAAAATATACCTGATAATATAAATCGCTGATTTGTTTTACGTACAGACGATCAGAGGCTCATGACATTTTTACGAGGGTGCAAATTCTCGTTGGAAAAGTGCAAGAGGAAACTCGACATGTACTTCACGATGCGGTCAATTGTACCAGAGTTTTTTGCGAATAGAGATGTTACCAGGCCGGAGATGAGGCAGATCATCAATCTCTTGTAAGCTATTAAATTCGACGCGGTAGAAAGACGAAGTTAAATTTTCTATCAGTTAAAGAAAAAAGAAAAAAGAAAAAATGGAATCAATCGTTTATCCTTATTTTTTTCAGCCACGTACCTCCACTTCCAGGCTTGACGAAAAATGGACGCCGTGTCATAGTGATGAGAGGAATCGACAAGGACATCCCAACGCCAAATATAACCGAGGCCATGAAGCTGGTGATGATGATTGGGGACATCCGTCTTGGGGAGGAATTGACGGGGGTTGCTGGTGACGTTTACATATTGGATGCCTCGGTCGCAACGCCAACGCATTTCGCTAAATTCACACCTGCATTGGTGAAGAAGTTCCTCGTCTGCGTGCAGGAAGCTTACCCAGTTAAACTGAAGGAAATACACGTGGTCAACGTCAGCCCGCTCGTTGACACTATAATTAATTTCGTCAAACCATTCCTCAAAGAAAAAATAAGGAACAGGATATTCGTCCATAGCAAATTTGACACCCTTTACGAAAGTATACCCAAAGAAATTTTACCCACCGAGTACGGTGGGGATGCTGGACCCATTCAAGCCATTCACGGTAACTCGCTTTTCTCCACCCTTAAAAAAAAAAGGATTTTTTCCGGAAAAATTGAGGAAAAACCGCGTTTTTCTCTCACAGCTGCTTAGATTTTGGATTTTCGAGTCTCTGATTGTTCAGAAAAGGAACAATCAGATTGAGTGATCAATCGTTTTCCGCCGAATATCGACATTGGCCAACTTTTTTTTTCTTCCGAACAATTACAGGCTAAGAAAGCTCAGATCCAAGCAGTAGTCGGCCCGAATCCTTGCTATAAGTACTGTAGATCATGTTGACGTAAAAACGTCGATTGGGATTTTCGCCATTTTGAATAGTTATGAAAAACAGTATTTCCTCTGATTGGTTGCTTCCATAATCGATTCCCATGCATCGAGTCAGACTAAGAATTTGAATTCGTTTTTTTCAGACGCATGGATGAAGAAGCTGGAGGAATACGGACCCTGGTTTGCCGAGCAGGAATCTATAAAGACAAACGAGGCTCTCCGCCCTGGAACGCCAAAGACACACGATGACCTTTTCGGACTGGATGGTTCATTCCGCCAGCTCGTTATCGACTAAAGAGATTTACTTCGTCCTCTCCACCGTGTCTCCTACTTCCTTTCTCCGACATGTCCTTCCGCCTGCATCGCTCGCAATCAGACACAGCAATTGAATTGAGGGAAAAAAAAGAAAGACATTCGTCGCTACGTCGATATTCCGCAGACCAAAACACGTTATATTTCATAATCTTTATTATATCGCACTCAAATTGAATATTACACCTGCTACGTAATTCTTTACTCTTCTGTTTTCACGAAAAAAAAAAAAAACAAAAAAAACTCTGTACAAATAATATATTCACGTTTTACATAAGAAGCAAAAAAAAATTATCACCCCTAGCTACTCCCATCTACCCTTATGCGATTATTATGATTTATTCAAGTCTGAAAGTAATCGAGGAATGAAGCTATGACACAGTTGATGTGGCAGTTCTGCGGTTTCATCAAACGTCCACTACGTGGCGCGTCCTGCTCTCGACTCAATACTCTCTCGCGAGAGCAAGGATAAACCGACTGTATTCACGGGCGACGATTGAAGTTTTCCTGACGACTTGATGCGTTTTATGAAAGCTCAAGGACGCTGCTTAAAACGAAGACGACTATCGGTTTAAGAATCTAACAATTACAGATGAAAGCTTTCGAGTTTATGTAGCAAATCGAATTTAAGAAACCGATTCAAGCCACGGTAAGACCTGGATAGAGATTGCTGCAAATATGACACGTTCGCGCGAGAGAAAGTTACATTCTAAACGTAAATGGTAAGAGTCGGGATCGCCGGATCCATGATCGTTCTCTTTTCAATCGAGTTACCTGCCGTTTTTAAGCCACGCAATCAGACTGAAATAAAACGAAAAGAATGAGACAAGTGTGAGCATTTTCTTCCAATATTATGAATCTTTACTTTTCGGAAAGAAATAGTTATTTTGTTGAGAACTTGAAGATTTTAAGTAACAGCTAGCTCCTCTCAAACGATGAATTATTCCTTCAGTTCGTTTTCGCTGACTGTAAAAGTCTATCGCTTTATATCTGACTCCATAATTGTTTCCTGGGGAGGAAAAGAGACTGGTCTTTTAATAAAACTCCAAGAAGTTAGATCTCAGTCTCGAAGTTACTTATCGTAGTGTTTCCCCATTGTATAATACTTGTCTAACTTGTTTCAACGATATCAACCTGTTACCAAACCGCCTCTTTGTCCACCGATTCTTTCCCAGCGAACCGAACCGAACCGAATGGCGTGGCGTGGCGCGGGCGAGTTCGAAGCGATTGACAGATAGCAACGGCGCTCCTTCTCTGGTGCGCACTGGTCTGACTTATTACAGCGAGTCAGTCAGTCAGTAAGTTAGTCTCAGTCGACTCAGGAATCAAACCAGTGCGTCAATGAAGTCTCTGCTCAAACTCCAGACTTCAAACAGATTTAGCCGACTGTTAAATAACGAAAATAAAAAATAGAAGAAATTCAAAACACGGTGATATCGTCGCAATTTGATTTTTCTAACGTGTTTGTAACGCGGCAGTCTAATGATTGAGTAAAAACGTGAAGATCCTTAAGGTATTTTCTAACAATTTGTGATCTAATCTCTTCCTTGTAATTAATATGTGACTATCAATCATCAGCTGTCAAACCGCCTGCTTTCTCTACTTATTTAATGAGAATATTGGAAACTTTGGTATCGCATTGAGTTTTTGTGAATCATTCATAACCGAAAAGTGATCGGGGTCAATTTGGAGGACAATCTGTCGATCGTTACGGCCAAAGAATTGTTCGGTGTTACGAGGAACAGCTGTGTCCCAAAATTTCGTTTTATGAATATAATTTTAATGTTGTGTTATGTTCTTCAAACGGCGCGGTGCATTCGTTCGAATTTCTGAATCGGGACATAGCATGAGAATCACGTATGCAATCTGCAAGTAAACTGCAGAAATAGTTGAAAATATCATTTCAAAGACGGAGAAGACTCCCGCGACGAGGATGGCTGGTTTTCACACGATCTGTAACCGCGTAGCGGTAAGTAATAATCGCCATATCCTCATTCCTATCTTATGCATACATACAGGTAGATCTATACACGTCATGTTACATTTTTCCGTCAACAACATGAGCGCGTATTTATAATCCCCTTTATTATACGTACAAATAAGTAGTAAGTAAGAAAGGATGATCGATTTTGAAATTTGTCCGAACATCAAATTTTTAATTCCGATATATATGATTGGTTGAGAATTATTTAGCTCCTCTTTTATACAGCTATAGCCCGAATTCAGACTCCCTCCTTTTTCGCGCATGTTTTATTATTTCGCGACAGCGAGATTATCCTTGAGGGTAGTATATGGCGGGCGGAAGCTGGGCTTATAGACAGCTCGGGAATTCATTTCCGGTCTGTGTCGCATCATCCCGCGGCTTGCATCTGGGCACTTTCCTTAACCGCGTAAAGTTGCATTTAAACTCGTTGAACTTTTATCAGTTCGTTCTATGCGTAATGGATGCAATGAAATTCAATAGACGAACTTTACCGTTGGCAATTCTTTGCCGAACTTGCGGTCTCTCGGATTTTCCAACGTTCTGGGAATAGACGCCTATAGTTCCGAAAATTCGATAAGATGCAGTAATCTTCACGTTCGTAATGCAATTCGATATATCCTCTAGACTGGGCCAAAAAAATTGACAATTTGTTTTTTTTTAAAGATATATCATTCAGAATGACAAAAAAAAAAATCGTGAAAGTTTGAGCCCTTGATATTAATTTTAAGAGGTCTATCATCGCTATTTTTGATATTTAGTCATAATTTGATGTTTTACGTTAGAACTGTCAAAACATTGAAGTGAAAAAATTTCTTAGTTATTTATTAGTTACAAAATTCCAAATGAAAAAAGTCAAATCGAAAAAACACATCAATTTATCAAGCTTAATTACTCGGAAACGGCTTGTCTCACGAAAATCTATAATCAGACCTTTTTTGTAGAGAATTTAATTTTATATAGAAATAAGCGAAAATAAATTCTTTCACCTCAATGTTTTGACAGTTCTAACGTAGAACATGAAATTATGACTAAAAATCAAAAATAGCGATGATAGACCTCTTAAAATTAATATTAAGGGCTCAAACTTTCACGAAAATTTTTTTTTGTCATTCTGAATGATATTCTCGATATATCTTTCAAACTAAAAAAAATAGTCAATTTTTTTGGCCCAGTCTAATATCCCCGGTATAAAAGTATGTCGAAATGATATTATGCAGATGAAATATTCAGAGAGGAGAGGATTCCTTGGTCTCTGTGCAGGATAATCAGTCGCGAGTTTGTCGAATCAGTCGATATATCGACTGTCGGAAACTGCATCCAGACAGTGTGTCACACTCAGTAACTTGCACGAATCTTGGTAATTACCTATTCGTCATGAGAGCCACGCCTTATTTCAAAGTGTGCGAAGATTGCACTTAAAGAGGGTGGACTTTCCCACTTTTTTCTCCTCTTGTTTTTCCTTTCTTTCTTTCATACATATATATTCTTTTTTTATTTCAACCGCATCGGCAAATACATGTAGTAAGTATGCATGCAGGCATGAGTTGTATCTGTATTTGTGTAAATACGCATATTATAAACACACAGACGTATACGCAAATTTTCTGCGAACTCAAGGAGTCGATGTCCCTTGCAGTTTTGCTGTCGAGCTCCATCTTGGTCCTTTTCTTTGGTCATGGCGACGATGAGTCAAGTACGTATCTGCTTACTCTTTGCAAATATTCGGTCCTTGATGGGTAGGTACCCAACTATACTGCGATAAGGTACTCGACCCGTTCGTCATCTGTTCTGTCGGCTTTTACTCGCGTGTGAAATTATTCTCGTCCCAGCAACAGAATCAGCAGATTATTCTAGAGATTCATTAAAAGGCTTGATCGAGGCCATTTTTGCAAAGATGGACCACAAGCTAAATCTCAACATTGTGGAGGATAACGCGTTTCGGAATTCGTTCTGCGTACAAAAAGGAGACCGAATCTTTCGTCCTGTGGAAAAAAGCTCGTTTTTAATAATCCATTATCGAGAAAAGCGTCGTTTGAACCCCTTGACGTGTCTAACAAACTTGTGAATCAATCGAAATCATTGGAGTCTCTGTCTCCATAAAAATAGTAGGGGGGTGGGGGGTGAAATGGGCCTCCCTACAAATCATTTCATTTAATCATTCATATTAGATAAAAAATTTAGGCGGCTTATTTTGCCCCCAATTATTATAAAGTATTAAAAATATCAGGGTGCCCATTTTGCCCCCTCCCTTTCTCCCTTATATCATTTTAAAATGTTACCTCGAAATTTAAAAAAGTTTTCATATTCACTTTTTCTTTGGTAGCCTAAATCCAGATGAATAGTATAGAATCTAAGAGATCTCAAATAATTACTAATCATGTCATATAACATGCGAGTTATAATCAGCTGTGAAAGAACGGAGTCGATAGAATAATTTTTCAAAGGGTATACCATTGATTCGAGAAAAATTATTTCACACTTTTCGAAATTTGATTTTAAGCCACGAACGACTTCGGTCATCGAATAAAACGTTTAATTAAAAAATAAAAAGACTTGTCTGGACCGATCTGCCAGTTTTCCGAAAACATCCCCAATTCAGAAGCAGTAATAGTATGTCCTATGAAAAATCTTCGAATATAACGAAGTTCTATAAACAGTTCTAAGCAATTGTAAACTATCATTGTATTTCATGGTTATAGAATTCAGTTTTTTGCGTCAATTATTCCGAATGCAATCTTCTATTAGATTGTGTGAGTGCCATGGGTTGAAATCCGTGAAAATTATGCAACTCAAATATCGTTTGACAATAATTATAAAGTTGAATATGTGTATATGAAAATGATGACTTAAAAATTGAATCACCTATAGATTCGAAATTTATAACACAGTTCAGAAACACCCTTATCTTCGAATTTGAAAGAGTTGACAGAATGTATCAAATGAAATTTAAATATGTAAAAATCATTTCCTCTAGATTTTTATTCTATTACATAACTTCACGTAGATTTATCCTACGATATAAGGGTGTCATAGACATCCCGTATAAATTTCAAGTCGTTAGAAGAGATCGTTTCCTAAGTTATATAATAAATCGACCACAGAAGGTAGTTCACCTATTGCAGAGACGGATTCAACCCGATATAGTCGAAACTATTTTCGATTCTATCCATAATACCAGAGTATATTTTTGGAGCGTTTGAATTGAAATGATGAATAAACTTTCTACAAGCTTCAAAAAAAAAATCGCAATAAAAAATGTATGAATAAAACTGATAACCACTCAACTAATTTTCTTCCTCCATAAAAAAAAAAAAAAGTTAACTGTTCATATGACTGAAAAGTTTTATGGATATTCCACAAGCATTTGATAAACGATGCTTTCATTTCGTAGCAATTGATGATTCATAATCATTAATTTATACATAATTATAATTAAAAATACATATTGTAGTAATAAATTGTTGTGGCTTGTCGGAAAATTCATTACGTAGATATAAATACCCGTTGAGATAAAAAAAAAAATAGAAAAAAAAAAAAAAAAAAAATAACTTGTGCCACAAGTAAAGACCTTATAGACCTCACAGGTAGATATATGCGTATGGTGACAACTGGTCACGAAACTACAATATGTTTTTCCTCCTTTTACTTTAAAGTCTTTGGTAAGGTGCTGCACGTAATCACCGTGCGTCCGCGTCCGTCGGTGATGTGCACACAGCTACTTACGAGAAGTATCCACATCGCGTCATTTATCGTACACACACACCGAGACACACTTTTCTATAGGTATAATAATATGATGAATAAATATAAGTGTTGCCGTTTGATATTTAGACAGAAAATTAAATACGTGTGGGCACGTATATGTCGATTCGTATAACCACGTATTCCCCGCTCCTCTTCGCGAACGAGAGAATTAACAATGCCGGTAACTCCGGTATGGCCAGCATGGAGTAACCCCATACCTGAATTACAGTTGGTACGGAATTTCCATACCTGGAAAATGCAGTATTCAGGATTTGGAAATGCAGGAAACGGATCACAATTTTGTAGCTATAGCTACTGTACAGCTATACATGCTTTCTTTTCCCGTATTATTACGTATTTCGGCATTTCTTTCCCGTTAATAACGTTTCTAATTATAAATATACCACGGTCAGATAATAGTCCGATAATGCTCTGCCTCTCTACCATTTAATTTTTTAATTAAATACTGAGCTATCTGCGGTACTTTCTCGACTTCCCGTTAAACTTCCGTGTAAAAAATATAAAAATTGTTAACAAATTCCCAGACACGAATGTCTCGTTTCAAAGCGCTCCAAAACGTATACAAATCTATTATACCAACATAGATTCGATAGGTTTAATTTTACGTCTGTTAGTTTTGTCCAGAGACCAATTATATCTTCATCCGTACTTTCATTGCTAACTCCGTGCGTGTATCTGAAAAAAATCACACGTCGCCGGTGTCGGAGAGAAATGTTAATTAAGTTAATAACAATTCAGCGGGGAACCGTCCCAAGGCAACGACGCCAGCCGTTTCTGTCACGTTCTCTTTACTCGATCGTAAGACATGACTCCTCACACTTTTCACGATCGAATGACCAGCCTTCGTTTGGAATTGATAATTTGGAAATTTCAGCAAAGAAACTTGGCAGAATTAACGAATTCGTGGTCTTGAAAAAAATTGCTTTATATTCTCATCGCGCGAAGTGCAGCCGATAATCCATCCGTTGTTTCGACTGATTTCAGATCGTATTGTGTCTGTTGTGGTCGATGGTTCCCAGACCACTTACCGCGATGCCACCGTCTTCGGAAAAATTTGTCGAAGACAAACAGGATTACGCCGAAGTTATAGATCTTTCGTTACGCTTCTACGAAGCCCAGCGGTCAGGACAGCTTCCGAAGAACAATCGTATCCCATGGAGAGGGGATTCCGCGCTGAATGACAGTGGTATCAACGGCGAGGATCTCACCGGCGGCTACTATGATGGTGCGCATAAATTTATGTTTTCGAGATTATTTTCCTTCCTCAGAAACATGTATTATTCTTGTTGACGTAATCGTATCGGACGTGATCACAATTCCAACGGGGTTCCCCCGTATCGTTGCAAAATCAGCGCTGTGATTGTAATGAATAAGCAGGAGCCCAAAGTCACATCTCTAAAAAGAAATCCTCTGCAATCCGTTGGGTTTTTACTCCAAATATAAGATACTGGAAGAGGGTATATATCTGTGGGTCAAGATCTACCCAGGTTTTATATCCATGCTAACAATAAGCCGTGAGAAGAAAAAATTCAAAGAATGAATCCCCGGGTGTCAGAATGAGGAAGGAGGCTCAAAGAAGGCCGATCGCATTCTCAGGCTTTAACCAACATAACCGAAAGATTTGAAGCCTCTTGAATTGATTTTAACGAAGATGCAATACATTTTTCTCTTTCAAAATTTTTCAGCTGGAGATTTTGTCAAGTTTGGTTTCACAATGGCGTCAATGACGACCCTTCTCGCCTGGGGTGCTGTCAGCTGGCCAGAAGCCTACGCCGCAGCAGGTCAACTCGAAAATGTCCGGGACGCGGTTAAGTGGGCGACTGACTACTTCATTAAATGTCACGTTAGCGAAAACGTGCTCTATGGACAAGTCGGCGATTTTGCTTTGGATCATACCTTCTGGGGAAGGCCTGAGGAGCTCAACATGTCGAGGCCAGCTTTCAAGATTGATTCCGAACACCCAGGTATTTTTTTGTTTCGTTCGTACATTGAAAAAAAAAAGAGAGCGACAAATTTTTTAACTGTTTTTACATCTGGTGAGTAAATATTTTGTGAGATGTGAAAACGGACTTTTTGAAACATTCCAAGCTTTGAAAACAAAATTAGAGCCTCGGATCCGTTTGTATAGAACGAGGTGTTCGATTTAAAAAAGAGAATTGGGTTTTACAGCTGCTTCGACATCGTGTGTGTTACTTTCTATCCGGGTATTCGAGCCAAATGTCTTCAGGCCAATAATGACTTAACAATGATCTGTTAGAGATATACCAAGGGTATTCGATATAAGTGGGTGGGGAAAGGAGCTATTGATACCCGAAGTCCTGAGGCCCACGATAATGGAAGTTCAAATTTTTACCAAGTCATTCATTTAATTTTGACAAAAGCAGAGAAAACTACCTTTTACCTTTTCTATCGGCCCAATTTCTCGTCATTATCGAAACAATTTCTTCTCTACACGCCGCCAATCATCGGCCATCTTGAATCCACAGCCTCCCAGTCTACACGCATGGCGCGACGTGCGCAGCGCGTGAAAATTTCGGAAGCGCGGCTAATTCAAGTGTCGATTCATGTAGCGAAACTAAAAACATGATTACAGGCTCGGATCTGGCCGGTGAAACCGCCGCTGCTCTGGCCGCGACTAGTATCCTGTTTCGGGATGCGGATCCCGCTTACAGTACCGAATGTCTTCGTCATGCCAAGGAACTTTATCATTTTGCAAACACTCGGCGAGGCCTTTTCCACGAAGCAATACGAGACGCGGTTCAATACCACGAGAGTAATGATTATGGCGATGAACTCGTGTGGGCTGCCATATGGCTTTTTAAGGCCACCAATGAATCCAAGTACCTGGAAGAGGCCGAGCACCATTATCAACACTTCCATCTAAAGGAGCGGCCCAACGAATTTTATTACAACAAAAAAGTAGCCGGAGTTCAGGTGAGGAATAACTATTTCAATTCTTGATTCAATTTAGGGGAAGAAGTTGCGATGGCAAAATGGTGAGCGATTTTTTTTTTCGATGTTTACTAGATTCTGTTAGCTCAGCTTACCGGACAAATAGAATACGTGAATGCTGCTCGAGCTTTCTGCGATTTTTCTGTTCGACAACAGAAACGGACCGCTCAAGGTCTCCTTTACATAGATAAGTTTGGGACCCTTTGTCACGCCGCTAACGTCGCCTTCATCTGCCTTCAGGCCGCCGATTATCCGGCCATTGGCAATTCGGAGGAGTATAGAAAATTCGCACGACAACAGATACATTATATTCTCGGAGGAACAGGTACCTAACATTTCATTTCTGATAGCAGTTCGTTGAGATCAAGGGGGGTGCCGAGGTAAGAGAAGAATTAAGTGTTCGTCGTGTTCAATGTTCAATGTTTTATTACGGCGAGAATGAAGGACGGAAAATAATTGTGAAAATAGAATTTGAATATTACGAATCTCTGCTGAAAAAAACTAAAAAAACAAAAATTCAATATTGAAACACAAAATCTGAAACACAAAAATCAACACTTTTTGGAATCCTCAATGTACCCTCTAAGCTTCTATAGAATTAATTTCTCATTTGACCTTTCATTTTTTAAAAATTGAGATTATGGATTTTCAAAAAATGCTACAAATATAGTGAGATTTTCGGGAAATAGAATGTCGTTTGCTATATTTTTTACACAAAATCTCAGAATCGTAGAATGTAATTCGGAATCATCAGGCTTTTTACAATAAGACTTGATGAAAAATGGAAAATTTCACTGAATCTGCGAAAGATCGTTGAAAATTGGAAATTAATGACGCGTTTCTCGTAAATGATAAGGTCTGGAGGTCGAAATATTGGTACCCAGATCGTTTACCTGTAATTAGTAGCATCGGCCATAGATATTTATGAGTGGCTAAAAATTCCGATATTGATGACCTGCGATATCAATCAAACACAAGAGGCTAATGACACTTCAAATCTGGTTTACACTGGCATGAAGAAATTTTTCGAATTATACTAAAGTCCGGTGGGACCCGCGAAGTCCCAACGCAATTCATGGCATCTGTACAAACAACTTTGTTTTTAAAAAGGATTTAGAATCTATGACACGCTTTAATGATCCCAAATGAAATTCGAATAAAATCATTAAAATCAACAAATTAATTAATTTTTAGTGGACTCTTTAGAAATTCGCTGAATTCAAATTAATGTAGTATAAACGGTGAAATCGGATCCACCCTTCTTAAGGACAGGCATAATATTCAGTCACAGATTAGAAGTTGGGATCCCTACCTTGAGATGATTTGAAAAATTCGTCGTTGAACCGATTCGACCCTTAATTGTGGGATTGAATTGCATAAATTTCGCTTGCACGTTTGCATTTCCTAATTTGACAATCTCAAAAATTTTGCCATCGAATACCAAATGTGGGCAAAAAGTTTTTCAGACGCATCTGGAAAAACCATTTAGCATTTTATAAACGCCTGAATGGGTTGAGTTGGGTGGGGGTCGAAAGAACGAAGGACCAAAATTCACAATGAGAGAAATTCCGAAAATCGGATACCCGAGTACCACTACTGCCGTTAATCCTAATTTAAACATTCTAAAAGAACGTAATTCCAAAGTGCTTTTTCAAAATTCATGAAAACCTATGCGAAGCACTTTTATCCCAAAAGCCTTCTTCCGAATTTGGAAATAGCGACGAAGCCAAATGCAGATTGTAGTTAAACAGAAAGTTCAAGTCATTTAATTAATCGGAATATTTGAACAGATATTTTAGTATCCATTTTCGGGATTCAGCGAACCTTCGGCAATTTGATCATTCGGTATTTTGACCACTCGTTTCTTTGGTCATTCTGTACTTTAATTTTTCCGAATTTTGACTCGTCTGAAAATGGTTGCCTTTCTTTTTCGAATATTTAGTATTTTAGTCATTCGCCTTTTTGGCCGATCAAAAGTTCGCCCATTCTGAATCATACTTACCTGATCAGTTTACCTTCAACATTTTCTTATTCAACATTTTCCATTTCGGCTTTATGCAGCTTTTGTACAAGGCTTAGTTGGATTGTTAGTTTTCGGATCTTTGGAATTTCGGTCATTCTGAATTTTTGTCCTTCGATTTTTCGACCCCCACCCGCTGAGTTTACCATTTTATTCCACCATTACCATCACCAAGACGTGTTCGTTCAACGATTGCCCAACGTGCTCAGCCTAATCCCTTAAAAACCTACTTATCCAAGAAAAAAGTACCAAAAAGCCAGAAGCGGATTCACGGTAATTTCCATTCTCGAAATTCCAGGTCAAAGTTTCGTCGTCGGATGGGGAGTGAATCCTCCACGCCAGCCGCACCACGCGGCTTCTTCCTGTCCGGATAAACCGGCGCCCTGTGGCTGGGCAGATCTTGAACGCCAAGGACCAAATCCTCAGACCTTGTCAGGAGCTCTAGTTTCAGGTCCGGATGAAGCTGACAAATTCAACGACGAGAGAGAGGACTATGCTTACACGGAAGTCACGTTGGACTACAATGCTGGGTTCACAGGTGCACTTGCAGGCTTGTTACAGCTGCTCATCAAGCCCCCGGAGTAATGAGCCTCGGTTCCATGGTCAGTCTTGAAAACCATAAAAAAAAAAAAACTAAAAAACTTTTTCTGATGGATTTCGAATCGGTTGGTTCTTTCAATGTGGAATTTGCGAGGATATATTCTCGCGAATTTCTATCACTCGTGATCTGACCACGTGCTTTGATCTCCGATTTCAGCTTTTTTTTTAACTTTTTCAAAACTCTCTTTGACCAATGGTAAGCTTGACAGCAAATCGATGTTTTCTACGATTTGTAATTCTACTTTCTCGATTTTCCATCACATTTATCTCCCATTCAGTATTTTGATTCTGATGTGACAAACAACTAGCTCGGTCATTATCGCTGATTTCATTTAGTTAGATGCACGAGCTTATTGAGAATAGATACGATTTGATCATAACCAAAATCTACATGAACCAACGTTTTGCATTAAATAAGTGAATTATTTAAGTTATAATAAATGCTCAGCCCTTCAGTGCCTGGTGATAAATTTGGCACATTTACTCTCGTTGTCTATCGGTAGGATAGACAGAATAGACATGCTAGCCTCCCGAAGTGACTATGTGCGAAATTTTGCAACCAGACACTAAAGGGTCGAGGAATAGTTACACAGGCTGTGTTTCGGATGTTATAGGTATATGTAAGTATTATATTCATAAATACCTTGTATTACATCACTCGCAATAGGAATAGGTACGATTTTTCGGAATGTGAATAATTGGACATAAAATTAAATAATAATTGTATACTAGTGATATCATTAGTTGACTATAATTAAATTTTATCTACTCGTATGAAAAGTATATTTCTAAGATAGAATATAATTGTTATTTCATACGTAAATAAAACAATTATAAATCTTCAGTCAGATATGGAATACACGTGTATATATTATTGACACAAGTCAATCCACGAAGAAGACCTCTCGAAAACCTGAATTGCAATTGGTTTTTAGACGAAGCTAGGGCTGAATTTCACACTCTGTATTTTTACAGTAGGAAAGCTATTCCACTATCGCTCATGACGTAAACGATATCGAACATACATTGACATTGAGAATAATTGTCAGAGCCAAGGATCGTCGAAGCACTGTAAGTCGAGATAAAAATAATCGGACGTTTTTCCAATGCATATTATTACCGCTCTATTCCACCTGTTCAAACTTTGATCGCGAGTATTACGTGCGAAAGAAAAAACTGCTTCTCATTTGTGCGAATAGCAGGTCGATTATTCATCGGAAGATAACTAAAAAAAGCGGCTTAAGAGGATACAGCATTTTGGAAATTTCGGAAGAATTGATTTCCGCGGAGAATTGCTGTCTTTCAAAATACCTTTCGGTGTTGAGTGAAAAAAAAGAACGGCTGTAGTGAACAGCGTCGAGTAAATATGCCCGTCGACGAGTTTGTTTGACACCGATTACAGGCGAAAGAATAGAATAGCTTACATCGGATATCGAGCTGTTTGCCAATCGTCGTGATGTTTCATAAACACAGCAGTTACCTGTTGACTCTATTTTCCTTGTTTTATGACTCCGATTTCCTTATGCATACGTCTGTTCCACGCCTTACTGCCAGTGGAATACATCATGTTAGTTCAAAGCCACCTCTGCATACTTTGATACTTCGCTATGTCTCGTGATCTGATTTTCATCGGGCCATTGCTGTTCCTCTATCTCCTAATTGCGCACAGTGTTCGATCAGGTAAGAAAATGTCACGTGTACCAATCAACGGGATATTCGCTATTGAAGACAATCCGTTTAGCAGAGAAATAATTTCAATGAATATGCGAAGTCAGAGGGACAGTAATCCGCGTGAATTTGAAAACCGATCTTATTTTCCTGACAGGAGATCAGACGCACGTGAATTCCCCAAAAGCATGCGATTCAATGCATTGCGAACGCGGACAGGACTGCGTGAGACGTAAATTCTGGTGCAAAAATCCACCCTGTCCGAGCATGATATACTGTTCGAAAACACCAAGAGGTAACTTGAGGCCGACTGGTTCAAACGTCGGTCTGATAACTCTTCAAGAAAGCAATAGGGATTCATAAATTTATTAAAGCCGACAGAATCATGAGTAGTCGTTTTCAGAATCGCGAGAAGGGCCGATGACCTGCAGATCCGTTCGGTGCAGCAAAGGGTATATTTGTCTCGTCAAAGTCCACCGTTGTCTATGGGATCAGAGTAATTATATCCTCTCAGAATTGGGTCATGTGGTCTCGATCGATCAAGATTGATGACCGTGTAAAAAACTGATCATGAATGTGTCTAGGATGTGAGCAGCAAATAGCAAGATGCGTTTCCGAGCGGGAATATCACGATGGTCCAGCTTCATGTGCAGATTTCCATTGCCCATCTGGACAACGGTGTATCTTGAAAGAATCTTTGTGCTCTTATCCGCCTTGCAAGCTGCTCAAAAGCTGCGCCAAGACCAAAGGTATCGTCTAATTTCCGAGAAATTTATCTAACAACGTCATCATCGGTTTCCACGTTTTTTCTTCTAGACATTCAAATGTGGCACAACAGATGCAAAACCCTGGGATGTCCTTCGGAGTACGAATGCTTCCTGAGAAGACCGTCAGACAGTTGTTCCTCTGCTAATACGTGCAAGCATACACCCGACTGCGCAGTTACTAATGGTTAATTTCAACCTTGTTGATATTTACTCGATTTCAGGACATTCTCATGCATATTTCTTCCCCAGCTGAAGAAGTCTCGATGAGTCCGAATTGCCAAGGTTGGGTTTGCCCACGACATCACAAATGCTCTGCCCTAGTCCCAGTTTCCTGCGGCTACGGCGATGACGTTGAAAGCTGCCGAGTCAACCGCACCTGTCATGGGCCATCGGAGAATTCCGAAACCACAGAGTCTTCATCTGCTAGACTGTTTCTCCGGATGTCTACCACTGGCACTAACATCCGGGATGCTTACACACATGAATCCATTTCTTTCAAGCCGACTCCAATTACAACTGAGAGTTATCACCAGGAATTTGATCACAACTCTCATCCTACGAAACGGACAATTCCATCAAGTCCTAGGCAAGCGTTAGATCCTTAACGTTATTGAATAAGTTTACCAGTTGGATTGGTGTTCGCGAAAGATCATGCGTTTGAAGATTCTGGCTCGAAGTTTCTTAGGCAACTCCATTGACTTTTCAGTGACGGTAGTTGCAGCCCGAACAAAAGTACCTGGGGCATGCAGCTCGAAGAATGGAATCCAGAAAATGGCAAAATCTATCGGGCTCCGGTCTACGTCAGATCTCCCGTAAATAGAAATGGCACTGAGGCAGGGGAATCTCAAAGCGAAGAGAGGCCCACAGGTAATTCGATCACGGAGTGGCTCGACCATCTTCGCTTGAAGACTGGAGTGAACGCCATCAACGTTTGGGTAAAGCAGGCAGAAGAGAATAGGAAAGACGGAGTAAGTGGTTATTCGTTCAAAGTAGCTTTGCACGGTTTGAACTGCTGGTCAGCTCGATGATTACGCGTGAACTTTGAAACCCTGTGGTGAGCTGTTGCAGAGAAAATTTCGTTGTGCAATTTCAGCAGTTCAACGAATGGCTGGCAGCTGTCAGAGCTACTCTAGGACCTATTCGATTCGCAGCCTGGTTAAGGGAGATTCGGAAACTGACCTCCGAGTATCCAGCCTTTCAAAAATGGCTGGCGACCAACGAGGCAGCGCCTCCATCAACAGAGCATCACACTGCGAGAGGAAATGACCGGAAAGCAAAATTGGGAGTGGATAGAAAATTGAAAACCACGGCGAGTCTTGGAATATTGGTACTCGTTCGTTCTCAGAGATTTTTCAACATTTCTTTGATGCTGGCTGTCTTCTTTATCAAATCTGTCCAGAGCTATCTTGTATTTACTCCAATATAACACGCGTTATAATTTTTAGACGGACTTCCATCACGTGCATCGAAAGGTGCCGAATACACCGCCGAGAAAAAACGCAGGGCATCCAAGGATCAATTATGGACAAAATCGTGGCTATAAAGAACATCGAAATTCCAGCCCACCAGAGTTAAGGCACACGTCGCCAACTTGGTACATGATACATGATCCTTCAGGCCGTCTGCAGAAGAATGGAGACAAAACCAATTCAGACCCGACTCAGGACTACACAGTCAATCATTCGCCGCAGCTCGATCATGAGACTGACGAAAATGTTCCAAGTCCGGAGAACCCCGTTGTCGAATTGTCCAATCAGCGAAACGGTAGTGTCAGCAATAACTCGAAACTTGACTCTTCCATCGACCCAATGGTAAAACTGCAGGGAAGCGTGTGGAACGATTCAAGACTGCAGGGAGAGAAACATGGAGCGGATGATTTGACGACCGGAAACGACAGTACTCAGATTCCATTTGGATTCGGTGAGTTGAAGCCGAGGATTAGCGATCAAATTCGAAATCGCAGCGGACTTAATGCGTCATTTAATAAGATGGGAGACCCTGAATGGCATTTCGACCCAGAGAGATCCTTCGTATCGATTGACCCTAGGCAGTTTACTGAAAAAGATCAAAGAGAGTCTTCGCGTGCTTCGGGATCCCCGGAAGCTAGGTCACGTCTATATTACCAGAGCCCCTACGAATTGGATCGAAAAATCCCAGAGGCTGTATCAAAGAATCTGACCAAGATGTACACCTTGTTCACCCCCGTCGCAGACGAGCCTTATTTCATATCGGCATGGAATTCCGCGCGAGTTCTTGACCCCGAAACTAGAACTTACTACACTCTCATGGGGCTGTCGCCTGAAGCTAATGATCGTATGCCAATGATCGGATACCCGCTCGTAGTGTCTAGGGTCTCGTCTGTCAATCAAGCCAACGTTTTTCCCCAGAATGCAAAAGATCTATTCCACATTTCACGGGATTTTAAATCTAGTGCAGATCGAGGTAAAATGAACGTCCTGAACCCCTGGAACCGGGTTGTGCAGTATCAACCATCTTCACGTCGACCAGTTCCACTGATACAAGATTCGGACTACCCGAGTCTTGGAGAACGGAGACAACCGATTGAATCAAAGAGTCGACAGGCTTGGCCACAGGCAAAGAGTCAAGAGCGAAATACTCAACAATCATACTTTGGCGGGCACGAGCCTCGCCCAGCTTCCGCACCTCTTCAAAACTGGTATCCATGGGATCACAGAATACCAGACTATCTTTCAGAGGTCAGTTACGACTCGACTTTACCCACGAACTCGTATAACACGGGATTCACCGACTTGGAAGAAAACATCAAGGAGTACGATGGCACTCTGGGTTCCCAGGAGTACGTTGACGCCTATGTGGACGCCATTGTAGAGGATGTTTTATCGAAGATCATTATCGGTGAGAAATTACAGGATGAGGAAATCCCTGGTTCATTATCTGAGGACGTTCGAGCCGCGACAAATAAGAGATTGGAAGAAGTACATATCGTTGATACTGTTTTTCCGGGAAAAAATACCTTGAAGAAGGTCTTTAAGGACGAGAAGCCCCGCAGTAATTCTCACGTCTCAACCGCTCGGTCAATCAAAGACGCGTTGATTGGTGGAAATGAAATGACGACAACTGCCACCCCACATTCATCGATGGAAACTGACTATCAATACGAATGCGAAGACAGGGAGAGGGATCCAGCTCAAACGATGGAGATGGAAGAGGTATTGGATTCAATATTGAATTTTGGAAGACGTCAGAATGACAGGGCTTTAAGGTTTGATGATTTTGTTTCTTTTTCTCTTATTGTTAGAAGAGTTCGGTATTTGAAGATGAGGGGACGACGGGCTACTCTGCAGACGAAGAGCAGCAGAAATATTTCGAGGGGATTGCAAGTCATCAAGACTACTACTTCGAGGACCTTGGCACGAATCCAACAGACTACGAAGACGAAGAGTACGACGAATCCGCACCGAAAGAAGATCATGAAGAAGCAAAGCTTTCCCAATTTTAGAGATACATAATGCTATTTTGATGTCGTCGTGTAATTTCCAGTTACCTATTGTACGCATGTAAATAACCTGAACGTAATCGAAAGTACATTTAATGCACCGTATGTAAATCTCTGATTGTGAGAGCACAGAAACATTCCAAGAGCATTTCATAAACGTATCTGCAGTGTTTTCGCGTATGTCCCAATGACTTCAGTGAAAGACACATTTTGATTACCGAAATTTCCGCTTTAGCTCCTCACGACGAAATATATCTGGAGGATTTTAAAGCTGCTTATGTATTTCAAAATTATTATTTTATGAATCGTGGCATGAACATTTTGATTTCAAGATGGCCCTAGCACCTCTTAAAATTTTTAGATATGAACCATTGCAAATGAGCCCGGAGCCCGTTAGGATTTACGCAAGCAGGAACCCATTTATTTTGAACTCCCGATTTGACTTTCAATTGATTCGTAGCTTGATACAAAATGCTGTGATTAGCACTCCGAATATCGAACATAATAGCCCGCATTCAGTTTTGCAAGCTTATCGTTATTCTAGTTCAGACGATCTATTGGATACGTGTGTCTGGTTCGACTAAAAAATACGTGCGAAGAAGGCGGCATAAGTGTCGTTGAAAAAGAAAGAGAAAATGTTGCATATTGCGCATAAATTTGAAACACATTGCGACGGTCATATATTCCCAAAATATTATAGTGATATTACAAATAAATGGTAATAATGCCGTAAATGAGCTTTCTAAAACCTTTTAGAAACTTTTCGAACGTAAAGCGGAAAATCTACAAGGTCGTTACCTTTGCGAAATGTATCAGTGCTGTTCGGGATCATTTTGCAATTTTGTTTGAAACTATACCGAGTAAGTACTGATCGGTTTTTTATAGCATCAGCAGGTATACATGTAACGATTATGATGATAAAACGGTGAAATTATTGCAAGGAATTCTGTCCCCAGAAACGTTGAGCCTTCTGAAAAATCAATCTACGTTTACAAAATGTGTTTCAGGCATCCCATAACTTGAATTATTTGGGTGCTATGGATTTGTGTGCCCGCAGATAGAAATTGTCAGAAGATTTGCTTATCGGAAATCAGTTGTAAAAGACTTTAATTGATATTTAATGAACTATTCACTTGTTTGTACGATTGAGTTCCAACTCTTAACTCAACACGAACCTCCTGAATAGATGAATTGTAGTTGTCTAAAGGATCTCAGGATCCCGATTACAAGTCAAAAACCTGAATTTTCAAAATGGTGTTTGAAGGAAACGATTAAATACAACTTGATACTTCAGGCGAAGAAGTATAAAAGAGATCTGAGACATTCTGGGTTCGGAAAGAGTGAGGAGAAAGAAAAAAGAAGGAAACTAATAAACGGTTCGCAAAACTGAAAACCCGTATAATTCAAGCGAAAGGGTTCAAACTTACTATTACTAGCATTCCGCATTGCTACCGTTGGCCATTCATCAATTGAACACAACTTCAATGCTTGAAAAAGTAACGGACTGCGTAATGGTCAAGATTTAGAAGGTAGAAGAGCGAATATCATAGGTACAACAAGTGTAGTATTTTCACTATAGAAATATCCCTGAAAAAAGAAAACTGAGTGAAAAATATTTTTTCAGTTGAAACAAGTTCAAAAGTTTCATTTAGGCTTAAAATGCGCCTGTTAAAATTTCAGCCGTTAATATTAGCATTTCGAAGTTCCGCATCGCACTTTTCTAGTTTCCATATAAGAATAACATAGGAAAATTCTTTTCATCTTCTTCTGATTTTTATAAGTACCTAACTATGCGTTGTACAGAAAATCTATGAACATGTTTTTGTATGGAATTGAATGCACTACAAAAAAGGTCTCCTGGTCTTTTTCGATAAATCTAACCGTTTCGAAGTTTCATTGGCGATTCTGGTCATTTAATGGCAAGACTAACTTCGAAACTGTTCGACTTATCGAAAAAGACCAAGAGACCTTTTTTGTAGTGCATTCAATTCCTTACGAAAATATGTCTGTTGATTTCCTGTATGACGCATCGTTAGGCGGTTATCAAAATTAGAAAAAGATGAAAAGAGTTTTCCTATGTTATTCTTATATGGAAAATAGAAAAGTGCGATGCGGAACCTTGCAATGTTAATATTAAGGGCTCGAATTTTGACAGGCATATTTTTATGCCTGAATAAAACTTTTGAACCTGTTTCGAACAACAAAAAAAATAAATAAGAATTTTTTTTAGAATCGCCCTACTATATGCGCATCAATCCGTGCCTGGGACTTTCACGAATGAGACTATACGTCATACGTATCTTTTCCTCCATATTACATGATCGTCAATGCATATCGACGTAACAGGTATATTATTTATTACTTGGAAACAGCTTTCCACCTTGTCATAGCCTCCACGAGTAAAGTCACTCAACATTTGAAGCGAACGAATTTCCTCCCATTCCATTTCGCTTATCCCGCGATAAGTATTACTCACGCTGATTGTTTGCCTCAAAAATTAGTATGCAAAACAGCAAAGTGTCCACCTGTTGCTCGAAGTCAGTGAAAAGAGTTGACTTAGATTGTCAGTGAAATGTTATTGCCGGTAATACAATACACTGCATCCTAGAATATAACAAGCAGTTGTCGTGAAATAGAGTACTCGCAGTTATCTAAATACTTTTGTTTAAAAAAATACAAACACAAAATACTCAAATAATAAAAAATAAAAACAGAATAATTAGGTCAAATGTCTAGAGTGGTTGTATGATTATAAGTGACAACATTATACAGCTGTTACTCAGCAGTC
The DNA here is from genome assembly GCA_944452935.1 of Rhogogaster chlorosoma. Lineage (NCBI taxonomy): Eukaryota > Metazoa > Arthropoda > Insecta > Hymenoptera > Tenthredinidae > Rhogogaster > Rhogogaster chlorosoma. Next base: position 13,305,585 of record OX101805.1, on the reverse strand, counting down.
AAGTATAATGACGTTACATACATAGCATCAAATTGTATTTCTTGATTATCAAGCAACTATATAGCCTTCACCAAGGTCTTGCGGTAAAAATGCTCACTCGTTCCTATTTTACGGTAAACACAGTAGAGAAAGATGAAGAAAGACTGAAATAATGCCATTTCAATCGCGATTCCTCCCAGACGAAAAGAGGGAAAGCAGCAACAAGGAAAACATATCGCTGTAGGAAATAGGATCGTTTTTAAATGGGTTTAGGAATTGCGGTAGAATAGTCGACACTATTTTACAAACAGATCAATGGCTATTAGTAACTAAACAGCAACTAAGCAGAACAGTCCGATACAGATGTGATTCGAAACTGACTACACCTAGACTCCAGCGGGAAGACCAAGAGTTGATATTTCCCTTGGAAATAGAATTATGATCTTGGAAGTCGTGATCGTGGAAATAATCTAGTGCTATAACAGTCTGTGACACTGTGAACGAAGTTCATTCAAAGGCAATCATGAATCTTGAATTTGAGACCCTCGGATTGCGTTTCATAATTTAGCACAAGGTGATACGTTTAAGTGTGATAGAAATACACGATAATAAAGCTCTCGTAGATCCTAGTAGCAGTTTATTTCAGGATTCGTCGTTCGATAGCCGCGGGTTTAAAGGACAAATAATTTACGAAGAACTCAGACGGTGAATAATTAACGAAGCTATACCATACTCAACAACAAATGAGTATTAAAGGGGTCGCCTTAAGTGGACAGAAAGTAACGTACAGCTTTCTCCGTTACGGTCCCTCTCAATTTACTACTTATGAGGATCAATCGCGATAAGAGAGACCTTCCCGTAGTCAATATTTCAAACCTTTGAACAGTTACGTTTCCGTTATATGGCGCTTGTCACTACCCCGATACGTCGCAGACAGTTATCTTCCGGAAACATAACAGGAAGCTTCTGGAATAATTATACTTCAATAGATCGTGAGTGCAATCAGTGCCCGGCGAGGCTCGAACCAACCTATCAGATATAGCCCAAGAGCCAGAGCAAAAAGAATATAGGTTCCTCGTGCAATCTTCTGCTGAAGCGATTTTCTTGTTGGAACATGTTCAGGAGCGTCCCCTGAATGTAAATTCAAGTTAGCGGGCCGGGAGGGGCTTGTACGACAAAAATAGTGGAGATCATTTTCGTAGATAATAACATTCTCTACAACTTTTGTTTGAAACTTTTTCCTGTATAACGTATAGTTTTTTTATTTGAAGCGTGATAAACTTTTCAATTTTTACTTTCCTCGCCAACAGTTAACTATATGTATGGAAAAGTTTGCCGCGCTATAAATGAAAAATCATGCACTGTACAGGAAAAAGTTTCAGATAAAAGTTGTAGAGAATGTTATTATCTACGAGAATGATTTATACTTTTTTTGTCGTACGACGCACGGTTCACGAGATATTTGATAACACGTGGTTTCCAAGACGGCGGCTGACTCACAAGCCCCCCAGTTCCGCCAAGTTGAATTTACATTCAGGGAACATCCCTGAGCATGTTTCAACAAGAAAAAAAAAGTTTCGGTAGAAGATTGAAGAACAAAAATACCCGGCTCTTGGTCTAATACTGATACGATGTTCTATCCATCAGCGTAGCATATATCTATGCTAACGAGAAAATGTAGGCAATTAGAGATTCAAAAAGCACCGGATCAGATCTCGTCAAGTCAATTCTAGGAAACACGAACGACATATTTAGCGAAAAATCATAAATCCTTTCTCTATATAGGTAAATTCATAGAATAGCAAGAGTCATTCAAGTCGAGGCTGTTTTACCACATGTAACGTAGACTCTGACTAAACTTATGATTGTTTCAACGTTTCAACATTGATTTTCAACGGTCAGACTTCAGAACCAGTACACAGTGCTTTAGATTAACAACTACCATCGCAACTTTGATACAACGTTCTATATAGTACAACGTCAAAGCTATAAGGATCAAATGAACCGATCGAATTTCAATAGTTTCTGCAAAATACTTACGAAACTATCTCGGAGTCGTATATAGAGTTGGTATGGAAGACGGTAACGGTCAACAAAAAGTAAGAGATTTCTTGCAGGCTTACTGGCCAAGTCCTTCGGGGATAGAAGAGGTAGATAAAAGTTTGGTCAGTTTGGGTTCCCCAGGGTCAACGTGTAATTGATCCGAATAGAATTTGCGGCAGTGAGTCTTTCGTCCATTCCCGTTTTTTCGCTAACAAATTTATTTACTAAGTTAACGCATGATACTTCCAACGTATGAGACATACGCGAAACATGAGAGCTTTTGTCAGCGTTAATAGCAAACTATGCTGACAATCAGCCTTTCTCGTATTCGACCTGAAATTAACCGAGCCAGTGGTTAGAATTGGATATTTCGATGCTGGACATTTTTGACAGCCAAAAATGATGGCAGATTTTGCACGAACAGAATGGCTTTCGAAAATCAGGTATGAAAAGTGTAGAGAATACTGCTGGAAGAGACTCGGCCACCTTTAAGTTTACGGCAGATAAAAAAGCAAAGTTTTTTTTATACTCGTGTAATGTGATTTGTGAAATGGAAGGCTCTGCCTATCTATTCCCTGGAGATACACATTGAATAATCTCATCCTTATACTGCGAACCCAAATCATATTTCAAAAGGATCAAGGCTTGAAGCTTGAAAGGAATTCTGTACTGTATTACCTACACTATACATACCCATATGTCGCATAATACCTGATCCTAGCTACCTTAATAAAATATGTACCATGTAGTAAAAGCCAGGTCTTACGTTAGCAAGCCACTGCCTTTCGAGGCTAGATAAAGTCAGAATAAAAGCTGCAGTCTCGTAAAGACTGATATGTGATATCAACCACTGGTAAGACTTTGAACTCGTGTTTTTCTTTTTCGAGTATTCAGAACAGAGATGAACAGAAATCGTTTCGACACTGTAGCAAAAATTGCCAATAGCTTGAATTAGATTTTTTATTTCTATATCAAGTTTTCAAATCGAATACAACTTTTTATTTCTCATCGACGTGGTGGGGAAAAAAGTATATTGATTTCGGTCGAAAAATGACTTTCGCTAATTACAAAGAATCTTTACGGAATATCGCGCCTCGAATATCCTCAAAACAGGTTGGCAGAAAGATTGAGATCCATTCGACGAGCTCGCCCAATTACCTATCCCCGAAATAGCGAGATTAACATTCTAAAATTGACGGGATTTTGCATTCAGATTAAAAAAAAATTGGAATTCCAACTCGTGACTTGGAATCTGTGTTATTCTTCACATACTTGAAAGTATCTCCAGTAATTACATGAGTTTCTGAAGTGTTGGAAAGCGTTGTGAAATAACACTGCTTTCGTTTTTTTCGAACCCCTTACGATTGGATCGAACATAAGTAATGTATTTCCGGTTCTCTAATGCTGCCTTGACATCTCTTCCATACATTATGATGATCTAATCAAGCCGCGCAAGATCCCAAATGCAAACTCGATTTCTTCCGCTTCATCAGTGTCTGGTTTGGATTTTGATCAGGATCAATTCGTAGGGTAGATCCACGGTGAATAATCATCGACCCTGACATACGGGGACAGACAAAGCGAAAGATTTTCCTTCGGCGTTGGAATAGAAGCTGAAAAATCCGAAATGCTTGGTAATGCCGCAGACTTTCCGCTGACAAGACTTGGTCCGCCAAAATCACAGCGGTGACAAGAAACGGGATGGTGGAAGCCCCGACTGTGCGTGCGTGGAATATTCCTTGTCTCATTTTTCAGCTGATGGGATTTGTTGTTCGAGTCATTTCGCACGTTTGAACACCATTACCAATTAGATTTTATTTCGTTACTTGTCTCATACGTGAGGCGATGTTAGGGTCCTTATGGGGTCTGGAAAAATTCATGTTAGATACTGTCAAATCGGTTCCAAATAGTGACAAAAAAATTCTCCCAATTTTTTCAGATTTTTATTTTATTTCGCTAGTCTCCCTGTTTGAGCGGCAATTTTCAAATGATTGTATTTCAAGGTTGATCGTAGGCGAAAATCCATAATCTCGAATATTCAGTGAGATTCATCTTTTGTCTCGGTGGAAAAATCACAAATTAGATATCTCATGAGAATCCTGTGCTATTTAATTGAAAGGTAGCCCATTTTCATCGAAAACTATAATCTATTAACGAGGAACGAGGCTCCAAAAAGTTTCATGATACAAATCATCAGTGAACATCGTTGAGTTATTCCTGATTCAAAAAAAGGAGACATTTCTGCAAAAATTTCAACTCGGTGTATCGTGGATTTCATTTTGTACTTCAACGAGAACAGAGAGACGATAAGGGAATGAAATAAAAATCTGAAATTTTGTTGTCACTATTTGGAACCGATTTGACAGGATTCTACATGAATTTTTTTCAGATTCCATACAAGGACCACCCTAGACGATATATTATTCGTCTTTGAATGGCAAATTCTCTAGAAAATCACGATTCTAATAGGGTAGATGTTGAAAGTACACAGGGCGACTGTTTCTGAAGTATACATCTATAAGGCGTCAGTAACTATCGCGTAATCAATATAATTCATACTGTAACTGTATACGATAATATACTAAAGTTGGAAACTTGAGATAAGTGAGGACGTGAGGGTATAATGAGTAATCGGTAATTACATCCTATGAACCTTCAATAAAAGTCAAGTTCATCTCTTATGGCTACACCTCGCCGACTCTGCATGATTATAGAAGTTACTGGTATTACGCATGATCGTATGTGAAGACATTGGGTTTATAGCAATGTAATTTATTACCGTAATTGAAACGGTCAATATTGCCGAGTAAGAAAATAAATATCTTCCACGTGATTGAGAGAGCTGGAAATACCCGACTGCGCGAATACAAACATAGGTATAAGCTGTTGAACTCTAAGGATCATCGTATATACCAAGGTATATGTTTGTGCGTAGATTAATGAGATTCATATGCTTAAGACTATAAACCGTTATCAAAATATTGGTAATACGGAATCGGCTGAATATTTATAAGCCTGTGTGAGCACTGACTGTACTTAATTTCCGTGAAATATTTGGAAATATTCAGGAAAGCCTCTTATTCGGATGATTTGACCAAAATCGCACGATAATCTGTACTACGGAAATAAAGCTTCTGGTTTTTTAAAAATCTACTTGAATCTCTGCGAATTATATTCGCAAATGAGCCAGAAAAGTTTGAATTGAGAAATCTAGTATTCTCCATCTAGATTGTATATTAGGGTGATTCGTTTTAAGCGACTATTTCTTATTTTTTTCGCTCCCACACCAAAATATTGTTCTTTATGCTGAAAAAGAAATTCTGTGAAAATTTGAACCCTTAATTTTTATTCCAAGTACGTTTTTTTTTTTTAAATTTCAAAGTTTTCCCGTTTAAATACATAGGAAATTTAAGATTATTTTCTTCAATTTTCTATAACTTGACGGCATTTAACGCTATATAATAACCAGATTTTAATTCCTCGCATTTCATGTTAAAGTTCAGAGCTTTGAATAATAGAAGAAATCAGAGCATTGAAAAAACCGGTTCGAGTTGATCCCGAGAAATGATTGAAAATTGATTTATGATTTATACTCTGCGTGAATCACGTTGTTATCAGTTTTCAATAATCATTAAATTCATCGTGCGGCACTAAATGTTTGATACGTGGAACCGCCGTAGTGTTTCTAATTTGTCGAGGTACCGTAGATGAAGAACGAGGCAATCCGTTCAAAGCAAATGAGATTTGATCCGAAGAAGCATAGATCCGGGACTGGCACCAGCATAGAAAAGGACGAATGTCCTGTTTCTAGATACATAAATTCTTCCCAACATCTGATCGCGTGTTTGCCACTTGAAAGCATTGTCAGATACTAGGCGGGGTCAAATCTTGACCACTGGATGGTCGATCATCTGATGATGCAATCGGGAATTCCACCATTCGCCACGATCGCTTATTTCTCATTGTAATTAGTTTCCTGATTTATTACAGAAAAATAATAACTTTTTTTTGTCGTTTGCAGAAACCAGCTTCATTCCGATGTTAGAAATTATCGAATAAGTCACAGGCGTTAATTCAAATCAACGAATGACGCCATTAAATACAATTTTTACTTTTCATCGCCTAGCTGGCGATAGAAGAAAAGTAGAGAGACTTTTGCTAATTTCAAAGAATCTTCACATTTTCGACCCTCTGACATCCGAAAACAGATTTTCAGAACATGACCAGTAAATTTCTGATGATCTCGGAAATTGTTACATGAAAAATTGCCATATATCCCATTGAATTTGAACGTAAATGTATAATATCACAGATGATGCTCATTTTTTTTTCTTTTTTTTTTTTTTTTTTATTAAATAGAGAATTTTGATTTTTCTAATCAGTTGAATTCCTCGTTGCTGTGCGGACGTTACTGAGAAAACATAAAAAAAAAGGGCATACTGAAATTTTACCATAGCTTGTCAACAACTCGAACTATTTTGCCTGGAATTTTCGAGCAAATCAAGTAGATCCTAAGGGCAAAAAAAAAAAAACGACGAAATCACATCTTTCCGTCGCTTCTCATGCTCAGTAATTTCGGAAATAATTTGAGTGATACACATTTGGCAGAAGCTCGTTTTTGCGCGTAAGAATCACCATAATAAGTTGTTATTTCGTTAATGTACAACTGAGTTAGGCGGAGTTGAAAATGTGGTATTTCGCCATAACGACTAGAGCGATATTTCTGGTAACAATTTTTTGAGGGTCTGTTACCGCTGGGGTCGTTTCATGTAGAGGTAAAAAACCCAAAAGGTCTTTCACCAAAAGGTCGTGTCCTTATATGGGGGTCTGGAAAAATTTCACGTAGAATTCACGTCAAATCGGCTCGAAATCGTGACAAAAAAATTCGCCCCAATCATCTCACGTTTTTATTTCATTCCCTTCGTCTCCCTATTTTCGTTGAAGTACAAAATGAAATCCACGATACACCAAGTTGAAAGAATATGATCCTGACATATCGGCGATATTACGTCAGGTGACATCTACGCATTTTAAGTGACTCTGTCTTCCTTAGGACCTTATACTCCACCCTCAGATATCTAGCTTCGGTAGCGGTAGCTTCGTCGGATGACGGGAGGACTTCTAGGTCCTTCGCGCACATCTCTATACGCCGTCTATCCGCGGGAGAGAGCCAAAATGATCCTCGGTACCGCTAGGATGCACCTCCTTCGACGCTTTCTGGGCGATTCAAAAGAAAAAAAAAATTTGTTTTTTTCTCTAAACAGACTCAAAAGTTTCGTTTTGATGTCAAAATACGCCTGTCAAAATTTGAGCTCTTAATATTAATATTAAGAGTGTCCCCATCGCACTTTTCTATTTTCCATAAGAATAACATAGGAAAAATCATTTTTGCTTATTCTGATTTTTGTACGCTACAAAGGACTGCTCAAACAGTGAATCGCTATACATATTCTTGTAGAAAATTGAACGCTCTACAAAAAAGGTCTCTTGTGATTTTTCGATAAATCTAACCGTTTTGAAGTTTCTTTAGCGATTTTGGTCATTTAATGGAAAGACTAACTTTGAAACTACAAGAATATGTATAGCGTTTTACTATTTCAGCAGTCCTTTGTAGCGTACAAAAATCAGAATAAGCAAAAATGATTTTTCCTATGTTATTCTTATGGAAAATAGAAAAGTGCGATGAGGACACTCTTAATATTAATATTAAGAGCTCAAATTTTGACAGGCGTATTTTGACATTAAAACGAAACTTTTGAGTCTGTTTGAAGAGAATTTTTTTTTTTTTAAATCGCCCTAATGCACACCGTGCAGCAGTACTCGCTGGTCCTCGTCTATTCCTTCCGTAGTACATCCACGGTAGTGGATGTCTCGTCCGATTTACATAAGTTATTATACAAAATAAAAGCATGTTAATTAAATTCAATATTTTCCCAACTGTTTGCCAAATTCCCGGAGTTTTGCGCTGACTAGAGGTCTCTCGCATTTCCCAACCTTGTGACGGCATCACTATAAATGCAACGTACCGTGTTATGAAAAAGCCTAATTGTCAATTCGAAGAAAGTCAACGTGATATTGATACTATAGACAATAGCATCTGATTTCAAATCTTTTTTTTTACGAGGAAGGAATTTTTGTATAAAATAATAATTGTATAATGTTTTCTTGGCATGAGAATGTATTTTATTGTGGGTGATAAAACTATGCCCGCAAAAAACGGCCCTTTTAAGGGCCACCGTGAAAAAGCAAAGGGACGATTTACAGACAGCGGAATTCTTCATTCCGTTCTCAATTTCGTTTATAAGTTCATTGGGTAGATGAATTTCATGTTGAAATAACTTTTTTTTTTCAATTATTATTATTTTTTTCTTTTTTTCAATTATAACGTCGTAGATTATCCATTTAAGGGTCCTATCCTGTTTTTACACGTTGGTATAACGCAACTAAGGGTAAGGTTTAGGTGGTGAAATGAATTCGTGTCGGTTTCACAATGTTTATGTTTTATTCTCGAAGTTCGGTTGCTGATATAATAAGATTGGTCCGTTGGTTGAAAAAGTGGATAGAAGAAGTGATTGTTCGATATTAGAATAAATAGATATGAAGGAGGAGGTAGGGATGGAAAAAGGAGAGAAGAGTAAGTTAGCGACAGAATAGAATAATGAGGAGAGGTCGGTTGTAAGCAAGGTGGGGAAGCAAAAGTGCAGATGCAATTTTAGTATGATTTTGAGGAGCAGAATGGACTCAGGAAGTCAGGTGTTGGGTAGCACATAATAGGCGAGGAATGGCTATGCCAGGACGTAACAAAATGAAAAAAAAAAACTGCAAGCTGAAAATTTTATGATTTCCTTGTGCCACTTTGATGTATTTCCGGTAAAAATTTCAACACGATTCGCGTGACCCTTCAAGTAGAAAAAAAAATGAAATTACATACTTTCAAAGTTTTGATGACTTGATAATTTCGAAAATAATTTAAGTGCCACATATTTCGAAAGAGCTCATTCATGCGCTCGGAATGCACTATATAAAGTTATGATTATGATTATGTTCACGCATAGCTGAGATACGTGGAATTTAAAATGTGTAAAATTGAATTTTCGCTATAATTATAACGGCGATATATATATTGTGCCAATTATTTTCATCCTCTGTTACTGTTGGGGCCATTTTATATTCTAACAAGGAATCTAAATCTGCATTGGCATCAAATTCGATTACCTGCATCGGCCAAAAACCGGCCCGTTTCACGTGAAATACCCCATATACATATATATATATATTTGAATTTATTTCGAACCATTTGAAGCTTGCCGAAGCATAAGAATTCGAAAATACGCAAAATAAGGACCAACTAATACCGGAGTGCACGGCAACGGATAGTAGAACAGCCCCCCCAGCCCCCTGTACCCCGGCGATTCACGTGTTGCAAGTTTGCACATCATGCAATTTTGCAAAATAAGCACCTAAACTGCGAAAGCGATTTCACATGCCGTCCAGGCGCAGTCTCCTCTCGTCAGTTTGTTACAGAACAACGAACGGTCAAAATGTGCCAAAGAATGCTTGCAATCCTCGCCGCGTTTGTATTGGTGTTTTTCACAGACGTGGAAACTTGTATGCAGGCATACGAGGAAAATGACGATAACAGCGCCGAATGGTCGGCGCTGTACAAATTAACACTTCACGACAGTATATGTATACGCGAAGAGACCATCTCGTTAGCGGAAAATTGGTGGAAAGGGCCGCTAACAAAATTGTACGACACCGCCGAGTGGGATTACCAAATGGTTTGTAAAACTCTCATTATCCTGATATTTATAAGAATAAAATCATGAAAGGGCGATAATCATAACAATGGAAAGAACTAGAAATATCTGTACAATTTTGAAATAATTCATTCATCTAATATTCATTGATTATTATTTCGCGATATTCGATTCATAATTGCCTACCTTCGCAAATGTTATTCAAACTATATCATGCACGTTCGAAATTTTCTTTTTTTTCTCGGTTAAATGTTTCCTTTCCCTCTGTGCATTATAATCTCATAAATTCGTAAATCGAAAAACTTTACAACTGACTATACTATATAATATATATACTAGGGTGGGTTGAAATTTTTTTTTTTTTTTTCTTAGCTTGGGGGTAGAATTTGTACCTTATAAAAAAAGAAGATTTTTCAACAAAAAAAACATTTTTTTACTCAACGTTTTGAGGTGGCCCACTCGCTTTTTAAATAAATATTTAATCAAATGGGGTAGTTCCAACGGGAAATTCTTTTCTTGGTCCAAAATCGTGAAAAATATGTAAAACTTGTAGAATGTGATTTTTTTTTACTCAACTTTCGTTCTAATACGAAAGAAAGTGCATTTATTTTTTTCATTTTTTACTTAAATTACAAAAACAACGGTAAAATTTTTTTTCAACTTCTGACTTTCAATTGGCTTTTGAAGGGACACCCTGCAGATTCTAAAACGACCCCATTTGATTAAATATTTATTTAAAAAGCGAGTGGGCCACCTCAAAACGTTGAGTAAGAAATTTTTTTTTTTTTAAATCTTCTCTTTCTATAAGGTACAAATTCTACCCCCAAGCTAAGAAAAAAAAAAAAAATTTTTTTTTTCAACCCACCCTAATATATACCTACTATAACAAAAATTGACAGACCTTTATTTAAAAACTTGTCTCGTTATCACAGGATCATGAATGGTCTTGCTCGGGCGGAAGCTGCATCAGAGACGACTGCATCAATGCGTGGGACGGTATTGTTTCGCCGAAGGGCCAGAAGCTGGACAGCAAAGCGCCCGTAAGCGTGGTAACAAGAAAATACTGCGGTGTACATTACGGTCCAGCTTGTCCCCTCAGCACCCTCTGCGCATGGGTAAACCTAAACATCAGTGTGCGGTCCGACGACATCACTGGCGTTTACCGCGTCGCGGAGCCTACCTCGAAATTTCGAACAGTTGGCAACGTGAACGGCTGTTCGTACTCCGTAGGGACGCTCAGGACGCCGGTAGTGTCGGGTCTCACCGTCTTGACGAAGAACTCCGGTCCGACTATGGTCTGCAAGGAAAGCGGAAACGAGAGATACCCCGTGCTGGGGCGACTAGGCGACTTGCAGATACTCGAAAATGGTTCGTTCGTCTTCGACTGGGCGTCGATCGAGGTGCACACGGACTATTACAAGGCCCCAACCGTGTCCATGGCCAAGTCCTTCATGAAAACGAAGCCAGATCTTGCGTGTCGGACCTTGCCGTACGAAATCGACGGCTTCAAATTCATAGAGACATCGAATGGCGACCTCAAAATCGTGGACACCATGCCTGTCGATGTTACATTGACATGCGGCAATCCGCCGTCAGTGCATCACTTGGTCGAAGAATGCAACGACGTGGTTGTCGAAAAACATGGGATCAGGCAATCGAACCATCGGTTTCTGTTGTCGGCGCAGGCGTCCTCGATAGGCAAGGTGGGAAAGGTCCGATTGCGTTCCGCGTGCTCCAGACGAGACGACATCATTTTTAAGTGCGACAACGAAACGCACGTCTTCGAGATCGGCGCCGACGATGCGTGCTTCGATAAAGTCCACGGCATCGTGGACAAGACCGTCTCATGGATTTATGACGGGTATGTGGAAGAGCAGCACATGCTGGCGCAGGACTGGAGCAGCGGCTGGGGCCTAAACTCGTTGGTGAGTGGTTTGGCGTGGAAATTTCTGATCGGCAACCTCGGAGTCTTCGCGGCGTTGGCGGTAATCGCAGTGATGCTGATTGTTTGCGGCAGGAAATGAACGGTGAGTGATACAAGTACAATTTTGAAAAACTTTGCGAATTACTTGAGGGTAGGAAAGCAGGCGTAGATTTCGGCCCTGTTCTCAAATAGGCGACATTTCACTGATTACCATATTTTCACTCTTCAGGGTTCCGCAGACAATCGCATACACCAGGGATCGGCAGCCAACGGCCTCCAAATTCTTTTGCATCGCTCGGTACTTTGGATGGTGCGATATTTATATTGACGAACGAGTATGAAGTGTTTTATTGTTGGATAAGGGTGCGAGGGGCTATTCATTCTTGAAATCATTATGTCACTGTAGAAAGAAATCAACGACTTCAAAAAATCATTGAAAATCATCCTGAAATCATCCTGAAATAACATGAAATCAGCAATCACTGTGTCACGAGATTTAATGGCAGTGAATAGCCCCTCGTAAGGGTGTCTCATTTCTGGAAAATACAAAGATGATCAATAAGCTCGGTGAATATTAACCATTAACCTTAAGTTAATGAATATTTATGCTAAGGTAGTGAATTATAATAATTTGAAAAAAATGTGTAGTGACTTTCTTTTTTCAAAATAAGAATTACCCTTGTAAGTATGCAAAATAATTATAAGTATGCGTTTTTCATCATCGTTGATAATTTTCTTGAAAATATTGAAACATATTATAAAAAAAAAAAAATTAAAAAAACGCCCTCTGCTTCCTCTGCTCCACGCAGCGGGCGTTTTTTTTTTTTTGCCTGCGTGACTGAAAACAGTCACTTTAGGCCCGCTTAGTAGGTAAAAAAAAACGCGAAAATCGTGCATGTGTTACAAAAATAAAATTATTAACATTGCAATATAGTTTATAATTAATTGTTGAATATTAAAGTATTGTAATAAAAAAAAAATTGTTTTCGTATTATTGTTTTGAATATTTCATGTTACCTGTACCTACTTATAAAATATAATCGAATAAGCTTAGCTTCTGTTGTTTCAAGGGTAAAAACATTGAAATAAATCGGTTTTTAATGATTTTCAATATGGCGTACCTTTTTTATCAATTTGTGGATTTGAGAGGTTATTCTCCATCGAAGAAAATATAAAAAAAAATGAGTTTCAAAATTGTATACGGAAACGTTATCATGAAGAAAAAAAATTAATTTTGAGAAAAATTGCCTGTTTCAAACGGTTATTATAAAGATTTCGACTTGTTATTTTTTCCGGTTATAGCCTTTATACAGCTCTATGATGTGGCCAAATTTCATCCAAATCGGTCAAGCCGTTTTTGAGAAAAAAAAAATTTCTGATTTTCTGTTTTTTTCGATTTATTCAAAAACCAAAGTAGATAAAGATCTGAAACTTGCAGGATCAACGTATCTTATTAGTACTAACATACCCTTAAATGATGACCCAGATATCCTTCTGGGGCCCTTATCGTCCTTTATCCAGAAATATCTCCTTTTTTGAATCAGGAAAAACTTAACGATCTTCACTGATGATTTGTATCATGAAACTTTTTTGATCTTCGTTCCTCGTTAAAAGATTGTAGTTTTCGATGAAAATGGGTTTCCCTTTAATTTAATATAGCACAGGATTCTCATGAGATATCTAATTTGTGATTTTTTGACTGAAACAAAAGATGAATCTCACTGAATATTCGAGATTATGGATTTTTCGCCTACGATTAACCTTGCAATACAATTTTTTACCAAATATAGTGAATAAGCATGTTTTTGGGTCATTTGAAAATTGCCGCTCGAACAGGGAGACTAGCGAAATAAAATCAAAATCTGAAAAAATTGGGAGAATTTTTTTTCGCCATTTGGAGCCGATTCGACAGGATCTAACATGAATTTTTTTAGACCCCATATAAGGACCAACTTAGTGTAGGTATATGTACAACTCAAATCTCAAAACCTCCAAGCGGACGCCTCCGCTAACGGACGATTTTGGCTCGCACGGTGACTGTCTGCTATGCAGATATGTCACCGTACATGCATATTTTTTTTTTGCATTTCCAAATTGAAGATAATGTTTTTTTGAGTTAAAACCAATACCAATTATTATATTCCATGTTCAGTAGGTTTCTGAATTGGAAACTATTTTTTATCGACGAAAAACGGCTTGCTAGAAAATATACAATTTACAGAATTTTCGATAAAAATAATGCGCATGAATAATTGCCACACCTCCGTTCATTTTATAATTCTATTCTATAAAAAAAGAAATTTTCGTGAAAAATAAAAAACCGTTTCATAAAGAAATGCAAATAACAAAATGATGATTGCATATATTTAATAATATTTCCAATAATTACACTGGTTTGTAAGGTCATGAAAAGTTCATGTTTTTTTATTGTTTAACGTTTTATAACATCAGCCAATTTTCTTATCCTCGTTTTTGTTCCTGTTACAAGAAATGGAAATTTCGTTGTGTATTCGGACAACGACTTTATTATGCATTAATCTTGGAATATGACTAATGCATGGAGTATGACCAGTATAGTCAGAGCGATGTTTTTATATGAAAGTAGATCCAGGTTGAATATCTAGGGTAATTACTTAGCTATGCATAATACAGCGAGTTCTAAATGGTAATTTTTTCAATTAGAAGAAGAAGATGAAGAATTCCTCGAATGTTCGAATAATTACACACTAACGTTTTCAATCTAAACTGTTGATTATCAAGCAACTATAAATTCACATCCTTCGACGATGTATAGCTCTCAGCTCCTATCGTAATAATCCGCGAACAATTATAAAGCGAACGCTGGTAAGAATTTTTTATCAATTTTTAGAAAAATTTCTTATTTTCATCGATCAAATTAGAAAAAACTACAATTTCCCATCGAAAACTATGAAAATTTCCAATAATTGTCCAAATAATTCGCAGAAATTTTTAGTATCATTTTCAAACGATTTTTTTTACTGAAAACTTCGAAAATTTATAATATTATAACATGGAAATCTATGAAACATTCGAATCTCCCGAAAATTCGTAGAAATTCTAAGGTGTGAAAAAATGTCTACGTCCAAGGTAAATCCGAGTACAGTATGTCTAGTAATTACACGCCAGACCATTATGAGTGTGGAACAATGAATCGTGATGATAATTTTCAAGGAAAAATATGAATCTTGCTGCACTTTCGCTCAATTATTTTCTCGTTGAGGCCATGGTTCCTACAATGCAATTTTTATGTTTGAAAAACGACTAGCTGACTGTTTCAATTATTCAATCGAATGCATAGGACGAATTAATCGCCAATGAAATCCATTGGCTATAAGTAATTATGTATAATAAGGTCAGTCAGTCGTTGGCCTTCGTCGTTTCCGCAATAATTGAACAAATGAACAAAATAAAAAAAGGACAGAAAAAAAAAAAGAAAGCAAACCACGGCAGTGAATTAGAGCAAATATTCGACTGCGGAACACTACCGAAACAATTACGAGAATGATTATGTATGCTTACAACAGGATGAAGTACATTTTCGTATATACTCCAGGAATTATTTATCTTTATTCTGAATTTCAAGTCTCGGACGGTGAGGATTCCGAATTTGAATATCACCGACTTACAGTTTTTCAAATACGTATTTCCCCGAAATTCTACGTAGTCGATTTTAAAAACTTTCACTCGAAGAACATCAAGAGACGAAAATTCCGGATGCTAAGAATCCGGAAAGCCAAGCTTCCGAAACTTGAAATTCACACATGCATTTGTTCAGCGTTCGATAACTCGAACTGTATGGATCGTATGGAAAACAATGAGTGCACGTAAAATGACGTAGTTGTTGGAAAAAAAGTTTCAAAATCTCACCAATCACTTATGTCATCGAATTTATCGATGGATTTCCGTAAAAGGGGTTTCGTTTTGAATGAATTACTCTTATTGCCTTTGCGTAAAAAATTTTCGAATTTCCGGGCTTCCGGGAGTCTGGTCTTTCGGTGTTTTTAATTATCTGCATTCCGGCCTTTCGGAACTTCAATCTTCCTAACTTGAACGTTTCTAAAAACCCAAAATCTTCTCAATAGGAAATTCGTAATTTTCGCCGTTCCTAACTCTGAAAATTCGGAACTTAAGCCCGGCCCTTCCCAACTAGCTTCAAGATACAAACTTCCGGTCAATTTTTCTCTCGTCTACTTATGACCCTCACCTCACGTTCTAGAATCGTTTAACGGATATCTGCACTTGTTGCGCCTACACTGTATATTACTTTTATACCATCACCTAGATCAACGGCCCGTGATCCCATCTGCGGTCACGCCTTGATAAATCTCAACACATCGTGACCAATGTATTATATTACATGATATCCCGTAAGAAACACTAAATTTTTAATGGGTTAGGTAATATCGTTCCCAAATATCTACTGCTTTTGCTATTCCCACATATTTCACTCCACCGCAGAGTCTTAAGATCAAATTAACAATCCCTCGATCAGGAAGAGGGATGAAACGTTAAAGTAAAGAACAATATACGAAATATCTCAGGGTACTTCCGTTAAGTTCGGGAAAAACTGTCGATTCGTTTCAGTTTTAGTAATTTCAATTGTCTCAATTTCCTCGAATCTGACTATTCGATCAACGAATCGATGGCTAGCCGAGAATTTAATGTGATACGATTGGATCATGAGACACGAACATTTTGGCCCGTGCAATATTTACCGAGAATAATATAATATGCAGTATTTATATATTTCGTATAAGCTGCTTTCATTTTTTGTAAATTCGGAGTCTAATCTTTGACAGACATCCATAGGCGCCGGAGTATTTGAGAATTGGGTCTTCTCTGGTGTTAATATAACTCAGCGAGTGAAAATATCGAGTTAATTATAGTAACGCATGCACAGACCCGTACGTCTTGCATAATTTTCGTATTATAATTAATTATGAATTCCTTTCTCTGTTTAGAATTCAAAAATCCTTCCCACGTTCCTTCTACATACACCTATACAAGCCAGGAGTTACGATAATTCATGAAACGCATATCCCATGAGCACGAGTGCACCGAACCGAACCGAACTGAAGTTATACCAAAACTAACGATACCTGAGTGTCCTGAGTCACGCTCGTTTGAGCCTTCGATAAACATTATGCTTCGAACGTTAACTTACAAAGGTTACACTACGACCCTGCAGTCACGTTCTGATTCGAACAGATCGACTTGACGTGTGATATTCGATCCTGAAAATAACGGTGCAATTTTTTGCCGCTTTAATACGGTGTCCGCATTTCCCCACTCATTATATTCGACACACCTATTCGATCGAGGGCCAAAAACACTTCGCGGATCAACGATCGGTCAGAAATTACACCGAGACGTGAATCGAAGACGAAAAGTGATCTGGTCCCGGCCGACGACGTAGTGGTGGAAACGGCGACGGGACGCTCCTGGATATTACATCGACGATGGAGAGTGGTACCGGTGTAGTCTGTTGCTGGTCGTCGGTTGCGACGCCGCCTGGTCTGCTCCCACGCAGAAAGTCCAAGACCCTCGAAGGACCAGTCTCTCACTCTTCATCTTCCGTGAGAGGTTTATTCGCCCGAAAAACCAAAACCAAAACCAAAAACGGTAAGTTCGATCCTTCGCCTTCTTTCATTTCCAAATTGTTGTTCGATTGGAATTCCGCAGGAGGCTTCGAACTGTTCCATTAGGAATACAGATTTTTTCTATTTGTACATTGTACTAATGTCAACTACCTTTCAATCGGTTTTGCACTGTCACCAATAGAGTATCGAGTTCAATGTCTTTGTGCGCGTAGATGCGGTGAAATAT
The DNA here is from genome assembly GCA_944452935.1 of Rhogogaster chlorosoma. NCBI lineage: Eukaryota > Metazoa > Arthropoda > Insecta > Hymenoptera > Tenthredinidae > Rhogogaster > Rhogogaster chlorosoma. The sequence goes on along the minus strand of OX101805.1, from coordinate 13,288,032 downwards.
TGAGTATCTGTGCACATGCCCATAAGTATTGTAAATTGTTGGGTAACTTTGCGACGTGTGTATGTATGTACAGTACCACACGACAAAGAGATATTTTGCGATTGCGGATTTGATTGATATTCGAAACCGCAGGACGTACTTTCGAATTTCTTTAATTTCTCCCGAAATTTTATAACTTATTAAACGATGAAAACGTTCAAGTTCAGGAGTTCAAGATTTTTTAATACTTGGAAAGGTGAATAGGTCCTTAATCGGTTTTTAACATTTTACGATCGACACGCTCGACTGTTGTGTAAAAATATTCATCCTCATAAATCACGCCATTAGAAATCAATACGGATTCAGATTTCTCTTGTTCATCTCCTCATATCCTCTTCCGACGCTCAGGCATATCCTAATACCTGGCGATAACGAAATTACCAAACGGAAGGATAATGTGCCAATGAAATGTGAGGAAAAAGTGAAAGGATTCGCGTTTAGACCGCCTGAACTGCCCGATCGCAAACCCCAAGATTTACGACGAACAAATCGAGCATATATTGTTCTTGAATATTGATAATATCTCAAAACATACAAAATCACTTTCGAATCTATACAAGAACTAATGTGAGTATGGGCAATTATCTCACGGCCCAAGAACGTGAAATACAAGTATTTTTTGCCCGATCTTAATTTTTTTAATAATATACAAGACCTTGATCTTGGGAAAAAAAACATCTGAAATAAAACGCTCTCTTATTCAAAGGCATTTAAGTATATCAATTGTATTGTAATGTACTTTTTTCGTCGTATACGCGCAGCATATATATCCGATTAAACTAGTTGAGGAAATATAGCCTGAAAAGTGTAACGTTTCTTAGCTGATTGAGATAAACATAGTCGAACGAGATGATAAATAATTACAGGCCATAACCCGGAAAACGGTAGTTATATATATTTTGCGTAATATCTCGGCTTGAAATGAACGAAAAAAAGTTATTGACCTTGCGTTAAATATTCCCGTGTTATTACGACCTTAAAAATAAGTTCTGTGTGTATAATGTCCAGGCGAATTTCCGCTCAAATTTCAAGACACTGCACTCCGATCATTGCGCAGTAGAGTGACTAGGCGGATTCTTCACAATCGTATTTGAAACAGCTCTGTAGCCTCCTATATCTTCATGGAGCATCTTTTCCTTGACATATTCGGATAGCTGACGCGTTTGCGCCGATCCCTTTACATTCACTCCTTAAAACACTCACGATTTCAAATAACTCTTACTACTTGTGATTCCATGGACGTGAAAGGGGTCTGTGAATGAATTAAAATATCCATCGGGATCGGGTTTTCATACTTCGTCGTAGTCGCGAACTTCGGGTTCGGAATAACGGAACAAAACAAAATATACCGAAATTAACGTCAAGTTACATTCAACAATCTGCAAGATGACGCACTGTGAATGGACGAATAGCATCCACTGCAAAAATATCTAAGGTTGCGAAAAATAAATAATGTACTTCTAAAAAACGTCAACGCTCTCATTAAATTCCAAGTTCTGTTTCGATCGATAATAAGGTTTTCCGTCTAATTAACACTCGAAAGTTTACATCACGTTACCAATGTTCATATAACTTGGACTCGGTGCTCAGGGTTGTTTTGTGTCGTCTGAAATTCGTAATTCAAAACGGCGGACCCAATCCAAACATTTGAATTGTTCAAATATTCATGAATTAGGTGTCTAAATATTTGGAATTTGGAATTTCGGACCTTAGATTCGGAATCAACTACCGAAAAGACCCCCGAGCACCAAGTTATATGAATATTAGTAACACGATCTGAGGTTTCGCACAGAAAACTTTATCTCCGATTGGACTTTGATGACAGCCTTGTTCTCTCGAGAGGTTAATTATTCGACGTCATTACGAATGTCCATTTGTTTTACCACCATGGCTAACAAAAAATTCAATTCAACAATCTGCAGGCAACAACACGATCTTAATGAGGAATCAGTCCTTCTTCTTTCTAATACTAACAGGGAAAGAGTAAAGACTATCACAATCAGTTGCGAAATGGATACATAGATCTGAGGATATTTTGTAACTCCTTTAACATTATGCAAACATGCATTCCACGGTTTGAACCAGTTCGTAGAACCCCCGCATCTTATTGGGAATACTCAATGACTAAGATTCATTTCTTCATTAATGAAGGTAGTGAGACCAAATGAATCGATGTTGACAGATGATCCAATCGTGGATATTGAGATCGGAGTGAAAAGGCGAATATTATCGTTCACCAGAGTGCTCATCGACTTCTCTGAATGTATTATTCGCGAAAGTAAAAGTTCGTCCGCGTGGTGTACTATCTTAATATGAATGAGCGATTCTACAGTTTTATATCAACAGGAAATAGCCGGAATTCATTTAACGACCAATTTATTACTTATACGAACTGCACGGACTATCTACGCTGTGAATAGGATTTTATCTCTAAATCAGGAAGCGCTGCTCGTGTCCCAAATCATTCGCGACATCTTTCTCATGCATGTAACAATTAAAAAATATAAAAGAGACAACTTTCTTTTAGGCGGAAATTCTTTGACCTGAGTCATCTGATGCTCACACGTATTGTCTCATTACGAGTATGACCGTAGACCAGGAATCATTGACTCGAGACATAACTTTGGCAATAATATAGATAAATTTCTACCGTATATGAGGAAGCATGAACTGATTCCGAAAAAACTTCTAATTATATCCAAAAATGAGCTGGAAAAGTTCAAACTAAAGAGTTCGAAATTTGTGACACAAGTATTTGTAGATACAATTTGAGAAGATTTAAGCAGCCTTACATGCATAATCAGAGGTTTTTTTCAGAGCAGGAATTATTTCGCGATTTTGGCCAAACCGTCTCCACAGGCTCCCCTTAAGCTTGGGTTGATATTACCTACTCGTCGTGGTTTTCGAATCATTGAATCACATGAGATCCGTTCGACCGTAGCTCCATCGCTCTACCTATACTCTATCTACAGGGTTATCAATCATCTGCTATCATCCCATCCTCGCATTGATCATAACAAACACTTCGGCAGCCAGGAGCAAATAGTGAAGGAACTCGAAAGTGCCTAGTAATAGATAGGATTTAATTCACACTGCCTCAATGTTTAAAAGAGACGATCACGATTCAGCCTTCGGCAATTGGCCTCATCAAATTATTTGAAACTGGAAGCCAGAATATTTATCAGGATTTTGGGTGTCGAGGAGTAATATAAATACTCGACATTATATTGGTGTTTGAATCCAAGAAATCGGGCCAAATGATGAAGACGGAAGAGACGAGCAGAGGAATCATATTCATGTTCGAAAGTGAAGACGAAATTGATTGGCAAAATAATTGCAATTCGTAATTCGAAAGATTTGTCCTCTAGCACGAAATACACCTTTGACGTAGATGTAGAATCTTATCTGCGAAACTTTCGGCTTGTTGACCTCTGACAGTTTTTTAGCTTATCTGCTAACCAGCTATAATCGAGTCTGCGACAGAGGATTTAACTTGTTTGACCTTCTCTCTCCTGGGCATTGGGCTCAGACTCGATCGAAATCACAATTTCCTGGCGGGTTTGGCTTGTGGCTTATAATCAATCAAACCGTGAGTTCCACATTTCTATGCGGACTTCGTAGAAGTGTCAAATTTTTCTGATCGACTGATTCTCCGAATTGACAGCGAGGGACGCACTTGACGTTCAGAAGAATGAGAAGTAACACGTCTGTCGCTGTTTCCACTCCGGAATTCATCTCTCTCGAAATAGTTGTCAGAAATATCCCACTGTCCTAATTTCTTTTCGCAAAACGCAGCATTATCACATTCATAATTGTTACGATCAAAGGAGTTACACATTTCTTTCGAAATTATTACATGACGGACTTTTATAGCACTTGATCGATGCCTCGAGGCTAACTGGCGTCCGGATCCCTCTCTTGAAACGGTCTGCGTTAACTATACCAGCTTACGATTACGATGGCCAGTTGCTGCAGCCTCAGCAAAGTGATTTTCGCATGCTCTATACCAGCAGCTATAGCCCCTAAGTCAAGGTTACGTCGAACTTTCGAATATCAATTAACCGCGGACTCTAGACTGTGCGCGAAAATTATCGAAGGATCAAGTTATCCGTTCTAATAACGATTTATGCGTTCATGTATACCTGCAGACTCACAGCCGCACCGTTATTGAGGCAATATTTGGATGTTCAAAGATGAGAAAGACTAGCTTGATATATTCCTTATTTCTATAGTAAAAAAGCAGATTTACATCTTCGAGCTGAATTTCCATCCGTTTCCTCGCCTGCGATTGGTTTTCAAAAGTTTGCCAATTGTTTTCGTGGCTTGAGGTGAGATTTGCACTTTTATGATTGCATTTGATCCGTTCTACTTTGTGACGGATAAAAACCCTCTGATAATGCAGAGCAGCATCTCTTTCGCAGACTCGCATCAACATTAGTGTCTAAACCAAAAATTCTGCATTTTTTTTCTACTTTCACTACTCCAAACGTGAGTTTTTTCGGATTGCTGATTCAAGATCTGAAAGCGAAATGAAGAAATTCGAAATCGCCGATCCATTATAGCGAACTGAAATCGTAAAAATAAGACGTTTCGCGTTAAAATTAGCAACCGAAAATATTTGCACTAATCCAAAATCTAAATGTTGAAAAATTACCAAATTCACGTCGATGGCCACCAAGAACCCCGAGTGGCAAATATTCACGCGACTTGGTCTACTGTTTACAATTTCGATCCGCCATTTTGTATATTCATATCTTGACTTCAGATTGAAAATAAGCGACCCCTAAAACGGCTGACTACTAATGTTGACGTAAATCAGAGCGTGAATCAGTTGCCTTTTTCTAATGTTTCTTCGCCATATTAAATAATTAGCCCATCGTTTTGTATTTCTGTATTCGAACTCTACATCCGGAATGAGCAGCCCGAAAAACTCTCTTTCGAATGAGTTTCGAAAAAGTTGAATGAACATAAAAAAACGTATTTGATTTGTATCAAAAACGAACGTATGGAGTGACGTGGGAGTAAAATAAACAGAATGTCGATTTTTTTTCTTCAAATATCATAATAAACATGTCTTCGACATGACATGAGGTTCAGTATGACGTACTGAATGTAAGTTCACAAAATCCTTACAAATTTTAAGGGCGGAAGTGCCGCCATTTTGAGAAAAACCGTTTCGGCCTATATCTCCTTAACCGTGCACTCTGGGCCCAAAATGATAATAACCTTTACTGTAGATAATGATATTTCCTATCTTTTTTGTTTAATAATTTTTTTTGTATCACTAACTATTAACAATTTATACGACTGCCAAAATTCATTTATTGACTTCTTTATATCAATATCTCAATATCTCGAATTTTGGCAGTCGTATAAGTTGTTAATAGTTAGTGATACAAAAAAAATTATTCAACAAAAAAGATAGAAAATATCATTATCTACAATAAAGGTCATTATCATTTTGAGCCTAGAGTGCATGGTTACGGAGATATATAGGCCGCAACGGTTTTTCTCAAAATGACGGCACTTCCGCCCTTAAAATTTGTAAGAATTTTGTGAATTTACATTCAGTACGTCATACTGAACCTATTTATGAAAAAAAATAACTCCTGTAATTTAGTGCAGGAAAAAATTCACTATCGCCTGTACTATTATGCTTGCAGCGTTGAGCTTGTGATATAGTTTGCACTATGCAATACGCCAGCTGTCATATAACAATATAGTATAATTGCGTGCTGCGAGATGTGTTTATAATGTAAATATGCAGAATCTAGGCGGAAACGTGAGCGTACTTCACGCACATCCATATAACTGGCTGGGGCTATATACTGCTCGACGTAGAAATTCATCGACCTGCGCATAGGAAAGTAAGTAAGTAAGTACACAGCCGAGAAGCGTAACAGATTTCATAACGGTATAGATCGTGTTTTCAAACTCGTACGTGCGGATAAAAGATGAAGGGGAAAAAAACGAGTAAATATCATTCAACGCCTGTCCTGAAATGATGAGATTCCGAGTCTCGAAAAAGGCTTGGAATTTTACTTGTCTCGATATTATTTAAGCAGCACTAATAACATTGCTTCAAACGATGCAAAAACCTCGGAAAATATATTTCATTCGGTAGATCTCGTCTTCCTAATCCTCTGAAACTTTGACCACATTAGGTGAATACGAAGAGCTTCAGGCAGTTACGAGATCAACAACATAAGATTGTTCGTCGTCCTCATTTTTTTCTAATTTCGTACGGTAATTCATACGTGCTAACGTTTTTATAATTGGCAGTATATTAACACGTCATGTCGTATGTGTCAATATGCTTTATTCTCAGTATGAATGATGTTGCACGCGTGAGGAGTGACTGATTTGCCGAGGGATACTGTAATCAGGACATTGTGCTGGTACGGAATCACTAACAATGACAATAAAACGATTCGTGTCGAAATATCCGGTAAATTACTACGAATACTAACAGACTTTTTTATTTCCAATATTCTGCAACTTCCGATCACCATGTCCATGCCCAGCACACTACACAGATATCTAGGCTCCCGAGAAGTTGCACTCATTACGATTTTAGATCTGATGATGATGATGGTTTAATCATCAGTCAAGCAGTCACACCGATAGATTTTAGGCCATTCAAGTATCTAGTAAATGTTGACACGAGCACTACAGAGCACATCTTGTACGGAGGCGGCGTATTTTTACTTCTGAGAGACCTGCGCGCTGGTTTTACGCCTAGCGGCGAGCGCGGAACTATTTCGTGAGTAAGGCGGCCCTTTTGAAATGTGTCTACAATGCATCTGATATACGTACACATAGAAATATACTTGCCGAAAGACGACTGTTCGCAACGTTTCATGTTAGTCACGAGTGCAATGTAGTTGAAACGTATCTTTTCGAAAATGAAGAAGTTCCCAACGCTTCTGGTACATGTAACTGAAACGTTCTGCGATATGTGGGTATAGTTATTGCCTGTACACAGTATGGAATCTGAATCTATATGGATACCTATCTCTGGAGGATTCTCGCTGAGGTACTTTATGTAAATTGCGGATCAAAGCCTAGACTGTTCTAGTCCCGCGAAACGTGATCAGAATTTTTAATCAATGAATTATTCCCCGGCCTCCCCGCCCCCACCCTCGTCCCTAAAGGTGATCACGGTATGAAAACAGCTCGTGGTGTTAGACCAGGCATACCTTATGCCTGTATTATACGTGGGATGAAGACAATCTGAAGAAACTATAGAGAAGAGGTATAACTGTAATACCGTTACGTTCACTGACCGCGAATCTGTACGGAACGAAACAGCGAAATACACATTGCGAAAGTCAGACATTTTTATAGCTTTTAATTACCCGCGGTTTACCGGCTTGGAGTTATATCCAACTCCATAAATTAACTAGGCACAAAGCCGGTGGGCGAGTCAAGAGTCATTCAGAAATAAGATGAAGAGTATAAACCACCAAGTTTGGATTAGTATTAAACGCGTCGAAATTGAATCACGGCGAATTAATTAAACCAGGTATTTTCAAACTTTGTCTGAAAAATGTTCGGAAATATTTTGGAAGATATTTCTACCGCCGGGGATTTGGTTACATTGAAACAACTCTGATCTCAATTTGTGTGAAATAATTTCTATTATTTTACCGACAAAATTTCTGAACATTTTACAACGAACTCGGAGAAATAATCTGCGATATTGATATTTTTTTTTTGCTCGAATTTCATGGAAACTTTTGAAATAAAAATTTGATGTACTGGTTAATTTTTAAATACCAAATGCAGCCATACTGCTCTGAAGTTTATTAATTACTGTTTGCAACCGAAAATAATAAACCGCATGTATACTAAACTTGAATACGGAAAGTAAATAAAAAGATAAGTTACACATTCCTTGAACAGAAACTAGGATTTTTATTTTACACGTCATCTCCGAGCTATACTTTCACTAGGTTGGAATAATACGCTCATACTACTATCATGTAACGGTATTTCACGTGCCTTAATTTTTTACTCTAACGGTTCTTTGTTTCTCTTGCGTTATCTCATGTTCTTATCTATTCTACGATACTATAACACCGACTCATGTAGCTATTTCAACTAGGTAGCTGTTTAACTACGATCTGTTCTTAAGTTTTTTTTTTTTTTCTTTCTTCAATCACTGCAATGTGGTTTGAAGATATATTTCATCGACGCAGTGTTTTTACATCTGAATACTTCTATATTTCGAAATGTAATCAGGAATTATTGCAGATTTTACGGACACTATGCTTCGCATGGATTTAGGCTACCGATGAAAACGTGGTTATCGCAGGATCGCATCGTTTATTGATTTTGGCAGAATGTTCAAAAATTGTATCACTTCGGGGAAAACCAATAATACCTGTATAGAGATAAGCTCAATTTCCTCCTGTCGTAAGCACGTGACACACTTTTTTCTTAAAGTTTGCTGAAAAGTGGATTCGAATAAAAATTTTTTGTATCTTAAAACCAAATTCATTTGCCCCGAAATTACATCAATGTATCATATTATCTCCAAATTCGACAAATCCATAGAATATTTTTCCTAACTAAAATTTTTTGCTAATCCTAATAGTATTTTTTGAATTCTGTGTTTTAGATGAGCTGCAACTGCCCAATGGCTGCGTCCACTGGGCCCACCCTGGCTTCGACCTGCGGTGGCCCATCATTCATGCTCTTCATGGGTCTTCTGGAGGTCTTTCTTCGGAGTCAATGCGACCTCGAAGATCCCTGCAACCGACCTCAAGCCCGAGATGACGTGGAATCAAGGTTTGCGAGCGTTTAGTATACTTCAGGGCAAAAGATAAAGGCGATAATCCCGACTATTACGAGCAAGTATGCCATTTTCAGAAAGAATCGGGACGCTGTGTGAGACACGCTCGATCAATGTCAGTCCATTATACTGTCTAAAAAAATCAAATTAAATATATTTGGACTAAAATCAGTAGCAGCGGAGCCAAATAGCATATCGATATCATCTAAGTACGGGTAGAAATTCAACCCGATAGTTCACACTCTGCAGTAGCTGTACAGTGAAAAAATATGAGAGAATCCACAACTTGAAAATTTCTTACCAGCTGTTACTAAGACGTATGGTTTCAGATTCAAATCGTTCGTATATAAATTACAGCGTGGGAAAACAGACTACTTGTATTAGACGGCTGCAGTGTGTTTAGATTCCGATAACGCGATTTGCTTTTACCTAAAAGTGTATAGCAGGTAATTTTTAGTTAGCTCAAACCCTGCAGCGTGGGTCCTTTCAAATAATGGCTTCAACTTTCTGTTGGAATACTTAATTACACACGATAAGTATGAAAAGCGTGTTTAATTACGTGTAGTCATTCCAACGAAAGTTCTTTCCTGCAATATCACCGCGGCGAATGTTTGCAAAAAAAAACACTAACTATGAACCTGAATCAAATCAATCACTAATCAAATTATGGCGACTCATTCATATTGCTCTACGAAAATTTGAATCAACGAATCGCAATCAATATCTATAATTGCTCCATGGTTGTCCATCGGAATTCTCATCGAGCTTATAAATTCGATTAAAGCCACATCAAGGTGGGCGACGGGTTGTGAAATTTACAAGAATTCGATTTTCACTTTTCAGCATTCTCGTATACATTAGCTGCATACCTATACCTATCATATTTTCGGTGTATCCTAAACCGATTAAAATTCTTTTTTATCCTCTTTCTTGTTTATAAACACGTACAACTTTGATAAATAACAAGTGACGGAGCAGATTTTTTTTTATCGAAATGTGGTTACGCCGGTAGTAACAATTATATTGTAAAACCCAGCTGAAAAAAATTAGGATTTTTTTTTTTTTTTTTCTTTTGCGGCTAAACTTCGCAATTTTATTGTTTTTGGAAATTTGCTTCCTCACATCGTAGATGTTATTCTCTAAGAATTATGCAGTAATTTTGTTCCCTTGTTAAGTATATATTAATATATTATTGTTATATTATTCTTCGTAAAACTGCAAATAGCACAAAATACAATAAACAGTTATTTCCCATGAGTTTTGACGTTCTTTGTCTATTACCGTGACGAATGGTTACTGTCGCGAAAAAGTTTGGTGAACGATAGTTCTGACAATCCTATTGAATCGCGAAAAATGCGTTTGGGGAAAATGTTGTATCTGGAAAAAGCCAGGCTTCATGTTCCTGTATCCAAATTCGATATTTGTGGAATAGGTTACTCCGGCGTTGACGGATTTGATTTTCTGTATATCCGAAATTTTGTTTTCAGATACGATTTCGTGGTGATAGGAGGTGGAAGTGCGGGGGCGACTCTTGCCTCGAGATTGTCTGAGGAAAAGAGGTTTTCGGTGTTGCTGTTAGAAGCGGGGCTAGACGAACCAACGGGGACTCAAATTCCATCATTTTTTTTCAATTTTCTCGGCAGTGATATCGACTGGCAATATACAACAGAGAGCGAGGACGAAGCCTGTCTCAATAAAGAAGATAGAAAATGCTACTGGCCCAGAGGAAAGGTGAGCTATTTTTCAAAATCTTTACCGATCTCGACCTAGAGAATCATCCGGTAAAACGGTGACACATAATTTTTTTACACTCTGTAGTTGCTGCCTATTATTATTATTATTATGATATTTTTTTTTTTCGTCTTTCCTGCGTTTATTTTCTTTTTTCGTTGTATAATTACGCGAGTCTCGTAATTAAAACATGAGTGAAATCGCAGGATTTTCGACTGAAATAAACACCCATGAAAAGATAGACATCCGTATAACATGCTGAATCAGATCTGATCTAGAGTTGAAGAAATTACTTTATACGCGCCTAAACAGGAAAATATTTTTATTTGAAAATTATTGAGTATAAATTCTCCACGCGGGTTACGAATAGCATTTACCTATATCCAGTTAATCTCACCGCGTACAATCTTCTGGGGATTACAATCTCCTCTCTCGGTTAGTCGATAGGATATATACACGATCGTTATGTAAGACCGTAGCAAAAAAGCAACTGTAATAATTCTCAGGTACAGTTTCTTACAGCTAAAAATAAATCCCATTCAGAACATAAGCGAAACACAAGTACAGTCACTAATTGACCCTATTCATAATTTCAGTTATTAAATTATACAGAAATCTGCATAATGACGTATAAAAAACAGCATTCATAAATTCGCACACATCATACGCACTGTGAGATCAACGTATTTCATACTCCTGTCAAAAAATACTCGAATCAAATTGTTGAACGAATTATAAAACCTTCCCAGGTGCTCGGAGGCACGAGTGTCATGAACGGCATGATGTACATGCGTGGATCTCGCAAGGACTATGACGACTGGGCTAAGCTTGGTAATCCGGGATGGTCCTACGAGGAAGTCCTTCCGTTTTTCATGAGGAGTGAGGATAATCAACAGATCAACGAAATGGATCAAGGATACCACGCTACTGGAGGACCTCTGACCATCACAAGGTTTCCTTACCATCCACCGCTGAGCAGTGCCATTATGGAAGCTGGCAAGGAGCTCGGTAAGCGTTATGTTTTTACCTCATATTCGAAAATTTTCCAGCTGTATTTACCGAAGAGAAACGATTAACGCTCGTGCTAATTGCAGCCCTTACCTCCCTTTAATCGCCTACTTTCCGCCCTAGAGACGAAATATACTATTTTCTCAAAGTTTGCAAAAAGAATAGCTTGAAATGAAAAAACGGAATTCATTGAATTGGTTTGTCCTGAAATAGCATCAATGTTAGAGACTCGCTAGAAAATCGAAGAAGTTTCTATGTAACGCGAAGCTCGATAGATTCTAAAATAATTTTCAATTCTGACTCAATTATGATAATATGGATCATTAAAACATTCCTGGTTTACTTTGATAATTTACAATATTCTTGCGAGCTGAATGACCTGTCCTCTTCGAGATTGTCTAATGTCTCTTTGAATTGCGAAAAAGAACAACTTCGTCATAAAATTATGTCACATATGTGTCAATGTCGCAATAACTATGATACACTAGGTGAACTGAACGCATTAGGCTAGTCAGCCGAGATACAAATCTATAAAATTATCTCATTTCTTCGCGAAGTGGTACGTGGTCCAGTTATTGCCAATCAAATTATAGATCGGCTTGATGGTAGTGAAAAGAAAGTGATATATGTAAACAAGAACTCGAATAGAATCGGTCTTCGAGGTCAGACTATAACCGAACCCAGACACATTCTAATCGTAATAGACCTGCTGGATTTATACGCGGCGTAAAAATGCTATAGCAATGAAACACATAGATTCCAAATCCATGAAATCTGGAATTGTGATGTAAATCAGGGTGTCTGTCTGAAATAGACGTTTTTCTGCAACTGCTTCCGCTGCTGATACTCCGAATGATAGATTTTTATGCGAAGTAGCTTTCCCTAAAAGGAGAGCTCTGCGGTTCCATAAATTTCGAGTAAGTACTCGGTCAAACGAGATTTTCATCAACCATTTAATCAACACGTACGCTGGGAGAGAAAAGACTTTTACTAACAAAGTTATGACCCGGCTAAAAATTTGAAGATCAAGTTAGTTTTTGGCTCATTTTTGAAGGCGAGAATTGAGGTACTCGTTGAAGAATTAGTGCAGTTATTTCAAGATTAAGTTTCAAATACTTGAACAGCCTGAATCGATCCCTCCTTCCTGGCCATCCCTCGACTTATCAAGCTTTATCCTGAAATCTACTTATTTTTTTATAAATACCTCGAATCTTTTCCTTGATAATGAACTCAAAACGAACTCGATATCTGAATTTTTAACTGAGTTATCATTTTTTTCGGTAGAATGTTCTTTTTATCCTGCGTTAATTATATGGGAGATAGAAGCTCCGTTTCAACAAGTAGGTACTTGAAATTTAATTTACAAGCCTCTGCTTGAAGGAGGAGCTACTCTTCACATGAAGATCTATCGTTTGGGGTATCACAACGAAAAAATCAGAAGAATAGTTCATTTTTGACACAAGCTAATGCGTCTATTAAAATCTAGAACTGACGTTATACCAGTGTCACACAAGGTTCCTTGGACCAGGTTGCAGATCCCTTCGCTATCTTCGAAGCTGTATTACCGCAACTTCCCCACGTTCCGTTCCGTTCAATTTACCTTCATTTTTATTACCTACCAGTGCAATTACCTTATCTGAAATGATGCTGATTTTATTTTTTCATATTAAAGGATATCCAGTCGGCGATTTAAACGGACGTTCGCATACCGGGTTTGCGATCGCTCAGACCACCTCGCGAAACGGTTCCAGGCTTTCATCGGCACGTGCTTTCCTGAGACCCGCACGAAACCGTCGGAACCTACACATCATGCTGAACTCAACGGCTACGAGAGTGCTACTTGATAACGAGAAACGAGCAGTTGGCGTCGAATTCGTACACAATGGGAGAATCCAGCAGGTCATGGTCGACAAAGAGGTCATCGTTAGCGGAGGTACGATCAATCACTGCAGTAGGAGACTTATCATATTAACGATCGAAAGTCCGCCCGAGGGATTCCGAATTTGTAGTTCAGAGTTTCGCGGATTCTCGATTTCAACGGATCGGAAACAATAAAAATATCACCAATTCGAATCATTTTTCAACGAAATGGGATTGCCCAATTCATGATTGTGAGAGAAAGCCCTGGTGATAATACACGTCGTTATTTCCGCAAAAGATCTCGAATATCTCTGAAAACTGGAAAATTCTGAAATGCTCTGAAAAGTCCCATGGATTCCGGTCATCTCTGAAACTATTCTGAAAATATTTTCTAAATTTGAACATTTTATGGTCATTATTAGATGTTTTGTAGAAAATTTTCACCAAAATTTTGGAAATCAAAAAAAAAAAAAAAAATCAATTTCGTAGATTTTTCAGGGTTATGCCGAAAAAATTGAAGAAAATAATCGAATACGTATCCCCACCAAAGTGAATCAAGTAGCTTTACTTCTTTCGTGCGTTTGTCATTGCAGCGCGAACTCACCTTATACTTACAAGTATTGCAAATGCAGTAAAACCCGTAATTGAAGAGACCTACTCTGCTATTACAAAATCACGTTATTTACCTTCAACGTTTATTGACCTATTATTATCCTTGAGTAGATAGAACCAAGGATCAGATCAAGTTCTAACCGATTTCCGATTTCTTCAGTCCTTTTCGCATTTTATATTTCGTTCAAGGTTGTAAGGAGCTATGAATTATGACATAACATTTTTTTATGGATTTCTTTTTTATGTCCGTCTCTCATTCTTTCTCTCTCTCTCTGTCTTGAATTTTTTTTTTTGTTCTTTTTCTTCGTCATGGGGTATTACTGTCGGCTACAAGACACGTAGATACGCGTATGAAAGGATAATCAGTTGGATAGCTGACCTGATTTATCGACGCATTTATGTAAAGCTTACAGCTCGCAACTTGACGCCTTTCAAAGTAATTCCTGCATAAGTTAGTCAGTTATATTAGTTATTTCATATTTATTTATTTTTTGTCCAACATTTGCGTAGATTGTTGACAATTTTTCCACCGTTTCGCCCATTCATACTCCAAAACATCATCATTCGTCGATATGGATAAATCTTCTAATTTTTTCAAACAACTTCCAAAAATAAAATTCCTTCCAGGCTATAACGTCGAAAAACGTCTCGGAGTTTAATTTTATCGGTGCTTCGAGGGTGTATCCCCTACGAACAAAGGTCGATTCCTACTTGAGATTTCAATATCGAGCCTAGTTCATCGCCAATCGTATAAACTCGTCGCGTTATCCTTCTAATTTAAACGTTAATTCTAATTTTCTCTAAATACACAAAGATTCGGTGCATTTCAAGTAATCAAATGATAACTATATTGTAATTTGATTTCAGGTGCCGTAAATTCCCCTCAAATTTTACTGAACAGTGGAATCGGTCCCAGAGAAGAACTCGAAGCGGTCGGTGTACCAGTTATTCACAATCTACCAGGTGTTGGAAAAAATCTTCACAATCACGTGGCTTATTCAGTTGGCTTCAGCATCAATGACACAGACACGACTCCTCTGAACTGGGCCACTGCCATGGAGTATCTCCTCTTCAGAGACGGCCTAATGTCAGGAACTGGTGAGTTCTGGTGAAGGAAATTTTATAGCATCATTAACATGAACTGTCCAGACCTCCCCAAGACGATAATTAATGCAGAGGCTGATAAAATTGATAGCGAATAACATGACACTCCGAAGAAATCAGTGCGGGAATAGAAATTTAATATCCGCCCTTTAATCTTCAAATTTCTACTCCAAGAAAAGGAAACTTATTGTATAATCATCTTAAAAATGGAAAGACCAAATCTCCACGATTGGGGGTGTAGAGAATCCCATCCCAAACCATTTTCAGATTGACATGCGTGTATGTGATCAATATTTCGAGAAGTGATGAACTGATTTCATCTTCCCTTGATTTAATTGATTGAAAGAATTGATAAACGGATTTTTATGATTTTGATCTTAATCGGTTGGATTTGCCCCAACCTAAATCTCCTCAAATTTCTAAATTATTCGATCCAGTATAGTTTGCGTGTCGAAAAAAAAATTCACTCTTGTCTCACAAAATACTTTTTCCTAATTGTAAGCCTCAAAAAACTGGGCAGGAAGTTCTATGGTTGGCCCATCGAGGTCAGCGGACACACTTGTTTGTTCCCCGCTAATATCCCTCAATGCCCTATATATCCAATCAGGCGCATATGGATTTTATTATGTATGAATGTTGAATAACCAGTTTTTAGTACCGTTTGATCGAATTAGTTATCAATGGTACTAAACCCGATGATTTCTGGAATTAAATCTGCAATTACGTAATCGTCCTGTTGCCCGGCTATACGCTCCAGATAACTTACTACTTCGGCAAACATACTATTGCAAGAGCAGGTATTCCTACGTTTGTCCGTAGGCCTAATCCATCATGGCGATGAAACGCTTACCACCGGTGAAAGTTAATTGCACAATGATCTGGTTCGAGCTACTCGAGCCACTCGATAGTATTTTATGACGTAATCCTCCTACCCGACTAACAATAAGGACCAAATCAGAATTTAAGACCAGGGGGGATTCCCGTGATCGTAATGAGTCACACCCGATGCAATTACGCACGACCTTAGCAATTAGGAGTGAGCCATACCTGGAAAGCAAAGTTTTTTACCAGATGCCATTTTACGTACTCAGAACTGTTACGTATGTAGGTACGTGAGATGTTTGCCTTATTGTTATAGGCCAGTAAAAATAGAATTTAACTTTGCACTATACTACCGATCCAATTTTTTTTTTATATAAGGTTTAGGATCACTTACTGAGTATAAAATTACAAAATTCTGACAGATTCCGGTGGAGCTTTAGGCGACATCTTGATAAAACATTTTTGGCCGATATCTCGAAAACTATGCACTTTAGGGCAAAAGTTATGGAAACCATTATTGTAGAGAGTAAAATTTAGCATCTTTTGTTTCCCATAAGTTTTTTTGTGAAACTTGCCGTTTACGACTTATGGTTCATTTAATGAACAGGTTATTCTATCTCGGCCGATAACTCTTATAATATTGAATTCAATAGAACCTGTTCATTAGATGAGCCATGAATCGTAAACTGTAAGTTTTACGAAAAAGTTTATACGAAACAAAAGTTGCGAAATTTTAATCTCTATAATAATAGTCTATATGACTTTTGCCCTAAAATGCATAGTTTCCGAAATATCGGTCAAAAACGTACATCTATTCGATGTCTGGTATTGTATCCCAAGGAATGACTCTTACAATAGGAAAGAAACCATCAAATCGTTCTAGTCTGATCGTGACTTATATCAAACGTCAAATTCAGTATTCATACAAAAGAAAAATGCCCTGGGGTTATCGCAGGAGATTGATAACGCTTGCCAATATATTTCATACGGAGATTTTCAATGTAACGATTTATATTTCATCCAGACGCATATACCTATGTGAGCTGTTTCGCAAGATTTATTCAAGCATTTTTGAGCTAGACTCAACTCGTTGCCGTCCCATTTATTGAATCAACTTTATAACTTATACAGTGCGTGATAATAAATTCAACTCGGAGAATACAGGGGTGTAACTTTTACGAGAAGATCACAATCCGCACTTGAAATTTCGGAATTTAAAATCGCGCGTACGAAATGGTCGACCGAAATTTAGAACGAAGCTCAGTTTTGACAAGAAATACCTGTAAGCCCGAATATATTGCTGACATTTTTTTAAAAACTCTGAAAAACTTTGCAAAAAACTCTGTAAAAAGTCCAATGTAAACTCTGATTATTTCTGAACTTAAATTTTGTAGAAAATGTCGCCAGGCTTGACAAAAAAATATATATAAAAAGAAAAAATTGTAATTTTATAGGTTTTTCAGAATTTGACCGCAAATGTTCAAGAAAGTTTATTGGAAAAAGTAACGAAACTATTCTTCACCGCCAGGGATTTAGTTATATTACATTGGAGCAATTCTGATCTCGATTTTTTGCTTATAGCCAAAACCCTTAGAGACGATTTTCGATAAAAACCTGATCAGCTTGAAAATGCGATTCATAGTTTCTGCCATATCATTCGACCGATCAGAATAAAACTATAATGATTGAAGTTTCATTTTAGCAAAAAGTGGTTCAAAATTCGAAAATTTTTCATACAAATTCAGTTATTAAAGAAATCCTGGAATTAATCACTGCAGATATACTCAATTTGGAAACCGCACATTTCGAGCACTATCTCATCTCATTCAATAAAGAAATGATCGAGGAAGTAGGAGTTGGGCGTTTTATAAAAAAAAAAAACCAAAGCCCATTGAAAAAAATGATTTATAATGCTTGAAGGGTTAAAAGAATTTACTCACATCCGTTTTTCCCTGTTTCAGGTATATCTGAGGCAACGGCAATGGTGAATACAAAGTTTGCAAATCCTCGCGACGACCATCCCGACATCCAGTTGATATTCGGTGGTTACTTAGCGGATTGTGCAGAAACCGGCATGGTCGGAGAAAAGAAGGGAGCAAATCGTAGCATCTACATTATCCCCACACTGCTGCACCCCAAGAGTCGTGGCTACCTTCGTCTGAGGAGCAACGACCCTCTAGCCAAGCCCATGATCTTTCCAAAATACCTAACAGCTCCCGAGGACGTCGCAGCCCTAGTTGAAGGCATAAAATTGAGCATCAAATTGTCGGAAACCGAAGCCCTGAAGAGGTACGGTTTCCAGCTGGACAGAACCCCAGTGAAGAACTGCGAGCATTTGAAATTTGGGTGTGACGCCTACTGGGAATGTGCCGTGAAACATGACACGGCTCCGGAAAACCATCAAGCCGGTTCCTGCAAGATGGGTCCCGCTAATGACCCCCTTGCTGTTCTTGACAACGAGCTGAGGGTCAGGGGTGTCAGAAACCTCAGAGTAGCTGATACGAGCATAATGCCCCGGGTCACTTCCGGCAACACAAACGCCCCGGCAATTATGATAGCAGAAAAGGCTGCTGACATGATAAAAAGGACGTGGATAGGGTGAATCTGGTATGAAAAGGTGAAAGTAATGGAAGGCTTAAATTCCTCTGCGTAAAATATAGGAAAGACAAATAAATCATATTACTGGAGAGTTCGGAGGTCGTTATGGTCTCGCAACACATTGATATGGCACACGGTACCCTTTGCCAGCAAAATATTATCTCATGTAAACAAATTATACATCCTCCTACCTCTTTGATGGAAAAGTCGAAAAAAAAGAAAAAATATATGGTTTATACCATGGAAAAACGTTTGAAGAAATTTTAGTCACTCGATGTGCGCTTAGATGCACTTCACTAAGCCGGAAAGTGTCTTATTGTTAGAACAAAACGCAATCGATGAGCTTTTTGAGTAGACGCAGTGTTTTAAACTCTGATCAATATTAGTTCTGTACAAATCTATAGAATGGATTATTTTTTTTCCAAATGAAACTGCAGACGTCAATCAAACTTAGATTAAAAATCCGTAACTGTATACTTATAATTATTATTTCTCAACGTGTTATGTACTACTTGAATATATAGCTGTAGCATTTATACCTGTACGTGGAGAGAAAAACATATAAATAAAAATAAACAAAGTATTATGTAAAGTGACGATCGTAATAAATTTCAGAATAAAAATGAAATAATAATTGTTTGAAATTTTCTCGTCTTTATTTATATACATCCGCTATGAATTAATTTACTAATTATACACGGATATAATTTAGCTCAATATCGTCGCCAAACTCATTAAATACTATCACCTCAAACTGCGCAGGCGACGGAAATTAGATATGACATCAAGATCTGGCGGCGAGCGCCAGCTGAGAATTATTCATTCGTGGCAACTTCTTATACTTGTTATATCATTACGTCAGATCTCACGAACTACTGCACAGTTTTTTATGAATTTTATACGACGATGAATCTAAGTCTAAATTACCCAGATTCATTAATTTTCATATCTCGATTAATTAATTGATCATTATTATTATTGTTGTAATTATTTTCATTATTATTATTTTAAGTTGGCTCGAGCGTCAGAATTGAAATAAAAATTAACAAAAAAACTTTCAGCTTCTGATATGTTACAGTTGCATATAGTTCTCGGCTTTTTTTTTCTATAATTGCATTGCGTCTCAAAGGCACCCTCCATTTTTTAAAGATTTTTCCTAAAAACTTTTATTTTGTAAAAAAAAATTTTTGTTTTAAATCTAAAAAAATTCTCAAAATCTGTTATTTTATGTAGATTTTTTAAAAAATGGCATCTTTGGATTTTTTTTTTTTTCAAAGTGATAGGGTTGGTGCAAAAATCTAAAAAAGAATTGAAGCTGCCTTTGAGACTCAATGCAATCAGGGAAAGAAACAAGGAGCCAAATCCGAGAGGGTCAGGGTCACGGATTCATACACTTGGGATGGGATTCCCCATATGTATGTCGATTTCGTAGAATTGCGAAATATTGCATGATACCGTACGTTAAGAGATATTTCAACTTGAATTAATAATATTAGTGTGCTTTGTACCAAGGATGTAAAACCATATTTTCAATTTTTTTGTTTGGCACAGTGGGAGTAAAAACTTGTGTTTTTACGTCTTATTTTAACTTTTTAAAAGTCACGGAATGAGGGTCCTGAACAACTTGACTCCGTCATTGGTTTGCAACGAACCTATCAGTAAATACCCGATAATTTTGATAATTCTGTTAGAAGTTCTTTCTTCGATTACATTTCGAAGTGACAAGGATTACAAATCGCGTGTCAGAACAACAGTTTACACAAATTATTATGTTGTTGTTTTTTTTTTTACATAATTCATTCGTGTGAAGAAAGTAGCATTTTATGTTGAATGTAACACGAAAAAATGTTAACATTCTCTGACTAACACTGTTAGTAAGCATATCGGTGAGACCGATGGTTATATGGCCTAGCTGAACGAAGCAATTTTTTTCCATGAAGAATTGGAAATACATATTATGATTTGTGATTTCGACTTCACACTCCCGAGCAGAAGAATATACCACGCAGTAGAACCGTGTAAATTTATAGGATGAAAAACAAGTCGATAGTCTTGTGCGAAGGATCTCGTGTGAGATCACAGGCTGAGCAAATTGCACTTGTCTCAGTACGTTTACACTGAAATATTGAATTTAGTTGATTAATCACCTGGAAATGATTAGGTGTATTGAAAACGATAATATCAGACATTGGGCTGGCAATAAATTACCTCCACGCACGTAAGACGTGTCCATCGTCTATATCTGTATCAACAGAACGATACAGTATTTGTCTTGATTTCCTCGATGTTATTAATATTGGATTAATCAATAAAACCTGTTCATTAAATGAGCAATAAATCGTAAACGATAAGTTTGACAAAAAAGTTTATGGGAAACAAAAGATGCGAAATTTAATTTTCTACAATAATGGTCTGCATAACTTTTGCCCTAAAGTGCATAGTTTCCGAGATATCGGCCAAAAACTTTTTTTCAAGATGGCGCTTGAAGCTCCACCGGAATCTGTCAGCATTTTGTGATTTTATACTCAGTAACTGGTCCTAAACCTGATGAAAAATAAAAATAAAAAATGGATCGGCAATTTCTACTGGCCTAGTAGCTACATTTCAAATTTTAAGTCGATACATGCAGCTGTTCGATTGATATCGTGGCCCCTAGCAAGCGTGTTGCGAAACATTGGAGTGGAGAGCAGAAGAAAACGATAGTGTTTTTTTTTTTATCAACTTCGACAATTAATATCTCCGGAACCATATGACCGATTTTGTTGAAATTTGAACAGCAAGCTCATTTAGTTTGGGACTCATAACCCTCGGGTAAATAATTTCTGGTTGGGCTGGCATACCTTTTAAAATAATAAACGAAGGAAAATAATTTTTTTTCGTACCTGGCTGCCGCCTATCTTGATCCCCGGATCAGCGCTCTGACCTATGGAAACTTTTTCGTGAGCGAAGACCTCAGGTAATCAGCACGAATGACGAAGCTATCATCTCGACTTCTAATGGATTAACGAATCTTGTAAGTCCCTAAGAGAATGTACAAACAGCTCCTGCGAGAAAAATTTCCTGCGAGTTCTAATGTTCATGTATTCATCAATATGCAAAAAGAAATTGAAATAAAAAAATTATAGACAGATTTGTAACCTAAAATCTTCTATTATTTTCAAACAAATGCTCGCCACCCTTACGAAAAAGACCCTCAAATTGAGGGAGTAAATTCGCCACCCTTAACTTTCGGGGTTTTACTCTCAAAATTGAAGGTTTACCCTGTATCCAAGAAAACCTAAAATTTGAATGTAAACCCTGAGTTTTGATGGTAAACCTCCAAACTTGAGGGTGGCGAATTCACCCCTTAAATTTGAGGGTTTTTTCCGTAAGGGTATCTCTCTATTTCTCTCTTTACGTGCGAATACATGATATAAATTCAATCAGAGTCGTCATCATACATAGTTGTGCTTCGACAAGTATTTCCATCGTAATAAATGTCAATGAAAATCATCTCTTCTGAAGATGCAACGTTTTTGAGCCCAATCCTGATACAGCGCGGTATTGAAGCCGAGATCGAGGTGCAACTTTATTCGTCCAAGTCATAAAAACATTCGTCAAAATCGAGACACCTAACCGAGAACCAATTGGATCACTGATGCGTCACGTGAACTTTTTATTAATGATTAGGAGGGATGAGCCGATACGACCAGCTCGAGATTACTATATAAAGAAGCTACGCTAATTATTCGTCGTATTCTTCGCTACTTGGACGACGATTCGGCTTCACTGTTACCGACTCCTATGGCTAAGCAAACTTCCGTTCAGTGCGGTCCGAAGTCTTATTAAAATTGTGTTGCGTTAAAATATTAGAAGCCAACTATAAGGTAAGGCTTTGATCCCTTTCGTGAAGACACGAGGTCGATCGTAGACAAATTTTGTTTATCGCTTCGGTTTTTTGGACAAAAAAAGTAAATAGGTAAAATATTGTCTATTAGGGAATGCTCTGTAAAAAAGCTGAGAAGCATTTTTATTGTAGGATTGAAAATCCAAGAGTTGTCGCCTCGAAGTTGTTCAATGTTCAAGGGGTAAGGCCACTGTGACGGCCGAAAAAATGAGTGATTTTCGGGAAATTTTTTTGACCGAGAACAAAAAAAGGAATATTAGAGAATCGTTTTTTTTTTTTTTTTTTTTTTTTTTTGTTTTATCAAGTGTTCATCGAACAATATTCACTTATAATACCACAAGAGCTTCAAAATTATCGGGTATTTCCCGATAGGTTCGTTGCAAACAAATGAAGGAGTCAAGTTTTTCAGGTCAAAAAATCACGAGCGCGAAGCGCGAGTGATTTTTCCTGAAAAACTTGACGATTTTATTTGTTTGGAGGGAACCTTGAGGGAAATGCCAGATAATTTTGAAGCTCGTGTGGTATTCGTTTGATTATTTTTCCGTCCCAAGTGTCGGCCGGTGGAATTGCACCATGAGACGAAATGTACAGTTAACAAACTCCAAATCGACTCATTTTCATGCAAAATCTCCAATTTTCACAATTGAATTCAACCTGTCAGTTTGACGTGTGGTTAATTTGACTGGATCATGTTTTGTTTTTTATATATAGCAACTACCAGAGAAAATTTTCAAAAAATGATCAGTATAATACCATGTAGGTTGTACCACGTGACGTCGAATGGTGCAATTCTATTGGTCGATATTTGGGTCGGAAAAATAATCACATCAATTTTTATTAAAAAATAATAAATAATTTTTAAGATATGAGCATTGCCATAGAGCCCGAAAAAAAAAATTCCCCTTCCATGGTTCCATCGATTTCTCAAAAACGAGTAACCCGGAAAAAAGAAATCCAAGTTCACTATATTCTATGTGAATGTAGTTATCGTTAAGCATAGACGATTTGAAAAATTTTGATTTTCACTATTTTGTAAAACTGTTTAAAAACAACGAAACAATGGCCGAAAAGATGACAAAATTTTCAATCGGTCACCATTTTGAGAAAAATTAATATAAAAAAAACCTGGATTTCTTTTTTTCGGATAACTCGTTTTTCCAGAAATCGATGGAACCACGGAAGGGGAATTTTTTTTTCGGGCTCTACGGCAATGCTCATATCTTTAAAATTGTTTCGTATTTTTTTAATGAAAATTTATGTGAATATTGTTCGATGAACACTTGATAAAACAAAAACAAAAAAAAAAAAAAACGATCCTAATATTCCTTTCTTTTCTCGATCAAAAAAATTCCCGAAAATGAGTGATTTTTTCGCAAATTTTTTTTATCATTAATCTTAATACCCCGCAACGTTTCGCGAATCAAATCTTGTGATGATTCGCGAGTCGTGATCATGGTTCGTTACGGAAATATTTCGTCGGGTATGATCCAGCTGTGTAGACACAAGTTTATTTTTTTCTTTCATTACTGTGACGTTTCGGTTGTTTATACAAGCTCCTTTGTCGCTGATCTTAATCACTTCCAATCGTCACGCCGCACTTGTATAATCTTAGATGCTGTGAAATGTCAACATTGGTAATTTGCTATTCTATACTCGTTTTATTCTCGGGTCCACAAGCATTCATTATGTTTTTATTATTTTTTTTTCTACATTCCTATAATTTTACAAACCTAAAACAAGACTACATCATGTAGCTGACCGTATTAGATTTTAAAAGACCTGTTGTTTTCTCTGTATTGTCAGTCGAAAGGTCACAATAATGAAGGAAAAAAATAAACTTGTGTATACACACTTGACCATATCCGACGAAATATTTCTGTTACGAACCAAGGTTATAGATAATTCTATCAACTACAATAATACTCTATACAAAATTTTTGTCGGACTCACGGTTGCGGAAATAAATGAAAAAAATTAAATACACCCTTAATCTTAACATGGCAGCCAAATGACAACCGTCCCATGCGTTCACGTAAACTTGCAAGTTTAAACCATGAAAAACCATGGTTTTTCATCCGAGATCGACCCCCTACGAATCCACTCAAGAAAGAAAAAAAAAAAAAAAATGCTGCACCCATCTAAAATGCACAGTCAACCCCTTTCGAAGTTCGGATTGGATTATCAGTATAATTTTGTTATCGCTGATCTGAGTGATTCGCGTTTTTTAAATAACCCCGCGGTCCCTATCTCAGCATGGATCTCGGAATCTCGTTGATTATACGCCCTAGTGGTTCGCTAATTAATTACTATAAAGTCTACATCGTTTGTTACTAAGTCTGGTCATCTATTTTGGCTAAAAAGTCGTACACTGGTCTTAGGCTGTGTTAAAAAATCTAGATTTGCGTTGGGCAGGAAGTATCACTCCGTGATACCAAGCCTAGACTCTAGGTGAATTGTTTTTTTTTTTTGTTTTTTTAAAGCTTAAGTCCTGCTTAGAAGAGCTTAACTTCAAATTGTCGACCAAGATTTCCTCTGTGCATTTTCCGCCATCTTGAAAAAATGGTTGAATTTTGCAATAACTCGGCTCTCCGTTGAGATACGAAAATTGCGATGGTATACTTTTTTGCTGTTTTTTTTACGCTCTACAATTTAGTTCTCATACATTTTTCACCTACCGTTCATCGTTGTTGAGATATCGAACGAGAAAGTCAAAAATTCGGGTATTACGGGAAAGAATAAAACAGCAAAAAACAAGTTTCACTACCCGAATTTTTTACTTTCTCGTTCGATATCTCAACAACGATGAACGGTAGGTGAAAAATGTATACGACCTAAATTTTAGAGCGTTAAAAAAACAACAAAAAAGTCTAGCATCGCAATTTTCGTATCTCGACGGAGAACCGTGTTATTGCAAAAAAACAAAATGTAACCCTTTTTTCAAGATGGCGGAGAATGCACATAGGAAATCTTGGTCGACAATTTGAAGTTGAGCTTTTCTAAGCCCCCCCACATAATATCTAAAAATCAGCTTGCTCGGTTCACTTGCATTTCTAACCCGTTTTTTTTTCGACGTAATGACTGGACTAGTATCAAACTAATTTAATTCTGTTGTCACCGATTCTGTTATGACCAGTCAACAATTGTATAATAAATCTTCAGTCGTTGCGTTAACTCAAATATTCTTAAAGAATTAATATTGTTTACCCGATGTACCCCGTGTCGCTATCTGAGGCTGTCAAAAAACTGAGTTAGTTGAGTTATCGATCTTCGCAATCTCCTATGGTTTAGCTTACGGCATTTGGCTTATGGCAGCCGTCGTAATTTGTTTTTAAGTAATGTTATCAATTTGAAGAGATAACACGGACAAACGCCGATTCAATGTAACGAGGCAGATATGTGACTGAAAATTTGATCCTGGATATACTGTTATATAGACGAAATCGGACGTCTTGGCGTAATTTCATCGAATAAATAATATAATTCCCATATAAAACACTTTTTTCTCAACTTTTGCACAAAAGTCGCTTTGAATCAAAAAATATTGATTAAAAAAAAAAAATTTTATCCTAAAAGTATTCTTCGGATTCTGTGTTCTAGATGCGCTGCGACTGCCCGTTAACTGCGTCCACTGGGCCCACCCTGGCTTCGACCTGCGGTGGCGCATCCTTCGTAGTCTTCATGGGTCTTCTGGAGAGCTTTCTTCGGACTCAATGCGACCTCGAAGATCCCTGCAACCGACCTCGGGCCCGAGATGACGTCGAATCAAGGTTTGCGAGCGTTTAGTATACTTCAGGGCAAAAGATAAAGGCGATAATCCCGACTATTACGAGCAAGTATGCCATTTTCAGAAAAAATCGCGACGCTGTGTGAGACACGCTCGATCAGTGTCAATCCATTATACTGGCTAAAAAAATCGAATGAAATATATTTGGACTAAAATCAGCAGCAGTGGAGCCAAATAGCATATCAATATCATCTTAGTACGGGTAGAAATTCAACCCGATAGTTCACACTCTGCAGTAGCTGTATATTGAAAAAATATGAGAGAATCCACGACTTGAAAATTTCTTACCAGCTGTTACTAAGACGTATGGTTTCAGATTCAAATCGTTCGTATATAAATTACAGCGTGGGAAAACATACTACTTGTATTAGACGGCTGCAGTGTGTTTAGATTCCGATAACGCGATTTGCTTTTACCTAAAAGTGTATAGAGGGTAATTTTTAGTTAGCTCAAACCCTGCAGCGTGGGTCCTTTCAAATAATGGCTTCAACTTTCTGTTGGCATACTTAATTACACACGATAAGTATGAAAAGCGTGTTTAATTACGTGTAGTCATTCCAACGAAAGTTCTTTCCTGCAATATCAACGCGGTGCATATTCGCAAAAAAAAGAACACCTACCTAAAAACCTAAATCAAATCAATCACTAATCAAATTACGGCAAGTTATTTGTACTTGCTCTGCGAAAATTTGACTCAACAGTTTGAATCATTGTTAACAAAAATGGAAATTTTACAGCGACTTTTTTCTTTTTATACCTATGATCTCCGTAAAACTGCGAATACCATAAAGCATTAAACAGATATTTCCCATGAGCTTAGACTTTCTTTCTCTGTTACCGTATGACAAATGATAATTCTTAAGGGGAGGTACCTGAGTAGACGGCAAGAAAAACAGGTAAACTTCGGGAATTTTTATCTCAAAAACTAATGTTTCGATTGCATCCGGGTTTCTTTTATTGGAAAATATGTACGTTGAGGTATGTTGAGGAATTTTTTCAAATTAATTCGCTGAGTGGAAGCGCCGTTGTTGTGGTCAGCGTCAGACGTGTTGTTCATTGACATGGTTTGCGGTGCCAAGGATTCCGGGCAGTCGGTTGATCTGAAACATGAAAACTCGACGGATTCTTGAAATATAATATACAAAGGAGTCCGCCTCGTAGGGGTTTTTCATTTGATTGAACCATTGCCTTTTTATGCAACCAAAATCGTCGGAAATTGCGAACGAAAGACGAATGTTAAATTCTAACGGTCGCAATTCCGTCAAAAATGAAAATTTCAAAAAAATCCTACGAGGCGGACTCCTTTGTATATTATGTTTCAAGAATCCGTCGAGTTTTCATGTTTCAGATCAACCGACTGCCCGGAATCCGAGAAGAATATGCTTGGATCGAGAAGAATATGTTTAGGGAAAATGTTGCATCTGCAAAGGACCAGGCTTCGTGTTTCTATCCAAATTCGATATTTAGGGAAGAGGTCCTTCGGCATTGACGAATTCAATTTTTTATACCCAAATTTTTTTTATCAGATATGATTTCGTGGTGATAGGAGGTGGGAGTGCAGGGGCGACTGTGGCTTCGAGATTGTCCGAGGAAAAAAGGTTTTCGGTGTTGCTGTTAGAAGCGGGGCTAGATGAACCAACGGGGACTCAAATTCCTTCCTTTCTCAGCAATTATGCCGGGACTGATATCGACTGGCAATATACAACAGAGAGCGAGGACGAAGCCTGTCTGAATAAAGAAGATAGAAAATGCTCCTGGCCCAGAGGAAAGGTGAGCTGTAACTATGATTCTCATATGCAAAGACAAATGCGGTAAATTGGAAAAGAGAAAGAAAAATTGTGTCGATATTTACAGTTCCTAAGCCTTCTTCATAATAATTTCTAAAAAGTTTTGAGAAAAATTAACGGTTCTTAGTTATTATCTCTTCTCTCAGTTAGACGGTAGGATATATACGATCGTTATGTAACACCGTAGCAAAAAGGCAGCTGTAATAATTCTCAGATACAGTTTCTTATAGCTAAAATTAAATCCCATTCAGAACATAAGCGAAACAAGTATAGTCGCTAATTGACCCTATTCATTATATCAATTATTAAATTATACAGAAATCTGCATAATGACGTATAAAAACGGCATTCGTACATTCATACATCATATGAACTGTGAAATTAATAACACCTCTTGCACGTATCTCATACTCGTGTCAAAAAATACTCGAATAAAATTGTTTTACGAATTATGAAACCTTTCCAGGTGCTTGGAGGAACGAGTGTCATAAACGGCATGATGTATATGCGTGGATCTCGCAAGGACTACGACGACTGGGCTAAGCTTGGTAATCCAGGATGGTCCTACAAAGAGGTCCTTCCATTCTTCATGAGGAGTGAGGATAATCAACAGGTCAACGAAATGGATCGAGGGTACCACGCTACTGGAGGACCTCTGACCGTCACAAGATTCCCTTACCATCCACCTCTGAGCAATGCTATTTTGGAAGCTGGCAAGGAGCTTGGTAAGCTTGATGTTTTTACCTCATATACGAAAATATTCCAGCTGTATTTATCGAAGAAAAAGTGGTTATTACAGGATAGAGGCATCGCATCGTTTATAGAAACTATTTGAAATTTTGAGGATATATTCTAAAACGATTTCATTTCCGGGCGAATCGGTAATATGTTGACTTTCTTCTCAAGGTTTACAAAAAAATGGCGTCAAATCAAAAAATTGAATTCATAGGATATCATATTATACCTGAAAACGAGCTCGTTATCTGCATTTTGAACCGAGATATAATTTTTTCAGTGAGAATGTTCCTTTTTATCCTGTGCTAATTAGATGGGAAATAGAAGCCACGTTTCAGCGAGTACTCAAAATAAAATCGAACCCCGATCCTCGCATTGAAATAGAAGCTACTATTCGCGTGAAAATTTATCATTTGGTGCAGCATATCGAAAAAATCAGAAGAACAGTTTATTTTTGACACAACCTAATGTGTCTATCAAAATCTACAACCGACGTTATACTAGTGTCACAACGTTCCTTGGACGAAGTTGCAGATCCATTCGCTGTCTTCGAAGCTGTATTACCGCAACTTCCCCACGTTCCGTTCCGTTCGATTTACCTTCATTCTTATTACCTACCAGTGCAATTACCTTATCTGAAATGATGCTGATTTTATTTTTTCGTATTAAAGGATATCCAGTCGGCGATTTAAACGGACGTTCGCATACCGGGTTTGCGATCGCTCAGACCACTTCGCGACACGGTTCCAGGCTTTCATCGGCACGTGCTTTCCTGAGACCCGCAATAAACCGTCGGAACCTACACATCATGCTGAACTCAACGGCTACGAGAGTGCTACTTGATAACGAGAAACGAGCAGTTGGCGTCGAATTCGTACACAATGGGAGAATCCAGCAGGTCATGGTCGACAAAGAGGTCATCGTTAGCGGAGGTACGATATGTCACTGCACTAGGAGATTTGTCATATTAACGATCAAAAGTCCGCCCGAGGGATTCCGAATTTGTAGTTCAGAGTTTCGCGGATTCTCGATTTCAACGGATCGGAAACAATAAAAATATCACCAATTCGAATCATTTTTCAACGAAATGGGACTGCCCGATTCATGATTGTGAGAGAAAGCCCTGGTGATAATGCACGTCGTTATTTCCGCAAAAGATCTCGAATATCTCTGAAAACTGGAAAACTCTGGAAAGCTCTGAAAAGTGCCATGGATTTCGGTCATCTCTGAAACTATTCTGAAAATATTTTCTGAATTTGAACACTTTGTGGGCATGATTAGATGTTTTGTAGGAAATTTTCACCAAAATTTTAGAAATGAAAAAAAAAAAAATCAATTTCGTAGATTTTTCAGGGTCATTCCGAAAAATTTGGAGAAAATAATCGAATCATATCCCCACCAAAGTGAATCAAGTAGCTTTACTTCTTTCGTGCGTTTGTCATTGCAGCGGGAGCTCACCTTATACTTACAAGTATTGCAAATGCAGTAAAACCCGTAATTGAAGAGACCTACTCTGCTATTACAAAATCACGTTATTTACCTTCAACGTTTATTGACCTATTATTATCCTCGAGTAGATAGAACCAAGGATTAGATCAAGTTCTAACCGATTTTCGATTTCTTCAGTCCTTTTCGCATTTTATATTTCGTTCAAGGTTGTAAGGAGCTATGAATTATGACATAATATTTTTTTATGGATTTCTTTTTTATGTCCGTCTCTCATTCTCTCTCCCTCTTGTTTTTTTTTGTTCTTTTTCTTCGTCATGGGGTATTACTGTCGGTTACAAGACACGTAGATACGCGTATGAAAGGATAATCAGTTGGATGGCTGACCTGATTTATCGACGCATTTATGTGGAGCTTACAGCTCGCAACTTGACGCCTTTCAAAGTAATTCCTGCATAAGTTAGTCAGTTATATTAGTTATTTCATATTTATTTATTTTTTGTCCAACATTTGCGGAAATTTTTGACAATTTTTCCCCCGTTTTGCCCACCCATACTCCAAAAGATCATCATTCGGCAATTTGGATAAATCTTCAAATTTTTTCAAACCAATTCCAAAAATAAAATTCCTTCCAGTCTATAACGTCGAAAAACGTCTCGGCGTTTAATTTTATCGGTGCTTCGAGGGTGTATCCCCTACGAACAAAGGTCGATTCCAACTTGAGATTTCAATATCGTCCCTAGTTTATCACCAGTTATAAAAACTCGTCATGTTATCCTTCCTCGACGATATGAAGAAAGAGGGAGGAACCGTCTGCACTGACACCCTATATACCGTTCAAATTAGTATTCTCATACTCTCCAAATATACACAGACTCAGTGTATTTCAGGTAACATGTAATAATCATTATAATTTGATTCCAGGGGCCATAAATTCTCCCCAAATTCTACTGAACAGTGGAATCGGCCCCAGAGATGAACTCGAAGCGGTCGGTGTACCAGTTATTCACGATTTACCAGGTGTTGGAAAAAATCTTCACAATCACGTGTCTTATTCAATCGGCTTCACCATCAACGAACCAGATACGACTTCTCTGAATTGGGCCGTTGCCACGGAGTATCTCCTCTTCAGAGACGGCCTCATGTCAGGAACTGGTGAGTTATATGGTGAAAAAAATTCCATAGCATCATTAGCATGAATTGTTCAGCGAACAAAATGACACTTTGGAGAAATCAGTGCGGAAACCGCACTGTGACTTCCGCCGTTTGATTTTTGAATTTCTATTTCGAAAGAGGGAAAATTATTGTCATCGCCCCAGAAATGGAAAGTTCAGGTTTTGCCAGATCTCCACGTTTTGAGGTCCAAAGAATCTCCTCTAACCATTTTCGGATCGCCATGTGATTAATATTTAGTCCGGCGATATCCCGAGAACGAATGAACTGATTGCATCCTTCCTTACATCAATCAATGTGGTTCCTTCCAGCTCAGAACTGATTAGATTTTCGATCTGATCGGTCCAGTAGTTTTGTAATTATTCGAAAAACAAGAATTTGCCAAAATTTCTTTAATTGATGATCTCGCGAAAATTGATCGACCGATTCCTGATTTTGATTTCAATCAATCAGATTTGCTCCAACTTGAATTCATTCAAATCTCTAAATTATTCGATCTAGTAGTTTTTGTGTCAAAACAAAATTCCACTTTTTTTTCTGAGCCAAATCCAAAAGCCAAACAATTTTTTTCAAATCGCTCATTCACTGTGATGAAATATTTCATTCCTTCTGTTTTTTTTTAATAATAATTTAAACTGAAAAACTTGCATACTCAGTATTGAAATTGAATATTGTTAGTTTGGTCGGGATTCACATCATTGTAGAATATTTCCTCCAAATTTCAAAAAGATTCAATCAACGATGCGATCTTCACGCTGCACCAACAGCTTTTTCATCGGTAGCTGAAAACTCCACGACACAAAGCCAAATGTTCTTCAATAATTGTAAAGGATAGTTCAAAATATCAGTAATGTGTTGTAAAAATATTGATTCAATGAAAAATTTTATCACAGCGTATCAGCAATTTGAAAAAAATAGTTTTTCAGGAGTGTGTACCCTCTTATGGGATCGGCATAAGCTAAGGGCTTCAAAAACAGGCCGATTCTCAATATTTTTTCTGAAGAGAGTATTGGGATAACGAGGTCGGGATTTTACACACAATTAATACATATATACTTGACAAGTATGGGTCATTTTTTTATATATAAATATCAAGAAACAATAAAGTTATAATTATTTAAACAAAGTGCTGTCGTCGCTGCATGGAAAATCGGTGACGGTAGTCTTAGGAACTAGGACGATATAAAATGAGAAATAATAAATTGACTTCTAGTATATTAGTGAATCGATCGAGTGACCAAATAGTTTTCTAAAGTTTAGAAAATCACGAAAATGGCAGGCTGTAGAAAAAAAGTACGATTTCGGAGCAAAAAACAAGTTTAATCATTTGTTACTACCAAATTAATAAACTTATCAAAAAACCATCTAGTCATTCGTTCGAAAATAGTATGAATTATGCTCTGTCGAAATTTGAAGTGAATCGGGCATATATAGATTTTGAAATATCACCGTCACCGTTTTCAAAAACATAGTTTCGAGAAAAACGCAAAATTCAGATTTTTCGCGTGAATCTAGACGCGTCAGTTCGATATCTTTTTTGTTGTTGTTGATGTTTTTGGATCTGGAGGATATGAAAGTTATTCTTTTCTAAAAGTGTTTATTTATTTTTTTTTTTTTATAAACAAATTAATATGACGATTCTATTCATCTACGAATGTACATCAAACTTACAACGAACTTTCGTTGTTTATATCTCCATTACTAATAGAGTTAGCAAAAAAATAAATAAAACGTTTTTCTATTGTAAATAGGCGAAGGAATAATTTTTATTAATACGTTTTTTTTCTTCTAAAATGTATTGTTTCGGTATAATTAAATTGTAGAAAAATGCCCCGGTTGATAAGCTACTATACTTTGGAATAAAATTCACCAAAAATTATACCTTCGATCTGCGATTCTTGGATCCGCGCCATATGGTGATCCTTATCTACAGCTGCAGCAATATCTTCAGCTTCTTTTTGGACTGTTCGACAAAGTTGTCGCTCTTCCTTCGACGCTTCCAATGCCCGTTTGTCGGTCGTCTCTATATGCTGTGCATTGATCTCATGGCACTTTGAATGAGCATTAGAACCAATTGTCAATCCCATCACTTGCACCTGGGTTACTCGAGGAGTCGTATTCCCGGATTCAATATAACATATATATGGGGCATCCCACGTCAAATTTGCAACCCATGTACCTCACCCCCTTCGATTTGGATAATTTTTGGGTATGATGTTGCAACCAACTCAAAAGAGTCTCTGATTTTTTTTCCAACTTTTTTTTTAGCCACTAGTGAAATTTAAAAGAAATCAAAAGGCCTATTCTGAAAACGGCATTTTTTGAAATTCCAAAAAAATTCACACTGATTTCATGATTTAAAATATGATTTGTAAGCATGACACGATAATGGGATGTTAATATTTACTATTTTTTTTCGCAAGTTTTTAGGTGTTTTTTATTCCTTGGATAAATTGAAAAAAAAATTCAAATGGCATTAACTGTGTTCAGGCCTCCTGGCATTACTCTACATTTGAGAAAAATTCAAATCCATTATTAGTTGAGAAAGTTATGACCGATAAGAAAAAAAAAAACTACAATTTTGACATGAAAAACCTAAAAACTTGCGAAAAAAAATATTAAATATTGAGATCCCATTATCGTGTCATGCTTACAAATCATGAAATCAGTGTGAATTTTTTCAGATTTTTAAGAATGGCATTTTCAGAATTGCCTTTTTGAGTTTTTTGTTTTTTAATTTCACTGGTGGCTAAAAAAAGTTGAAAAAAAATCAGAGACTCTTTTGGGTTGGCATGCAACATCATACCCAAAAATTATCCAAATCGAAGGGGGTGAGGTACATGAGTTGCAAATTTGACGTGGAATGCCCCATATGGATAACAATGAGGTATAATTCGGCGAAGGGATATAGGGGGTTGCGATTAGCCGTTACGACCGTATTTCGGATCACACCGGGGCGTTTCGCCGTATTGTCGTGGGTGACTTGACCCTCGACTTGACCCTTCTGACAAAAGTCGTCATAACTTGATCAATTTTCAGAATTTGTATAAAATTTCTATTGAAAATCAAAGTTCAAGCTGTAGACTATTAGAATATGCAACAAAGAAGAACGATTTTTTTAAATTTCAAGCTTATGCAGATCCCTCAAACGAAATGATTCATAATGCTCGAAGGGTTGAAAGAATTTACTCACATCCGTTTTTCCCCTTCAGGTATGTCGCAGACCACGGCAATGGTGAATACAAAGTTCGCTAACCCTCGTGACGATCATCCTGACATTCAGTTATTCTTCGGTGGTTACTTAGCGAATTGTGCAGAAACTGGTATAGTTGGGGAAGAGAGCGGAGAAAATCGTAGCATCTCCATTAGTCCCACCTTAGTGCACACCAAGAGTCGTGGCTACCTCCGTCTGAGGAGCAACGACCCTTTAGCCAAGCCGATGCTCTTTCCAAAATACCTAACAGCTCCCGAAGACGTCGCAGCCCTAGTTGAAGGCATTAAATTGAGCATCAAATTGTCGGAAACCGAAGCCCTGAAGAGGTACGGTTTCCAGCTGGACAGAACCCCAGTGACGAACTGCGAGCATTTGGAATTTGGGTGTGACGCCTACTGGGAATGTGCCGTGAAACATGACACGGCTCCGGAAAACCATCAAGCCGGTTCCTGCAAGATGGGTCCCGCTAATGACCCCCTTGCTGTTCTTGACAACGAGCTGAGGGTCAGGGGTGTCAGAAACCTCAGAGTAGCTGATACGAGCATAATGCCCCGGGTCACTTCCGGCAACACAAACGCCCCGGCAATTATGATAGCAGAAAAGGCTGCTGACATGATAAAAAAGACGTGGATAAGGTGAATCTGGTATGAAAAGGTGAAAGTAATGGAAGGCTTAAATCCCTCTGCGTAAAATATAGGAAAGACAAATAAATCATATTACTGGAGAGATCGGAGGTCGTTATGGTCTCGCAACACATTGATATGGCACACGGTACCCTTTGCCAGCAAAATATTATCTCATGTAAACAAATTATACATCCTCCTACCTCTTTGATGGGAGAGTTGAAAAAAAAATATATATATGGTTTATACCATGGAAAAACGTTTGAAGAAATTTTAGTCACTTGATGTTACGTCTCTCGTAATTATTATTTCTTAACGCATTATATGCTACGTTAATAAATGGCTGTAGAATTTATACTCACATTTGGCAAAGAAACAATAAGTATCATGTGAAGTGACGATCGTAATGAATTTGATAATAAAAATGAAATATAATTGTTGAAATTTCCTTCGTGCTTATTTATGCATCCACTGACAATAATTGGGTTACTTTGACTAATTATATGTATATACACCGATATTTTAGCCCAATATCTTCTCCAAACTCGTTAAATACTATCAGCTGAAACTGCGTAGGCGACGGAAATTAGATATGGCATAAGATACTCTGTAACCAGTAGCCTGCACAGTTCGCCAGTTGACTATATTCTACCTCAACGTGTTTCCTTACAGTGTTAGACTTCGGTTGATCAAATAACGTGCCTTTTCCTACCACCTCATAGTTTCTCACTTTATCATACCAAAAGCAACATCCCTTGATTCTCTATGATGGGGAAGATCGATTATCTCGCTTTTCTCATCGCCTGTACCTGCGTAGCACTTTGTTCCAGTGATCATGCGGTAAGTCTTGTAGAATCGAAGAAATTCATGTCCATATTCTATACAGTGTGATGCGAAGTGGCGATACTTTTTTTATCGGGTTCGTTAGGGCATAGCCACGGATTCTGCGATTCTCAGACTTTGCAATGCATCGAACCCCGTCAGTTTGGAAACGGTTAACTTAGTCCTGGTCCATCGAGACATGCACCATCCACAAGCGAAGACCGAAGACTTCAAGGTAATTAGAAAGCAAATCTTACAACTCGTTATTGTCAGATTATAGAATAATTCTGTTATCGTTTCACAGTGTTTTCTGCTCTGCCTTTACGTGGAATACGAATGGGTGAGTAAATTTATTCACTCACTTAGGTATATACGGACAGTAAACGAAGGGTGGCATAAAGAGGAACTTTATAATACACTACGAATCTCAACGATTTGAAATTTTATTAGCGATTCATTTTCCTTATTTTCTTCTTTTGCTTCCATCGTGAAAGAGACGAGTAACTCATTCGAATATTACTTACACTATACTCACGCTGTTATATAGGAACTTAAACGAACTTAAAAGACTATTTGAAATTAATTTATTGTATTTCTTAGACAATTTCAATTTTAGATGAATACAGGTTGGTATAGATCGTAAAATGAATCCTTCTCATGTCGTTTCGATCGATTTTCGTTTCCGCAAATTATATGACATCGTTTATATAGTCGCTCAAAAATTTTTGCATGGCCTACATAAAATTTGCATGAATATCATAATTCCTTTTGAACAGTTGAAATACTTTCCGATTAAACGCGAATTAAATACACATAGACTAAAACAAGCGCACTTATACAATAAGTTTGAATTATCGGTAAAGTCTGAATCGTGTTTTTGGCTCGTGGTACAATGAGAGTCGGTTTACGTTTCTCATTTCTTTTAGAAAATTCAGAAGTGCCTATAAAGTGAGTTTCTGGAATTCTTTCGATCTACACCCGAAAAACTAGATATTCGGGGGATTCCAACGCGTTCTTTTGTCGCAGCCTCCAATAACATATGAGTTCTTGATTTGTATTTTTATAGTGGTATATCGGACCTAAAAGTAAATACAATAAATCAAGAAGTCCATCAAGAAAGATAATCAGACAGAAACAATTTATATTCCAACGTCGTTGCACACGGCTTTGACATCTGAATTCATGAGTCTATGATTCATGTACCTATTATACCTATAATATGGTAAAAGGTGAAACTCGCGCAGGATATTGAATAAATATATAAATATTGCATAAATTTATGAATATTTCCAATGCCAAACCTCTTCGGGTTACACTTATCGTTAGCCAAGTATATAAACATAGCCAGGGGATTTTTAGACGTGAAAAATGTTTAATTATTCCTCAGATGGACCGTGATGGAGGCTTCGAATTGCATGGAATTAAATCAGCTTTGTTGGCAGCTCAGATTCCCGAGCATCGGATCAGATTGCTTCTGTACACGTGTACCTCGACTGGTACGGCAAATAATATCCACATACCTACATACCAATAAATATTTTCTCTATTTCTTCAACTTATCCGGGTTGCAAAAACGAAAGTTGTCAAAATCAAGATCCCCCAAAAATCAAAAGTTATCTCGAGAACGAATGAACTGATTTCATTCTCTCTCGTGTCAATCGACGCAGTTGTTTCTAACTTAGAAACTGATTAGATTTTCGACTTGATCGATTCAGTAGTTTTCGAGTTATAGTCGAAGAACTAAAGTTATGAAAAAAATATTTCAACCGACGATATCTCGAGAACTGATCAACGGACTTTAATGATTTTCATCCGAATCGACGGGATTTTCTCCCACTCAAATCTGTTCAGATTTTGGATTTAATCGATTCATCAGTTTTTGTGTTGCAAAAAGAAAACTGACTTTTTCTTTTAATCAAACTCGGATTTTACTCATAGAATACTTACTATTCTTTGAGCTTACAAAGTCCTAACGACAGGATGTTCTAAGGATGGCTGATGAAGGTCAGCAGACTTGCTTGTTTATTCAAAAAATGCTGTGAAGTGCATGGTCGATTTTTTTATCCTCAGAATCACCAAATCCCTGTCACAGAGCGTCGATCTTCACCGAATGTTTTTGGTCCCACATCACGAACGATTTAGGCGATGGTACGGCGCCAGGATTTGCCATGAAATAATCGCACAAAGGAAAGCCTTGGGTCCTTCAAAATCAACTTTGATCTCCATTTAGACGTACGAAAACCAGTTTTTTTTTTTACAGTAAAAAAAGGCGAGAATGTCAAGATACAAAATATGTGAATTGTGAATATAATAAATAGTAAATGATTCAATGAAGTCAAGGATTCTCTCCCCTTCGCGGATTCTGTGTAAGGTAATTCTACTCTACATTCAGAGTTCGCACGTTTTTTTTTTTTTTGTTTTACTCCAGTGTCTCCAGCATGAAGTAAAATATTGAAATAAATAATCATATCATTGCAATTCGTGTCTTTTCATGCGCTATCATTTGATACAATTCCGTAGCGAACCGGAAGAACCACTGAACTTCACTTTCAGTGTCCTCGATGTATTGCCGTTTTAATGTTTCAAGGATTGCCTCTAATCGAGAAGGCAGAGATGGAAATTAGTATCGGGCTAGTTAAGTAGTATTTCATGTAAGATTTTAATCATAGCAACGGCTATGCAAAGAAGTTGTTTTTAACCACAAAAATTAACATCGAAGTGGAGTTACAGGTCGTTTTGTGGTTCACATTCATTTTGACGATTTCGTGACTTTGAAATGCATTTTTCATG
Organism: Rhogogaster chlorosoma; assembly: GCA_944452935.1. Classification (NCBI taxonomy): domain Eukaryota; kingdom Metazoa; phylum Arthropoda; class Insecta; order Hymenoptera; family Tenthredinidae; genus Rhogogaster; species Rhogogaster chlorosoma. Next base: position 13,249,201 of record OX101805.1, on the reverse strand, counting down.
CTACAAGTCCTTGTGAATGAAAATAACAAAGCGGACATTGGTCATTTTTTCATATTTTACGTTGTGAAGTCTCCGACTCGTACCTTCGCTATGTATTATATTTACGAAAGTATCAAAATCGCAATTATGAACATGACTCATTTGACAATAATAAAATTATAATCAGCAGTTAACGAATCGGTTTTCCTAGATAGAATATATGAGCGTTGGAGTTGAGTCGTTCTTCCGGAAACAAGATTAAGCAAGTGGAATTAAGTCGATATTTAATGCGATGGTTTTCACTGATCGTCGCGGTTCAGCATTTAGCTGATCTGTCATATGAAAGAGGTCTATCTACTCTAAGACGCGAAAACTGCTAAAAACTGAATTTTCAAAAAACGAGTCAACTGGTTTTTCCGGTTCGCTACGGAATCATTCCACACGTAATTGTATGTAATGGTTGAAAGAAATGAACATTGAAAATCTGGGATCCTTTTTTGTTTTTCGGAAATCCTTCGAAAGCGAAATTTCATTCATTTCAAACAGTTCAATAATTTTAAGATTCCTTCAAAGAGTTTTTTATAGATACATACCTATAAAGAAAATTGAAGCTAAAACTCAGACTTTTTCGACATACTAAATCGACATATACATTTATTTCACTATAGTTTTGTTCTCTGATTTATTTCTTGTACGGAATTAATGTAGGAGGCCTAAGTTTGCTATCCTACTCCGTGAATAGTTTGTCGGAATCTGAATTCGGAAATCACGGAAAATCTGAATTTGTAAATTTAATGGAAACAAGATATACCTAAGTATAGGAGATCACAACTGGATGTTGAGGAAAAAATATTTCGGGAAATAAGAGACAAAGGGAAAAGATTTACTTTGCAAAATGCATTCAATATATTTTTCTTATTCGTTTTATCACACGTATATATTACATAATGCACATTGAGATATTTCCAACCCATCTAACGCGCTGAGACGGTGTTATGTTCGTCTTAAAATCTAATATTGTACTTTGGCTTATGATATTGATAGAGATTAGACTCTGGAGACGGTAGACTAGACTCGTCCCACGCATATTAGTAATACTTACTCTAACATAAATTAACTGTGACAATTTTCAATCATAAAAGTGTTACGATTACTGACTATAACGCTAGGACACCGTATTTCTTTCCAATCCTGTAGTTGAAATTTGTATTTCCGAACACCCCCATCCCACACTTAATATTATGTCCTAAAGATATACTTAACATTCTATACAGACTAGTTTTACACCTAAAAGGATGGTTTCGTAATTCTAGTCATTAGTTTCGAGAATATTTGAAGGAATATACCTAATAGTAACTGCTCCTCCTCCTCTTCGTACACTTGTACATACGCCGTATCTTCTGAATGTCCTTTTGGCTGAATCCTTCGCGTTGTCCGAGAACCGCTTTGGTTTTACCAAGAAAGAACTCGCCGACCATGGAAAGAAGACCACCAGCCTCCTGCGAATACGAAGAAGCATGCGTAACTCGTGTTTTCATATCACCCGACCTTCTCGCGATCGGAAGTTGACTTTGCGTCGAATGGCACTCACCTTAGGCTCGATGGTCGGCCTTCCGTTGACGGAAAAAGCATTCGAAGAATAGTGCATCACGCTTCCATAGTCGTAGCCGATACCGAAGGCGTCAGTCGTCTCCTTAGTGGCTTTTTCGAAGTTGTTTCTCCGCCCTGAAGTACAAGTCGAATGTCAATATTTGACAACGGCCCACGAATGCTGCTAGTATTAGTACAGGCAATAGGGGACCCTAAATTACAGGAGTTATTTTTTCTCATAAATATGTTCAGTATGACGTACTGAATGTAAATCCACAAAATCCTTACAAATTTTAAGGGCGGAAGTGCCGCCATTTTGAGAAAAAACCTATATCTCCATAACCGTGCACTCTAGGCCCAAAATGATAATGACCTTTATTGTAGATGATGATATTTTCTATCTTTTTTGTTCAATGATTTTTTTTGTGTCACTAACCATTAACGACTTATACGACTGCCAAAATTCATTTATTGACTTTTTTATATCAATACTCAATGTCTCGAATTTTGGCAGTCGTATAAGTCGTTAATAGTTAGTGATACAAAAAAAATTATGAAACAAAAAAGATAGAAAATATCATTATCTACAATAAAGGTGATTATCATTTCGGGCCTAGAGTGCACGGTTACGGAGATATAGGGCGAAACGGTTTTTCTCAAAATGGCGGCACTGCCGCCCCTAAAATTTAAAATAAAAAGGATTTTGTGAATTTACATTCAGTACGTCATACTGAAGCTATTTATGAAAAAAAATAACTCCTGTAATTTAGTGCAGGAAAAAATTCCCTATTGCCTGTACTATATTACCAATTCCACATTCACACAAGCCTACTCAGTCGTCCAAACATCGCATAATGAATATGCAAACAAAGACGCATCACGCACCTGACTGTATATTCGCCCAATTGATACTGACGTGGTTGTCTCTTTCCCATCTGTTTTGTTCGTGCAAAAATCCAACGGCGTGCATCAACTCGTGCATTATGGTTCCCTTTTTCGTAACGCAACCGGGCACTTGCAGGTTGACATCTTGGGGCCCTCCAACGCGACCAACGCTGCTCCAGCACCCGCTGTTCCCGGCTGTTATTCGAATATAATCGTTCTCCTCGCCTGTGTAGGGCTTGAACTTTATACACGTGTTCTTGTGGTAGTCGCTCATCGCTTCGTGGATCAATTTCAGGGCTGAACCAGCTGGAATTTTTGTTCATTACCAACGAGTAACGAGTAATCGAGTGGATCAGAACTCGCCTGTCTGTTTGGGCGCCAACGGTATGACGTAGAACTATACAATATACAGGGTGGTCTTTTTTAACCGCCCCAGGCAAATATCTCGAGAACCAAAAGTGATACGGGAAAAAGTTTCGTACAAAACTTGGAGGGTTACGAGGGGGAAAGATAATCCTTATATCTGTTGACTCGCGGATCTTGCTACTTCCGAGATTTCGCAAGCATCTCCGGATTTTAGATAGGGAACACATGTTTTGGTTAGTAGCAGTTGATAGCGGGATCAAAGACCAATTCAAATATGCAGAAAAAAAAATTTCTAATTTTTCGCAAAAAAAATTTTTGCAAAAATAAACAAAATTTTTGTCAATTTTTTTTCTCTGTCCCTAGCAAAGATTGAATCAAATACGAAACGACCAAAAAAATCATAAAAAAATATTTTGTGCAAAGAATTGACGAAAATATTTTTGGCAAAAAATTTGAAAAAAAATATGTTCCCTATCGAAAATCCGAAGCTGGTTGCGAAATCTCGGAAGTTACGGGATCCGCAAGTCAACAGATACCAGCATTATCTTTCCCCCTCGAAGCCCTTAAAGTTTTGCCTCAAACTTTTTCTTGCATCACTTTTAGTTTTTAGTTTTAGGCTACCCTGTATACTACGTGCAATTGAAGAACGAAAATGAGTCAGTATCATTAACCTTGATTGATTTAGTGGCACGACCTATTCCCAGAACTCGTATAAATTCGGCTATTAGTTAATAAGGAGGAGGAAAACTTCCCAAGATTGCCTCTCCGAATGTAGACTAGTCTGTCCGTACTGTCCGTCAAAAAACGTTCAGGTTTTCCTAAAGTTTTTCGCGCCTCTTGCTCGTCTTTCGTTTATGTTTTTTAGTGAAAAAGAAATTTCTAAGCTTACTGAAGTAGGGGCTGATCATGTAGGGGACTACGCCACCGGGCCATCGAGTTGTCTCTGACTTTAAACCGTTGCGGCCCATTCCAGCGGGGAAAAGTATATCTCCCTCTGCATAGGGGCCGAGTTCCTCCGGGTTAACTTCCATCTCTTCGTGCCATTCGGCGACTTTTCTTCCCGTGTCATTGTTCGGAAGACCGTAAAGTATCTCTTCCAGATGCTGAAGGTGGCCCATCGCTCCGTCCGGACTGTCCACAGCATTGTCGAAGACGTCGCGACGGCGAACCAACGGCCATGCTGACGACGTGGCCAAAACCATGGCGAGGAATAGAGCTGATCGTTCGATCCCCATTTCGGATATTCTGTTCCGTAGTTGGAAGGGAATGTTCAGTATTATTTTCCAAGCAATGCAGAGATTAGTTTCCGGCCCAGAACTGTTCGCTTTTGGAACTGATGAAATTTCGCCGGTGGCTAGGTTCTTTATATTGTCCATGGAAGCCGCTGCCCCACTCCAAGTACGGAAGTAATGGGGCCAAGAAAGATAAACCGCAAACGTCGCGCCGGAAGCTAGAAGTTTTTACTTGGAACTGAAGTCAAACAACAATAGTATACGAAACTATGATTGTGATTATTTGGTCCCCGTGACGGCGGGGAAGCTCGTTGCGGATTGGAACTCGTTTAAGGAAGTTGACATTGCGTTAAAAGACATATTATTGCCGATTAACGAGCTGCATATAGACGTATATACATTACGTACGTAAATTTCGTTCTTCAAATACCATAGGATGTTGGTGTGGGCAGGAGAATCAGCTTCCTCGCTCATTGAGATGCAAATTTAAACGAGCAAATATTTCTTGATAATCGCGTGAGACATCATCTCGTAAAAAATCTGTCAAAGGTAGTCTTGGCTCCAAGGTCTCTGCACTTTTATAACTAGAGATATTATTCGTGGAGAGTAATCATAAGGTCGTTTTCGCGAGGCCCTCGACCTTTTGAACACACCAATTCTCTTTCTACTGCATAAACTTTCTAAGTATCGCCATTTCGCGAGGACAGACATATCGCAGATATCGTACATGCTTACACCTAGATCTATCGCCGTTTCTTTATTCCGTCAAGCGTATTTCGCAATGAGAGTAGGAAGTCGGACGTAAGTAAGCCTTCTTCAACCTCCGAATGAATTATCATAAGCAATTCCGGCCGGAAGTTTGAATGAGGAGAAAAAGAAGAAGGAAAAAAGTGAATCACTTTGCGGTCTTCTCGCGTCGCTCCTTTCCGTATTGAAATTTTCAAATTCAAATTTCCTCACATTATTTGCAAAGTATACTTATGCCCGTATGATGATTCGTCTACAATATCCAATGCACCATGGTAACCTTGCAGAAAATTTCCAAGCTTCGGATCCCGCGATTAATATAGAACATTGACATAATATATTCATTTGTCAAATGTTGAATTGAATTTTCGCCAAGTCATTTTGTCGTATGTATCTATTTCGAAGCTGTTGCTTATGTGTGTGTGTGCTTTTTTATTTTTTCATTGTGTTTATCTGCATGTATTCAAATTTATTATGACAAGGATACCACAGTGGCCAGGTTCATGTTCAAAGGAAACAAGCTATGATATACCTGGTGCCTCACGACCGGTTAAGAAATCTGTAATATCTACTCGATGCCGTAATTAAGTGTTCTAGGAATAAATTTACATATTCTAGGTGTCTTTATCGGCATGTGAATATTCTCGACGATCTAGTTTTTAGACTTGAAAATTATTCCACGGGTCTTCTATACGGACGAAGTGATAAGCCCACGTTGTTATAAGTTTTTTCACCTTTACACCTACGTCCTAAATAAAATTTATTCTAATTTTCTTACAAAACCAAATCCGGGCATGTGTATTGTATTCCATGTGCATTAGGAAGATCTTTAATAATACCGCATAACAAATATTATTTATAGATATATCGCGTGTCTAATGACATAAGATCGTCACCGCCGCTATACGTTTGGCAGTTTTTAAATCAAAATGTCCTACAATTTTACAAAAGTAAAAGCAGAAGACCTTAAGTCCTGGCGCATATGGCCTTCTGGACCTAACTGAACGAGAAAAAAAATCACGTCAACTTATTCCAGAAGGTCGTAGCTGGCGACATCATACGACTTTCTGTTATTTGTAAAAGTAAAAACATACAAATTTTGGAGAAAACTTAGAGAATGACCATGGTTCAACAATTGCGATTAGGTTTTCAAATTAACTTAATATCGAATCATTTGTGTGTCTTCGTTATTTTTATAGCGAATTACGACATGAGAAAAACTTATAGGACCTTTATGTCGTCAAAATCGCCTTTTCGATACTCACGACCTTATACGTCACTAGACACACGAAATGTATAGTCAAATAACTAATTTTCGACCTTACATTGTTCATTGCCTTTGATCGCGGTGATGACTAATACAATTTGCGGGAAAAAGACTGAGTTCTTACGTCCGTCAGTATAATTGCGGTGAATAATTATTGATTTCTTTTAACCATGGATCAGAGTAGGTCAAAAAAGAATCAATTGATTACCAGGAACGGAAGAAGGGTTCCGAATCTTTACACGTACGGATATACTCCATACTGGTCATGACCACGAGGATAAATTAATTTCTTAAATTACTTACAGCGTATTTGGATGGGTACAGAAATATCTAAATAATAAAAAAACAAATATTAATAAAACTATCCAGACTTTATTTTCATTCAATTACAATTTCAATTTCCAAAGATAAGTTCGTTGAACCTAAACTTAGCTGTATAGGTACAATAATTTTAATGTAATCCCGCACAAAGTTTCGGAAAATTCAATTCGCGAGGAAACAATTCCCTTGTCTTGGTATACCTGGGATCCACCAATCTCCATACACCAAGGTGTCACGATATGTGGATTATCGAATTTTATCGCATATTCAAAATTTTTATTCTCGAAGGGGCGTGGATCGGTGCGGATGACGTAATTGAAATTTTTTAATATGAAATTTTTGAGTTTATGTTTCACTTTTCAGAATTGAGACATTGTAAAAACGTTAATTTTTGCATAAACCACGTACGGTGTTGTGATGACTAATGAACTTCTCGAGAAATTAGAGTGATCAGTTTCTATGCCTCTGCCACTATTGCGGTAGATAATTACATATATTCACCGATAATAGCGCAATTTTATAAACTAATCCGTTCGTAGTTGTGGAAATTCATTTAGTATACATATTATGTCAAGGCAGTCTGCCATTTATTATCCACTCCGTTTCATACCCTTTCGATTCACTTTCAAAAGCTGTTCAAGATTGGGGACGAAAATTTAATTGGATTCTAAATCCTTTCAACCATTCAAGGAGGAAAATACATTTCTAATTCTGTGTGAATATGATAATAGTCGTGATCTTATATGGTATAATCCGTTAGCCAAACTGAATTATTATTCTTTTTGTGAATACCATAATATATGTGTAGTGAAATTGTAGATTATGTTGTTTGTTAATAGCAAATAATGGGATTATCAAAATATTGGATTGAGAACTGAAGAATTGGCCAATGATCCAAACTCTCTTGTTATCATCATAATTGTTTTGTAAATCCTAATCGTCGATTTGACTAGGTACCCATTATGTGTAATTTAGATTGTAGTCGCATATCCACTAAGAATTTGAAAACGAATTGAATGATTTTATTTTATCAACTATTCGGATATAAAAGAATGAAAAATAATTCATTTCGCGTGAAAGTCAATCCTTCTAACTTTCTTTCGTTTCATTCTTATCCGAAGTTTTTGAAAAAAGGAACGATTCGACCTACTCATCTTATGGTTTCAACTGGGAACGTGTTCCGAAATACCTACACTGCCAGTACTGAAAGAGAGATATGGCTATATTCACGAACCCACAGGCACGAGAAAGAAACAAGGAAAACTCGCAATACTGGCAGTATATTTCGGAACACGTCCTACGTTATACGAATGATTATATCGTCCCGTGAAAAACCTTAATTTTCATTCTAGAACTCTAGAAGTGCGAATTACCACTTTCAGTTTTCAGACACGTTCATGTCAGTAGAATACGAACATTCAAAATATCATAATCGACCGAAGAGCCTCGAGATCTCCCGCCTATCGATTCTCGTTTCCTTGAATATCGAGTTAAAAAATATCGACTTTTTGACACAGCACGACTACCGGACACCGGTAGGTAACCTAAAATGTCAGTCGCGTAAGGAGCAGTGTCAAAGAATCGACGAGCAGATAATTTTTGCGGGTAGCAAAAAATCGTATAAAAAATGTCGTCATTTGAATCTTGGCCGGAGGTGAGCCAAGCTCGGAAAGAAAATAGACACGAATTGGTGTTAGCGGGCTCTTCGGTATCGCAACGTCTTTCAAAATCTGGGTTAGATCCGACGATATTTAACCTCCAAGGTCTGAATTACCTGAACATAAACGACACGTGCCTGGAAGATATATCCGAGGAGATAATAAAGCTAGAAAATTTGACAAATCTCGTCCTCCATTCGAACAAAATCTCTAAACTACCATCGGCGATCGGTAATTTACCGAAGCTGAAGGTACTCGACGTGTCTAGAAACTGCCTTGAACAAGTTCCGAAAAATCTCGGCAACATACCCCAACTAACAACCCTGAACCTCGGCTCGAATATCCTCAAAGAATTACCGTCTCAGGCTTTGAACCTGAAGCTCAGCATCTTAGACTTGTCCAATAACAATTTCGACACATTTCCGGACATATGTTACCCCGAATTAATCCACCTCGCCGAAGTTCGGGTGAACGGTAATAAGATCAAAGAAATTCCGTCGACAATAAGCGCTCTGCAATCTCTGAAGCTATTCGATATTTCTGATAACTCGATCCTCGTCGTACCAAACGAACTTTCCGACTGTAATAAACTCAAGGAATTAAACCTCAAGGGTAATCCGTTGTCTGATAAGAGACTCTATAAGCTTGTAGACCAATGCAGGACTAAACAGGTGTTAGATTACGTTAGACAACACTGTCAAAAATCTGGCGGTGAGAATTCAGGAGGCGGTGGAAAGTCGAAGAAAGGAGGTAAAAAGGGGAGGAAATCTTCCGAGAATAACGATTCCAATGTGAATCAGGTCGATAAATTGAGCCACAAATTAAAGGTGATGAAAGTGCTGGACGATACTCCAGTCGTACAGATAACTGATCATGTTAAGAGCGTCAGGCCTCATATCGTCGCTTGTATTGTTAGGAATTTAACTTTTAACGAAGAAAGTTTCAAGAAGTTTATACAACTGCAGACAAAACTTCACGAAGGGATTTGCGACAAGCGAAATGCCGCTACCATCGCCACTCATGATCTGGACCTCATAGCTCCTGGTAAAAATCATTTCAAGCTTTTCTTTCATTTTATCCTATACCTTTTTCAATTTGCTGATCATTCATTTCAAATTTTCTTCCCAAAACTTGACGCACGCCCCTTGAAATTAATTTTTTTGTAATTTTTTTGCTTCATACATCATGCAACAGACACTTATTACAATTTTTGTGAAAATCGAATATTTGGGAGCTTTGTGCAGGATTGCATAAGAACTATCCCATCAACGGGGTTCAGGTCCAACATACTTATTCGGTACACATTTCCACACGGTGTGAACTACGGATTTTGGAATTGGCCAGGGAACTTATTAGATGATTGCAAAAATGAGATCCGTAAAAGTTGTGATTATAAAAAGTGAAATGTAAATCCTTGTCAAATAAGTATTTCCCTTAAATTTCAGGCAATTTCCCTAGTTTACACCGTAAACATACCTCTCTAGAATATTAACGAGAAGTTGGTTTGTTTGCTAGGATTAAGACCAGAGTAATCCTGTACAGATCGAGTTTGCTTATGGAACATGTAAAAACTCATTAGTGGAATTATTTCTATGGATAGTTTTAAACGACGAGTAATCAATGAAGAATATAATTCGAATCCCTTCATTATTTCGTAATTCGCTATCAGTCCCGGATTTGGGTTCTGAAATTTGATGCATAAATCTTTAGTCAAACATGATTATTATTCTTTTCATAGGAAATCTGATTTACACGGCGAAACCACCTAAAGATATAGAAATCAAGCCGCTAATGCAACAGAAATTATACACCGGGGCAGCACTGTTTCAACATTTACAAACAGAGGCGGATAACTTGAGGAGAGAAAAGAAGCGCAATGTTTACTCCGGCATTCACAGGTATCTGTATCTCCTGGAGGGAAAATCGCTTTATCCCTGTCTTCTGGACAGTTTGGATCAAGTGATTTCGTTTCCACCTATAACAAACAGTGACATTACTAAAATGTCGACCAAGACGAAATCCATGTTTTTCGAAGTAACCAGCGCGACTTCTCAACAAATTTGCAGGTAACTATATTGTGAAAACATAGAGCCCTGTCTTGTTGTTTTTTCCTGTTCATTACATCGACTCGGAATCTCTAAAGTTTAATAAAACGTAAAAATTGACCATGATTAAACTCAACAGGAAAGTTGCTGACCAATTTCTGAGCGAACTAGTGATGCTGGGACTAGGCTGCGCTACGGAAACCGAGAAGAGTGAAGATTACCACAGTCTAGTAGTCGAACAAGTTAAAGTCGTTGATTTAGAGGGAAACATGAAACTAGTCTATCCCTCGAGATCAGACTTGATTTTCGAAGATAGCAACGTGACCATTATACGCGAATGAGTCTTACTCATCTGAATAAAAGTATCCTCGTCCCGCACTCAATTACTGTTATATAAGATCGCATCAAGGTTTCAGATACTAAACATAGTTTTTACACTGCTGATAGTGAATACATAAATTTGGTGTTATTGACTAGACAGAGATACGATATTATTTTTTATATTATTCTTTTATAGAGTTAAACAATATGCACAAACTTAACCGTCATATAATATCTATCAAGGGATGTTGGATTTAACGGGCTTTTATATTAAAATAAACACATTCTGTGTTCTATGAATTTCATTTCTTCTCATATACATGAATTGGAATGTCGTTGTAATCTAGGTGACAGAAATTATTTTTTGATAGAGTATCCGTAAAGTATGCCATTGCAGTCGCGTTTTCTGGCCGTAAAGCGGGACTTTACTGATCGCATGATCAGTCATGATCGTAAAATGATATACGGAAGATTTTACGGCCTTGGCACGAAAACTACTATTTAGCCTGACAGAGGTTCAGCATTCTTTCCAAACTAATGTATCCTCAATTCCCAGTGTTGACGTATTTTATTGCCAGAGGAAGAAGAAACCAAATTGTCAGGTCGAATAAAGGCTGAAATGGAAACAACAAAAAAAAAAAAAAAACAACATTTTTTTCGTCCTGGAATGAAAAGGACGAGTATAGCAAAGTCTGTCTCTGGTCTAAAACAGTTTTGATCTCAAAGTCGAAGATAAAAAAAAATTCGTGGAAGTGGCCTGATTTTCTTCATCTTCATATTTTTGTTGTTTTTATTCATTCTTCTTCGGTTCTTGGAACACAATTACTTATTTTCAATTCTCTCCCAACTAATAAAACGAAATTCTTACTGTCATGTTTTTTTACATATTTCGATCCTTGATTGTTATGATGAATTAATAGGAATTTCTTTTAAATTGTCTTTTTCTAGGATTGAAATTACTTTTTTCATTAATAGGAAATTTTTACTCTTATATTATTGTTTCAAAACATGAAATATTTCTCAAACTTCATCCATTAAATCACTGAATTATCTAATAATTCAATATTTGGTGGATTTATTGTAATATGAGAAATAAGTAACAATGTACATCTTCCAATTCTATATATATATCTATTTTTTTTCTGATCAAAAAACAGGCAGCTTATTATTCGAACTTATACTTTTTCAGAATTCAGTTCTAGCTAATTTTTCGACTTCTAAAGGCAAAAAAAAAAAGAAACTGTGTAATAATATTTCAAAGATGCTATTCCTATTTTTTATTTTCAACTTTCAAAGTATAGTTGGAAAGCAAGATATGGTCAGATTTGGAGAAAAGAAAAAACAAAAAAAAAAAATAAGTACGTGTTTTTGTTTTTGCCAAGAGACAATTTTTCTATATGAATCGTAAGCGAAAAAAAAAAAAAAAAATAGGTAAATAAGAAATGTATTGTTTTTTTGTTCCACTCTGCGGGTAAATAGCATTTCAACTCTTACTTTTACATAAGAATCGATAATTTTGTATTGAAATGATTTTTCTGAATGTAAAAATGTAGAATATTAATTCTGCCTTAAACGGTAGTGAATATATCTTTGATAATATAATTTAAATGATATTTATTTCTAACATGAGTTTTCTAGCGCTATAATCGTTCAATATTACATATTATGCCATTATGCTTTATTTCCTACGAAATAAATAAAGTGATGTTTGAGAATAGTTGAAGCTTTATTCTTAGTTCCCAAAGTACCGTACAGCGTATGTAAAGAAAGGTAATCAATTGTATTTGTTACATTTATATTCATTTCCGAATAATCGTGAATGACAAAACTTTCGGAACGGAAGTTGTTCTGCGAATCGTGTTCTTCCTCGTTTCCCGCCATGATTTTGAATCGTAGCTGGCAACGTTGATCGCTAGAAGTCGCTAGCTCTCGCTCCTTGCGCCGGCTGTTATTTTTTCGCTTCTAACTTCCGATTTTTATTATTGCAGCTGGCCAAATATTTTTATTAGTAGTTGATAAGGCTATGAAAGTTCCTAACAAGTGCTTTGGACAGTGTCTGAAATACTACCCATTATTAAGTCGTGATCTATTCTGCATTTATCAGACAAATAAAAGTTACCGAACTGTTTATTAAAGTGAGTTTCGTAGCAGGTGTGAATCTGTACTACATTTGAAGTTGTAACATGGCGCCCAAACGTGACTCGTCGTGATGGGAAAAATCAGGGAACAAATTTTCAGGTTAGATTCACAACCCTTATAATTCTTTATAGATCATATTGTTTTTGTTTATTGTTTTCAAATTTTTTCTCTGTATATTTTTCGCACATTCATAGGGGTTACATATCATCGATTATCATTCTTTGGTTCAGTCGTATGTTATTACAATTTTTTTCAGGTGACAAATCCGGAGATTCTATAATCTCTGTAGACACGTATTATATGAAATAACGAAAATTCTTGTAGAATATATATTTTTTGTTATATGTATACTAAATTTTCACCGATCGTTATTAAGTACAGGCTCTGTAATGTTACATCGAATCGGCATACATGCGTAGCCTTGATTAAATAAGAGCACGTTTCTTGTTTCAAAACACATGCTTATTCAGGCGTGTTAGGTTCTCGCAGAGAAATTTTACACGTCCGTCCAATACTCGACAAGATTGAAAAAATCGATGTTTTATTTTCGACATTTTAAGATTGTAAAATAAAAAAAGACTCAAAAACCGTTCGGTTATTTTAAAGCTCAAAGTAACGTGCGATCCATGCACGTGCAAAAATGTCCATTTTCTTTACTTCTCTATAACTTTGTTTGATCGATTTAATGAAAATACCGAGAAAATTTTGAATTCAGGAAATCGCTGAGCCATTAGAAAATCTGTTTAAGCTGCATGAGAATAACTTGATGCAAGAACTTTTTCCCGATTTTTAATAATGTATAAATTAAATTTGTCATTAAGTTTGACTCTGTCCAGTGAAAAATCAGTCTGTCCCATTAATTATTTAATATAATATTCACAGATTTTTCACGAAATCTTTCACACTAAATGAAAAACACATTTAATTAGAAACAAAAAGATTTAATTTCATATCGTATTCAAAGGTTACAGACATCAAAAGATATAACAGAGGATATTGAATGCGAAGCAAAAGGCCCATGGAATGACATAAAAATGGTCAGCTTTAGTATGTTTTTTTTTTTTTTTTTATAAACTGATTTCATGTGAATGATAAAAAATAGGAAGGAAGAGATTGTGCAAATCACACAGATATCACGTCTCGCAGCCCTCAGTCTCTCATTTAATTTTACCAAATGAACATTGCATAAGTATATTTGTGAATTTAAACAAAATGATTGAATTTCCTCTTGATTTTCGAAAAATTTGCAAGATTTTTTGAAAATCTGAAACTTTCATTTTCACATTTTGTAACCTTTCTTACGCATGTGATTCGGGGAAGCAAATGAACAAAAATACGATTTTTGTCTGTTTTTAAATAATTATTTTCTTCAAATTGAGTGACCGAGAGTTGAAACCTAAGATATTCTTCCGATGCTATAAAACTGAACAGTTGATGTATTTTTTGTTTCTAAAGTTGGTAGAAATGACTGAAAAATGTTTCACAATGCCAACATGCCGCTAAAGTCTAGTTTGGGATGAAAAAAAAGGTAAACCTAAAGAAGAGACATTCATAAGACATACACTGTTGAAATAATCAATTTCTATTCACAGTAACATGCATGGATATAGTAATACATGAAAACCGAGGTTCGATGATGACAACATTTATTAAAATTGTAAATGAACGGAATAATCTCTGCCCGTCAACATTGCATAAAGGCTCTTCTGCCTTGAATCCGAATGAATTAGAGTTCGAAATTTGAATAAAAAGAAATAAAAATGAAAACGAGAATTATTTGCAACATGATTATTATCTCTTAATTTAACAGCAAATTAACATCAACATAAATATATCTATGCATTTCCACGTCTTCTGTTGCTAATAGCGTGGAAGATAATTCGAATCACTGGTTAGCTTCTTGGCTTCTTTACGAGACATTGGTCATTAAAGCTAAATTCCTTGGCTGACTAGCATCAGGGTAAGGAGTAAAAGAAATTAACGCGCTTTGCGCAAAGCCTCGCGCTCCTTCTCGTCGATGATGCTCAAGTTAATGCATGCCACATACCCATGCAAAACAGAGATCAATGACTTGACGATAGCGATTGGAGCCGAGAAGTACAGAACCGCTCTGAATATGCTTATACCAGCCACTGCAACACGTTAAAAGAAATAAAGGTTCTTTAAATCACATGTTTCGAACTTTGCGCTCTCAATCTGTTGTCAAAAAAACAATATAAGTACAGAATTTCAAGAATGCTAGAAGAAATTCAATACACTCACATATGGGTCCTTCGGTAAAATACAGAAGGTACAGAGCGGCGTAAAATGCTTCGTTCCCAGCGCACATAAAAAACAGAACTGGACGATTCGTGTAGTAAACTCGCATTACAGGATTCTCTGACATGTCTATAAATTTGTGGCTTGTTTTTCCTTGTAAAAGGGTCCTGAAATCAGTATTACATCGTGAAAAAGGGCAAGATAACGCGAATGGCAATAAATTTGATCAAGCTATGGCAAGAGAACGAATTCAAAATCAATATTCAAAAAAACTGTTCGATCCAGCTTCCGTAGAAAGCGGTACTCGGAGTAAGCTTGTTTTAAAGAATGGATAATTTCAACCAATTGAAATCCATGTACTCCATGACTGAGTTCCCAAGCTTTTTAAAATCAGAATTCAATATTTCTGAAAAATATGACAAAAACATGCGAAATATTAAGATAATGGAAAGAGTATTACGTGTGCAAGTAAATCCAGTGGCAGGAAATGTCGATAGCAATGCTTAATTGAAACCAGAAAGTATAAGCAGGATAAAATTGGCTCAAAGTAACGCATAGGCACATTGTGCCAACCCGGTCAGTGAGTTGGTCCAGCATTCCGCCGAATTTTGTGCTTTGATTGAAATATCTTGCGGCATGACCGTCGACTGCGTCCAGCAATCCGCTTATTATGTAGCACCATGACGATATTATGTAGTTTGTTGGCATGAAGTAAAACGATATTAATGCCAGGACTATTCTCCCGTAACCTGTTGGCCCAATTTTATTATCACATTCTCACATGCTCGTCATTTATTGAAACATATTTTACTCAATGACACATCATTTCTCATTTTCTTCTGATGCTTTTATGATAACATATATGAGGAGTTCGGCTCTCAAGATGCCCTCCAATTTCAATCAATAAATGAAACCTCTGAAATGCTGGTAGATATTGTATATTCAGGAATGGGAGGATTATGACGCGTGTATTAGTAATTTCAACCATATTCGTCGGGAGAGGAACTAATCGTTTATTGTTCAGATCGAATGTAAGCAAGGAGAGCTTGTCTGTTGAAACAGAAGAATTTGATCATGTTAAATTCTTTTGAGGCGAATTCTAGATTCTTGTTATATTCTTTCCTACCAGAATCAATAAGTAATTGAAACAATCGATTGATTCTCTACTGCTAAAGGTTCGGATGGTGGAATTTGAGGATTAAGGAATCGGGAGTTATTTTCACTAAAAATTAACAACGTATGAGTAGATTCTAATTGTTGGAAGTAAGAGAGAAATAATTGAAAAACCGGTTCATTTACCGATAATATTTGGCACAAATAGGAAGATGTTTTCCGTTTCCATCATTTTATAATGCTCCTGCCGTTACTCCCTGAGTATATTACGTCCGAGTATATAAAGAAGACGAGAGGAGTAAGAATGACGTCTGAAAATATAATAACAATAACGATGATAGCATCGATGCGTAAATATTAACTATTATCTTCATTCACTCCTATAAACTTGTTCAACCTTGTTTATCGTTCAAACTTGTGATGTACGGTGTTAATTACCGTTTTGGAAAACAACACCCCGACCAACCGCCACCCGGCTCTGACAATACGTGTGTACTGGGTTCTGGGACTGTTCTATGTACTAATCTCTCGTACGTCAATGAATCAGTAGAAATCGAATAAAGTCGATCAACTAATTCGAGATATCGTTGTATCGATCTTACGTGACGCACGCAGCGTCGTCACAGTGACGTATACCGCGAGGGGTATATTCTAATTTTTGCGTTCAAATTTCGGCAATTAATGTACAACGATATTATCAATAATTATACGAATCATTGCGAATATTCAGCCCTCTGGTGTTCAATTCGAATCTCATTTCGTATTTCGGATGCAATAGTATGGCGCGATTTAAACCTCGGGCCCCAGATGTGAGAATTCGTTACTGACACCAGACGACGTATGTATCTACTCCTGCTTTGAAGCCATTACGAGTTGTGTTCCTATGCGCAAAAGCAGCACCAGCACCAGCAGTAGCAGCAGGCAGCAGGCAGCACAGTCTGAGTTGCTTGTAATTGTGTTGTTGAAATTGTGTCGTTCATCGAAAATAAACTAAACTAATCGGTGCGTGTGTGTAAATATTGTAAGTTGTGACGATAATTATTTTATAAAAACGGAACAAAATAAAGATAATATTAAATAAGAACACTGTGAACTACGATTTGTGTGTATATTTAGTGAGAGAGAAGGAGAGAGAGAGCGAGAGCGAGAAACAGAAAGAGAGAGAGAGTGAGAGCGAGAGAGAGAGAGAGGAGGGAACGATGTGAGGTGAATAAAAAATATTTCTAACAAACATTGTCGAACTTAAAAATATTTTTCAATCTCCTGACTACGCTTCTTCTCATATCGTTGTTCGGTCTGAAAGTATGTCAGTTTTAAAGGCATTAATCGCGGGTTGACAACAACATCTTGTTGTTTTTGTGGTTAGGGTAACGTATAGTCGTTTCGAGCGATCGATAACGCGGTACGCGATTCGTCTGTTACTGACTCCAGTCTGCGATTAAAACTAGCTTGAAATTTATGAACTAGTTAACAAGTCAGCGGCTAAATTATGTTTCAGCAAATGTTTTCAACGCTGATTAGACATTTGATATTGAAAAGCGGTTGGCTCGGTGTTTAGTGGAGCCAAAAACTCTTTATACTCTCTCTACGAATCACCACCAACGTCAACACCGCGACGACATATTCGATAAATCGATGTTTGCGAATAAGGTTTCGACTCTGCGGACGATACCATTTTCGTAAATGGTGTATTCTCTTTCTCTGTCGTTTGGTTAAATAAAATGCACTTATACAACGGAAATCTCCGCTCTCGTTGATTTAACTCTGTGTATAATATTTTTACATCTCAACAATAATAAAAACAATAATAATAATAATAATAATAATAATAATAATAATAGTAATAGTAATAATAATAATAATACAACAATAAATATTTATGAGAAAGAAGGACCGTTCTCTTGAACAATTCGAATTGAATCAGAGATATTACTTCGGACTTCGATTAATCGATGCTCGTCCTCGACCCTGAGCGACTAAACTATTCCCACAACGTCCAGCATGTCGGGCGAGGAGCCTAAAGAGGCTCTAAATAATGCCGTATTTCCATGTAAATTACTCGATTTGTAAATAAGATTTGTGTTTCTGGTAGATCGGTTTAGTGCGCTGGATATTTAACACGATATAAATGGTGACGGTATATGTTAAACTCCGGGCCATACGGCCTTAAATACATCGTTGATATGAGGCAATGAACACAGAAGATATATCTCTGTCAAGCTCCAGCAAGATGGCCCCATGGCCGGAGCATCATCAAGAACCTGTAGCCCCCGATAAAAACGATGAAAACCGCGTAGGGACTACCGACAATAGCGCAGAGGCTGCCACAATCAATCAACCTAATTCCATACCGAATGTGAACCAAGATAATAACGAAATTAATTCGAATTTCACGGGGCAAAATCTGCCTGGTAATTCAGCCTCCGATAATAAGCAGGTAAGCTGCGTTTTCTTTTACACGTTTACCTGCGCGTTCAGCTGTTTCTTCTTTCTTTTATTTTCATCTATTTTCATTTATTTATAGTTTTTTTTTTTTTTAATTTTCCATTATTTCTTCGTCTATCTCGCGATTGTTTCGAACCACGTTCTTGCTTTCGGACTATATTCTTCTGTCTTTTTCCTGTTAAAATACACGTCAAACTATACGGGGTATTGAATTCTTCGGCATAAGTAATCGTCGTCTAGGTCTTTCTATTCACTCAGCAGCCATCTATTCTACGTTGTATAACCCGTGATAGTAGAAGGATAACCTAGAATCAGTCGAAACTAGTGGTATAATTTTTGAAATGAAACTACATCTACCAAGGTGATTTTCTGAAACGGATTCTTGGTTTTGTTTCGACACGATTATTTTCATCGATGTTTTTCGCTACGCGTAATTATTGAGTAACGCTTTTTCTTTTTTTCTGCTAAACTCTGACATTATTATCGAGTTTCCGCATATTTTCGCCATTTTCTTTTCGTTTTTTTCCCCCTTTTCCTTCGTATTTTCTTCGTCGATAATTATTGAATAAAAATTATTGACGTCGACCGAACTGCAGTGTACGTAATGTATGTAACGATTTCTCTAGTTTCTTTTCTTTTTTTTCTTTCTTCTTTTCTTTCTTTCTGTTAGGCATTATACCGCAACGTGACATCTCTTTATTTCCAACAAACTGAAATGTTCGAAAAAATGACTAGGTTAAAATTGGGATTTTTGAATCCTTTGTCTCGAGACTCTCCGGGGTAGACTCAATTTTGAAGATTATTATATGGCGCTACTGGCGCAGTATATGTATGTATATATATGTATGCAAGTGGTGTAGGGAGCAGTGCGACTTGCGAATAGCTTCTTGGCAAGTTGCCTTGTTGTGCAGATAATCAGGGCCGGAGACACTAGGCGCAAACTATATCTATGTGTTTCGAAATGCATTTACTAGAGTCGAAAACATTGATTCAATTCTTTCCGGAACACTATTTAATTAAACACGCCCATTTTGTCAAGCCAATAAAAAAAAGGAATCAAAAGAAACCAAACCAATAACATTACGCAATATACTTCATTTATTTTACCCACAATTCCCAACTCATCTTTTTCTTTCCCAATTACACATATCAATTTCTTTATTATCTTCATTTTACGCGCGTAAACGAATCCACTTTGTCAAACACTTGGATAATTTTTGCAGGGGTTAAACAGCCGCGTTTTGATCCTAGACTTGAAATTGTGAATCTAAAAACGACGCAGGTTCACGAAAGTTTAGAGCCGTACCTGATCTGGTCGCGCTTCGGCCTCCGGGTGTAATGGCGGCGGCCGTAGTTAACAGCGCGCCGCGCCCGCTAGTTGAAATAAGAAATAAATACCATGGGAATAAATAATCCGGTCAATTGTTTAGTTCGGGAATTATTTGTACCATTAGTTTTTCTACACTGTGAATTTCGGGTGCTTTGAACGAAGCTAAAGTACAAAAAAAGGTTTCGGAATAAACGAACATTTTACTCACTACTGTACATACACCGACCCAGGTGCCCTCTAAAAATATAAATTCCGTTGCCGGTACTGCCCAGCACCAGTATTATCTCTTCTGTTTTAACTTGTAAGTACATTTTACGAAGCATATTATCACAAAAGATAAATGAACTTTTACCCCCTCCCCCCCCCCCTATACATTTACTTTCATTATTATATTTACATTTGTAATTATAATAATAATAATTATTATTATTATTATTTGCAATATTATTATTACCTAATATCCGTGTATTTATTTACACTTTCCTTCTTACATTATTACACAAGTAAAGAAACCAACTGCATATTGTTAGAAAGAATTTCGTTTCAAAGTAATTCAATTCAATTCTCAGATTTAGGTTGAAAAATGACTACCGATACCTACTAGATGGGTTTGTCAGGTATTATTCATTCAATGTACTTCTCAGTCAGCCCCCAGCCGCGCTAAACCATTAATAATATTATCATTATACTATAGATAAATAATGTGTCAGCTGAATATAGGCAATCACCGGTTTCATATGATAAGCCAGCTACTGCTTCTGGTGTTGGGTATTTGGATATGTTATTTCTATTTATTTTTATTTATTTTTACTCTTTTATATCAATAGCACAATTATTACCCTATGCACTGTCACGATAGCCTTCTCGTTATGTAACTTTATATGTGATAAGGATTATGGAAAACTATTATCTCCATTACTGTGATTAGAAGAAACTGTATATAAGAGATAATAGAGGAATTCAACTAAACAAATGTCTTCTCCAAATATTTATACGAGATGCAACTGAAATCAGATTGAAATGTGTGAACAAATCAAGACTATCTGACTTCTGTTCACTTATGAAATCATACACAAAGTTCAATCTTGAATATTCCACTCAATTCAGGGTGTTTATATTGACTAGGATAGAAGTTATCCTACCCTAGGAAAAATCATTTACAACATTGAATGATATCTTTACAAATCTCTCCTCTTTCTAAAGTTAGTTTAAATATCAGACATCACATACTTATTGGTGGTAGATACGGTAAAAATATATGATTAAGTAGCATGACGATATCGAAATACGGGTCAAGTTTAATATAGACAAGTTAAAGGCTGATTAAATATCTCGGGACTATTGGCATCAACTTGGCACCTATTCAATCTACGTTATCGTAACATAATCTTAACAGAATCTGCTGGAGTCCATGGACACAGTAGTTTGTAATGAACTTTGGTCACACGATGTTTGGATTCGGTGTCAACAGCTTTCGGACTTTGAAAAATTCTGAAAATACAACCTTGATGGTGAAAAGTAAAAAAACTGAGAATCACACGAAAAGGTTTTCAAAACCAGTTTAAAGCTGCATTAAGAGAACTGTAATCTTGGGATAACAACAGGTCTGCAAAGTCTTTACTCGAGGGTACTTTTCTGATGTATAGAAACTTTACTTGACTTCTTTCCCCCCTTTCTTTGGTCTTAAGGCTTGATCAATAAACTGGATATGTATGATAAGTTTTTCAATCTCACAGGGGCGGCGATAATTGATTGCGATACGTTGTGCAATTGCTATTCTTGATTGACTTACTGCTGTTACATTAAATTGTGTATTCTTGATGACGATCAATTGACTCGGGTGATATCATGCACACCTGTTATACATAATGCCATAGGGCCCGTGGCAGTCCAGACAGTTCAATATATCAAGCAAGCAGGCAGCAGAATCCAATAAGTGAAACCTTAAATTTACTTAACAAATCTGCATATATCCGTACTTATCTACTCATGAACTACTTCTTATTTTCTGCCGGTCATAAGTACAATTAGATTATGAGGTGGGAATGGTTTTGATGAAACCAATATATTTCACCATAACTTTATTGTGGGATAGGAGCCGATTGATTCGGACATTATTTTCACTTTCATCTATGCCCAGATCCAAAAGGAATTGTCCTATGTGTTCCCACTAATAAGGCAGAGACCCTAAACTCAGCAATCTTCAACTGACATACATTCCTTATTTGTTATTCCACACAAGAACGTCTATCTACAACCATATTGAGAAATTGCAACGAATATCGCCACACGGGGTCTTATTATCTAAAAATAAGCAGAGAGGCAACAGTTAAATTCGTAAATGTTTATGGGTCTCAGTTATTTCAGGCTTGAATCGATTGGAATTACATATCGAATAACAGATAATATTCTGTTTTACCAAAAGTATTGAGAATATAGATGTATAACATGTGCTTGCAAACAAAGCAAAGCTTAACGCAGAATTTATTTACAATTCATAAAGAGATCCTGGATTTAAACTCAACAAAGCGAAAAAAAAAATGTATTTTTATCTCTATGGAAAAGAGAATCTTTGGAATACATTTTCAATCTACATGTCATAAATTTCACTTGTTTACTGTACATGGTTTTGCAGATTATTTCTGAGATACTGATCATGATTCTTCAAAAACTTGTCCAATAAAAGCTGAAACTACAGCGGTTTACTGTTTTGATCTTCTTTCCTTAACTCTTGGAAGAATCAATATTTTAATTTCACATCATGGCTCTTATCACATTCCTTCAGCATTCGATAATCCTGTGTGAAGATTTTATTATCGGGTTTTTAAACTTTTTATAAAACTCTATACACTTAACGAGAAGTTAGAAATAGATATTCAGTGCAATGATGCATGCAACCTTGAGACTTGCCACATCCATAGAAATGAACGTGACTCTACCTTGCACATGGATATAATTACACTTGTTGTTTAACACTATAAATTATTCCATAATGAGTTTTCCCACCCGGTAAAATACGTTGAATTTATAAATGTACCTAAAAATACTTTCCCACTTCTCCCTATCAACTCCTACGGAATTCAATTCTATTGTAGTTTCTAGCCTTTGAATTTCAGGTGAATCTCCCACGCCATTTCATCAATTATTAAAACATCACGTATTGTTATTCCCGGATAATATTCTCCCTTATTTCGGTGTAAACGAATTTCAATCTAAATTCTTATTCTCAGCAAAATCAGAAAATAACCATGTTATAATTACCGATCAATCTAGCAAATGAGAAAACAAAATGAACTTAATATTATGTAGATATAATTTTCATTTTTAATTTTTTTCCTGGCCATTTAAGTAAGCTTGTCAATTAGTTGAGACCTTGATGACGTAATTTAACTCTTTAATTAGTACAGGTAATGTAATTCTTATCTGTAACAAACGGCAACATCCGATCGATGTTGATTGTTAGTTATTAAATATGAATAAGTGACTTTTTTTCCACAATTTAGTTTTTTTTTATTTTCGCTGTATTCTTTCAGGAGGAACCTGCAACTTTGTCTACCCTGAACGAAGGCGAGCTACGTGCATTATTGGATGAAGCTATAACTTACAAGTGTCCCAAAGATCGAGAAGGGAAGTCGAACCTTTTCAAGGTAAGTTTCAAGACCCTGGATTTATCCTTGATGTTAATTTAACAGAAAAGCTACTATTTTCATACAATTCTATAACAAACTTGTACATAAGTGTGGGTTTTAATTTGAAAGTCGCTCGTGGTATTCCGATAAATTGCACTGTCATTACTCGGCATTCTACAATTTCTTGAGTAGATATGAAAATCACTCTGTCTTCATCTTACCGTGAACACAAGATTTCTCTATTCAATTACATAATAATGCTGCTACCTTGGCAATATATAATTTCCTAATTATACATACACATGTAACCTGCCGTTATTTCCTCATTAAACATTCGTCAAAGAAAACATTACCAATTATCAGCATAATTCCAGACCGGGGTTAAGCTATCAATTAGCTTACATATCGAGTCTAGGAACACATAAAATATCATTCGAAAATGAAAATCTGAGTAATTTCTGGATTGTTGTTCAAGTAAAACTAGAGAAAATAAAAACGAAGTTAAGATTTCTAAAATGATTAAGTTCATCGATAAAATTCGTCTCAATTAATGAACCAATGAATTTTTCTCCTTCATTATCAGGAACTTCTTCAAGAGGCAGAAGCGGATGAAACAGAAGAAGGCCGTAGAGCGGTAGCGAATTCCCGCTGTCTCCCCGGTTCCAACCGACGAAGACACAAGCGAGATTCAGTATCAGAGCGTCTGACCCACGGAGGATCTTTGCAAAATTTAGCGCAGCCAATAAGCTCTGAATTTGACAGTAGTTTCACATACCTAACTTCAGGGTGTAGCCACATATACGGCGGGGGTAGAAGAAAGGGGAAAAAACATACTGGCCCTAGCGTTTCTGCAAGGCAAAGAGAAGGCGGATCTCTACCGTCGAATGTCAACGCATCCCACAGTCTAGCTTCGCTCGCTAATTTGGATCTGCTGTTCGACAAAAAGGTAGATAAGGTCTGCAGCTGATGATTTTACATAAGAAATAGAAAATGAAAAAACTGGGTTCAATAAATTGGATCAAAGTCATTCTTGTTTATTCTTTTGTTATTTTTTCTTTTTTTTTGATTTTCGTTTAAAGGGTTTCTCGGAGGAAAGGGCGGCTTACGATTGGGCGAACAAAGAGAAGTCAAAATCATTGGACAAACCATCTTACAGCGGTTTAAAACGGGAGGAAAAAGATAAGGATAAGAAAGAGGGAAAGAGAGAAAGCGACGGCGGGCAGGCCGACGGAGACAGAGATATTAAGGACAAAAGAGGAGGCAGAGGAAAGCAACTCACAAATGAAATGGTCGAGTCAGATCCTCCGCCTCCAGAACCCAAGCCAGACTATATGGTGATTGATATTACCGACGTCGAGGTCAGTAACGATTTCTTTACTCATTATCATTCTATCGGGGTTTTGGAAATATTCTATTAACGGAGTTTTCAATTTTCTCAATATCATTTTCAAACATCGTAATTCAACGACTACTTTATTAGATTTTATCCACCTTTGCCTTGCATAGATTGATTATACTGAAGATTAAATTGTTGTAAGGTACTGGCGGTCGCATAATTTCTGCAAATTTGAAGGGAATATTCTACGTCCATGTAATTTCAGGGCTGAGCAATGAAATTTCGATGAATCTGATCTTTAGATACTAAAATTTTCGATCTTAAACCATGTTTTCAAGTAAATGTTCAGAAAGAAATGTTCGTTTTGTACTCACAGCACGGAAGAGTTACCACATCTCTAAGCATTATTGATTCCCCTCGAAATGACATCATTTTAGAACATTGTCTTCAAGTATAAAAGCTCCGTGAAATCTCGAATAATTTCATTCTTCAGTTAAATAATGATTCATCCTTTCCAGAGTCGGCGACAACACATTTAATTCTTAAAAAAGCTTCAAAGTTTTTTTTCGGACGAACAAGGCTGTTGCAAAAACAACTTGTCGCAAGAATTTCTGCAAATATTCATAAAGAGAAAACAGATTGAAATTTTTGTTTCATGTTCCTAATCACATCGCTATAAAGTGTCAGCGGTATCTTCTCTTTTTTTCTATTACTGATCCACAGGAACTAAATCATTCACATTTTCCATTCCAACATGAATCTATTGATGAAAAACAAAAATAGTTTCTTCAATTCAATTTCATGAAAATAACAATATTCGGCGTAAAATGCTAGAAACTAAAAGACTACGATTTATATGGAATATAGATTTTTTTTTCAAGTCAGAAGTAGATTCTTCACGCAAAGCAACGATTGAAGAAAAGAATCTACTTTTTGTACATTGATTTTAGTTGGATTTCCAGGATATTAAAATTGTTGATTTTTTGTCCAGGTGGGAGGAATTGGGGATCATAATGTGGCAGGAGCAGGGGGCGGGTCCCAACGTCCTAACACAGTTGAAACGGAGGATGAAGAGGGTACAGAAATGAAAGTAATCGAGCCTTGTTTGCCTGTGCAATTTATAACGCATGCAACATTTGACATTGGGCAAACGCCGGTTGATTCCAACATAGAATTTCCCATACGTGAACATAACGGAAAACCAGACAAGTCTAAAGTATCAGTTAACGGAACAGAAACAACCACTGCTAGACAATTTCAAACTTATAACACCGTCAAATGCATCGTCGGAGGAACCTCGGGCGGCGCTAATTCTCAGCAAGGCAAAGTTCCAGTTTCTAATGTATACTCCATGATGCCTGTTAACTGGACTTCAACTAGCCCAAATCTTGCCATGGGTGAGTTTTATTTCCATTACCTTCGTCGTATCCTTGTCATCATATTCACATCGGATAATTAACATCTCAATTTTTTCGTCAAACAATGAAAAAGTGAACGAGCTTACCTCATTATACATTACTCTAAGAAGAAGAAGTCAAAGTTTGTCTCAAATAACTCTTGAAATCTGTTTGAAATAAAATACAGATACGATTCGAAGGGGGAAATGATCTTTTTCAAATCGCTGATACGCTTTAAAGATATATTCTGTCTATTCAGTTCTTTTTGAGACATGACTAGGGATCAATTCCGATTTTACGGATCATACCTCACATAGATTGAATCTGCAAAAGAAACAGCGGTTGCTGCAGGGTTCATATCCTAATGTTGTAAAATGATGTACTCAATTCCGGGATGAGCCAATAATTCACAGAGAAAAGGGTCAGTCTTTGATTGTTGTGAGTTTTTTTGTCTTGAAATAAATAAATTTCATGTCCAAAAGCTCCATAAAATGTAAAATAATTTTGTAATTATATCGCAAAATACTGGTAAACGATTGTGACAATCATGTGTCAATAGAATAATTATTTCCAAAGTTTATAGTTCACCAAACGAAGTATATGACTGAAAAAAAAAAATAAATGAATAGAAAAGGAAGAAATTGAATCATTGAATGTGAAATGGTTGTCTTGATTGAACATTGTGTGCTTTATGCACAGAAACAGTATCCAGGCTGGCGAGTCATCACGTTCCAGTTAAGGAGTCGTCGGGTTCTGGTGAGAAGAAGTCTTTGGATGAGAATGGTAATGCGGTTCAAGGATATAGCAAACGTAAAAAACCGAGTAGAAAACAGGAGCCAAACGTGATTGTATATAACGCTGAGAACGTCGAGGGCCATCGTAACGAGAAGGACATTGATACCTTGATAAACTTTATCGAAAGTAAAGAGTCTAAAGGTAAGAAAGGAAAGACGAGTAATTCTGTCAGAGTGAAAGCTAGTTCCGGGGCCAAACCAAGGGCCAGGGAAAAGGACTCGAAGAGAGAACAGCTGCCCGCCAAACTCCACAAGTCTAACTCACTGGAAGAAATATCTAAAACTAAACTGGAAGATCTCACAGCGGAGAAAAGCACTAGCTCAAGCGGAGCTAGCAGTATTTCAAGCCAACACGGTAAGATCATTTCTCTTATTTAAATTTTCAACAATTTTCATATCGCAGGTAGAATCTGCCTGAAAAGAATCGAAACTAATATCTGAAAAAAAATAAACATACAGGTACAACGAACGTTGCGCTTCGTAGAGCCAAACAACGCAGTACCGGCGACACTACTGTCGATTGTAGAGGAGACAGACGTTCTTGGGGCACAGAAGAAGGACAGTCGATATATTGCAATGACACAGGCGACGATTACACGACCCGAAGAAACTCGACGAAAAAAATGAACCCGGAATCTACTGAACCCGAACCCGACTTTTTAGTCGTTACCAAAAAGAAGAAGAGCAAGAAACAACGGAGAAGAAGCTCCAGCGGCGGGAGAGCACAAAATTTAACAAACTCTGGAGCATATCTACAGAGGTCGAGGGGATTTAATAACGAGTATAGAACACCGTTGTCTCCGGAACTTAGGCGGAAATCTGCTAGCAGTATGCCACCTAGGTAATTTCTAGCTAAATTTCTGGTAAATTTTCAAAGATTTGGTTAACATTTTTTATTTCTGTTTCGTTTTTCAGCGACAAATCGGACAGCAGTGACCTTGATTCCGTTCATTCTCTTCCCGTTACTTCGAACACGACGAAACACAACCTTACCAAAAATGCTGCCTCTTCAGGCGGCACGCCGCAGGCGAGCTACGCCGACATTGCGCGAACAGCAACGATAAACATATCTGGAAATGCCGTGTTGAAGATGACGGAAATAATACCGATGATGCTGAACGCTGCCTCCTGGCCTAGTGTTCCTCCAAAGACACCTTCCGAGTCTGATAAAATACCTCAAGACTATTACCCGAGTCTTGACGAGCTGCAGAACTCTGATAGAAAATTAAGGCAGCATAGTTTCGCGCATTCTAATCATGTAAATAGCATAAGTTTAAGTTTTGATAAACCACCTTCGCCTATTTTGTCTAAAGTTAAATCGTCGCCGGATAATAAAAAGGCGGAGGCTCACGAGGAGGCGATCAATAAAAATATTCAGGTATTCAAGTACGTTAGCGACATTGAAGAAATGCAGAAAATATTGGCTCAGGAAAGCAACAAGATCATGAATCTAACGAATTCAAATCCAAACGCAAACGACACGACAAACAAGACGAGCAATTCTATAGGGAATTACTACTCCTCTGATACGGAGAGCCTAAATTCTCAAGAAAGCAACAATATCAAGGATTCGAACATCAATTCGAGACTCAACATCCCGAGGCCAAGGCCCAGGGCATATCAACAAAATATACAAAATATACAAAATATACAAAATACTCAACAATCTGACGAGCCTAAGGAGCAGAGGAAGCCCTCGGTTGTTCAACAGCAACAGGAGGAATCTAACAGGAAATCGGGAAACGGACCAAGCATGACGTCGCATCATGACGACAAGGCTGCTAAGCGGCCGACGAACCCGCAGACTACGATGAATTCTGGTCAACAAGAAGAGCAGGAAACTCAGAAGTCCAGAGTTCAGAATAATCAGAAGACGTCAACGTCTGGTGCTTCGGAAGGGGAAACAACCAAGACTGCCGTCAAGCTGGAGAGAAATTCGACGAAGACGACTAAAGAACAACAAGTCAACGCTAAGTATGATTCTGGAAAGGCAGGGACTCTCCAGAACCAAAATTTGAGGACGGAATTACACGAGGATAATGGATTCAAGAAGGCCAAACAACAGGCGATAAAGTGCAGCAGAGAAAACTCCCAGAAATCGAATTTGGAAGGGCAAATATCGAGCAAGAAGAACTCGTCGTCAAGACCGGCCGTCATACTGCTGGATGAAACGCCCTCTGATGTATTCGGGAACAGCGAATCTCCCAGCGAATTAACGTTCGGATTCGAAATTAACGAGCAACTATTGCTGTCCGATGATTCTGAAGAAAGCCAAGCTGCCGGCTCCGTATTTACGACTGCGAATCCTCCCCTGTTTGACAAACCGCCGCCTAATTTCGACAGGCCACCTCCTATGTTCGAAAAACATTTGAGATACGATAAACCGCCGCCAAATTTTCACATGCATCCTGCCGCCCATCCTCACATTCATCATGGCATGCATCACGTGATGGTACCGCAGTTGCCGTATCTGAGCTATGGTCCACCGAGGTTCATACCTCCGCCCACTTATTTACCACCGCCACCACCGCCGCCTGGTATTATAGACAAGTATCATAATCAACCGAAGGAGGATTTCTCGGCGAGATATGTCGCGCCGGAGGAATCTATTAATGTACAGAATTACAATCATGACAAGATTGTTACGTTCGTTGGACTGGGTGAGTCGGACTTGGTTTTATTTTTCACTCAATCGTTGAGGGGAATTTTAGTAGCTTGGAAATTCAAAGGAACTGATTAACAGATACGGATTAGTAGTATGTATTGCTTATTGATCCCCTCAGAGTTACAATCTTTCTTATCCTACTCTCTTTACATTTGCCATTTTAATTCTTACTCCTAGTTTTTATACCTATCTATATTCTTCCTTCCACCTCTCTTTATACCCATCTCAGCCTTGTGCCTCTCTCCGCTCTTTCATTCCTACTTATCATCTTCTTTTCGCCACATTACCTCTCTACCTTTACCTTTCCTAATTCCTTGCCTTTTTATCCCACTTCCTCTCTGCTTTATCCTAATCTTACTCTACTTCTTATCCTAGCTTGCTCTTAGTCTCATTTTTACATTTTTTACATTTCACAAGATTCGGATTAATAGATTTTCGTCATTTCATTCAAGATTTTATTACATATGTGGTTTGTGTTACTTCTAGGAACACATGATTATTATCGGAAGATAAACTAAACTAACACACTTTGTCATCAATATATTTCCTCTCTTATATTAATCTCATAATATGAAAGAACCAAAGTAAGAAGAACATATTCCGTTTTGCCAGGGTTCGTAAGTGACTATATATCTTTTGTCAATATCTGATAGAGTTGAAATTTTTGGAAGAGAATCTTTCAATCATTATTAATTAGTTTAGACACTGATATGAGAATGTTTATTAATTATCTACAGAGAAAATGTGTATCGAATGCGTTGAAATTCGTCGATTTATTCTGACAGAGAATCAAGCCTAACATTAATGATATATCATGATTAATTGTTACGATTAAGATTTGGTGAAATTTTTCTAAACTTTTGTTTTTAAAGATATCTTTTTTTTCTACAGCATGGGAGGACGTGATGCGAGAGATGCCTGTAACTGCGTCAACTGGTCGAGTACAGTACTACAGTGGACAGTGAGAGAATTTAAAATGACTAAATAACATAATAAAATAAAATGAAATATAATGAGATGAGATAAAATTTATATAAAGATATATATCCCCCACGGTGGTACGAGAGAGAGAAGCTGTGTAAAAATAATAAGAAAGAAACACGAAAAACGAATGAAAAAAAATAAAAAATAAAAACAAAAAAAAAAAACACAAATAAAAATATGGTGACACTGCCTATTGCCAATGCAAGTTCAACTTCCTATACCTATATAAATTATTATTGCGAATGAAACATATTATTATTGTACTTGTACAGCATGAACAACGTGACGTAACATAAAGTAAAGTAAAGTAAAGTAAAGAAACTAAAGAAACTAAAATGCTTTTTTTTTTTCCGCAAAAGTGGTAATAATAAATATTTAAGTAACTGATTTGAATATGAACGAATCAGTTGTGAAGCCGGGAGGCGCAATTTGTGCCTAAGGAGATAGTCAAAAGTGTATATAGTCGTTTAATATAAAAAAAAAAAAAAAAACATAAAATAAAGAAAGAAAGAGAGAATGAAAAAAGAAAAAACAGAAACTTTTCAAATGTCTATCGCGTAATTGCCCTAATAGACGTATGATATTAGTTTGATAACTACACTAGAGCGGCAGCAGCAGCAGCAATATATAGAAAAGAGTTGTGAAAATGGAAAAATGATACCACTGAATTTGTCGATATATGGAAAAATAATGAAAGATCTAACGACGAGTCAAGAAAACCCGATAAGAGAATGAAAAGTAAATAATGATACTTTGAACCTAGACTGGCGTGTAAATAGTTTGAAAATTGTTTCTAAATTTTAAAAATAACAACCAGCAAAAAAGATAAATAAATAAATAAATAAATAAACACAAATGGTGATATTTAAATATATCTACTCTATATGCTTGCGACTGAACACCAGAGAAAAATACACAACAGCAACAACAACATATTAGACTTTGGTATTGTATTATTATATTTAAAACCCGTTGTAATATGTTGTTTTGTAATTATAGAGCGATAAAGCAATCTATCTTCACAGCTGAAGGTATATTGTGGGGAAAAAAAAACACAAAAAATACGAAGAAAAAAAAGAAAACAAAAAAAAAAACTTTTTAAATATAAAATTAATACGTGAGGTAAAAAGTGAGATCGCGAATGATCGAGCCTTTATATTATTATTATTATTATTATTATCATTATTAATATTATTATTATTATTAATATTATTATTATTATTATTATTATTGTCGTGAAATGATTTTGAATGAGTATGTGTAAATCATCCTAATCACTTCCCTTCGATCGATAATGAATAGTTAAAAATCGTTAGAAATGGTAGTGAAAGTTTTTTTCTTTTTGTTTTTGTTTTTTTTTTTTAATGCGTTTTGGGAATGAAGTATTCTTAATTAATATACTAGCAAGAGTTTAATGCTCTTATAGTAGTCAGAACTGAGAAGAAAAAAAAAATTAAAAAATAAATAATAAAAAAATAAAAAATAAAAGAAAAACGAAAACTATACTGTGTAAACAGTGTGAGATAAGACATCAAGCCATATATTCGCTGGTTCATAAAAACAAACATGGAAAATATAATGAATCCTTACGAACCAGGCGAAATTTGTAAAAAATAATAAAATTAGTGTGATCAGAAAACTGGTGTGTGTGTGTGTGTGTGTGCGCGCGCGAGAGAGAGAGTGTATTGGGTTTGAGGAGTTTGAATAAGAAGTGATAGGAATTAATCGAAGTGAGATATATGCTGGGAACTTTCAAGAATATGAGCTATTCTTATTTTAGCAAGGTGGCAAAGAAGAATAATCGGATAATGAATAATAAATAATAATAAAAGAAACAGAAACAGAAAAGAAGAGAAAATGTTAAACCGAGTGTTAAAAGAGAAATAAGAAAAAACAGATGATGAAGAAGAAGCGCTAAATTTTTACACAGACCCGCTTATTTAATAAATATTAAATAACTAATTATTGATTATTGGTAAAAAAAAAAAAAAAAAAGAAAAATCATTGATTATTATAAATATTTTGCTTGTGATGATGATTATGTGTGAAAGAAGGATTTGAATGTATGTAGCCCGTTTAGATATATATATATATATATATATATATCGCACTAGTTTTATCTAGGACAGAGGTTGCTGTTTGAATATAGAAAAATAACATTCAGAAAATGTCAACAGAACGACAGTAGACAAGAATTATTAATCATAAGACCCAAAGAAGAATAATATTAATAATAATAAGAAGAAGAGGAAGAAGAAGAAAAAAAAAAACAAGAAAAATATAAAAATACTGATAAACTAGGCATCAAAATAGAGCAGTCGTTGATATATAACTCATCGTCTGCTAAAAAACTTCTTAAACTATGCGTCATAGTAAACAAACAGCATAATTGTGCCTTTTTGTAATCTACAACTCACTTACATTTAAATTTACATTATATTTACAGTTACAATTACAATTACAATTACAATTACAATTACAATTACAATTACAATTACAGTTACCGTTACAGTTGGGTTTAAACAAAAAAAAAAAACAAAAAAAAAACAAGATACTAATCAGTCTGAATTGTACTGATGCTTTCATTATAGAGCCAATGCTTTTGACCGATGATGTATTTAATTAAGAGGAGCTGTGAAATATAAACTTCTATGTGAAACCTTTATTCATTTTGATAATCGACATTGACTTGATGATTTTTTTATTTCCTTTCTTTTCTTTTTTTTTTTCTCCAATTATTGTCTTGTTGTTGATCTGAAAAATGTTCTACCACAGAAAGGTTAGGCATAGATAGATGTATATACCTGTATATGTACATATATACCTATATATCTTATAGTTATATGGCATTAACTTATTTTATCATATATACTTGTTGTATATGTTAATATCAATGATAATAATCATAACAGGTATTTTTTTTAATACCAATTGCAAAATGAGAGATAGTCATTCGGTGGCTTTAAGATACCGGGGTATCTTCTTCTCTACTTCTGTTTATTGTGAAATCGAAGTGATTCGAAGGAGGGAAGCCACCGGCAAACGCCTTTGATGTAGAATTTACGATTTGGCATTTTCAAAGGATAATTTCGTTCGAGGGACTTAATTCATTCAATTTCATTATCGTTTTAATTAATTAAACTGAATAAAATCACAAACGCTCAGAGACATAACAGTGTTATAGCATTAAATTATTAATGTAAAAAAAAAAAAAATGTAAATATTTATTATTTTATATCTGTGATTTTAATTAAGTAAACTCTTCGTTAACAAATTGGATACTAAAATTATGCCGATAAGGAACAAAGACTCCAACAATATTTAATCTCCTATCAAAATCAGACTAATTATCTACTATACAATTACTAACTAACTTCAAATCAACTTTTCTATATCATAATAAATTTCATCCACCATTTAGTAGAGCTTCAATTCATCAATATATTTTGCTCTCCTCACTTTCATCCCAATATTACAGAAGTTAACGGTGGTATGCCATTTATTCATTTCTAATCAGAATGTGTATTGCGAAGTGCTGCATAGAAAAATATCCATTCTCAACCGAATGAAGAAATAACATTGATACTCTCTATGTGTTCACCGGGATCATATTGTATTTATTAAATTCAGCCTCGACCTATAGTTCTCTCATAGCTATTATCAGTTTCTACTTATCATTGGATTTCATCTGTTTGAAAAATGATATATCAGCCTTAGCAGAAACAGATTAAAGTTTATGAGAATATCACGCTATGAACCTGTTATAGAAGATGAATAAATAAATAAATAAATAAAGTGAAAAATTGACGAACGAATGATTGACGAGGAAAGAGGAGGAGGAGTCGGCGGTGGCGGATGGTGTTGATTATAATTCTGCAGCTTGAGAAAAAAAATAAACAAAATACAAATAATTAAGATATAGTTTTAAACAATTGCATTGTTATGTTTCAAAAGCGGAGTGTATCTATTCAAACAGCAGCCTTGTCGAGCGAAGGAAAATTATGAAATATATATATATATATATTTCATATATACATATATATGTATGAAAAAACAGATTTAAACCATATAGATAACTCTGAAAATATTGAAAATATCTCGCTAAAAAAAAAAGATGAAGATAAGTTAGATAAAGAAAAAAAAAAGTATGGACTACTTTATAATATGGGTTCGCCTGGGGACGCATGACGATGTATTGTCTGTTTAGTATTAATAATAATTAATCATTATTAATTAATTACAATTGATAAAGTTTTTTTGTTCTTTCGATTTTTTTTTTTTTTTCCTTTATATCGAAATCTCAAAAATTATACATGAGGAATGAAATATTCTTTGTTGGTGTTGTTGGTTTTTTCATTCTTTTTTTTTTTTGTTCTTGGCTTTTCCAACGGCACAAGAGCGGTACAAACCTGGCGGTGTAGCCTTTAGTTAACAGAAAGAACATAAAATAAAATGAAATACAATAAAATAAAATAAAATAAAATAAAATGAAATGAATGATAATTATTATTATTTCATTGATATTAAACAGTTGTCACTTATCAGAATATCAAACGTAACAAGAAGAAAAGATAAAAAAAAGTATGTATAGATTATCATATTCAAACCAAAATCTTGGCACAGCGTTAAATTTAACATCAATACTCATTTTTCTGTTTCACACAACTTTCAAATATGTACTCGTGTTTTGCATCACAGGCATTATTGTTTGCTCTTAATTATATGGAAAGTTATTGTAAAAAAAGGGTGGAAGGGAGAATGCTATACGCGATTGTATGTATATTTACGAAAGTTTAATGTGTCATACAGCTGTTTTTCCGTTGTATTCGAATTTCGTCTTTCAGTCATCTTTTTATTATATTGTCGATTGAAAGTTGTTATGAGTTGAAATCCATGATATATATGTATTTTTTCTTATTATTTCAATTTCATATATTATACGTATAATCTGATATATGACGACTGTTTGAAATGTTGCGTGCTTTGTCACATTGAAATGCTAGATTCATAGTCAGTATTCGGCCCGGTGCCGTCAGTTGGAGAATATAGGTATATGTAGAAAGAAAGAAAGAGAGAATTGAGAGGAGTAGCGTATACATAATTGGAAATATGTAATAACTTTTTCACCGTGTATTTTGTATCGTGGCTGGCACCATCAGGATATAACATGGTAATAAGACGATACATCACATCCAGAATGTAGTTTTTTCTTTTTTTTTTTTTTAAACTATTTGCCATAAATTTGTTTTCTAAATTATCATTGTGTGTAAAAGATGTAAAATCGAAGTTATCATAGTATAATAGTATAAGAAAGTGAATCACAGCTAAGTAAGCCGTAGTAAAGCTTGTTAAAAACGAAATACTTGCACACAGTAATAAAACACATAAATTTTTTTTTTTTTTTTCTAACAGAATATCCTCATATTTATCTATAGTACAAAAGTTAGCATAAATTTCATTGGGATAATATTTATTGTCTATCTAACTATCTTAATAATAATAGTATCCGATTTCTCCTGATTGTATTAAAAAGCGACTATTATTTGTTTTTCCCCCAATTCCATCCAGATCCAAATAAATGATTGAACATTTTTTTTTTTTTTGTTGAATTTGTTGAAATATGTTTTGTTTACTATTTTTAATTTCTTTCTTTATTTAATGATGTATAAATAATGTATATAATATTAAAGACAGTCATAAGTACATTTCTGGATGTAAGTAATTGTGAACAACAGGGAAATAATCGAAATACACGAGTATAATCAGACCTGCAATCAACATCTGAGGTCTCTTATGAAACATTGAGATGCTAAAATTCCAATTAATTGTCTTATATCTTTGAAGAAAAAGAAGAAGAAAAGAAAAATCAAAAAGTATCGAAAATTCAAAAAACGAGAAAAAATAAAGCATCAACAGCAGCCACCCTCTGTATATGCTAAAGCGTGCCAGCATTGGTTGTGTTGAAATGGTCTGACGATCTCAGTGTAGCCTTGTATTACTGTACAATTTGTTACTGAGTATATACAAGATTTCTGTACTGTATATATATATAAAAAAATAAATAAAAATGAATGAAAAAAAGTAATGATTATAAACTAAATAAAACGGGAAGAAAAAAAATGAAAAAAAAAAAAAAAAAATAGCTATTATTAATTATTATTAATAAGATTGTCACGTGTAAGCGATATGTCAATCTGTTTGATTATAATTTTATTATTAAAGAGATAATAATGATAACAAAAAGAAAAAAAAACAAAAAACAAAAACAAAAAATACGAATTGTGAGTGCGAGTGTGTGAATTAAAGAGTGCGTGACAGGAGGCTGCGCCGCCTAGCTAAACAAGAAAACGAAAGAAAAAAAAATTAAAAATTAAAAAAAAAAAATTAAACAAAAAAAAGAACAAAACTTTGAAAAAGAGAAAAAAATTCAATTGAAATGATTTTGTTGCCAAAGCCCCCCTCTACGGGTGTCATATATGTGTATATATATATATATATTATGTATGTATATATATAAATATATGTATATCGATATGGTGAAAAGTAATACGTAACATACAATTCTCGGATAATATCACCTCAAATGTATGCTTGATTTTGAAGGTTTTTTTTTTCCTTTAAGTTAACATATCCATACCGAAAATGATAAATTTCTCGCTATCCGATTGATTTTATAATGAAATTTAAAAACTAGCAGAACTATTGCTGTTTTTAGTTGATGCATTGCATAGCTATCTCCCGCATTTAGCACAATAATACACAAAGACTCTGTTGCGTATTACTTTTTTCTAGTGTTTCTGTTCACTAAAAATATACAAGTTCAAAACTTAACAGCCATTTAACAGTCAACTTTAAATATAATCAAATAACATAATTAAAGTTCAATATCTGATGCGATTAAGTAAAATTAATATTGTTTAGCACAAGAGCAGGCTCCATGCTATCCAACTATAGGTATAGTAATTTTAGTGAACTACTTAACTGGACTGTTACAGTTTCAACAATGGTTTTCATCACAGCTACCTATAATCGCATAGAAAATTGTCTTCGTTTATTATAAAATAATCTATCAGCTTTTTTCTTCCCTGTTAATAGCGATGAAATTATATTATAATATTGCATCAGTATATCGATACTACCTATATACAATATATATATATATATATATATTAGGGTGGCAATATATTTTCGACTTCTTTTATTTCATGCATTTGAAAAGTCCTCT
Organism: Rhogogaster chlorosoma; assembly: GCA_944452935.1. Taxonomy (NCBI): domain Eukaryota; kingdom Metazoa; phylum Arthropoda; class Insecta; order Hymenoptera; family Tenthredinidae; genus Rhogogaster; species Rhogogaster chlorosoma. Next base: position 13,211,474 of record OX101805.1, on the reverse strand, counting down.
TCAAATTTCAGTTTAATTAAAAATTTTATAGAGGTCGTTCAAGAATTTAGAAAATATCAAAATTAAAAGAAATCAATCTTATCTTTCTATATTCTTCAGTTACTCACTACTTCCATCTTTGCTGTATAGATTGTCGAGGAACGTACTGAAATTTCAAGTCAAAATATAAATATTTAATGGTCGCTCAAGCCCATTGACGGTGTATTAGAATTTTGTTTTTCTTAATTATTAAGCGACCTTTCAATATCAATATTTTGACTTGAAATCTCAGTATGTTACTTTACAATCTATACATAGAAAAGATGGAAGTAGTGAGCAAGTGACGAATATAAAATAAAGAAAGATCGATTTCTTGGAATTTGGAGGTTTACAAAATTCTTGAGCAAGCTCTACAAATTTTTTAATCGAGCTGAAATTTAGAGAGGGCTCTTAAAATGCGTCAAGCTAACAAATTTTAGTGTGAGCTTTTTGAAAAAAAACAAAGGAGTCGAAAAAATATTGCCACACTAATGTGTGTATATGAATTGTTTTTTTATTCCCTTGGGAATCAGTTGAAAAGGAAGGAAGAAGAAGAAAATAAAAAATAGAAGTGAACAGAAGAATGTTGTGAATTTAAGTTGATGACCGAATGGCTGGTATGTGTACTAAAATATATGATGCCTTGACCGTCACTACTTTGTTACTAATGTAATTTAAACCTCGGATTCAAAATAAGCTTATATGAATACGAAAGAAACAAAAAAAAAAAAAAAAAAATCGTGACCAAGAAATTTAAAAAAAAAAAAATGTAATAACACTGTGGAAGAAGACATGTTCTCCTGTATGTAAAGAAATAAGACAAAAAAAAAATAATAATAATAATAAGTCGCCATTTTACCTTTATGCTGTTCTATCGCAATTCGTACAGGTTTTGTTTAAGGTAATAAATATGGGAATACTGTGATATGTTGTTAAATATTCATTCATTTCTTTTTTTCTTTTCTTTTATGTATTCAAATAAAATCTTTTCACAACTGGTAGAGCTCAGCTGTGCGCGTATACATCAAACTAGTGTGAAAATATGTTAATTGTAATAATTCGTAAATTATTATTACTATTATTATTATTATTATTACTATTATTATTATTATTATTAATATTATTATTATCTATGTAAAACTGGAAAAAAAACATGCTTCCATTTTGGCAATAATGGAAAATGCAATATAGGCTTTTTCTATATTACTTATATTGGTAATTAAAAAATAGACTACTGTGCTTCAAAATAGAACATTTGTATACTCGATCCTCTAACATCATTTCATTCATTCAAGATGTTTATATGTGATCAAACATTCCTCTTCCTTTTTCATATGTGTAATATATGTATAATTTTTATTTCTTGAACTACCTACATAACATACACCTACATTATCTATAGTAATGGGGATGCGTTTCTAAAAGAATAATTGATTTTTTTTTTCTCTATCTTTATTCTCTCTCTTTCTCTCTATATTTTTATTGTTTTCATCGTAAGTTATATAGTACGTTGTGGTCGATGTTATACCATTGTGTGGTAATATGATACAGTAGCAAAAAGGTACAAATGGTGATAATCCGAAAATATATTGAAAAAAAAAACGAAAAAAATAAAATTGAAAAAAAAAAAAAACTCCAATTACAATATTACGAACTGCGTTTATACTGTGCTAGTTTAAAATTTACTTGAAACTATATCGATGTTCAGCGCTAAGAAAATTGCCGAATACCAAAGATTGTAATATGTATAAACAAAAAATATTAAAAGAGAAATAAGAAAACGCAGTTCTCTCTGTCTCTCTCTCTCTCTTTCTCTCTTTCTCCATCTATATATGAATATCTTTATATTTTTCTCTCTTTTTCTCTGTTTCTCTCTTGCTTTCTCACTCTCTATTTGTTCACTGCTCAAAACGAAACAGTCCTGATTCGAGTATGTAATTAATCAAACGCCGTTTCATTTGGATTCAGAATTTTAATCTTGAAACATTTGTGATATTGAGCCTGAATGCGCAAGAAAATATAAAAAAAAAAAATATATAACACTAACAATACTGCATACTTTTCATAATCTCAAGCTATTTCAATCTAGAATATGAAAAATAATAATTTATTATTAAAATGGTGATAGGGTGGCTCGTTGATGTACCTAAAATATAGCATACTTATATAATATGTCACCTAATATGAGCTTGTTATAGAAGGCTTAATTTGCTCAAGTTTATTAATTTGCTATTAATTATATACATACATATTATATGTATGTGTGTTTTTTTTTTTTTCTATGCTTTAATAACAAGCATTTTATTTGTGATGATTTACTATATACCTATAGTATATACCTATCAATAATATGATTATAATGATAATGATAATGATGAGAATGTTATATAAATAAATTTAGATTTTCGTTTCACATTAAGTACTAAATCCACTGATTGAAGTATCGCTTTTAGGGAGACTGTTTCATTTGTATCTTAGTTCTTTTTTTTTCTTCTACTTCGCTGAATAGGAGAAAAAAAAATTCCAAAATTGAAAACAAACAACTGCAGAAGGATATGGAAGTGTACAACAAAACTTTAAATCATATATAGTATAAACGCAGTTAACATATTCCCGATACCTGTTACGCCCAGTCAAGCAATATTTTAGGATTGCTTCTTTGTTTTTGTAAAATAGAGACAATAAAGGAAACAATTTAAAAATATATATATTTATTCCAGCACATATCATATGATTCTGAATTTTTTTCCTTATTTTACTGCAGTATATATCATCTGCGGTATCTTATCCAGTCGCTCATCTACCTGTTGTAAATTTTTAACGAAATTTTCAAAATCAACTTAACCGACTTACATTTGTAACTCATACCCTCCAATTAGAATAACGATACGCAGATACTTTTCTATAAAAGTTTAACAACTCTGTTAAATTTACCAACAAAGGCTTCGAAGTAATTTTATAACGCTTAAACATATTCGAAATAAAGTAAATTGCAAATGGTTATGAAATCATAAGTTGAGACTAATTAATATAAATCGAAATTATATAAATAAAATCAGCTGTAAGATTCAAAAAAAAAAATAATACGAATGACTGCATGCACGAAAGAAACAGAATTCATTTTATTTCTAGTTAGTCTGTGCAACTAATTAATGCGATAGGTACGTTAATCTTTTTTGCATGGCACACTTGTGCATGTGAGTTTATTCATCGCCGAATTACCATGTTAGTATAGAACTCAGAATCTAGGAAGGCGTTCCTATATTCTGTTCCTTGAACGCTAGCTTGAAATGTTCGTACTTTGGGGTTTTGAAAGTAAATGACTTCTTGCGAATCAGTTACATTTCCAACAATCGGGGTGTGATACTGGATTTCGAAATCAGGAGACGCTTGGCTGTAAGAATGCATCGGATACATACGGAAATGATAAATTTATTAGTGAGGATATCAAAGTTCACATAACAGCAGAGTGAGCAGAGCGACTTCTGGGGATATATTATCAGCGGCGAGATCTGGTGAAGTATACTATATACATAATAATTCTTGAAAGTAATCCTATTAAAATAATATGCCTAGTCTTATTTATAATTTCGAGCAGGCTCATCGTGACAGTTAAATCTGAATGTGAACGCGCACCGGTGTTTCGTATTCGTTTCCATAAAAATACAAAATATTCCAGGGTAGGTATTATTCAATTGAAACGAAGAAAGGTAAATAACAAGAGACATAATATAGTTGAGTTTATTTCGTTATACCCATTGTCTGGGCCACAGACATCTCTGCATTACTGAATAATATGATTGAAGATCACGCCTAGAACGTGCCCATAGTCAAAAGTTCGCGCGTAAACGTAGAGGTGTCCGCGCACCGCGCTAAGCATGACGGGTAGATAGATGAAATTCAAGATGGCAGCGACCGTTGTATAAAATACAGAAGGACAGTTCGTATCACAGGCGAAACAATATAACAATCGTTCAATTGATAAATAGCTAGCTGAAGCTTATTAAATCGTAATATTATCAGCTTTCAATCGTTATCATCAAAAAGCTAGCGTAATAATGGGAGATAAGAGGCGTCATGGTCTTTCGGTAAGTAACCAAAATCCGTCACCTAGTCATAACAATCTATTATCATGAGTACTTATATCATATTTTTTCTCTCAGAAAGAGGAAATCGCTAAGCAGTTCATGTTGCCCGAAAGGAAGAGTAAAATTGCAACATTATTAAAACAGGACGGTCAGGCTTATTGCATTTGTCGTAGTTCCGATAGCTCGCGTTTCATGATGTAAGTAGACTGTTGTTTTGTCACTTCAAAATATAAAATAAATCACCTCGCGGGATCGCTAACAAACTATGAACACATGAACACTATTAACGTCTCCCCGAATAACATTGTACATTTTTTCAGTGGGTGCGATGCGTGCGAGGAATGGTATCACGGAGACTGTATAAACATCACCGAGAAGGAAGCCAAACACATAAAGCAATTCTTTTGTGTTGTTAGTATGCAGTTTTATATTATACAGTATGCTAGATGAGACAGTGAAATTAGCAGAACTTGCTATTATAAAGTGAAGAAACTGTGTAAAATTTTCATGAAATGACTTTGAAATGCTTGAAAATGCATAAATTCCCTATCAGATCTTTTCCCACCATTCTTTTGTCCATAAATCGTCGAGTTAATCTTGCCATTCTTCCAGCGATGCAAAGAGGAGGATTCCACGCTAGTGACACGATACAAGCCTCGAAAATCTGACCAAGATGATCGCAAATACAAAAAGTATAAAGAAAAGGAAAGGTCGATTCGTTACGAGTACGACGCCCCTTGGGATCCGACGGTTATAAAAAAATCCTCCAAACGTTGCGGAGAATGTTCTGGCTGCGTACGATCAGAGAATTGTGGAAAATGCGACGCCTGTAGACACTTGAAGAAATTTGGTCCCTCCATTAGATTGAAGTTGAGATGTATACAGAGAACATGTAGAGTGTTGGGCGCACCTCCTAAGCCCCTGAAAGGCTATAATAAAGGGTCAAAGCCGGGTAGAAAACGGAAGAGAGATTCGAGCAACGAGAGAGCCGAACATCTTGAACAGCCCAGACAATGCTACGGACCTGCGTGTACAAAGCAGTCCCGTCTTGGTAGTAAATACTGTTCCGATGAATGTGGAATGAAGTTGGCTACGAATAGAATCTATCAAGTATTACCGCAGAGGATTCAAGAATGGTCTTTGACCTCTTGCGTAGCCGAACAGAACAACGGACGAGCCTTGGAAATGGTTAGAAAACAACAAAGCGATGTGAGAAGGATCCTGCAAGAATTGGACAAACGACATATGGAACTTGACCGGATTTTGGAACGGGCCAAGCAGGCTAGTATCGATCCAAAAACTGACATCGACGATCTAGATGATACGGAAATGAGCATGTACTGCATCACTTGCGGACATGAGATACATTCTCGGACTGCCATCAAACATATGGAGAAATGTTTTAACAAGGTATCACTTATTCAGGGATTATTATTTCTGATATCTTCATGCGGGGTCGCTCTAAGGGGAAATGGAACACGATGAGATGCCGTCTGGCAGATTTTCACCGTACTACACACATAGACACAATACATGATATTTTTCAGACCCCGTTTTTCAACAAAAGCATCTTCGATTGATGTGAAATTAATATCAGCGATGAATAAAAAATTAACGAAGGGTAAGATGCTCTTCGATTTTCAAAAATCAAAAAAAAAAAATTACAGATTATGTATCAACAGTACTGTATATTACAATCTGTAATTTTTTTTGGTTTTTCGATAATCGGAAAGCATCTTGCCCTTCGTTAAATTTTTATTCATTGCTGATATTAATTCCACATCAATCGGACATGGTTTTGTCGAGAAACTGGGTCTGAAAAATATCATGTATTGTGTCCATGCATGTAGTACGGCGAAAACCCGCTAGGTAGCACCACATCGTGTTTCATTTCCCCTTAAGGGCTGCCGTGTACCTTGACATTATGAAAGCTGGGTCAATATGGCTTTCAATGAGAATTTCTCTATCTCATAGCCATTCGCACCAAGCATTTGTAACAAACGAGATTTCCCATGAATATTCTGGACGGGCGTGTCTAATATGTAAACTACGGAAATTGCATTACTAGAAGTATTTCTTTTTCAAGGATTTATTTATTTTTTTCTGTAAACTATTACATTTACTAATCTCATTTTTGCATCTACTACGTAAGATTTTGGACCGATTTCAATATGCGTAGTTCAAGCCGTCCGTAATCGTGTACCGAAAAAGTCTATTGAACCTAAACCCTGTAGGTCTGATATTGTTCATGTAATCCTGCGCCGAGCGCCAGAATATTTGACGCGCTGAAAAATTCAATGTTTGTTGCAAAAGGTTCAGGAAAGAACACGCTGCAGAACAGCGAATGATAAAAGAATGAGATAAAAATGAATTCTGAGGCCTTTGCATTCTAAGACTTGTTAGGTTTCAAGTATTAATATGAATTATTTTTGTTACAGTATGAATCCCAAGCCTCGTTTGGCTCGATATTCAAAACACGCATAGAGGGTCAAGTAATGTTCTGCGACTTTTACAATCCTGTGAATCGAACCTATTGCAAACGATTGCGTGTTTTGTGCCCGGAACATTGTAAAGATCCTAAGATAAGCGCAACAGAAGTATGCGGTTGTCCTTTGGTAACGAATGTGTTCGATACAACTGGCGAGTTTTGTCGTGCGCCGAAAAAAAGCTGTTTGAAACACTACGTTTGGGAAAAACTACGGCGTGCTGAGATCGACATGGAACGGGTGAGGCAGTGGTTGAAAATTGACGAATTACTCGAACAGGAGAGACAGATCAGATCAAACATGGCTACGCGAGCTGGCGTTCTAGCATTGATGCTGCATTCCACCTACAATCACGAATTGATGGAGCAAATGACACAAGAACAAAGTAGGGAACAGATTCAAGCAATGGAGGAAGAACTGCAAAGAAGATACAATACTCAGTTCCAAAAGCAACATAGTAATACATAATTAAACGCCGGGCACGGTTATCATGTTTACATTGAAAGAGAAACTTCATGATGTCATTTTGGAATTGTTATATTGAATAAATTATTTACCAAGAAGAAAAATTCTCCTTTTTTCGATACATATGGCTACTGTGGTAATTATTGTACTCAATTCATTCTGAATTAATTATCAAGTAAACGACCGACAGTTTGAGTCAATTATTTCGGTGTATTTTGAAATTTATATTGCTGCATCATGGTCATTCAGGACACCTATGTCCTGGACATGCTCGGCATAAGAAAATTACTATTCAAATATGGGTAAAGCGTTTGAATCAAATTCATCATTAGAGGTGAACTCAAAAAGGCCAAACAATGTGCTACATTCTATGAATCATTCGGATATTTACGGGTAGTGTCCGAAAAATCTTGTCTCCAACGGGCCTTAAATTATCCAATTATTCAGTTTTTTAAGTTCAACTGGGGTACGCTGATCAAATATAGTTTAACTTTTTGTGGACAGCCGATAGTGGTCGATATTCATTTCAATAATCTTACTGCGTTGCGCCTAATTATATGCAACCTATGTATCTTATCGTAGATTTGGAGAAGGTAGTCTTCAGGCAAGTCTGGAAGTGGCACGCTTGGTGGCGTGTTCACGAACTACTTTTGCCGCAACCAGTCGGCGGCAATCGGTATTACTGGTTAATTAATCATTAATACTTGTTTGCGGGGAAGTTTAGGAGATTGTAGTGGTTTTACAGTATTGAAATAGTCAATAAAAAAAATTCTCCACGTATAAAAGATATTCAGCATACTAGGGCTTTCACGACCTTCCAATAATGAGGGTAAATTAGCTTGCGATTAATTGATATACATAGAAGGTTTAAGTGTAAAAAATAAAAGAAATATTTCACAGAATTTCATGTCTTTATTTTATGACACAGTAATGTTATCATTCGAGTAGAGTTCGTGTGTAGTGCCGTATAGCGTATAAATACGGTACAAACGTAAAAAACCTGTAAACGTGACTGTATAATGATTACATGTTACATATTACAATTTATTTATGTTTTAGGCGCGTCCTAAGTGAGCGAGACGCATTACTCTAAATTAAATATATCTTTTGTATAGACCATTCGGATCATCTCATAGGGTCTGAGGCAAATTCCGATTGATAAATATACCGATAAAATGTCAACTTTCATGCAATTTGTAAAACTCGAGTCCGAGAAATCGGGCGTGTAGTATATAACTTGTATAAGATTGCTGGTACAGACCCGTGAGTTCTAAACGGACTATACACCGTCTGGTTTCGCTTAGTTTTTTTTTTATTCTTTTTTTCTTGTTATTGTTTTTATTTATTTTTTTTATGAGTATATTTACAATATTATATGACCAGAATTACTCACGTATCTTATACTAAGCGTTTTCCACCGTAATATATGCATGCTTATATATTTATATACATACAAACGCATATAATGTATGTATATACATATACGTATATACAGCGTCGTTATTTTGGTACATATATTATATTATTATTGTTATTATTATTATTATTATTGTTATTATTATTATCATCATTATTATTATATTAACAACTTTTTATTAAATACAATTTTTATAGCGAGTTATGTATAAATAAATTTAATTTTTTTTCCTTTTTGCGCAAGTATAATTATGTTATTACTTCATACTGGGCCCAAAACTATCGGACACGTCATTTCGAAGATAGTTCTTATCCGTAGTTATTCAATGTATACTTAGCAATTGATAAATGAACATAGTATGCGGTACGTGAGCTGCAGGTTTATGTATTTTTCGAGTACAAGCTTGCCTCGGTATTTTAATCATGAAATAAATTATGAGTAGGAAGATTCTTTTTGTTTTTATATGAAAAAAGGCACCCAGTTTGAAGTAAAGTACATTTTCTATTGATAATACTGTAGTATAATGTATACGGCTACGATTGTAAGTAGAGCCTGAATTTGTCAAACGGCTATAATTGATTCTTGTAAGATTTTGTTTATTTTTCGATTATTTTAATATTCATAAATACATCGCACGAATATATATAAACTTTAAAATAGAATCACACTACTATTATGGCAGCATAGTTTATTGCATTTTGTTTTGGTGCAATTTTGTTTCTAAAAATCCAAAAATATTTCTGGCTTATTTCTCATTTGGCGGATTGACGGTTTTATTTTCAAACTGATTATTCATTATATTGACTTTCTGTTTTACTTTTCACTTCATTGATTACACACTTTATTAGACCGCGACTTGACAGTCAATTTTTATACATCTTCGACGTATAATATATAGGCCTCCGATATTCTATTGTATAGATATACATAGTTTATATTTAGTAATACCGATCAACAGACATAAGTGTCTAAGAAATCGATTGATATTATTAGCTTGGAAAACAATATTAATGTCTTACGCAAACATTCCGGAATATATCGACTGACCTGTGCGCATAGAGGTTCAAATGCATTTATTTACGTTGTATTGAAAAGGCGTCTGGTACTAATACATAGGCCTACACTATAGCTGATTAAACACGGCTATCCACACCAGCCTTAGAATGTTGTTCAAATAAAATATGCATTTACTATTTTATTCATTCATAGTCAATTGGAGATAGCATGGATAAGCTGTAGGCTCTTGATTCATATGATTATAGTTAAGAGCGTCGATTAGAAAACACTGATACCGATTTGTGATGGCAAAGAGATGGCTGATGAACACAATTAATTGTAAGGGTTGATATCGTAACCCCCTTCTCTATAGATGTGTAAAGCTCGTTTTGTGCATGATTAGTAGGAGTCTGCTCGATTATTCGAAGATTTCATATAATACGAGCAGGATGAAGTTCGATTATGACGGACGATTTCGAATTTGTAGTTATTTCAATATCCGAACATTCGAATAATTTGAATTTACGATTTATTTAATTCGCAGCGAATTATTCGCACACCCCTGTAATGATTAGTGAAAGAATCTAATTCCATCTGATTTATCCTGAATTCAGCACCAATCCCTGCAGCCCTAACGCTCTTAATTAGCTATCACGTGATAGTTTCCAACATCATTTTCGTTTAGAACATCGATTTTTTACAGTGTTGATTCAACACCTCTGGAGGATGAAGTTGAAGAACTGCAAGTCAAATCTTCCGAGTGTCTCGTGTGCGAAGAGTCCAATGACGTCACAGAGTCACTGTCGTTGCTGTGCGGACTTGAATAGTTGGCTGCTTCCTGTAGCCGCATCAGCATATTCAGCTGCAATTATAATTCGTTAATGGCGTACTTCATAAAGCTGATTAAAGATTAATGTTGATAAATAAATGGCAGTAATTATCATTGTCTGCACAGCATATTGTTATAATGTATGCAAAAGTTTGTTGTTTTAAATCAAACAAGACTCACCAGTGGATCTCCTTCTGTGTCACTATGCGTACTGCCGAGACTTTTAACACTGGATGCACCTACTCCAGAATTATGACCAGAAGTAACAACGTCATAGCCCACATCCTCGGGTCTCATTCGACGCAGAGCATCGCTTCCACCATGAACAGCATGCGTAGCAATCCAGGGGTAGCTGGATGTGATAAAATGGGCAGGATCTTCCCAGGGAGAATCTCCGTTACCATTTCCGCTAATTCGACGTCCGTATAAGGTCAATCCTTCTCTTACTGCGTCGACTAAATATGGTACTACTGAGTAGTTCCATACATCTGTGAACCAGACTTGAGAGCCGGCTACTTCCATCGGACAGGAGAGGAACAATCTTGGACCTATATCATGTGCAATGAATTGAGTCCTGAATAATTTAGGCTCTGTATAATGTGGTACTTGTGTTTATTACTGCCAGGATCAGCACATGTGATATATGATTCATTGAGAAAGCTTACCGATTGTCACATCAGAACTGCTGTGTGTTTCCAGGAACTTATTGAGGTGCAGCCAGACTCGGGGAATCCATTCGACTACAGCTGCCATTTCTGCATTTCGTGCTCCCCCAGACTCCCGCAACTCGTGTTCCAATAATCGTCGCCGAAGATAGCGTCCCAGAAAACCTTTAACTGGCTCCATGTGGTTGGCACACAAAACCCACCTTTGAATATTAAAAAAAAAAAGTAAAAACAATTGATTAGTTATGCAATTGAAAAACTATGGAATACATGTCTCTAAGCGAGCCGTTAGGTCGTATTTCAGAATACGGAAATTGACTATCCCCCTCTATTTCTACAAGTTTTGCATTCGATATAAATTTATGGGAGATTTGAAGTGTTCTGTTTGACGTATCAGAAATAATAGACTGTCAAAATATTTCTTCATTCTCGAGAATTCAGGAAGCTAAATCGACTTGTGATTGTATAGACATGTGTATGTGCCAATATCCCTGTCACAGGACCCACTCGAATACCGCATGAAAATGGTGAATATAATTACCTGAAATTGTGATGCAATTGAAGATTGGTAGTACTGCACGTAGCCTGACTCATAGTGCCGATGATCGCAGGGCAAGATGAATGCCTGGTGCCTAGCAGTCCGCTAAAAAGTTCACCGAGCGATGCAGCATGTTGTAAATTCTCCAGTATAATAACGCGCGGGAGTTCATCAGCAGCGCTCGAATCACAGCGTTCAGCAATATGTGCGAGATATTGTCGTAGTTCTTTGCTAGATTTGTGATCGACATTGAAAGTTGCCACGGAAGCAGCATCCTTAGTCTCTGTATCAGCGTCAACTAAAGCATGTGCGAGTTTTCCAGCCAAATAACTTTTCCCAGTCCCACTAGGACCGCATAGTATAACGCGGCGGTGTTCCGTCAGCAAAGATACCAGCCGCTGAACTATGGATCTTGGTATCAACGTGTCGACAGCCAGCCATGAATAGCCCGACAAAACCAGGTAAATTGTTCTCACGTGTCCGACGAGGTAACCGCAAGGCAATAATTCTGGGAGGTGAGAGTCACTTGTGCATCGCGAAGATTCGCCTAAATGATATGCTGCAACACATTCGAGTCCAAGACCAAGATTCGTTACTGGATCTACTCTGGCCACGTATTCTTTGAAACAACGTCTCACAGTCGCGTCAAGGGAATCCCATGAGGTTTTATTCGAGATGCAGACACTCGCTATAACGCAGTGAGGCGGCTCGTTGTTTCCCTCTGTTGACGCGTTAATTCCTATAACGTTTGAGTTGAAGCTACGTTCACTGCCCAAATAAACTGCTACGTTTATCCTTTTCCCATCTGTGTCCTGTTCCATGGGAGGTTCGTTTGTCGTCGTACCGGGAGCTTGGCCCACGGGATGTTCTGGAACGCTTATATCCTCCAGCTGATCGGGGCCCGACGCGTTACCTCCACTCGACATTGCCGCTACACTAGAGGCCACTTCTGTCATGCTAAATCTTCGCTCAGGATCACTTGGCAATGATGATTGAGAGGACGTCAAGGACTTTGATGTTACAAGACGCTGGAGACGTTCGTTGTTTTGCTTAAGATTCAGCATCTCATTCTGGATATGAAATATAAGAGATTAATTTTTGGTAATAGAATTTCGTCCGAATAGAATCTGGCAATCTTAGTATACACGACTTTAGGACCATTCTTTAAACTCATGACACTGAAGGGCTTGATTAGAAGTAGAATATATATCTACTTCTACTATAAGAATTTTTTGTTGTGAATAAAAATATCAGATGATTTTACCGAGAATTTCAAATATTTTTATAATGTTTGAATAAACCTCGAGGTTTTGTAACAAGCTTCGTTTTCTGAAGTTTTTCTAGAAAACTTTACGTTTCGGATCAAACCCTTTTGCTATTAATTCTCTCAATTGTAAGAAGCCAATATTCATAAGCATTTGTACCAAAGCTCTATAAAAATGGCATACATACAATCAGTCCAGAAGTTTGCTGAGCCAAATTTACAGTTCTTTGGCCAAACATTTACCAAAATGTAGTTTTCATATGTTCATTTGCCATATTGTAAAATCTCACGGCTAATTGTAAATATATAGTACTTTTCTTGTTTAGCTATAGAATTTATTTGAAAGTATCCGAGTGCGCAACAGAATTTTTTATTTCGTGCAACTAATAAAGAAATTTTAAATAATCAGTCCTGTTTGATAACAAGATGTGGATTCTTAGGAATGGAGAAAATGCTTCGTAAATTAATTAGAATTGAGATTAAATCCTATGAAAGCATCCCACATTCAGTGGTGATACCAATATGTGTAGTTCTACGTAACTATGGTGTCGACTTGACGATAATCAGACTAACGATTCGAAAGGAATAAAAACATGAATGTTATCATACATCATGTAAGGTTCCAGTTTCAGTAAAGTTGAAAGTTCGCGAGTTGTTATAACCAGACGTTAAACAGTCCATAACTCAGGAATATAATACATGAAAGAACCAGTCATGGATTGGGGTAAAAACTTGAAATACATACCCTCATTTTGATAACGGTATCCTTCAAAGATTCTAGCTGATGGGCCGACGAGAGAGCCTCGAGTCTGATGTCTGTGAGGACCATGTCTTTTTCGCGTAGTTGTTTCTTGAGTTCGTCCACGTCCTCATCCTCCTTCTTGTACAACGCGGAGCTACTCTTGCTACCGGTGAGACCATTCTCGTGTTCCGGCGAGCGTTGTCCATTGCTCCTTGTGCCCTGAGCTTGATTTCGAGATTCGTGTTTGGCAGCTGTGGGCAGCCTGGGGCTATTCGGTGCGCTCAGTTCACCTGGTCCGTCTTTGCAGTCTTCAGCGTCTGATACAGAGCCATGACGATTTTTCCTTGAGCGAGAAAATGCCTTGGAGAACGAACTCCGTAGCCATCCTTTCTTCTTATGATGACTGCTCGCCGAACAAGCACTGCTCAAAGAGTTCAACGAGGTCACACTATCCGCGGACAACTGCCTCGCCATCGAAGATCCTTGGTGGTTGCTATTTGACCCCGTGCACCCGGTAGTGCTTTCCGAATCGCCGAGGGTATGGCGTCTTCCGTTACTCGAAGCACTCTGGTTCGTTGCATTCAGTCCAGCCTCAGCGCTCTGTTTCCTAAGACGTTCTATCGTATCCCGTAACTCCTGAAGCTCGGAATCCTGAAAAAAGATGAGCCAATTTTACATCGAGAAAAGTCTGGCAATTGACTCTGTCCAGTAGAAATCGACTATTCACGACGAGGCGAGAGGAGACGAGATACGATCGACGATTCTCTTCCCCTACGATTCTGGTAGCCCAAGTAAGAAGTGGGAATGATCGACGACGAGTTTGACAATGGTCCCCGCCTTGCGAGTAGTTGATAATCTATTTTTAAGCTCATAAGACAGCTGAGTGTGACTTTTTATCGGAGTTACCGCCTCATAATGAGGCACAGCTGGTTTCTACCCCTAGTGTTACTGGAATCTAAATTATACTGCCCCCGTCTAGCACCTTGAGAGATGGTCTCAGAGAGCGGAACTTTTAATCTCTACTGCCTGAAATCGTTTGAGAACAACTGCCGATTACTGATACGGAATATCCGAACCAACAGCTCAGAGTCAATAAATGTTCCACATAAACTGCATATATAAGTTTACTACTAATCCACATCGCGAGTTGTACAACTTTATA